>CM069139.1:7091238-7678738 GCA_035221665.1 Okamejei kenojei
TTTTTTATTCTCCTATTTCCTTATGACATGGGGTAAAAGGTGTTAGTTAGAGTCAAAGCCTCATGGGATCCAGGGCAAGTTGGTTCATAAGCTGCACAAAATTGACCTAATATTGGAAGTAATGGTTGATCTTTGTGTGGATTGGAGCCAATAAACACAAAGTATTGGTGCAACACTTGCAAGTGCAATGCAAAACGAGGGGGGTCGAGGTCGGACACTGGGGAGACCATTCACTGATCTACACACCACACCTGGGAAATGTTCACCCATCCCTTTTCTCCAGAGATGCTGCCATCCCGATGAGTTACTCCAACCTTTTTGTGTCTATCTTTACTGTTTATTAACATACGTCTAATGAGAGGAATTGGAATATAGGGAGGTTTAGAGAGAGATGGGCCAAAATGCAGGGTCCAACACCTCACTTGTGTTGAGGTTAGACATGGAGAAAAAATGACAAATATGCTGATGATTGGGGTTTGGTTTGTGTGTTAACCATATTGATGTCCATCTGCTAAGAATGTCGATATCTGTGATAAAAATCTTCACTAGCTCTCTACAGGGTGTTTGTGTGTTGTTCAATAGTGAGGTTTTGCAAGCAGTAGGGTTGCTGCCCTTATCCTGCCTATCCTTTATAACATCATGGGACCCGGGTGGGTTTCCTTCTGGAATAGGGGTGCGGTGTCTGTTCGGAGAGTTTTTTTTGTACGTTCTTCGCTTGACCTGCGTGGGTTGTTTATCCAGTGTTTGTGCAACGGGGTTTCCTCCTCACTCATAGGAGAAAAAAGACAATGGGGGTTGTACGTTAATTGGCCATGCTGTTGTTTTTATAAAAATTCTATGCCCTCAGAGGGCGGTTGTGAAGTGAAGGCAGGTTCTCGGATGCTTTCTTAGATAGTAAGAAAACATAGAAAATAGGTGCAGGAGGGAGGCCATTTGGCCCTTCGAGACAGCGCATTTCATTATGATATGGTGTTTAATCCACTCAGTATCCTGTACTGTTCTCTCCAACCCCCTGATCCTTTTAGCCCAAGGGCACATCTAACGCCCTTCTCCCTCTTTCCCTATCTTTATCTCACTCTTCTATATAGCCATGCAATGCTTGGCCCTCAAACTACCTTCTCTGTGGCAGAGAAGAATAGAGAATAGAGAATTCACTGTTTCACCCACAAAATGTATTTTCTATTATCCTTATCTGTCTAAATTAATAAGACTTCCCCCTTATCCTTAAACTGTGGACCCCTTGTTCTGGACATTCAAAACATCGCGAACATTCTTCCTGCATCTAGCCCTGTCCAACACCCTTAAGAATTGTAAGGTCTCTATAAGGGATCCCCCCCTCAATCTTCTAAATTCCAGCGAAGAGTACAAGTAGGTACAAGCCGAGGAGGGAGGAGTCAATAACAAGGCTTTCTTCATATTGGGAAGTCGTTTGTTGTTTTGCCCATCCCAGGAGGAATCAGTCTCGTGACTTATTTGTACTCCCTCTATGGCAAAGAATGGCTCTTTTCCTCAGATTGACGAAGACCAAAACTATATGCAATACTCCAGGTGTTGGCCTCACCAAGAGACCCTTGACAATGCAGTTTTAGATTAGAAACCTCCCTGTCTCCTTATACTCAATCCTTTTGCTTGAATGCTATCCATTACCATTCGCTTTTCTCACAGCCTGCTGCACATGCATATGCTACTTTCAATGGACTGGTTTTTGTACCATGACACCAGGTCTCGCTGCATCTCCCCCCTTTTCCTAAATCAGCCACAGCCACCATCATTCAGCCTATTAGTCTACTTTATGTTTCAAATAAGAGAAGAGCAGAGAAGCTAGACCTCCTGTGGATTTCTCTGCTCAGAGGGGCGGAGGGGCGGCCGATTCTTCTGGATGCTTTCAAGAGATGAGCTAGACAGGTTCTCTTAAAGATAGGAGGAGTCAGGTGGATATGGGATAAGGCAGGAACGGGGGTGGGTACTTGATTTTGGATGATCAGCCTATGATCAATTGAATGCCGGCGTTTGGCTTGAAGGGCCCGATATGCCGAAATGGCCCTATCCTGCACCTATTGTTCTATTGTCTACAGGCTTCAGCAAATGGTTAAATTGTCCCTGATGTGTGTTCAGAGGAACCTAGTGTTGTTGTTGTGTGTGGACTCTGTGGGCCGACCGACCGAAGGGTCTAAGGGTCGGTATCTCTGAGAGGTCTTTAAGTATAAAAGGTTTGATGAAAGCTTACTGCTGATGCGTTTGAGATTTGAGATTTTATGAGATTGTGTTGAGTTTGAGTTTTGAGATTGATGAGTTATGTTGATAATATCTTTACATTGCAAAAATTATTGCCATTTCTTCCACAAGATAAAGGAAAAGACACCAAAATGCTGGAGTTAACTCAGCGGGGCAGGGCAGGCAGCAAAGCATGGGGGCATGGCAGCTAGCAGCCCATCCCTCCGGAGGAAACCAACAGGGAGAGGTGATGTTTATGGTTGAGGACCCTTGCTTTTTTTTTACCCTTTCTCTCCCAAACCCACCTCACACCCCTCCCCCCATCCTAGTTCTCCGACTAGTTCTACTGTCCTCTTGATTAAATATTACTGATTGTATGAAACGTTGTATAGGACGAGCAAAGAAATCCTTCTGCAGTTGTCTAGGACCCTAGTGGGACCACACCTGGAGTATTGTGTGCAGTTTTGGTCCCCTAATTTGAGGAAGGACATTCTTGCTATTGAGTGAGTGCAGTGTAGGTTTACAAGGTTAATTCCTCGGGATGGCGGGACAGTCATATGCTGAGAGAATGGAGCGGCTGGGCTTGTACACTCTGGAGTTTAGAAGGATGAGAGGGGATCTTATTGAAACGTATAAGATTGTTAAGGGTCTGGACACGCTAGAGGCAGGAAACATGTTCCCGATGTTGGGGGAGACCAGAACAGGGGCCACAGTTTAAGAATAAGGAGTTTAGGCCATTTTAGAACGGAGGTGAGGAAAACACATTTTCTACAGGCGTGGTGAGTTGTGGAATTCTCTGCCTCAGAGGGCGGGGGAGGAGGTTCTCTGGATGCTTTCTGGAGAGAGCTAGATAGCGGGCCTCTTAAAGATAGCGGAGTAGGGGTATATGTGTGAGAAGGCAGTGAACGGGGAGGGGGTACTGATTGGGATGATCAGCCGTATGATCACAATGAATGGCTGGTGCTGGCCGAAGGGCCGAATGGCCTCCTCTGCACCTATTGTCTTCGATGTCACCTTCCCTTCGGTTTTGGTAAAAATGAACAATTCTACATTTCGTTATCATTATCCGCTTTGATCTGTCATTTTCACACCTTACCCTTCCACATCTTTGTGTCTCCCTCTCCCCTGTCTCACAGCCTGACGAAGGGTCTCAACTCGAAACGTTACCCATTCCTTCCATCCAGAGATGCTTGACCAGTACAGGTTATGGTCAGAGGTTATGGGGAGAAGGCAGAAAAATAGGTTTAGGAGGGAGAGATAGATCAGCGTTGACGTGTTGGGCCGAATGGCCTAATTCTACACCTATCCCAAATGACCCATATGCTGCCTGTCCCGCTGTGTCTATCTTCGGCATAAAGCAGCATCTGCAGTTCTTATGTGTGGCGTGCACAGCCTAAAGTTGTAGGACAACTTGTTCTATTTGATTGTGCACGCCGGGTTGATTACATTTGTCGGACCAGGTAAAGGTTGGAATCTCCCACCCCATCTGCAGTTCCTTCCGACACAACGGGCAAGATAAACAAAGTACTTTAAGGGCGTGACATGACTTCATTGTTCCTTTTCCCCTCCTCCCAAAAGGAAAAATAACTGGGTGTCTGCAAAGGCGCTGGTCAAGCTGATGAAACCCAAGAAGGACAGTGCCAAGGAGCGGCTGAAGCTCAGCCCCGAGGGCCAGAGCCGGCAGACGGAGCCGGCGCAGGTGGTGACGGTGCAGGTGGCCGCTTCCCCGGCACAGAGAACCAACTTGGATGACTCCTCGCTAGGGTCCCTCTCTCTGGAGGAACACGGTGCTGCCACGCCCAGTAAAGGTAAGGCCGTGGAGTGGTGGACACTTGACCACCTGGGTCCCAGCCCCGTGTGGGATCGTCTGACCTGGAGTATCTTCAACTTGCCCGCCGGTTAAACTTGGTGTAGAACCTTAACTTAGAAACTTTCTCAGCCAGAGAACTTATTAGAGCCAGCACCGCCATTCAATGTGATCATGGCTGATCATCCACAATCAGTACCTGCTTTCTCCCCATATCCCTTGATCCCGTTAGCCCCAAGAGCTAAATCTAACTCTCTCTTGAAAACATCCAGTGAATTGGCCTCCGCTGCCTTCTGTGGCAGAGAATTCCACAGATCACCAACTCTGTGGGTGAAAAAGTTCTTCCTCATCTCAGTCCTAAATGGCCTACCACTTATTTCTTAAACTGTGACCCATGGTTCTGGACTCCCCTGACATTGGGAACATTTTTCCTGCATCTAGCCTGTCCAATCCCTTAGGAATTTTATATGTTTCTTTTTGATCCCCCCCTCATCCTTCTAAATTCCAGTGAATACAAGCCCAGTCGATCCATTCTTTCATCATATGTCAGTCCCGCCATCCCGGGAATTAACCCAGTGAACCTACGCTGCACTCCCTCAATAGCAAGAATACCCTTCCTCAAATTAGGAGACCAAAACTGCACACAATACTCCAGGTGTGGTCTCACTGGGGCCCTGTACAACTGCAGCAGGACCTCCTTGCTCCTATACTCAAATCCTCGGTTGCGATACTCAAGTCTTAGGTTGGACAAACTAGGAATGGTTTCTCTGGAGCTTTGGGGATTGAAGGAAGACTTGATAGAAGCCAATAAAATTACGAGACAGAGATAGGGTAGAAAGTCAGAACCTTTTTCCCAGGAAGGAAACATCAAACACTAGAGGGCTTAGCTTTAAGATGAGAGGAGCAAAGTCCAAACGAGACGTGCGGGGCAAGTTTTGTTATACAGAGGTTGGTGGGTGCCTGGAATGAGCTTCCAGTGGTGGTGGTGGTGGAGAAGTTTGTGTGGACCTGAGATCCTGAGAGCGATGCCGTCTGGAGCGATGCTCCTGGTAGGGCCACCCATGGCGGTAAGGTCGAGGGGGAGGTCCCTGACAAAGAGCGATCCAACCAAGACCTCAACGGTGGAACAGGCGGAGGATGATGGCTGACCTTAGTGGGGCGTCACAACGGCTGGGAAGGCGGATGAAGGCTGCGGCAGAAAAGGGTCTACGGTCGTCCTGGACTCCGTGCCACTGGATCCTGACCCAGATCTGTCAAGGACCGTGGGGTGGCTGTCTGTGCACCAGTCTCCCCACGTTAAACAAAGTCACACACAGGCGTCCTCCATGAGAGGACAGTCATACTCGTTTCGAGTGATCGCCGATGATGATGTTGGAGGCGGATACGATAGTGGTGTTTGTGTGGCTTTTCCAACAAGCACGGATATACAAGGACTGGAGGGATAAGGATCACGGCAGGCAGACAAGATTAGTTCAACTTGGCATCAGTTTAACAAAGACAGGTACATGGGTAGGAAAGGTTTAGAGGGATATGGACCCAATGCGGGCAGGTGGGACTAGTGTAGATGGGGTAACTCCCCCTCCCATTTCCACACTGACCTTTCAGTCCTGGGCCTCCTCCATTGTCAGAGTGAGGCCCAACACAAATTGGAGGGACAGCACCTCATATTTAGCTTGGACAGAAGTCATAAATATTGACTTCTCTAATTTCAAGTGACCCTTGGTTTCTCTCTGTCTCCAGTCCTTCCCACTCCTAGTTCTCCGACCAGTCTGAGTCCTCCTGATTAAATTAGATCTTTGTACGCCTCATTGTCACCTTTCCCTCGCCAACATTGATCTGTTCTACATTCTCCTTGAACTTCGTCCCCTTTCGACCTCTCGTTTTCACTCCTTGCCATTTCCATATCTCCGTGTCTCTCTCTCTCTCTCCCCTGACTCTCAGTCTGAAGAAGGGTCTCGACCCGAAACGTCGCCCATTCCTTCTCTCCAGAGATGCCGCCTGTCCCGCTGAGTTGCTCCAGCTTTTTGTGTCTACATTTGGCATCTTGGCAAGAAAGGCCTCTTTCAACGCTGTTTGACTCTACGATCGTGTTCGACAAGGGCATTGTGGGCCGAAGGGTCTGTTCCTGTGCTGTACTGTTCGATGTTCAATAAGTTAGTTTTGCCGGAATCAAGGGATATGGGGAGAAGGCAGGAACGGGGTACTGATGGTGGATGATCAGCCATGATCACAGTGAATGGCGGTGTGTTTAAGAAAGAAATGTTGGAAAAATCGAAGGTAGACAAAAATGCCGGAGAAACTCAGCGGGTGAGGCAGCATCTATGGAGCGAAGGAATAGGTGACGTTTCGGGTCAAGACCCTTCTTCAGACTGTGAGTCAGGAGATATGGAATGGGGTCTCGACCTGAAACGTCACCTATTCCTTTGCTCCATAGATGTTGCTTCACCCGCTGAGTTTCTCCAGCATTACCTTCAAAGGGCCGAATGGCCTACTCCTGCACCTATTGTCTGTGTTTCTATGTTTCCATGAAGATTCTAATCCAAATCGAAGTTAAACTAAGAGTTTAATTATCGTATGAACTGAAACGGCACGATTAGATTCTTATTTACTGCAGGATAACAGGTTTGTAAATGGGGTTATCTGGGGGAATTGTTGCATTTATTTTTAACATAAATTTTTTTTTGTTTGTTTTATATTTCACTCTTTTCTCCCCCCCTTCTTTCCCTTTTCACCGCTCCCTTCAACCAACCCCCCGGGAAGGGGGGGGGGGGGGGGGGGTGCCGGGATTTTCTGATTTGTCATTTTCACTCAAAGCGGCCGCCCGGAAAAGGTTTGCCTTTCTGCGGAGTAAGAGCAGAGAGAGGCTCCAGGAAAAGCCAGCGTTCCCGATCGATCAACGGCACTCGCTGCCCCTGCAACTCCGCCTCTGGTCGTCCAGCGACGCATCGGACTCCGCTAACGACTCCTCCCCTCACATCTCCGACTGCGGCAACTTCTGACCCCCTTCCTCCCCCCTACCCCCAACTGCTCCCCCTCCCCCCAAAAAAATTCCCGGTGTCCCATCATCGACCGCCCAAACAGACCAGAGACACTCGCCAGGAGCCAAGGGCGGCGTTGCATCTCCGATGGCGACGATATTGACCAACACGCCAACCCCAGACGTACAACGCTATATATATTTATTTTTTTTCTCAAAAAACAATCTATCGAGACACTACATCTGGTTTCAAACTAGAACCTTTCACCCTATCGTTCGAGACTGTGCAGCACTCCTTAAACACAACACCTGGGTCTCTGAGCATTCCGGATGTAAGTAGTGTCACATTTCTACGCTGCAATGCATCCGTGTTTTGTTTTGTCCAGCAATCTCATTTTACCAAATTACCAAAGTTATAGAATTGAAAGCTTCAAGACAAAAAGGGCAGCAGCGAGACTTTGTTCAGCATTCAGCCTGGTCTGTCGACCGGGCGATTTCATTAAACAGTGAAACTTGTACAAACAGCCACAGCCACACAGTGTGCCACCATCATCAAGACGGCAGATACTGTCCCTCCCTCACTTATTCATTACTGTCACGTGTACCGAGGCACAGTGAAGAGCTTTGTTTTGCACGCTGTCAAAAACAGATCAGGTAGACTGCACATACATAAATATAATCAATTCAGACTCAAGATACAGATTAGCCCTAATGGTCAGTGGTTGCGGGGAGAAGGCAGGAGAATGGAGTGAGTGTAAGAGGGAAGGAATAGATCAGCCAGGATTGAATGGCGGAGTAGACTCGATGGTCTGAATGGCCCGATTCTGCTCAGCTCCAGGCAGTCACGGTGCTGCAGCGGTAGACAATAGACAATAGGTGCAGGAGGAGGCCATTCAGCCCTTCAAGCCAGCACTGCCATTCAATGTGATCATGGCTGATCATCCCCAGCCAATCAGTACCCCGTTCCTGCCTTCTCCCCATATCCCCTGACTCCACTATTTTTAAGAGCCCTATCTAGCTCTCTCTTGAAACCGTAGAGTTACAGCGAATGCAGCGCCGGAGACCCGGGTTCGATCCCGACTACGGGCGCTGTCTGCACGGAGTTTGTACGTTCTCCCCGCGAATTGCGTGGGTTTTCTCCGAGATCTTCGATTTCCTCCCACACTCCAAAGACGTGCAGGTTTGTAGGTTAATTGGCTTGGTAAATGTAAAAATGATCCCTAGTGTGTGTAGGATAGTGTTAATGTGCGGGGATCGCTGGCCGGCGCGGACCCGGTGGGCCGAAGGGCCTGTTTCCACGCTGTATCACTAAACCAAACGAAAATAAAACAAAACTCTTAAATAAAAAAAATACTAAATGAAGATAGGTTAATGGCCTTAACCTTACTTCTTATAACCTTTGATGACCCCAGTCAAATACATCCTGAGTTTGAATCGATTGTATTTATATATGTACAGTATATCTGATCTGTGTGGATAGCATGCAAAACAAAGCGCTTCACTGTACCTCAGTACGCGTGTGTTATGTTCTTTTGACTCTAGAGATACAGCACGGAAACAGGCCCTTCGGCCCATTGAGTCCGCGCCGACCAGCGATCCCCCTCTACACTAGCATCATCCTACACACACCAGCGACAATTTACAATTTTTCACCAAAGCCAACTAACCTACAAACCTGCACGTCTTTGGGGTGTGGGAGGAAACCGGAGCACCCGGAGAAAACCCTCGCGGTCACGTGGAGAACGTACAAACTCTGTGCAGATAGAACCCGCAATCAGGATCGAACCCGGTTTTCCGGCGCTGTGAGGCAGAGACTCTACCGCTGCGCCACCTTGCCGCCCTAAGACAATAGACAATAGGTGCAGGAGTAGGCCATTCGGCCCTTCGAGCCAGCACCGCCATTCAATGTGATCATGGATGATCATCCACAATCAGTACCCCGTTCCTGCCTTCTCCCCATATCCCCTGACTCCGCTATTTATAAGAGCCCTATCTAGCTCTCTCTTGAAACTATCCAGAGAACCGGCCTCCACCGCCCTCTGAGGCAGAGAATTCCACAGACTCACCACTCTCTGTGTGAAAAAGTGTTTCCTCGTCTCCGTTCTAAATGGCTTACCCCACCTTATGCTGCCCCATCTTATATACCATACATCAAGTCAAACTCACATACATGTCACGATCTTATGACAGATAAGGTGGGGAAGAACCTTACACCCTCTCCAAAGTTGCTGATCGTACCAGTTTCACTGTGAATGAAATGGCCATCCCAGATTATAAAATTGACGATTTGGCTTACACGCTTGCTTCTGAGTGACCTGGTGCAGTGTTGCCCGTCAAGCTGCCTGTCTCGTGCGCTCTCTCTCTCCCTGTGCCCTTCCTGAACCGGTGTAACGTGCCTCAGGACCGACCCACTCCCCAGCCGACCCCACCCCCTGACCCCCGTGTGCAGCCCTGCCGCTTCCTGTGCTCTCTCTACCTCCGCTTGTGTCTTTCAATCTCTCGCCCCCTCTCACGATGTTCCACCGGACTCTCGCGTCTCGCGTACCTACCATCCCGAGGCCAACTTGAACGCGAGTGACCAGCGCGAAAGACCCAATTGGAACAGAATCAAGCCATTCGGCCCATCGAGTCTACTCCGCCATTCAATCGCGGCTTATCTCGGGGCTAGGAGGGAGAGATAGATCAGCCATGATTGAATGCAGGACAATAGACAATAGGTGCAGGAGTAGGCCATTCGGCCCTTCGAGCCAGCACCGCCATTCAATGCTTCTCCCCATATCCCTTAATTCCACTATCCCTAAGAGCCCTATCTAACTCTCTCTTGAGAGTAGGAGTAGACTTGAGTGCAGTAGACCTAATGGGCCGAATGGCCTAATTCTACTCCTTTTTCGTATGACCTTATGATCTATCTCTCGCTCCTCACCTCCTGGGAGCAGTTAGATTTGAATCAAACAATGACAGCAGGTTCTTGATCAGCTGGCCAAGTGGGCTGAGGCGAATGGAGTTTCAGATAAGTGCAAGGCGTGGTATGTCGGACAGGACCGTCACAGTGAACAGTCGGGTCCTTGGGGAGTGTTGTAGAGCAGACGGATCTCAGAGTGCAGATACATAGTTCCCTGAAAGCGTCATCACCGGTAAATATAATTGTTTTTGAGTGAAGTGACCAGTGCCGGGATTCTGAGCACCAGCGGGCAAATAGGAGAGGGAGTCTCGACCCGAAACGGCGCCAATTCCTTCTCTCCATAGATACTGCCTCACCCGCTGAGTTACTCCACCATTTTGTGTCTACTTTAGAGTCATAGACTGATACAGTGTGGAAACAGGCCTTTTGGCCCAACTTGCCCACACCAGCCAACATGTCCCATCTACACTAGTCCCACCTGCCTGCGTTTGGTCCATATCCCTCCAAACCTGTCCTATCCATGTACCAGTCCAAGTGCCTCTTAAACGTTGGAATAATCCCAGCCTCAACTACACCCTCGTCCAAACACCCACCACCATTTTTGCGAAACAAAAACTTGGAATAAAACTCAGCAGGCCAGCAGTATAACTCAGCAGTATAATACAGATAAATGTGAAGTTATCCACTTTGGCGGCAAAAACAAAGGGGCAGATTATTATCTCAATGGGGTTAGGTTAGGTAAGGGGGAGGTGCAGCGAGATCTGGGTGTCCTTGTACACCGGTCACTAAAAGTTGGCGTGCAGGTACAGCAGGCAGTGAAGAAAACTAATGGAATGTTGGCCTTCATAACAAGAGGATTTCAGTACAGGAGTAAAGAGTTCTTCTGCAGTTGTATAGGGCTCTGGTAAAACCACATCTGGAGTATTGTGTACAGTTTTGGTCTCCTAATTTGAGGAAGGACATCCTTGTGATTGAGGCAGTGCAGCGTAGGTTCACGTGATTGATCCCTGGGATGGCAGGACTGTCATATGAGGAAAGATTGAAAAGACTAGGCTTGTATTCACTGGAGTTTAGAAGGATGAGGGGGAGTCTTATAGAAACATATAAAATTATAAAAGGACTGGACAAGCTAGATGCAGGAAAAATGTTCCCAATGTTGGGCGAGTCCAGAACCAGGGGCCACAGTCTTAGAATAAAGGGGAGGCCATTTAAGACTGAGGTGAGAAAAAACTTTTTCACCTAGAGAGTTGTGAATTTGTGGAATTCCCTGCCACAGAGGGCAGTGGAGGCCAAATCACTGGATGGATTTAAGAGAGAGTTAGATAGAGCTCTAGGGGCTAGTGGAATCAAGGGATATGGGGAGAAGGCAGGCACGGGTTATTGATTGGGGACGATCAGCCGTGATCACAATGAATGGCGGTGCTGGCTCAAAGGGCCGAATGGCCTCCTGCACCTATTGTCTATGTTTCTATGTCAGGCACACAGCCGCCAATGGACCATTCTCTTGATCGTCGTTACTTTTTTAGCACGTCCTTTAATTCATTAGTTCAAAATCTCTATACATCACCATCAAAATATCTCCTTTCCCTTTTACCCGACTCTCAGTCTGAACAAGGGTCTCGACCCGAAACGTCACCACCATTCATTCACTCATCGATTCCTATTCCCTTTCTCCAGGGATGCTGCCTGACCCGCTGAGTCGCTCCAGCTTTTTGTGTTTTATCTGCAGTTTTTACGTTTAGATTCGGGATGGAGATGTGCGGCTAATTACTTGTTCCTTCTCAGCAAAGTCTGTGTCCTGTTCAATCTGTGCACTGCTTCCAGCTGCCATGTTGTTTGAGTTTCCTCAACACCACTGTCACTGAACAAGGCTCCAGAAAGGTTTAAAAATGCTTTAATATATAAATACATGTTTTTAAATGCTACAAAGATTTCAACTGTGTGACAGTGATTAGCCATGTAAATATTTTGTATATATTGTCTGGTGGTGTCATATCATTATTTTCCTGTGAAAAAAAATCATATTTTTTAATTAAAATTGGTCAATTGTAGTTCCTCCCTCCACATTATGAGTTTGTGTGGGCCATCCCCTTTAGTAATCCCCTTTAGAACGGTTGGGGGGAGGGACTCAAATAGAGAAAGCTAGTAGACAGGGTCTGAGGCAGGAGGTAGAGAAGGGAAGCACTCAGACCCAACATGTAGGGGGGATAGAAGAAAAATATAATAAACAGAGAATGAGAGGTGGTGGGTTTCTTAAATGTGTGAGCAGAGAGAAAGAGGGGTATAAAATGAGGGTATACGCAATTGATAGCAAGGTGAAAATTAATAGTGGCAGGAAAACAAATCCAGGGCAAAATCAAAAGGGACCACTTGTCAACATAATTGTATAAGGAGTAAGAGTGTTGTAAAAACAAGCCTGAAGGCTTTGTGTCTCAATGCAAGGAGCATTCGTAATAAGGTGGATGAATTGAAGGTGCAGACAGCTATTAATGACTATGCTATCGTTGGGATCACGGAGACATGGCTCCAGGGGGACCAAGGCTGGGAGCTGAACATCCAGGGATATTCAATATTCAGGAGAATAGACAGAAAGGAAAAGGAGGTGGGGTAGCGTTGCTGGTGAGATAGGAGATTAATGCAATAGAAAGGAAGGACATTAGCTTGGAGGATGTGGAATCGATATGGGTAGAGCTGTGAAACTCTATGGGGCAGAAAACACTAGTGGGAGTTGTGTACAGGCCACCTAACAGTAGTAGTGGAGTTGGGGATGGCATCAAACAGGAAATTAGAAATGCGAGCAACAAGGGTAAAACAGTTATAATGGGTGACTTCAATCTACATATAGACTGGGTGAATCAAATTGGCAGGGGTGCTGAGGAAGAGGATTTCTTGGAATGTATGCGGGATAGTTTCTAAACAACATGTAGAGGAACCAACGAGAGAGCAGGCTATTCTAGACTGGGTATTGAGTAATGAGGAAGGGTTAGTTAGCAGTCTTGTTGTGCGTGGCCCCTTGGGCAAGAGTGACCATAATATGGTTGAGTTCTTCATTAGGATGGAGAGTGACATAATTAAGTCAGAAACAAGGGTTCTGAACTTAAACAAAGGTAACTTTGAAGGTATGAGACATGAATTGGCCAAGATAGACTGGCAAGTGATTCTTAAAGGGTTGACAGTGGGTGTGCAATGGAAGGTATTTAAAGACTACATGGATGAACAACAACAATTGTTCATCCCAGTTTGGCAAAAGAATAAATCAGGGAAGATAGTGCATCAATGGATAACAAGGGAAATCAGGGATAGTATAAAAACAAAAGATGAAGCATACAAATTAGCCAGAAAAGCAGCCTACCAGAGGACTGGGAAAAATTCAGAGTCCAGCAGAGTAGGACAAAGGGCTTAATTAGGAAATGGAAAATAGATTATGAAAGAAAACTGGCAGGGAACATAAAAACTGACTGTAAAAGTTTTTATAGATATGTGAAGAGAAAGATTAGTTAAAACAAATGTAGGTCCTTTGCTGTCAGAAACAGGTGAATTGACCATGGGGAACAAGGACATGGCAGACTAATTGAATAACTACTTTGGTTCTGTCTTCACTAAGGAAGACATAAATAATCTGCCGGAAATAGCAGGGACCGGGGGTCAAATAAGATGGAGGAACTGAGTGAAATCCAGGTTAGCCGGGAAGTGATAAATCCCCAAGGCCAGATAGTCTGCATCCCAGAGTACTCAAGGATGTAGCCACAGAAATAGTGGATGAATTAGTGATAATTTGTGGATGCATTAGTGATACTTAGATTCTGGAGTAGTTCCTGAGGATTGGAGGGTAGCTAATGTAACCCCACTTTTTTAAAAAGGAGGGAGATAGAAAACGGGGAATTACAGACCAGTTAGTCTAACATCGGTAGTGGGGAAACTGCTAGAGTCAGTTATTAAAGATGGGATTGCAGCACATTTGGAAAGTGGTGAAATCATTGGACAAAGTCAGCATGGATTTACGAAAGGTAAATCTTGTCTGACGAATCTTATAGAATTTTTCGAGGATGTAACTAGTAGAGTGGATAAGGGAGAACCAGTGGATGTGTTATATCTGGACTTTCAGAAGGCTTTCGACAAGGTCCCACATAAGAGATATAAAAGGTATACAAACTTAAAGCACACGGTATTGGGGGTTCAGTATTGATGTGGATAGAGAACTGGCTGGCAGACAGGAAGCAAAGAGTAGGAGTAAACAAGTCCTTTTCAGAATGGCAGGTAGTGACTAGTGGGGTACCGCAAGGCTCAGTGCTGGGACCCCAGCTATTTACAATACATATTAATGATTTGGACGAGGGAATTGAATGAATCATCTCCAAGTTTGCGGATGACACTAAGCTGGGGGGTAGTGTTAGGTGTGAGGAGGATGCTAGGAGGCTGCATTGAAAGTAGGCATGCAGGTGCAGCAGGCAGTGAAGAAAGCAAATGGTATGTTAGCATTCATAGCGAAAGGATTTGAGTATAGGAGCAGGGAGGTTCTACTGCAGTTGTACAGGTGAGACCACGCCTGGAGTATTGCATACAGTTTTGGTCTCCAAATCTGAGGAAAGACATTCTTGCCATAGAGGGGGTACAGAGAGGGTTCACCAGACTGATTCCTGGGATGTCAGGACTTTCATATGAAGAAAGACTGGATAGACTCGGCTTGTACTCGCTGGAATTTAGAAGATTGAGGGGGGATCTTATAGAAACTTACAAAATTCTTAAGGGGTTGGACAGGCTAGATGCAGGAAGATTGTTCCCGATGTTGGGGAGGTCCAGAACAAGGTGTCACAGTCTAAGGTTAAGGGGGAATTCCTTTAGGACCGAGATGAGGAAAACATTTTTCACACAGAGAGTGGTGAGTCTCTGGAATTCTCTGCCACAGAAGGTAGTTGAGGCCAGTTGATTGGCTATATTTAAGAGGGAGTTAGATGTGGCCCTTGTGGCTAAAGGGATCAGGGGGTATAGAGAGAAGGCAGGTACAGGATACTGAGTTGGATGATCAGCCATGATCATATTGAATGGCGGTGCAGGCTCGAAGGGCCGAATGGCCTACTACTGCACCTATTTTCTATGTTTCTAATACTTAAACATTTATGATGAATAGACAAGAGGTGCAGGAGTAGGCCATTCGGCCCTTCGAGCCAGCACCGCCAATTCACTGTGATCATGGCTGATCATCCCCAATCAGTACCCTGTTCCTGCCTTCTCCCCATATCCCCCGACTCCGCTATCTTTAAGAGCTTAATCTAACTCTCTCTTGAAAGCATCCAGAGAATTGGCCTCCACTGCCTTGAGGCAGAAAATTCCACAGATTCACAACCCTCTGTGTGAAAAAGTGTTTCCTCATCTCCGTTCCAAATGGCTTACCACTTATACTTAAACTGTGGCCCCTGTTTCTGGACTCCCCCAACATAGGGAACATGTTTCCTGCCTCTAGCGTGTTCAAACCCTTCATAATCTTATGTTTCAAGATATCCTCTCATCCTTCTAAATTCCAGAGTATACAAGCCCAACCACTCCATTCTATCAGCATATGACAGTCCCGCCATCCCGGGAATTAACTCGGTGAACGTACGCTCCACTCCCACAGGACACTTCTTCAGACTGGTCCCTCGTCAAATTCACTGGAATTTAGAAGGATGAGAGGGGATCATATAAAATTCCTAAGGAATTGGACAGGCTGGATGCAGGAATGTTCCCAATAAGGGGTGGACTGAGATGATGAAAAACGTTTTCACCCTGAGAGTTGTGAATCTGTGGAATTCTCTGCCACAGAAGACAACGGGAGGCCAATTCACTGGATGTTTTCAAGAGAGAGTTAGATTTACCTCTTGGGGCTAATGGAATCAAGGATTATGAGGAGAAAGCAGGAACCGGGTACTGATTCTGGATGGTCAGCCATGATCATATTGTGGTGTGCTGGCTCGGAGGGCCGAATGGCCTCCTCATGCACCTATTTTCTATGTTTCTATGACCCCAAACGTCTCCTGTCCACGTTCTCCAGAGCTGCTGCCTGGCCCGCTGAGTTACCCCAGCACTTTGGGTCTTTTCATTGAGCAGGCGACTGATCGATGCCTGGGCCGGGCTGCTGTTTGTAATCAGACCAGCAGGTGGTGATGGAGGCCAGGTCTGTGGGCCAGAGGGAAACCAGGAAGATTGTATCTTTGCCTGTAAATTCCTACCTGTCCCCTCCCACAGTGTGATGCTCCCTCACCCCTGCACACCCCCCCCCCCCCCCAGTGCTGCGCTCCGATTTCCTCTCACACTCCAAAGATAAATAGACAATAGACAATAGGTGCAGGAGTAGGCCATTCGGCCCTTCGAGCCAGCACCGCCATTCAATGTGATCATGGCTGATCATCCCCAATCAGTACCCCGTTCCTGCCTTCTCCCCATATCCCCTGACTCCTCTATCTTTAAGAGACCTGTCTAGCTCTCTCTTGAAAGTATCCAGAGAACCGGCCTCTACCGCCCTCTGAGGCAGAGAATTCCACAGACTCACCACTCTCTGTGAGAAAAAGTTTGTCCTCGTCCCCGTTCTAAGACGTGCAGGTTTGTAGGTTAATTGGCTTTGGAAAAAAAAATTGTACATTGTCCCCAGTGTGTAGGACAGTGCTAGTGTACTGGGCGATCGACGTGCACTCGATGAGCCATTGGGCCTGTTTCCACCCTGTAGCTCTAAAGTAAAGTTGACAAATCTCCAACAACTTTGGAGATTGCACCTTCTGAAGCACACCGGCACGTTGCATCACAGCCTGGTTTGTGAACAGCTCTGCCCAAAACCGCAAGAAATCGTAGAGAATTGTAGATGCAGCCCAGTCCGTCACACAGACCACACTCCCAGCCATCGACTCCATCTACACTTCACACTGCCTCGGGAAAGCACCCGACATCATCAAGGATCCCGGCTACTCCCTCTTCTCCCCCCTCCCACTGGGTGGAAGATATGAATGATTGAAAGCATGTACCACCAGATTCAAGAAGGGCTTCTTCCCTGCTGCTAACATCCTCTTGAATGGAGCCACAAATCAATCCTGCTCTCCCAACCAACCTCGTTGCAGCTATGGAACTTTTTTTTTTCCTCCTGCACTTTCTCCATTACTGTAAGATTATATTCTGCAGTTCGACACAAACAGCTGGAGTAAGCCAGAGAGCCAGACAGCAGCTCTGGAGAAAAGGAATAAGTGACGTTTTGGGTCAAGACCTTTCTTCAGAAAGCATCAGTCTGAAGAAGGGTCTCGAACCGAAACGTCACTCATTCCTTTTCTTCAGAGATGCTGCCCGTCCCGCTGAGTTACTCCAGCCATTTGTGTCTATCTTTGGTTTAAACCAGCGTCTGCAGTTCCTTACTACACAGATTATATCCTGCACACTGGATCAGATTTTTTTCATGCAACATAATATTTGCATGGACAGCACTCCCCACAGACTAGGGAACAATTTACAGAGACCAATTAACTTATAAACCCGCTCGTCTTTGAGATGTGGGGGGAAACGCGTGCGGTCACGGGGAGAACATACCAGCTCGATATCAACCAAACGTGGGCTAATGAGACTGGTTTAGATGGTTGGCATGGACTAGATGGGCTGAAGGGCCTGTTTCCATGCTGTGTGACTGGCCCCCTTCACCAAGGAATAGCTCAGGTAGATGGACAAAGTCTAGTGCCCAGAGTAGGGGAGTCGAGAACTTAGTTTAAGGGGGGGGAGGGAAATATTTAATAGGAACCTGAGGAGTAACGTTTTTACACTAAGGGTGGTGGGTAAGTGGAACGAGCTGCCGGAGGAGGTAGTTGAGGTAGGAACTATCGCAATGTTTAGGAAACAATTAGACAGGTTCATGGATAGGACAAGGATTTGGGCCAAACGCAGGCAGTTGCGACTAGTGTTGAAGTGACATGTGTAGGAAGGAACTGCAGATGCTGGTTTACACCGAAGATAGGCACAGAATGCTGGAGTAACTCAGCGGGACAGGCAGCGTCTCTGGACAGAAGGAATGGGTGATATTCCGGGTCAGCCTGGGCAAGTCGGGCCGAAGGGCCTGTTTTCACGCTGTATGGCTCTATAAGTCGAGACCTGGCAATGTTCCCGTAAATCTCCTAGTATGGTCACCTCTTTCCCGTAAACAGATGAATGAAACCGAATATTTTCGTTAAGCCGGGGTCTATGGTCAGTGTCAACTGAATTTTGGGAACAATGAAGTCACCTATTAACAGAAGGAACTGATTTAGACAATGACTCAGTTGTTTAGAATAGTGGTAAGTTCATCGTGACATGTTCCTGGAACACCACCCGCCCACCCCGCCACAACCAGGGTTGCCAACTTCCTCATTCCCAAATAAGGGACAAAAGGTCATAGTACGGGGCAAATTCCCCACGGCAGTCCGACTCGGCCGTGGCTGGGTGAATGATGAGTTGGCCCCGGGTGCTGGACTGCACACAAAGCCCAGCCGGCGGGCCAGCTGAGGAGATTTGTCCCGGGCCGCGCAACGTCGCGCGCAAAGTCCAGCGCCCCGTCAACACGTGAACCGATGATCGGCCGTGAGAAGGAGGGGTGGTGGTGGTGTTGGCGGTAAGCGAATGTCCGAAGGTCGGACATCTGGCCGGGCTGCCGACCGACCGACGGGGCCATGGGCGAACGCTGCTGCACTCCATGGGCTGCACTACGTCGGGACGGGTGAGGCGGGGCCGGACGCGGCGCTCCGACCCGACAGTCCCCTTGTCCCGAGTAGTAGCAAATAGTCAAATACGGGACAAGGGAGGTTCCAAGGGACTAACCAATTTAGCCCAATATACGGGATGTCCCGGCTAATACGGGACAGTTGGCAACTCTAACCACAGCACCCTCTCCAATGTACCGTAGAGGCATACAGCATGGAAACAGGCCCTTCTGGCCCAACTTGCTCACACATGTCCCAGCTGCGCTAGTCCCACCTGCCCATGTTTGGCCCATATCCCTCTAAACCTGTCCTATCCATGTACCTGTCTAACTGTTTCTTAAACGTTGGGATAGTCCCAGCCTCAACTATCTCCTCTGGCAGCTTGTACCATACACCCACCACCCTTTGTGTGAAAAAGTTACCCCTCAGATTCCTATCAAATCTTTTCCCCTTCACCTTAAACCTATGTCCTCTGGTCATCGATTCACCTACTCTGGGCAAGAGACTCTGTGCGTCTACCTGATCTATTTTATATACCTCTATAAGATCACCCCTCATCCTCCTGTGCTCCAGGGAATAGAGTCCCAGCCTCCTCAACCTCTCCCGATAGCTGAGACCCTCTAGTCCTGGCAACATCCCCGTGAATCTTCTCTGTATCCTTTCCAGATTAACAACAGTTTTCCTATAACATGGTGCCCAGAACTCGAAAGCACATCCAGTGAAACAACTAATATCTTTTCTCAGAAACTCTTCCAAGGTCTCCCAAGCCCTTCCACCTCATCAAGATTTGGAACAGATTCAGGTCAAACGCGTTAAGATTTTCAGCAGCATAATTGCACAGTGCTTACTGCCTCACGTTCTGTCCTGACCTTGGGAGGTGTAGGTGTGTGTGTGTGTTTTTTGAACGTTCTCAAAGTGCTGGCGTAACTCAGCGGGGCAAGCAGGCTCTTAGTGCGGGTGTCAAAGGTTACGAGGACAAGGCAGGAGAATGGGGTTGAGAGGGAGAGATAGATCAGCCACGATTGAATGGCGGAGTAGACTTGATGGGCCGAATGGCCTAATTCTGCTGCAATGGCTTACGATTGTGGCATTTAAAAGACAACGGGAAAGGTTTGGCGGGGCCAAACGCAGGCAGGTTTCCTTGCTGTACAACTCTTATCACATTTGGCACCAAGCAGATGCGGCTTCACAGACACCCGGGTCAGATCCTGACTAAGCCTGCTGTCCGCGTGTAGTTTGTACGTTCTCCCTGTGACCGCGTGGGTTTCCTCCCACACTACAAAGACATGCGGGTTTGTAGGTTAATTGACTTAATGGAATTGTTCACTATCCCCAGTGTGTGTGTGTGTAATAGTGTTAGTGTAGTGTAGATAGAGATGATCAGCCACGATCACACTGAATGGTGGTGCTGGCTCGAAGGGCCGAATGGCCTACTCTTGCACCTATTGTCTATTCTGTACGGGGATCATGGTCAGTGCGGGCTCGGAGGGCCGAAGGAAGTGGTTTCCACGCTGTATGTCTAAAGTCTACAGCCTGCACTTGCCTCACCTGCCTGCATTGGGCCCATATCCCTTAAAACCTTTCCTATCCAAGTCCTGTCAAAATGTCTGCATCTCCAACGGAGATCATGTCTTATACAATACAATAATCATGTATTGTCTTTCCACTGACTGGACAGCATTCCTTGATCGGACTTTGCTGGCTTTACCTTGAACTTATTCCCTTTATCCTGTATCTGTGCACTGTAAATGGCCCGATTATAATCACGTATTGTCTTTCCGCTGACTGGTTAGACAATAGATGCAGGAGTAGGCCATTTGGCCCTTCGAGCCAGCACCGCCATTCAATGTGATCATGGCTGATCATCCCCAATCAGTACCCCGTTCCTGCCTTCTCCCCATATCCCCTGACTCCGCTATCTTTAAGAGCCCTCTCTAGCTCTCTCTTGAAAGCATCCAGAGAACCGGCCTCCACCGCCCTCTGGGGCAGAGAATTCCACAGACTCACCACTCTCGGTGAGAAAAAGTGTTTCCTCATCTCCCTTCTAAAAGGCTTACTCCTTATTCTTAAACTATGGCCCCTGGTTCCCCCAACATCGGGAACATGTTTCCTGCCTCTAGCGTGTCCAAACCCTCAACAATCTTATATGTTTCAATAAGATTCCCTCTCATCCTTCTAAACTCCATAGTGTACAAGCCCAGCCGCTCCATTCTCTCGGCATATGACATTCCCGCCATCCCGGGAATTAACCTTGTGAACCTACGCTTTGTTAGCACGCAACAGAAAGCTTGTCACTGTCCCTCGGTGCACGTAACAATAAATTAATTGTTTAAGAAGGAACTGCAGATGCTGGTAAATCGAAGGTAGACAAAAGTGCTGGAGAAACTCAGCGGGTGCAGCAGCATCTATGGAGCGGAGGAAATAGGCAACGTTTCAGGCTGAAACCCGATATTTCGGCCCGAAACGTTGCCTATTTCCAGGGATTCGGCCTGAAACGTTGCCTATTTCCTTCGCTCCATAGATGCTGCTGCACCCGCTGAGTTTCTCCAGCACTTTTGTCTACCTGACAATAAACTAAAGTGAACTAAAGCTAAGCTAATCACTGTCACACCAGTGCATCAGTTGTGGTGAAACAAAGCCTTGTTCAGTTGCTGTGCCTGTGATGTGTGGGTCCCCCTGTTCCGCTGCTCTGCCAACAACGCCGGCTGATAATCAGTCTGATCCCTCGTCTCTCGCAGCCCCGCGTGAAGTCCAAAAACACAGGGAGATGTGTGGGGGCTCGTCGCCATCGCCCAGCGTGACTCCCAGCCCCGAGAGCACCCGCGGGACCCGGGGCCGACGCACGGACCTGGCAACCCTGGCCCTCTCCACCTCTGCCATCCACCTCACCGCAGCCTCGCATTCCACGCCCAGGATAAACGCCAGGCGGCACCCCCCGGCCAAAGGTAAGGGGGTGGGGGGGGGGGGGAGAGCGTGCAAACTCCACACAGACAGAGTCAAACAGGAATTCAATGTAGGATCGGTCCCAGGGATCTCGCGCGGTCACCAGGAGAACATGGAAACTCCACACAGGCAGCACTGATCGAACCCAGGTCACTGAACAATGGGTACGCTTTGCAGCCACAGGGAGGGTGTGCAAACTCCACATAGACAGCACTGGAGAGCAGGGTCAAACCCTGGTCATTGAATCCAGGGATCTCTCACGGTCGCAATGAGAATGTGCAAACTCCACGCAGACAGGGTCAAGCTGGGTCATTGGACCCAAGGATCTCTCACAGTCACAGGGAGAGCGTGCAAACTCCACACCGACAGCACCCGAGGGCAGGGTTGTGCCCAGGGATCTCATGTGGTCAAAGGGTGAACCTGCAAACTCCACACAGACTGCACCAGTGGGCAGGATCGAACCTGAATGACTAGACCCAGATGAAACTCACTTGATCGCATGGGGAGCGTGCAAACTCCACAGAGACAGCAACAGAGGGCAGGGTGGAACCTAGGGATCTCACACGGCCACAGAGAGAACATGCAAACTCCACGCAGACAGCTCCAGGGGGCAGAGTCGAACCCAGGTCACTGAACACTGGGGACACATTGCAGCCACAGGGAGAACATGCAAACTCCACACAGACAGCAACCCGAGATCAGGGTCGAACCCAGATCCATGGGATCCCAAGCGTCACAGATACCTCAGAATTAAAGAGTTTAAGAAGGATCTGAAGAAGGGTCTCGACCCGAAACGTCGCCCATTCCTTCGCTCCAGAGATGCTGCCTCACCCGCTGAGTTTCTCCAGCATTTTTACCTACCTTCAGAATTAAAGAGCGCGCTTTTAGAAAGGAGATTAGGAGGAACTTCTTTAGTCAGAGGGTGGTGAATCTGTGGAATTTTTTGCCAAAGAAGGCTGTGGAGGCCAAGTCAGTGGATATTTTTAAGGCAGAGATAGATAGAGATTCTTGATTAGAACCGGTGTCAGGGGATATGGGGAGAAGGCAGGAGAATGGGATTAGGAGGCAGAGATCAGCCATGATTGAATGGTGGAGTAGACTCGATGGGCCGAATGGCCAAATTCCTATTACTTATTCACTGCAATTTAGAAGGATTAGAGGGGATATAAAATTCTTAAGGGATTGGACAGGCTAGATGCAGGAAAAATGTTCCCGATGTTGGGGGAGTCCAGAACCAGGGGTCACAGCTTAAGAATAAGGAGTCGGCCATTTAGGACTGAGATGAGAAAAAACGTTTTCACCCAGTGAGTTGTGAATCAGTGGAATTCTCTGCCACAGAAGGCAGTGGAGGCCAATTCACTGGTTGTTTTCAAGGGGGTGTTAGATTTAGCTCTTAGGGCCAAAGGAATCAAGGGATATGGGGAAAAAGCAAGAACGGGGTACTGATTGTGGATGATCAGCCATGATCGTATTGAATGGCGGTGCCGGCTGGAAGGGCCGAATGGCCTACTCCTGCAACTCTTGTCTATGTGCCTGTGTGAACTTGTGAGATAGAGTATGAGTTTGCAAAGAGGGTGTGTGTGCCTCTACAAAGCTGTTATTGGTGGCTTGGATGGGTGAATCTGGGTAACTCATCATTTTTTCTCTGCTTGTCTCGTTTCCTCAGGGTTCAACTCGGACGATGATATTTGGGCCCAGCCGCTTGAATTGGAGTTTACCAAGAATGGAAATACTAGCCTCGGTAAGTCACGGTGATCTTTCTCCAGCTACTGGAAACATCCTCTCCTCATCCAGTCTCCCCAGGCCTTTCACTGTGGCATACATTTCAATATGGTCTCCCCTCTTCCTTCTGAACTCCAGCGAGTACAGGCCCAGTGCCTTTGCGTTTGGCTTAGTTTATTATGTGCAAGAAACATGTTCCCGATGTTGGGGGAACATGTCCAGAACCAGGGGCCACAGTTTAAGAATAAGGAGTAAGCCATTTAGAACAGAGACGAGGAAACACTTTTTCTCACAGAGAGTTGTGAGTCTGTGGAATTCTCTGCCTCAAAGGGCGGTGGAGGCAGGTTCTCTGGATGCTTTCAAGAGAGAGTTAGATAGGGCTCTTAAAGATAGCGGAGCCAGGGGATATGGGGAGAAGGCAGGAACGGGGTACTGATTGGGGATGATCAGCCATGATCACATTGAATGGCGGTGCTGGCTCGAAGGGCCGAATGGCCCACTCCTGCACATATCGTTTATAAAATAGTCCAAGAGTCTCCAATGAGGTAGATGGGAGGTCAGGACTGTTCTCTAGTTGGTGATAGGATGGTTCAGTTCCCTGAGGAGGTAGTTGAGGCTGGGACTATCCCAACCTTTAAGAGACAGTTAGACAGGTACATGGATCGGACAGGTTTGGAGGCATATGGGCCAAACGCGGGCAGGTGGGACTAGTGTAACTGGGACATTGTTGGTCGTTGTGGGACATTGTTGGTCGTTGTGGGCAAGTTGGGGCGATGGGCCTGTTTCCACGCCGTGTCACTCCTGAGGTCGACTCTGTGACTGTGTTTGCCTTGGACAGGAGCTGAGGACCCAGTGGGATACGGAGAGGATGGCCTGAGCGGTGAAGACTTGGTCCCCAGCCGGGACGTGGGGGCCGGCCCCAGGGAGAACGCTCTGTACCGTTCCAGCTCCGCCACGCTCCCCAGCACCAGGCCAGACCCCAGCCTGGTGCGGGGAAGCCCCCTGCCCTACAGGACCCTGCAGAGGGTGAAGCAGAGACCAGCGGAGGGCAGGGCAAGGCCAGCCTCGCCGGGCAGCGAGATGGTCACCCTGGAGGAGTTCCTGCATGAGAGCGGGCAATCGGCAGCCGGGGTAAGTGGCCGTCCCACGCTTCAGTTCAGCTTAGTCTGGAGATACAGCGCGGAAACAGGCCCTTCGGCCCCTCCGACCCGCGATCCCCGCACACTAACGCTATCCTACACATGCACTCGGGACAATTTACACATAGACCAAGCCAATTAACCTACAAACCTGCGCGTCTTAGGAGCGTGGGAGGAAACCGAAGACCTCGGAGAAAACCCCAGTCGGTCACAAACTCCGTACAGACACGCACCCCTAGTCGGGATCGAACCCGTGGCTGCGGCGCTGTAAGGAGCAACTCGACCGCCGTGCTGCCCTCTGGTGCAGCGATTCGCAGCCTCCGGTGTCCAGGGAGTAGTACGGGTGTCAGAGGTTATGGGGAGGATGGGGTTTGGAGGGAGAGATAGGACCAGCCATGATTGAATGGCGGAGTAGACACGATGGGCCGAATGGCCTGATTCTACTATCACGTATGACCTGATGATCACGATTCCTTTAATTCCCACAGCTCAGAGAAAGCAAGGCGTGGGATTTCTCCAAGATCTTCGGTTTCCTCCCACACCAAAGACGTGCAGGTTTGTAGGTTAATTGGCTTGGTGTCAAAAAACACTGTGAAATTGTCCCTAGTGGGTGTAGGATAGGGTTAGTGTACGAGGTGATAGCTGGTCGGCGCGGACACAGTGGGCTGAAGGGCCTGTTTCTCTCTCTCTCTCTCTGTCTCTATCTCTGTTTCTGTCTCTCTCTGTCTCTCTCTATGCCTCGATGTCTGTCTGTCTCGCTCTCTGTCTCTGTCTCTTTTTCTCTCTGTGTCTCTCTGTCTCTCTCTGTCTCTCTCTCTCTGTCTCTCTGTCTCTGTCTGGCTCTCTGTCTCTGTGTCTCTCTCTGTCTCTGTGTCTCTCTCTGTGTCTGTGTCTCTGTCTCTCTCTCACTCCCCCTCCCCCTCAGTCAGCACTGTCCAGTGATGATCAGCGTGGTTTCATTGTCGTGCCAGTTCCACTAATGTGACCCTGTGACCCACGCACTGCGCCTACTTTCACTTCATCTTTATAGTCCAAGTGAAACAAGTAACTTCTGTGTAGGAAGCAACTGCAGGTGCCAGTTTAAACTGAGGACAGACACAAAAAGCTGGAGTATCTCAGCGGGACAGGCAGCGTCTGTGTAGAGAAGGAATGGGTGACGTTTCAGGTTGAGACCCTTCTTCAGACTGGTTAGGGGTCCATAACCATCTGAAGAAGGGTCTCGACCCATGCCTTCTCTCCAAAGATGCTGCCTGTCCCGCTGAGTTACTCCAGCTTTTTGTGTCTGTCTTCGGTTTAAATCACTGGAATTTAGAAGGATGAGGGGATATCTTACAGAAACATATAAAATAGTACGATTAAACGAGCTTACCAGTTTGAAGTTTGATCTTTATTTTATGAGGAGTTACGTTGGTGATTACGTGAAGAACCCCGCCAGTGCGCAAGCGCGTCAATCTTCAAAGCAGTGGTATGAAATCACAAATAACAATTATCGAAGTGACACAGTAAGATGAGTAACTTGAGAACTTCCAGATGACCTTTATGAGAGAAGGTTGGGCGTGGAGGGCACGTAATCACCAACGTATCTCCTCATAAACTCAAGACCAAACCTCAAACTGGTAAATTCTCGTTTAATCTTACTATTTTACTTCGGAGTCACGTGAGTGATTCCGTGAAGGGTTCGAAGCTTTGTGATTTCATGCCGCAGATTCAAATCCCGGCTTCTCACTGCATTGATTGACTCGGATGAGAAATAATGCATGTGTTGACATTGCATTTAAATGCAGTAACAAATTTTATTTGAAATAACAAAAAACAACAGTACCCCTCTAACCCAGGGGGAACTTTAAACAGAACTTAAAATTGAATTGGCAAACAGCCCCGGATCGGCAATCGGCCGATGGTAGAAGTTTTGAAACACCAACTCATTTGCCCACCCGGAGGCTGCCAAAATATGGTCGATGGGCATCGGCAGCCCTGGCCGCCGACGTAGCAGCTGCCCTAGTGGAATGAGATGTAAACACATCAGTGTTAATACCTGCATCAACCAAGACTTGTTTCAACCACCTCGAGATAGTCTGAACTGACACTCTCTTATGTGGCTTTTTGTAACTGATAAACACTCCTGTCTCCATGTTACATAAGCCCCCTGTAGCTGCAATGTATTGCATCAAATGTGTCTTTACACATAGAAATGGATCTGTGTTATATGCTGAAAACACAATCTTGAACCCTGTCATACCTGGCCTGCTTTGTTTGAGGAGGTCATAAATGTGGAACGTAACATTGTCTGCAGCTACTTACATTCTATCTGGCTGTAGTTTTTGTAATGTCTGTATTTGCTGTGCTGATACCAATGCCATGAGCATGGTCACCATCATGGTGATTCTGGTCAAAGACAGAGACGAGACAGGAACCCACTCACAAAATAGCCTAAGGACCATGCTCACATCCCAAATTGCCATATATCTAGGTTTATGGGGTCTGGAGTTAAAAATCCCTTTCATTAATCGAAAAATGAGGGGTGAGACCCAATAGGATGTTTGTCTGACCTCATCAATAAATACGGTGACAAAGCACTTCTGGCTGTATTGATTGTACTATAACTCAGCCCTTCATCGTAGTAGAGTGTTGACAGGAACGCTAGAACATGCAAAATACCTGCTGTGCAATAGGCAATATTATTTTGTACACAGTAAACTTCCCATTTTACTGCTTTTGAGTGCTCGTTCTCCAAGCTGCAGTAAGCATGTCCACAGTTCGACCAAACAATCCGCGTTCCAGATACGGCCTTCTTAAATCTGCAAATTAACAAATTAATACGATCATTCAACGGATGGCATTCGCCAGTTACCGGATGCACCAGTAAATCCCTTCGTTTGGGAACAGCCATCAGGGGTTGTGTCATCAACTGCAATATCAAAGAGTACCACGGCTGTGTAGGCCAGTCGGGTATCACCAGCACCCCTGAAGCAGCATCCTGCTGGATTTTAAGCAGACATCGATTTATGAGACAAAATGGTGGAAATGCATATATAAACATACCACCCCAATGCAGCAAGAAAGCGTCAATCGCTACTGCCCCAGAATCTGGTTCCCATGACACATATGCCAAGTGTGGATTCGCCGTATTTTGAAATAACCTTTTTACGGTGTTCCGGCAGCCAAACATGCTGTTACGGAACACCGCCGCGCCGGTGTTCCTCCCGTGGTGAACGCCGGCGCCATGTGCCCCCGGTTATTAACCGCGCCTGCGCAAGCCGGGCCCCACCGGGCCCCAGTGGCCGCGCGTGCGCAGGGGGAGGGTGCAGTGCAGGCAAATGGCCTACTCCTGCACCTAATTTCTATGTTTCTATTTCTATGACATCTGGCCTTCCATATTTGACAATGATATCATTGAATATGTCCCGATTCAACATCCACTCTGTGTTGTCATGGAATTTCCGTGACCTGGTGTCTGCTACTATATTGAATCTACCTGGTAGATAAATAACTGAGAGCAGAATGTTCTTGTCAATACACCAGGTCCAGATTTGGTTAGCCAGTTTGTCACAAGATAGCGACTTGATACCACCCATGTGATTGACATACGCTACTGCCGTAGTGTTGTTAATTTGAAGCTGAACATGCAGACTACTTGTGTTAGAACAATAAGCTTTGAGCCCTTAAAACGCCCCCAAAAGCTCTAAATGGTTAATTCCCCATGTCTGCAGAAGCAATGCTTCTTCCATACTCCATCTGCCTCCACAGCTTGAACTCGAACACAGCACCCCACCCGAGTGCACGGACATCAGTCTGTAAGACCATGGAAGGTTGTTCAAGCACCACTTTGCTGAAACTACTGGAGACATGTTGAATCCACCACTGCAGATCAGTAACGGCCTCTGCTGATAACTGCATGGGCCTACTATAATGGCCCGAATGTATCCTGAGTGCCTGTTCCTTTGCCCTCTGTAAGTGCTGGTAGTGCAAAGGCAAATACTGAACTGCTGGAAACGCTGCCACTAATTTTCCGAGCAGACTGGCCACCTGTCTGATTGAAGTTTGTTGCTCGTTTAAATGTTTAATGCAACCATCAATTAGCTCCACCCTTTTTACCCTGGGCAGAGTCACTACCATTATAAGTGAATCAATTGTGAAACCCAAATAGTCAGTTGTTGTAAGTGGTGTCAATTCAGACTTCCCTAAATGAATGACAAACCCTAATTTTTCAAGTGTGAATTTAACAACTGCCACAGATTCTTCAGCTAATTCACTTGTTTGTCTGATAATTAAGATATCATCCAGATAGGCCATAATCACTTGGCCCTGAGCTCTAAGTAGCCCCAGAACTGGTTTTAACAATTTAGTGAATATTCTAGGAGCTGAAGTTAACCCATTAGGCAGTGCCTTGAATTGCCATAATTGATTCATCCAAGTAAATTTAAAATACTTTCTATGCTCGAAATGAACAGGCACTGAGTAATATGCATTTTTCAGATCTATGGTTGCCATATAACAACCTCTGGAAATCAGTTGTTTGGCAGTAGCAAACGTTTCCATTTTGAAGTGTCTATACTGTACAAAAGGATTTAGATTAGTTAGATCCAAAATAATTCTACATCCTCCATCCTTTTTTGGTCGGGGAAAAATATTTGACACAAATTGATGGACTTGATGAACCGTCCTCTCAATTACTCCTTTGTTACACAAATTTTCAAGTTCAGCTTGAACCTCCATTACTTCTGTTTACGAAAAAAGGAGTGTTCTGCTAGGAACATGCTGGAGAGGCAAATCCCCTTTTGGATCAAACTCAATCTGAAACCCTTGAATAACACTCCTAATGAATAGATCTGAAGTAAGCTGCTTCTATTCTTCATAGAATAGATGTAATCTACCCCCAATTTGTGTCTGTGTTATACTTAATATGTTCCCATGAGAACCAGGCCCACCTACCTCCTTGGTGACTGGTGTGACCTGCTGACCCCAGTTCCTGGCAGGAAACCCCATGGTTACTCGTGATCCCACTGCAGGGCGCCAACCGCAGCCCCTGTGTCGATGGTCGGCTTGTTCCTGGTGTAAATCCAGAAGCTGAAGTGATCCTATAAGGATATTTCCTTTTTAGCGGTTTGCCGGTCGTTATCGTTTTGATCAGGCCCATCGTTTTAGCCTCCTCATTCATGTCCTTGACCCGTTTTGTGAGATCTTCGCCAAAAGGTAGGTTGGGTGGCTGGACATTGGAGGGTTTGCAGAGTGCGGCGAACCTTGGGTTGATGGTAGGCTTAATAGCCCTTTTCCTGACACAGTTTATTTCGAAGTGGCCGCTGCATAGCAAACCCAGTGCCTCTCGGTGTGTCCTTGACACATGCCCTCCATCCATCGTCCTTGCAAACGCCCTGATTCCCGAGCCCAGTAGCCTTAGAACCCTCTGCATTTTGATTTATTGGGTACGCATGCCGGGTCCCATCTGACCCCATATAATTTGGTTAACTGTTGGAACTTTTAATAACCCACAGTTCTTTGGAGGCTCATGTTTCTTGGCTGTCTCATCCATGGTAAGCTCCTGGAGCTGATGAGATACCATGTAGTTGATTGTGGAGGCCAGCTCTTCTCCCAGCGGCTCTCCTGAACCTGATGGGACAGCAAATGGTGCTGCCAGAGGTGGGACATCTGGCAAATCCCGTGTGTCTCCTGGCTCAACCTCACCATCAGAGTCGGGGTCAGGACTAAGCTGACCCATTGCACTCGCCGCATCATCTATGAGGATGCATCAAGCAGCCCTGTTGCTGCAGGCGCCTCTAGTTCTGGGTGGCGCTGACACTCCTCCTGCTGGAGTGTGCCCTGCTGGAGCACTGTATGCAACAGTGAACACACTATCCAGCCCCGGTGGGGAATCATCCCCCGACTCCGTGGGCTTAGCAGACATTTGAGATGCCTTGCGCCAGACTGGCGCTGGCTCTGTGCTGTGTAGCACTAAGTCTGCAGTCGTAAACTCTTAGCCGGCGACTGAACAGGGGTATGTGGCAGCGGTTCACAGCCCGTACTCCCGCGGCTGGCTGCGACTCGCCGCTTCCCCTTCCCCGTTTTGTCCATGGTGCTAACGATCGGTAGATAACAGCACCACAGCAACGGACTTCTTACTCCAGCAAAGTTTTGCACTTACCTGGAGTCTAATACTTACCGCTGGAGGAGCTCTGTTCCTCACAGCCTCCGTGCGCCAATGCGGCTGACGTACTGACGCGCAAGCGCACTGGCGGGGTTCTTCACGGAATCCGAAGTAAAATTATAAAAGGACTGGACAAGCTAGATGCAGGAAAAATGTTCCCAATGTTGGGCGAGTCCAGAACCAGGGGCCACAGTCTCAGAATAAAGGGGAGGCCATTTAAGACTGAGGTGAGAAAAAACGTTTTCACCCAGAGAGTTGTGAATTTGTGGAATTCCCTGCCACAGAGGGCAGTGGAGGCCAAATCACTGGATGGATTTAAGAGAGAGTTAGACAGAGCTCTAGGGGCTGGTGGAATCAAGAGATATGGGGAGAAGGGAGGCACGGGTTATTGATAGGGGACGATCAGCCATGATCACAATGAATGACGGTGCTGGCTCGAAGGGCAGAATGGCCTCCTCCTGCTCCTATTTCTATGTTTTCATGTTTCTAAACCAGCATCTGCAGTTCCTTTGTACGCAATAGGATAGAGGTTGGTTTCATGTGGCCAGATGACGTTTAAAATAAACGAGGTGTTACATTTGTTTTAGGTCAAATACAAGTATTAAATAGTCAGTAAGTGGTGGAACGTTTCAAGTCAAGAGCGTTTTATTGCCATATATATATGTCCCAAACTGAACTATGAAATCCTTACTTGCTGCAACACAACAGAATATGTGAACATAATACTCTGTAAACAAGATAATAAACAGGAAAAAGTTTGAATAGTGAAAGGCTTAGGATAGAGTGGATGTGGAGAAGATGTTTCCACTAGTGGGAGAGTCTAGGACCAGAGGTCACAGCCTCAGGATTAAAGGACGTTCCTTTAGGAAGGAGATGAGGAGGAATTTCTTTAGCCAGAGGGTGATGAATCTGTGGAATTCTTTGCCACAGAAGGCTGTGGAGGCCAAGTCTGTGGATATTTTTAAGGCAGAGATAGATGATTAGTACGGGGAGAAGGCGGGAGAATGGGGTTAGGAGGGAGAGATAGACCAGCCATGATTGTATGGAATAGACTTGATGGGCCGAATGGCCTAATTCTGCTCCTATCACATGATCTTATGAAATTCAGTATATAGAATCGATTGGAGATCCCTGACAGAGTACAGAAGGAAGAAACTGTAGATACTGGTTTACTTCCTGAAGAAGAGTCCCGACCCAAAGCCTGCATCCATCCATGTTCTCCACAGATGCTGCCTGACCCCACGAGTTACTCCAGCACTCTGTGAAACGTCACCTATCCATGTTCTCCACAGATGCTGCCTGACCCACTGAGTTACTCCAGCACTCTGTGAAACGTCACTTATCCATGTTCTCCACAGATGCTGCCTGACCCGCTGAGTTACTCCAGCACTCTGTGAAACGTCACCTATCCATGTTCCCCACAGATGCTGCCTGACCCGCTGAGTTACTCCAGCACTCTGTGAAACGTCACCTGTCCGTGTTCTCCACAGATGCTGCCTGACCCGCTGAGTTACTCCAACACTGTGAATTACACAATTTCTCTTGCAGAATTTATCTTTAGAGAATTGTGCCTTCTCTAATTCATGCCTTCTATATTCTGTTGTGCTGAAGCAAAGTTAGAATTCCATTGTCCTATCTGGGACACATGACAATAAACTCTCTTGAATCTTGAATCTTGAAATATCTTCTTAGATGCCTGCGGCTGGTTATCTAATTTGTTAATTAAGCTGATTGGTCATAAGATCATAAGTGATCGGAGAAGAATTGGGCCATTCGGCCCATCAAGTCTACTCTGCCATTCAATCTTGGCTGATCTATCTCTCGCTCCTAACCCCATTCTCCTGCCTTCTCCCCGTAACATCTGGCAGAGATAGGTTGAAAGATACAGCGTGGAAACAGGCCCTTCGGCCCACCTTCTGGCATAGCAAACCCAGTGCCTCTCGGTGTGTCCTTGACACATGCCCTCCATCCATCGTCCTTGCAAACGCCCTGATTCCCGAGCCCAGTAGCCTTAGAACCCTCTGCATTTTGATTTATTGGGTACGCATGCCGGGTCCCATCTGACCCCATATAATTTGGTTAACTGTTGGAACTTTTAATAACCCACAGTTCTTTGGAGGCTCATGTTTCTTGGCTGTCTCATCCATGGTAAGCTCCTGGAGCTGATGAGATACCATGTAGTTGATTGTGGAGGCCAGCTCTTCTCCCAGCGGCTCTCCTGAACCTGATGGGACAGCAAATGGTGCTGCCAGAGGTGGGACATCTGGCAAATCCCGTGTGTCTCCTGGCTCAACCTCACCATCAGAGTCGGGGTCAGGACTAAGCTGACCCATTGCACTCGCCGCATCATCTATGAGGATGCATCAAGCAGCCCTGTTGCTGCAGGCGCCTCTAGTTCTGGGTGGCGCTGACACTCCTCCTGCTGGAGTGTGCCCTGCTGGAGCACTGTATGCAACAGTGAACACACTATCCAGCCCCGGTGGGGAATCATCCCCCGACTCCGTGGGCTTAGCAGACATTTGAGATGCCTTGCGCCAGACTGGCGCTGGCTCTGTGCTGTGTAGCACTAAGTCTGCAGTCGTAAACTCTTAGCCGGCGACTGAACAGGGGTATGTGGCAGCGGTTCACAGCCCGTACTCCCGCGGCTGGCTGCGACTTGCCGCTTCCCCTTCCCCGTTTTGTCCATGGTGCTAACGATCGGTAGATAACAGCACCACAGCAACGCACTTCTTACTCCAGCTTTTTGTTGGAGTTTTGCACTTACCTGGAGTCTAATACTTACCGCTGGAGGAGCTCTGTTCCTCACAGCCTCCATGCGGCTGACGTACTGACACGCAAGCGCACTGGCGGGGTTCTTCACGGAATCCGAAGTAAAATTATAAAAGGACTGGACAAGCTAGATGCAGGAAAAATGTTCCCAATGTTGGGCGAGTCCAGAACCAGGGGCCACAGTCTCAGAATAAAGGGGAGGCCATTTAAGACTGAAGTGAGAAAAAACGTTTTCACCCAGAGAGTTGTGAATTTGTGGAATTCCCTGCCACAGAGGGCAGTGGAGGCCAAGTCACTGGATGTATTTAAGAGAGAGTTGGATAGAGCTGTAGGGGGCTGGTGGAATCAAGAGATATGGGGAGAAGGGAGGCACGGGTTATTGATAGGGGACGATCAGCCATGATCACAATGAATGACGGTGCTGGCTCGAAGGGCAGAATGGCCTCCTCCTGCTCCTATTTCTATGTTTTTATGTTTCTAAACCAGCATCTGCAGTTCCTTTGTACGCAATAGGATAGAGGTTGGTTTCATGTGGCCAGATGACGTTTAAAATAAACGAGGTGTTACATTTGTTTTAGGTCAAATACAAGTATTAAATAGTCAGTAAGTGGTGGAACGCTTCAAGTCAAGAGCGTTTTATTGCCATATATATATGTCCCAAACTGAACTATGAAATCCTTACTTGCTGCAACACAACAGAATATGTGAACATAATACTCTGTAAACAAGTTAATAAACAGGAAAAAGTTTGAATAGTGAAAGGCTTAGGATAGAGTGGATGTGGAGAAGATGTTTCCACTAGTGGGAGAGTCTAGGACCAGAGGTCATAGCCTCAGGATTAAAGGACGTTCCTTTAGGAAGGAGATGAGGGGGAATTTCTTTAGCCAGAGGGTGATGAATCTGTGGAATTCTTTGCCACAGAAGGCTGTGGAGGCCAAGTCTGTGGATATTTTTAAGGCAGAGATAGATGATTAGTACGGGGAGAAGGCGGGAGAATGGAGTTAGGAGGGAGAGATAGACCAGCCATGATTGAATGGAATAGACTTGATGGGCTGAATGGCCTAATTCTGCTCCTATCACATGATCTTATGAAATTCAGTATATAGAATCGATTGGAGATCCCTGACAGAGTACAGAAGGAAGAAACTGTAGATACTGGTTTACTTCCTGAAGAAGAGTCCCGACACAAAGCCTGCATCCATCCATGTTCTCCACAGATGCTGCCTGACCCGCTGAGTTACTCCAGCACTCTGTGAAACGTCACCTGTCCGTGTTCTCCACAGATGCTGCCTGACCCGCTGAGTTACTCCTGCACTCTGTGAAACGTCACCTATCCATGTTCTCCACAGATGCTGCCTGACCCGCTGAGTTACTCCAGCACTCTGTGAAACGTCACCTATCCATGTTCCCCACAGATGCTGCCTGACCTGTTGAGTTACTCCAACACTCTGAATTACACCAATTCTCTTGCAGAATTTATCTTTAGAGAATCGTGCCTTCTCTAATTCATGCCTTCTATATTCTGTTGTGCTGAAGCAAAGTTAGAATTTCATTGTCCTATCTGGGACACATGACAATAAACTCTCTTGAATCTTGAATCTTGAAATATCTTCTTAGATGCCTGCGGCTGGTTATCTAATTTGTTAATTAAGCTGATTGGTCATAAGAGCATAAGTGATCAGAGAAGAATTGGGCCATTCGGCCCATCAAGTCTACTCTGCCATTCAATCTTGGCTGATCTATCTCTCGCTCCAAACCCCATTCTCCTGCCTTCTCCCCGTAACATCTGGCAGAGATAGGTTGAAAGATACAGCGTGGAAACAGGCCCTTCAGCCCACCAAGTCCACACCGACCATCGATCACCCGTTCACACTAGTTCTACGTTATCCCACTTTCTCAACCCCCTCCCCGCACTCCGGGGGCAATTAACAGAAGCCAATTAACCTACAAACCCGCACGTCTTTGGGGTGTGGGAGGAAACCGGAGCACCCGGAGGAAACCCAAGCAGTCACAGGAAGAACGTAAAACTCCGTACAGACAGCACCCGTGGTCAGGATTGAATCCGAGTCTCTGGCGCTGTGAGGCAGCAACTCTACCGCTGTGCCATCGTACCGCCATTTCTGGATGGTCAGCGTGGCCTCAGTGGGCCGAAGGGCCTGTTACCACCCTGTACCTTTCAATCAATTAACTTAATCTGTCTGTCTCTGTTCCTCCCTCTGTCTGTCTCTCCCTCTCTGTCTGCATGTGTCTCACTCTGTCTCTCTCTCTCTCTCTCTCTCTGCCTCTATGGCTCTCACTCTCTTTCTCTCTCTCTCTCTCTCTCTCTGTCTCCGTCTCTCAGAGAGGTAGTTCACGCTGGTCGGCACGGACCTGGTGGGCCGACGTGCTTGTCCTCGCGCTGTATTTTCTAGCCAGTGTCGATGGATGGCGGAGGCAGGTTCTAACAGGCGCCCTACGTTTCCCCTTGCAGGCGAGTTGTCGGGACGAGTTACTGAGTGACTACTTCAGGAAGAAGAGCGAGCCGTCGCGGATCAGCGAGCAGCCTAACGTGAATGAGGCGACCACAGCGCCAGCCGGGCTCGTGGGCAAGACGTCTGTGGACGGGAGCGCGCCCAGGCCGGGACAGTTCGTCAGACCGAGCCCCCGCCCCTCCCGGCACGAGTCTCCCAGCGCTTCCTCCTCCGCTCAGACTCTCCCCGTTCACGGGGGGAGCGCAGACACGGTGGCGATGGGGGAGACGGTCGGGCAACCGCAGCGGTCTTCGTGCAGAGCGGGCTCGCTGACCAGGGCCTTCAGCTTGGCTTCGGCCGACCTGCTGCGACGGGAGGTCCAGAGGCAGGAGACGCAGCCGCGAGAGTCCGCAGGACCCCCGCCCCTGGGGAGAGACGGCGGAGGCAAGGGGGGCTGGAGGTCGACGGGAGACTGCCGGGCGGGGGAGCAGAGGGAGAGGCCGCAGTCAGCCCGGACTCCAGCGCTGGACCTCTCCTGCCGAACACTCGACCCCCGCCGTCTCTCCCTGGCCCCACCCAAAGACAAGACCTTCCTCCTCACCCTCCCCCCGGCTGCCAGTGGCCAGGCCCCACCCGACCGCCGGGCCGGAGACACCTCCTCCCCACTCTCGTCCGAGGAGCAGAAGGGCTGGGGCCGCCTCGATCCAGGAAGTGGGTCCCCCACCCCTGGCAACACTCCCCGGGCCACCGAAGACCCGCCGACGGGCCCCAGGAGCACACCGGCCTCCCCTGACCCCAACACCGACCCACAGACTGTGTGGTACGAGTATGGCTGCGTGTAACCAAGACCACACTGGGCCCCAGACTATCACACTGGGTACCAAACCATCACACTGGGTACCAAACCATCACACTGGGTACCAAACCATCACACTGGGCCCAACACCATCACACTGGGTACCAAATCATCACACTGGGTACCAAACCATCACACAGGTTACCAAACCATCACACTGGGTACCAAACCATCACACTGGGTGCCAAACCATCACACTGGGTACCACACCATCTCAAGCAGCAAGACAGTACCAGAGACAAAGAACTGCAGATGCTGGTTTACACCAAAGATAAACACAGAGTGCTGGAGTAACTCAGCAGGTCAGGCAGCATCTCTGGAGAAAGGGGATAGGTGACGTTTCGGGTTGGGACCCTTCTTCAGCCTTCATTACTACAGAGAAACATAGACATTAGGTGCAAGAGTAGGCCAGTTCAATATGAGCATGTCTGATCATCCAAAATCAGTTCCCCATTCCTGCTTTTTCCCCATATCCCTTGATTCCTTTAGCCCTAAGAGCTAAATCTAACTCTCTCTAGAAACCATCCAGTGAATTGGCCTCCACTGCCTTCTGTGGCAGAGAATCCCACAGATTCACAACTGTATTCACAATGCACAAATTATACCGTGAAATTATTTTTGTTGGGTACATTTCTGTGACACTTCTTGCGTGTGGCATGCACAGCCTAAAGTTGTAGGTCAGCTTGTTCTACTCGATCTTGTGTGTGCACGTCAGGTGATTGCATTAGTCAAAACAGGGCGGACCACGTGAAGGTTGCAATCTCCCAGCCCATACAGTTCAGTGACAATGCACTGTAAACCAGGCACACTCACACTAAGCGTGTATGATGGTCGACCACGCGGGGTCTGTACACAAGGCTCTGATGAAGCGTTTTGGCCCGAAACGTTGCCTATTCCCTTCGCTCCCTAGATGCTGCCGCACCTGCTGAGTTTCTCCAGCACTCTTGTCTACTCACCATGATTCAAGTTGGGACCCTTCTTCAAATTGGACATGGTTGAGTTTATTGTCACGTGTACCGAGGTACAGTGAAAAGGTTTTGTTGCGGGCTAAACCAGTCAGTAGAAAGACAATACATGATGACAATCGAGCCATTCACAGTGTACAGACACATGATAAGGGAATAACGTTCAGTGCAGGGTAAAGCCAGCAAAGTCCGATCACTGATAGTCCGAGGGTCACCAAAGAGGTAGGTAGTAGTTCAGCACCGCTCTCTAGTTGTGGTAGGATGATTCAGTTGCCTGATAACAGCTGGGAAGAAACTGTCCCTGAATCTGGAGGGGTGTGTTTCACACTTCTGTACCTCTTGCCCGATGGGAGAGGGGAGAAGAGGGAGTGGCCAGGGTGCGTCTCATCGTTGATTATGCTGTTGGGGTGGGAGATTGCAGCCTTCACGTGGTCCGCCCTGGTTCGATGAATGCAATCAACTCGACGTGCGCAATCAAATAAGATCAAATAGAACAAGTTGTCCTACTTTAGGCTGTGCACGCCATAGGCAAGAAGAAGAGGATTACGCTGCTGGCCGTGGCAGCAAGAGGTGTAAATGGAGTCAATAATAGATTCGTTTGTGCGATGGTCTGGGCTGCATCCGCAATTTGCAGGGGTGAGAACTCAGGGTAGGAAAGCACCAGACTCATCAATGGCCACGATCTCACCCCCCCCCCCCCGCCCACCCAACCTCCCACTTTAGGATTCTGACCTCTTCCTGCCTCCAGTTCCTTCCTCTCTACTCTCAGTCTGAAGAAAAGTCCCAACCCGAAACGTCACCTATCCCCGTTCTCCACAGATGCTGCCTGACCCACTGAGTTACTCCAGCACTCTGTGAAACGTCACCTATCCATGTTCTCCACAGATGCTGCCTGACCCACTGAGTTACTCCAGCACTCTGTGAAACCTCACCTATCCATGTTCTCCACAGATGCTGCCTGAACCCGCTGAGTTACTCCAGCACTCTGTGAAACGTCACCTATCCCCGTTCTCCACAGATGCTGCCTGACCCACTGAGTTACTCCAGCACTCTGTGAAACGTCACCTATCCCCGTTCTCCACAGATGCTGCCTGACCCACTGAGTTACTCCAGCACTCTGTGAAACGTCACCTATCCCCGTTCTCCACAGATGCTGCCTGACCCACTGAGTTACTCCAGCACTCTGTGAAACGTCACCTATCCATGTTCTCCACAGATGCTGCCTGACCCACTGAGTTACTCCAGCACTCTGTGAAACGTCACCTATCCCTGTTCTCCACAGATGCTGCCTGACCCGCTGAGTTACTCCAACACTCTGTGTCTATCTTTAAAGAAAAAACTCCTTTCCTCTTTCATTACGGACTAGTCAGGAGTTTCCTTAAGGACTATTCCAACCAGAAGATAATCTGCACGTTGACTTAAATCACAACCATTTGGAGTTGTATTTTTAAATTCATTATAATTCAAAGAGTGAACTAAATCTTTATCTGCATATCGGGCCAGGGGGTTTAAGGACTGGTTGTTCTTAGAATGTATGCATTGGAACAGGTTCTGATCAGTCTGAAGGAGGGTCTTGATCTGAAACGTCACCCATTCCTTCTCTCCAGAGATGCTGCATGACCCGCTGAGTTACTCCAGCTTTTTGTGTTTACCTTTGATTTAAACCAGCATCTGCAGTTCCTTCCTATACAAGGGCAATGGTTCAAATTGACTTTATTTTATCGCCCATCTTCACCAACCAGTTTTAATTGAACCTGGTTTAAAAAACAGCGACGGACATCAGCTTTTATAAATCAATCACCCAACTAATGCTCAACGTGCTTGGGCAGGTTTCTGTCACAGGCTAGACACTAAAAGCTGGCGTAACTCAGCGGAACAGGCAGCATCTCTGGAGAGAAGGGATGGGTGACGTTTCGCGTCGAGACCCTTCTTCGGACTGGTTAGGAATAAGGGAAACGAGAGATATAGACGATGATGTGGAGAGAGATATAGAACAATGAATGAAAGATTTGCAAAAAAGTAACGATCCTAAATGAAACAGGCCATTGTTAGCCGTAACTTTTTTGCAAATCTTTAATTCATTGTTCTTTATCTCTCTACATCATCGTCTATATCTCTCGTTTCTCTTTCCCATGACTTCAGTTTGAGGAAGGGTCTCGACCCGAAACGTCACCCATCCCTTCTCTCCAGCGATGCTGCCTGTCCCGCTGAGTTACGCCAGCTTTTCGTTCTATCTCTGGTGTAAACCAGCGTCTGCAGTTCCTGCATACACATTTCTATCGCAAGCATTGGATTACAGAATCACAGATCACGTTTAGCCCGTCTCTTTCAAATAACTTTTTGTTAAGTCCTCAACTTTGTTGCTTCTCTGCATAATTGTTTATTCCAGGAATTGGTTCCCTTTCGAGAAATGGTTACATCTGCTTTTCCCACACAACTGGGCAGTGGCCACCATCTCATGATGAAACTCCTCTGGCTGTTTAGAAGAAACACTATCTTAATATTACTCAATCAATTCCCCTTCCTCCTTCTCAAACATGCACTCTCTACAAGTGTGCAAGGTGTGTCACTAATCATTGCACTGTTTACAAGTGTGCAAGGTGTGTCACTAATCCTTGCGCTCCCTACAAGTGTGCACGGTGTGTCACTAATCCTCACACTCTCTACAAGTGTGCAAGGTGTCACTGATCCTTGCGTTCTATCCAGTTGTACAATTATGTCAAATATAATCTGTGCACTATCCAGTTGTGCAAGATGTGTCACTAATCCTTGCGCTCTCTATAAGTGTGCAAGGTATATGTCACTAATGCTTGCAGTTTATCCAATTGTGCAAGACGTGAATTGCCATTCCTTGAACTCTGTCCAATTGTACAAAACACAGGTTTCTAATCCTTGCACTCTTACCCAGTTGTGCAAGGTTTAGGTCACTGATCCTTGCACTCTTACCCAGTTGTGCAAGGTTTAGGTCACTGATCCTTGCACTCTTACCCAGTTGTGCAAGGTTTAGGTCACTGATTCTTGCACTCTTACCCAGTTGTGCAAGGTTTAGGTCACTGATCCTTGCACTCTTACCCAGTTGTGCAAGGTTTAGGTCACTGATCCTTGCACTCTTACCCAGTTGTGCAAGGTTTAGGTCACTGATCCTTGCACTCTTACCCAGTTGTGCAAGGTTTTAGGTCACTGATCCTTGCACTCTTACCCAGTTGTGCAAGGTTTAGGTCACTGATCCTTGCACTCTTACCCAATTGTGCAAGGTTTAGGTCACTAATCCTTGCACACTTCCCCAGTTGTGCAAGGTTTAGGTCACTAATCCTTGCACACTTCCCCAGTTGTGCAAGGTTTAGGTCACTGATCCTTGCACTCTTACCCAATTGTGCAAGGTTTAGGTCACTAATCCTTGCACACTTCCCCAGTTGTGCGAGGTATAGGTCACTAATCCTTGCACACTTCCCCAGTTGTGCGGGTACACGTCACTGATACCATACTACCGGGAGACAAGGGAGGAACGGTCCCGGGAGGGCGACATCGTCCCGTTGTGACAAGACTTTAAACATGTTTCAACACTGATCCCCGCTGCCCTGTACACTGCTGTCCCTTCACCCTGTAAATAACTGTAAATTCGACCCACGTGGAATTGCCACTGTAATGTATATCCTGTAACCAGGCACCACGTCACGACGCAAGTCTCTGAACGATACAAACTGAAGCAAGCAGGTTCATGTATTGGTCCTAAGACCAGTGTTTTTGCTGTGTTTTTCCAGGTCTTGAATGTATCTCATACTGTTCTGGTTTAGCTTTGTCAATTCCCTGATTTTTTTTGTTGCTGTTATTGTTGTTAATTTACAAATTTGGGGTTCAACTGGAAGATTAACAGGGAAAATATATTGTGCTATTTGGTCAATCCACTCCTGAAATAGCCCAACCTGGGAAGAACGCTCTCTGCCGGTGGGTGGGTGGGCGTGTGAGGAGGTGCTGGAGACTTTGAACAAACTCCCATTGCACATTCACAGGCTCTCACGATCCAGTCAGTCTAGTTTATCGTCACTTGTAAAGAGAATGTACAGTGAAAAGCTTTTGTTGCGTGCTATCCAGTCAGCAGAAAGACAATACATGATAATAATCGAGCCATTCACAGATACATGATAAGGGAATCATGTTTAGTGCAAGGTAAAGCCAGCAAAGTCCAATCGAGGATAGTCCGAGGGTCACCAATTAGGTAGATAGTAGTTCAGCGCTGCTCTCTGGTTGTGGTAGGATGGTTCAGTTGCTTGATAACAGCTGGGAAGAACCTGTCCCTGAATCTGGAGGTGTGTGTGCGTATTTCACACGCTTCTGTACCTTTTGCCCGATGGGAGAGGGGAGAAGAGGGAGTGGCCGGGTTGTGTGTCTCGTCCTTGATGATGCTGCTGGCCTTGCCGAGGCAGCGTGAGGTGTAAATGGAGTCAATGGAAGGGAGGTTGGTTTGTGTGACGGTCTGGGCTGCGTCCGCAATTCGCTGCAATTTCTTGCTGGTCTTGGATGGAGCTGTTCCCAAACCGAGCTGCGATGCATCCCGATAAAATGCTCTCTACGAAGCGCTTTGAGGAACAAGAAATAACCTTGGTGTTGTACATTTCCTTTTTGTAGATAATGTTCGGGAAGGTGGGCTTTGATGTAATTAATCTTGTCGATACTTTCTGGCCTGTAAGTTGCAGCCCGAAGTTCAAATGTTACTTTTCCAGCTAACATTGAATTATTTGCAATAAATTTTTTGAGAATCCAGAATTAAGTGATTCATTGAGACCCTTCCCAGAAAGGACATTTGCTTGTAAATAATTTTCATGTGTTTATTGAAATGTGATATGTTCTGTTCGTCTTTGATTCCCTGTTAATTGGCCGTTCCAAGTCCTTGTTCAATATTGATCCTTGGAAGAAGGGTTTCAATATCCGAGTGTTGACGTCGCCTATTTCCTTTGCTCCGTAGACGCTGCCTCACCCGCTGAGTTTCTCCAGCATTTTTGTCTACCTGTGATAATAAATTCCTCAGATTCACCACCCTCTGACCAAAGGAAAGTCCTTTAATTCTGAGGCTGTGATCTCTGATCCTAGACTCTCCCACTAGTGGAAACATTCTCTCCACATCCACTCTATCCAGGCCTTTCACTGTTCTGTACATTTCAATGAGGACTTGATGGTTCTGCAGCAGAGGTCGAGAAGGTTTGGGCCTCCGATTAGGCAGGAGATGTGCTGATGGTATTATGGCAGCGAGCTCTTGAGGTCGCCCTGATTGAAGTCCCCAGCTATGATGACCAGAGCCTCTAAGGTCAGTGGTTCCCACTCCCAGCAGCAGTTGGCCACAAAGTCCCGTTCATCGCGTCCGTCTGGATCGGCCCGTGAACTGTCGTCCCTCTCCTCGCCCGGATACCTTCAGCAAGGGCTGCCTCCCACAGCCGACCTTGAGGGCCCCAAAAGGTAAGACACTCCCCCCTCGCCCTCCCCCCCCCCCCCAGGTTTCTTCTTACCGGCCCTTTGTCCAGCGTCCGTCACCAACTCTCTCCACCCCTCCTCTCCTGTTCCCGATCTTTGGGGGTGAACGGGGGGTATCATAGCACAGGAACAGGCCCTTCAGCCCACAACTTCAATGCTGAGCATCTCTTCTCAGCATGCACAATGCCTACGTCCCACCAGGCTGCTAGGAGACCCAATAGAAGTCATAAAGTTATAGATAGGGTAGACAGTCAGAACCTTTTTCCCAGCGCGGAAATGTCAAATACTAGCGGGAATAGCTTTAAGATGAGAGGGACCATGTTTAACGGCGATGAGCATGATTTTTACACAGAGGGTGGTGAACACACTGCCAGGTTGTGGTGGGGACAGACACCATCGTGGCTTTTTAAAGGCTTTTAGAATAGGACGTAGGAACACAGAAAATTAATCGGGTCTCGGCAGATGAGATTTTTCTACAGAGGGCGGTGGGCACCTGGAAAGCTCTGCCAGAAGTAGTGTTAGAGGCAGTTAGTGTTATTTTAGAGATTTTAGACAGGCACATTGATGTGCAGGGATATGTATCACGTGCAGGCAGAGATTAGTTTAACTCGGCATTGCAGGGCTGCCAACATTGGGTGAGAGTTGAGAGTGAGAAATTGCGAGGGAGCGTAGAGACCGAGGTGGGGGGGGGGGGAGGAGGTGGGAGCTTTTGCATTTTTCAGGTTGAAATTGTGCAATCTGGTGCATACTTCAGCGAGTCTTTTAACTCACACTTGAATGCAACATTTACAGTGGCTTGCAAATATTACCCCTTGAACTTTTCTACATATTGGTTACAATTGTAAACGTATTTTTTGGGATATGTGTTGGCATAAAAAAAATTTTATACAAATAAAAAACTGAAAAGTGTGGCGTGCAAAAGTCATGAGTCAATACTTTGTAGAACCACCTTTCGCTGCACTTTTTGGGTATGTCTACCAGCTTTGCAGAACCAGGCCCATCTTCTTTGCATAGCTCAAGCTCAGTCATTGGATGCATGTGAACACAATGAAAGAGATTCTCAATTGGATTTAGACTTTGACTGTAATGAATATGCTTTGATCTAAACCATTTCATTGTAGCTCTGGATGTTTAGGGTCGTTGTTCCTGCTGGAATGAAACCTCCCCCCAGTCTCAAGATCTAACAGGTTTTCTTCCAAGATGGCCCTATATTTGGCTCCATCCATCGTCCCATCAACTTGACCAGTTTCCCTGTCCCTGCTGAAGAAAAAGCATCCCCACAGCAAGATGACCACCATGCACAGTGGGATGGTGTGTTTATTGTGTTTATGTTAGGCCACACATAGATTTAGGAAAAAAAAAACTTCAATTTGGTCTCATCAGACCAGAGCAACCTTCTCCACATTGTTTGCTGTGTCCCCCACATGGCTTGTGGCAAACTGCAACGAGACTTCTTATGGCAACAATGTCTTCATAAAGGCCCGAGTGAGTGGTTGTCTGTGGACAGATTCTCCAACCTGAGCTGTGGATCTCTGCAGCTCTCCAGAGTGACCACTCTGAAAATGCTCTCGATGTCCTTGCCTGTCAGTTTAGACCTTGGTAGGTTTGCAATACTCTTTCCATTTTCGGAACAAGTGCTCCGTGAGAGCTTGGAAGTTTTTTTTTAACCTAACTTGCTTTATTTAAACTTCTCCACAACTTTATCCCTGACTTGTCCCTGTTTGTTCGCCTAATGTTCTCTTAACAAACCTCTGTCAGCCGTCACAGAAGAGCTGTATTTATACTGAGATTAGATTAACACAAGACTCCATTTACTAATTAGGTGACTTCTGAACAATTGGTTTGCATAATGGGGTATCAGAGTAAAGGGGGCAATGCATTTTCAGTTCAACCACTTTTTGTTGGTGTATGACATAAAATCCCAGTAAAATACATTTACGTTTGTGGTTGTAACGTGACAAAACGTGGAAAAGTTCAAGGGGTATGAAAAACTTTTGCAAGCCACTGTTTGCTTCAAATTGGATTAGGTAAATAAGGTTAGGTTGAATTCCTAATAACATTCCACAGTAGAGCCAGGCTCTGATCAACAGGTGCAGCACATGAATGACCTTAGTATATTCATGTATGGAAATCAGATTATAATTCAATGCTGCTTGGGACCCATCCACAAATAGTCCAACCTTACCCTTTGGCAAAACAGGAAAGCGGACTATTATTTAAATGGTGGTCCGATTGGGAAAAGGGGAGATGCAGCGAGACCTACACCAGTTGAAAGTAGGCATCCAGCAGGCAGTGCGAATGGTATGTTAGCTTTCATAGCGGAGGTTCTACTTCAGTTGTACAGACCACACCTGGAGTATTGCGTGCAATAGGACATTATTGCCATACAGAGAAACCTGCACTTCTTTCGGATGGAATGGGAGGGGAAAGAAAACTTACAAAATTCTTATGAAGGCCTAACCGATGAGAAAACCATTAAGTGGTCATAAGGAGAGTTGAGGCAGTTCTGGCTACAAATAACTGTACAGACAGCACCCGTAGTCGGGATCCAGTCTGGGCCTGTGGTGCTGCGAGCAGCAACTCTACCGCTGCGCCTCCGTGCCACACCATTACATTATTTTTTCTGTAATATATTTATTATGTTGTCACATCAATAAAGATGAACACATGATTCTGATTTCTGCCCTTAGTTGGATAACACACATCTCCAGTCATTGTGTTTTATGGCTGGTTTTCAACCTCTTCAGTCTGAAGGTCTCGAGCCGAAACATCACCTAGTCTTTCTCTCCAGAGATGCTGCCTGTCCTGCTGAGTTTTTCTAGTTTTTAGCGTCTATCTTCAGTTTAAACCACCATCTGCAGTTCCTTCCTACACTTTTCAACTCATTCAGCAAAGTGAAAAAAAATGTTCAATCCTGCAAAATTTTCAATTATGTTCATAAATCGCCTCTGGATCCTCTCCAGAGCAATTGCACCCAATTGCTCCCTTTCCACAATGTGTGATAGCCTTACAGCATGGAAACAGGCCCTTCATCCCAACTTGTTCATGCAGATCAAGATGCCCCATCTAAACTAGTCCCATTTATCCGCATTTGGCCCATATCACTTTAAACCTTCTACGTGCCAGTGTGTGTGTAAGGGTGCGTGTTAGGTTGTGTGCGAGAGAGTGTGTGAGAGTGTGTGTCAGTGAAGCGGCGACAACACCCGGAGTGAAGCGGAGACTTGGCGATGTCTGGGGAACGTTTCCCTCGCTCCCCCCCTCGCCGGGAATGCGGGCTGACCCAGGTGCTCTGTGTCCATCTGGGGTCTGGGGGAGGTGAGGGTCAGTGACCCGGGGGTCCGGATAATGAGGGTCAGTGACCCGGGGGTCCGGGGGAGGTGAGGGTCAGTGACCCAGGGGTCGGGCATCGGAGCGGAGCCTTAGCCTGAGATTCATCCCTGCGGCTCCAGAGGCAGCACCGACGCCCCCACTCACCCAGTCCGCTCCTGGCTCCGGGCCAGGGTTAAAACTCCATGCGGTGTGGACAGAGCGACCGCCAGACACAGAGCCGCCAGAGATGAGGGTGGGAGGTGTGAGCGGTGCCTCAGGGGTCAGTGCTGGGATCACTGCCGCATCTCACCTCTCACGCCATCTGCACGGGAATGTGAAAGCGGGTGAGGCAGCATCTATAGAGCGATAGACAAAAATGCTGGAGAAATGCTCGAGTGGGAAAAAGGGTCAAACTCAGACTTAGATGCTGCTTCACCCGCTGAGTCTCTCCAGCATTTTTGTTTAAATAGTGTATGATGGGCTTAAGCCAATTAAATAGCTCGTTCTTTATGGGAATCCCGCGGACAGAAAACTATTCTCCACAACTATTGGTGCGTGTGGAGGAGTGTGACTTTATTTATTTATATTTATATATTTAAACACATTTTTTTAGCGTGATCATGTCATCAGCGTGAGAGCGTGAGAATTTCATCAAGTGCGTGATTCTCACGCTCAATGCATGAGAGTTGGCAGCCCTGGCATTGTGTTTGCTTTGCTTCGCGGTTCTATTGTCATAAGTTACAGGAACAGAGTGAGGCCATTCGGCCCATCAGGTCTACTCCGTCATTCAGTCATGGCTGATCTATCTCTCCCTCTCAACCCCATTCCCCTGCCTTCTCCCCATAACCCCCGACACCCGTACTAGTCAAGAATCTATCTCTACCTTAAAAATACCCAATGAATTGGCGGCCACAGCCTTCTGCGGCAATGAATTCCACAGATTCACCACCCGCTGAGTTTCACCAGCACTTGATGAAATTCTCACGCTCTCACGCTGATGACAGAAGTTCTCACGCTCAAAATTTTTTTTAAAAATATATATATATATAAATAAATAAAGTCTCGCTCCTCCACACTCACCAATGAGAATAGTTTTCTGTCGGCGGGATTCCCATAAAGAACGAGCTATAGCCCATCATACACTATTTAAAATGGCAATGTAGACAAAAATGCTGGGGAAACTCAGCGGGTGAGGCAGCATCTATGCCTGAGTTTGACCCTTCTTCACACTCAAGCATTTCTCCAGCATTCACAGATTCCACAGATTCACCACCCGGTGGCTAAAGAAATTCCTCCTCATCTCTTTCCTCAGGGAACGCGCTTTTATTCCTCCTTCACACTGATTGCAGCAGGGGGGAGAAAGCTGGAAGAGCGGAGACAATAGACAATAGACAATAGGAGCAGGAGGAGGCCATTCGGCCCTTCGAGCCAGCACCGCCATTCAATGTGATCATGGCTGATCATCCCCAATCAGTACCCCGTTCCTGCCTTCTCCCCATATCCCCTGACTCCGCTATCTTTAAGAGCCCTATCTAGCTCTCTCTTGAAAGTATCCAGAGAACCGGCCTCCACCGCCCTCTGAGGCAGAGAATCTCACAGACTCACTGGGGCGGGACCAAGCCTGGGAAGTGTGGTTTTTAAGAGATTTTAGATAGGCACATGGATATGGAGGGACATGGATCACGGGAAAACAGGCGATTAATTTAACCTGGCATCGTGTTCGGCACCCACCACCCTCTGTAGTTTAGTTTAGTTTAGAGATACAGCACGGAAACAGGCCGTTCGGCCCACCGGGTCCGCGCCGACCAGCGATCCCCGCACATTAACACTATCCTACACACACACCAGGGACAATCGGTACATTTACCAAGCCAATTAACCTACAAACCTGTGCATCTTTGGAGTGTGGGGAGGACATCGAAGATCTTGGTGAAAACTGACGCAGGTCACGGGGAGAAGGTGCAAACTCCGTACAGACAGCGCCCGTAGTCGGGATCGAACCCGGGTCTCCGGCGCTGCATTCACTGTAAGGCAGCAACTCTACCGCTGCACCACCGTGACCGCCGGAGAATAATCTCATCTTCCTGGATCTGATTAAGTCTCTGCATACCCATGGAAGGAGCGGGTTAACATATGATGAGCGTTGTCGGCACTGGGCCTGTACTCGCTGGAGTTTAGAAGAATGAGGGGGGGAACCTCATTGAAACGTACAGAATAGTGGAAGGCTTGGATAGATTGAATGCGGAGAGGATGTTTCCACTAGTGGGAGAGTCTAGGACTAGAGGTCACAGCCTCAGAATTAAAGGACATTCCTTTCGGAAGGAGATGAGGGGGAAATTCTTTAGTCAGAGGGTGGTGAATCTGTGGAATTCTTTGCCAGAGAAGGCTGTGGATGGCCAAATCAGTGGATATTTTTAAGGCAGAGATAGATAGATTCTTGATTAGCACGGGTGTCAGAGATTATATTTTAAATATAATTATGGAGAGAGTCAGAACTTTCAATATAATTATGGAGAGAGTCAGAACTGGACCTAGGGTGGAGATTTTTGATTGGAGAAAGGCTAACTTTGAGGGAATGCGTAAGGATTTTAAAGAGTGAATTGGGGCACTTTGTTTCATGGGAAGGATGTAGAAGAGAAATGGAGGACATTTAAAATGGGAAATTGTAAGAGTACAGAATCTTCATGTCCCTGTTAGGTTGAAAGGAAATAGTAAAAATTGGAAAGAGCCATGGTTTTCAAGGGAAATTGGACACTTGTTTTGAAAAAAGAGAGATATCTACAATAATTATAGGAGGCATGGAGTAAATGAGGTGCTAGAGGAGTATAAAGAATGTAAAAAGAATCTTAAGAAAGAAATTAGGAAGGCTAAAAGAAGATATGAGGTTGCTTTGGCAAGAAAGGTGAAAGTAAACCCAAAGGGTTTCTACAGCTATATTAATAGCAAAAGGATAACAAGGGATAAAATTGGACCATTAGAGAACCAGAATGGGACAGCTATCTGCAGAGCCAAAAGAGATGGGGGAGATATTGAACAATTTATTTTTCTTCGGTATTCACCAAGGAGAAGGATATTGAACTCTGTGAGTTAAGGGGAAAAAGTAGAGTAGCTATGAAACTATGAGATTCAAAGAGAGGAAGTACTGACACTTTTGAAAAATATAAAGGTGGATAAGTCTCCAGGTCCTGACAGGATATTCCCTAGGACATTGAGGGAAGTTAGTGTAGAAATAGCAGGAGCTATGACAGAAATATTTTCAAATGTCATTAGAAACGGGAATAGTGGCCGGAGGATTGGCGTACTGCGCATGTTGTTCCATTGTTTAAAAAGGGTTCAAAGAATAAACCTAGCAATTATAGACCTATTAGTTTGACGTCAGTGTGTGGGCAAATTAATGGAAAGGATACTTAGAGATAATATATATAAGTATCTGGATAAACAGGGTCTGATCAGGAACAGTCAACATGGATTTGTGCCTGGAAAGGTCATGTTTGACAAACCTTCTTGAATTTTTTGAAGCGTAACTAGGGAAATTGATGAGGGTAAAGCAGTGGATGTTGTCTATATGGATTTCAGTAAGGCCTTTGACAAGGTTCCCCATGGAAGGTTGGTTAAGAAGGTTCAATCTTGGGTGTTAATGGCGGAGTAGCAAGATGGATTCAACAGTGGCTGAATGGGAGATTGTCAGAGAGTAATGGTGGATGGCTGTTTGTCAGGTTGGAAACCGGTGACCAGTGGGATGCCTCAGGGATCTGTGTTGGGTCCACTGTTGTTTGTCATGTACATCAATGATCTGGATAATGGGGTGGAAAATTGGATAAGTAAGTATGCAGATGATACTAAGATGGGTGGTGTTGTGGATAATGAAGTAGATTTTCAAAGTCTACAGAGAGATTTGGGCCATTTGGAAAAGTGGGCTGAAAGATGGCAGATGGAGTTTAATGCTGTTAAGTGTGAAGTGCTACATCTTGGCAGGACAAATTAAAATAGGACGTACATGGTAAATGGTAGGGAATTGAGGAATGCTGTGGAACAGAGGGATCTAGGAATAACTGTGCATAGTTCCCTGAAGGTGGAATCGCATGTAGATAGGGTGGTAAAGAAAGCCTTTGGTGTGCTGGCCTTTATAAATCAGAGCATTGAATGTAGGAGTAGGGAAGTAATGTTAAAATTGTACAAGGCATTGGTAAGACCAATTCTGGAGTATGGTGTACAATTTTGGTCACCTAGTTATAGGAAGGATGTCAACAAAATAGAGAGAGTACAGAGGAGATTTACTAGAATGTTGCCAGGGTTCCAGCAACTATGTTACAGAGAAAGGTTGAACAAGTTAGGTCTTTATTCTTTGGAGCGCAGAAGGTTAAGGGGGACTTGATTGAGGTCTTTAAAATGATGAAAGGAATAGACAGAGTTGACGTGGATAAGCTTTTCACATTGAGGGTAGGGAAGATTCAAACAAGAGGGCATGACATGAGAATTAAGGGACAGAAGTTTAGGGGTAACGTGAGGGGGAACTTCTTTACTCAGCGGGTGGTGGCTGTGTGGAATGAACTTCCAGCAGAAGTGGTGGAGGCAGGATCGATTTTAACATTTAAAAGTAAAGTGGATAGGTATATGGACGTGAAGGGTATGGAGGGAATGGAGCAGGTAGATGGGACTGGGGGAAAACAAATGGTCGACACGGACTGGAAGGGCCGAGAGGGCCTGTTTCCGTGCTGTAATTGTTATATGGTTATATGGTTATATGGTTATTATGGGGAGAAGGCAGGAGAATATGGTTAGGAGGGAGAGATAGATCAGCCATGATTGAATGGTGTGGACTCGATGGCCTAATTCTGCTCCTATCTCTTACGATGTGCCAATAGAAACATAGAAACATAGAATATAGGTGCAGGAGTAGGCCATTCGGCCCTTCGAGCCTGCACCGCCATTCAATATGATCATGGCTGATCATCCAACTCAGTATCCTGTACCTGCCTTCTCTCCATACCCTCTGATCCCTTTAGCCACAAGGGCCACATCTAACTCCCTCTTAAATATAGCCAATGAACTGGCCTCAACTACTTTCACAGAATTCCACAGATTCACCACTCTCTGTGTGAAAAATGTTTTTCTCATCTCAGTCCTGAAAGACTTCCCCCTTATCCTTAAACTGTGACCCCTTGTTCTGGACTTCCCCAACATCAGGAACAATCTTCCTGCACCTAGCCTGTCCAACCCCTTAAAAATTTTGTAAGTTCTTAAAAGGTATCTAAAAGCCTGTAACAGTCCTCTAATAGGGTAAGATTTCTATTGCATTCTGCGTAAAATGCAGTATGAAGCAACACTTCTGAATTCAGCTTTGAGTTGCCAAGGGTCCCAGTGGATGATTTTTAAGCTGACCACCACGTAAGTGGGTCAGTGGACTAAGACTACAGAGAGCAGGATGACATTGATTCCAATATTTGTGGGACAGAGTCACCACTTTTATGATTGCACACTCATACATGCCAGGCGCTAGCTGCCAACACATCCTCCTCCGAGACCAGAGAGCCGGCAGCTGGCAAACTTCCCGGGAACAACAGGAATGTTTATCCTTTGATTCAGATGCCTTACAGGAACAGTGACGGGTCATTGAGCCTCACCAACATCCACCAACATTCAATTACATCACCAACAATCTTTTCCTTGCTTCAAATCCCATAACACAATGAAGCACTTGATTCTGCAACGTTCAATTGAACCCGAGCCCCAATCTTAGGTTGGGTGGGGAAGGGAAGGATTCCATATCAGTCAATAGACAACAGGTGCAGGAGTAGGCCATTCGGCCCTTCGAGCCAGCACCGCCATTCAATGTGATCATGGCTGATCATCCACAATCAGTACCCCGTTCCTGCCTTCTCCCCATTTCCCCGACTCCGCTATCTTTAAGAGCCCTATCTAGCTCTCTCTTGAAAGTATCTCAGAGAACCGGCCTCCACCGCCCTCTGAGGCAGAGAATTCCACAGACTCACAACTCTCTGTGAGAAAAAGTGTTTCCTCATCTCCGTTCTAAATGGCTTACTCCTTATTCTTAAACTGTGGCCCCTGATTCTGGACTCCCTCAACATCGGGAACATGTTTCCTGCCTCTAGCGTGTCTAAACCCTTAATAATCTTATATGTTTCAATAAGATGCCCTCTCATCCTTCCAAACTCCAGAGTGTACAAGCCCAGCCGCTCCATTCTCTCAGCATGTGAGGGGGAGTCAATGGGGATGGGGGGGGGGGGGGGGGGGGGGGGGGGGGGGGGGGGGTAGGGAGGGGTAGAGTGCTTTCTTTAGGCAGCTCCAAACCAACCCAACCCAACCCCAAACTGAAGAACTGAAAAATCACCTATCCATATCTTCCAGAGATGCAGCCTTACCCGCTGACTTACTCCAGCACTTTGTGTTCTGATGTTAACATCATTGTTCCTGCCTCTCCATACCAACAAAGAACAGTACAGCACAGGAACAGGCCCTTCGGACCACAAGCTCCGTGGCCAACATGATACCAAGATAAACTAGTCTCATCTGCCTGGACGTGATCCATGTCCCTCCATTCCCTGTATATCCATGTGCCTGTCTAAAGGCCTCTCGCACACCAGAGGAAACAGTACCAACACACACACACACACTTGCAAATGCAAGGGGCTATGTGTAGAACACTTTGTGTTGGAGTAACTCAGCGGGTCAGGCAGCATCTCTGGAGACCACGGATAGGCAGCGACCCTTGAGTCCAACGAAGGGTCTCCATCTGAAAGATCAGCTACATCTCATGTCCTCCAGAGATGCTATCTGACCCGTTGGACTACTCCAGCACAATGTGTGTAGCAAGGAGCTGCAGATGCTGGTTTAAACCGAAGATAGACGCAAAAAAGCTGGAGTAACTCAGCAGGACAGGCAGCATCTCTGCAGAGAAGGAATAGGCGACGTTTCGGGTCGAGACCCTTCTTCAGGCCACTTAGGGATCAGGGAAACGAGAGATATAGACGATGATGTGGAGAGATATAGAACAACGAATGAAAGATATGCAAAAAAATAACAATGATAAAGGAAACGGGCCGTTGTAAGTAAGATTGTTAGCTGTTTGTTGGGTGAAAACGAGAAGCTGATGCGACTTGTGTGTGTGAGGGATATAGAGAGAGGGAATGCTCCACACAAGATTCCAGCATCTGCAGTTCTAGAGTTACTGCCAGAGGCGACTGGCCTGACTCCGTGTTGTATGACTCATCTATCATGAACGCAACATCAGGGCAATTGCCCAGATCCAGTGGCCTGACTTTAAGAGGGAGGTAATTGACAGCAAAGTTTATTTGAATCAGATGTTGTGATTTACAGTAAACCTACTCACTTGCATCATGGGTATGTACCGATCCTCAGTGAGTTTCCAAGATAAGCAAGCAGACATCATTCTGATTCATGGACAGGGACATTTTTTTAGCTTTAGATAAGAGATACAGATTCCAGATTCAAGATTCAAGAGAGTTTATTGTCATGTGTCCCAGATAGGACAATGACATTCTTGCTTTGCTTCAGCACAACAGAAGATAATAGACAAAAGACAATAGACAATAGGTGCAGGAGTAGGCCATTCGGCCCTTCGAGCCAGCACCGCCATTCAATGTGATCATGGCTGATCATCCCCAATCAGTACCCCGTTCCTGCCTTCTCCCCATATCCCCTGACTCCGCTATCTTTAAGAGCCCTATCTAGCTCTCTCTTGAAAGCATCCAGAGAACCGGCCTCCACCGCCCTCTGAGGCAGAGAATTCCACAGACTCACAACTCTCTGTGAGGAAAAAGTAGCCTACAGACTCAGTGTGCTGTGTTCAATGGGCCATTAATGTTCGAGTTTTGTTTGACTCTGTCAGCTATTCCTGACCTGAGAGAGCAGAGGGTGGTGTGGGTCCTTGATCAGTTTTTGAGTTGCGATTCCCCGCCGTGGTAGGGAGGTCAAGCCGATATGGACAGTGAAAAGCTCCGAGCCGACCAGCGATCCCCGAGCACACCTGGGACAAATAACCAAGTTAAACTAGCACGTCTTTGATAGACAAGATAGAGAAAACCCATACGGTTGATCGAGTAATCTGGCTGCACCGTCCCGCCCATTAGACTCAGATGCAGCTTGATCAAGTTGGACTGAAGAGCCTGACTCTGTGATGTGTGACACTCTGTCCACGACGCCAGTTATGTCCCAACCAGTAGGAGGAGTAGGCCATTCGGCCCTTCGAGCCAGCACCGCCATTCACGTATCATCTTCCATTTCCTGCCTTCTCCCCATATCCCCTGACTCCGCTATTTTTAAGAGCCTTATCTAGCTCTCTCTTGCAAGCTTCCAGAGAACCTGCCTCCACTGCCCTCTGAGGCAGAGAATTCCACAGACTCACCACTCTCTGTGAGAAAAAGTGTTTCCTCGTCTACTCCTTATTCCTAATCTGTGGCCCCTGGTTCTGGACTCCCCCAACATCGGGAACATGTTTCCTGCCTCTAGCGTGTCCAAGCTGTTAACAATCTTATATGTTTCAATGAGATCCCCCCTCATCCTTCTAAACTCCAGAGTATACAAGCCCAGCCGCTCCATCTCTCAGCATATGACAGCCCCGCCATCCCGGGAATTAACCTTGTAAACCTACACTGCACTCCCTCAATAGCAAGAAAGTCCTTCCTCAAATTAGGGGACAAAAACTGCACACAATACTCCAGGTGTGGTCTAACTAGGGCCCTGTACAACTGCAGAAGGACCTCTTTGCTCCTATATTCGGTTCCTCTTGTTATAAAGGCCAACATGCCATTCGCTTTCTTCACTGCCTGCTGTACCTGCATGCTTACTTTCATAGACTGGTGTGCAACACAATACATGATTACAATGGACCCATCCACAGTGTACAGATACGTGATATGGGAATAATAATATAAAGGAATAATGCCCAGCTATAAGGTGAGAGGGGCAAAGTGTGAAGGAGATGTGCGGGGCAAGTTTTTAACAGAGGGTGGTGGGTGCCTGGAACGTGCTGCCGGAGGTGGTGGTGGAGACAGATACAACTGGGGCTTTGAAGAGGTTTTTTAGAGATGCAAGAGAGAAGAATGTTTAATTGTCACGTGTTCTGTTTTAGATTCTTTCTTGCAACAGCATAACAGGCCTGCAAACACAATACACATACAGTGGCTTGCAAAAGTATTCATACCCCTTGAACTTTTCCACATTTTGTCACATTACAACCACAAACGTAAATGTATTTTATTAGGATTTTATGTGATAGACCAGCACAAAGTGGCACATAATTGTGAAGTGGAAGGAAAATGATACATGGTTTCCAAATCTTTTTACAAATAAAAAACTGAAAAGTGTGGCGTGCAAAAGTATTCAGCCCCCTTTACTCTGATACCCCTAAATAAAATCCAGTGCAACCAATTGCCTTCAGAAGTCACCTAATTAGTAAATAGAGTCCACTTGTGTGTAATCTAATCTCAGTATAAATACAGCTGTTCTGTGAAGGCCTCAGAGGTTTGTTAGAGAACATTAGTGAACAAACAATGTTCCTTGGGCATCATGAAGCCCAAGGAACACACCAGACAGGTCAGGGATAAAGTTGTGGAGAAGTTTAAAGCAGGGTTAGGTTATAAAAAAAATATCCCAAGCTTTGAACATCTCACGGAGCACTGTTCAATCCATCATCCGAAAATGGAAAGAGTATGGCACAACTGCAAACCTACCAAGACATGGCCGTCCACCTAAACTGGCAGGCCGGGCAAGGAGAGCATTGATCAGAGAAGCAGCCAAGAGGCCCATGGTAACTCTGGAGGAGCTGCAGAGATCCACAGCTCAGGTGGGAGATTCAGTCCACAGGACAACTATTAGTCGTGCACTGCACAAATCGGGTCTTTATGGAAGAGTGGCAAGAAGAAAGCAGGGGTGATGGAGATGTGTGTGGGACAGGGATTTTACTCTAAAGGGCCTGTCCCATTTAGATGACTTTTTCGGTGACAATTGTCGCTGCTGGATTTTGAAATCTTCTAAACTTTTTGGCGACAATTCTTGCTATTGAGGGAGTGCAGCGTAGGTTTACAAGGCTAATTCCCGGAATGGCGGGATTGTCACATGCCGAGAGAATGGAGCGGCTGGGCTTGTATACTCTGGAGTTTAGAAGGATGAGAGGGGATCTCATTGAGACATATAAGATTATTAAGGGCTTGGACATGCTAGAGGCAGGAAACATGTTCCCGATGTTGGGGGAGTCCAGAACCAGGGGCCACAGTTTAAGAATAAGGAGTAAGCCATTTAGAACGGAGACGAGGAAACACTTTTTCACACAGAGAGTGGCGAGTCTGTGGAATTCTCTGCCTCAGAGGGTGGTGGAAGTGTGATCTCTGGATGCTTTCAAGAGAGAGCTAGATAGGGCTCTTAAAGATAGCGGAGTCAGGGGAGAAGGCAGGAACGGGGTACTGATTGGGGATGATCAGCCATGATCACATTGAATGGCGGTGCTGGCTCGAAGGGCCGAATGGCCTACTACTGCACCTATTGTCTATTGTCTATTGTCAGTGGGCATGACGTTGCCTGACTTCTCCTTGCGTAGGTGCGGTCGCCAGGGTGACGCCAGGTGACGTTGGTTGCCGCCGGGTGCTGACGGCGGTGAATTCCATTGGCGACTACCTACGTCAACCGGCGACAGGTAGCGGCGACTGAATTGTCTTTGGTTGTCACTGACAGGGTCGTAGCTTGTCGCGGGTGGACATCGGCTGACTTCGGTTGTCGCCTGTGTTGTCGTAGGCGTGGTCGTAGGTGGACATCCTAAGTGGCGAAGAATTGTGTCGCCGGTTGTCGTAGCTTGATGTCGACTAGGCGGTAGGTTTTCATAGACATTGACGTTGGGGGGGGGGCAGTCGCCAGTTTTTCGGTGACCTGCTACGACTGTGACTCTCGCTGGCAGTCACCGAAAAAATCGCCTAAGTTGGACAGGCCCTTAAGTGTCGTGTGCGGACAGGACGCCGACGGATGAGAAGCCGGAGCCAAGATGCGGAAAGGACATGACGCCAAACGGACAAGAAGCAGAAAAGCTTCTAGAGTTAGGGTTACGGTTCGGGATAGTTTTTTATAATCCCTCAGGTAAGGGGTAAATTTTATTTGTGTATTCTTGCAGTGAATACTCAATTGTATTGTTTCATATCTATTTCGTAGCTTTGGCTTCTCATCCTGTCCGGGTACCGACTAGTGTGGATGGGGCAGCATAGGCAAGTTGGGCCGACTGGCCTGTTTGTATGCCGTATGACTCTATGAGTGACGGGTGCCTGGAACGTGCTGCCAGGGATGGTGGTGGTGGAGGCAGATACGATGGTGGGGTTTGAAGAGGCTTCTAGACAGGCGCATGTATATGCATCCATCATGCGCAAACAGAGGAAATTAGTTGGTCCTGGCATCATGCTTGGCACAGACTGAGCTGTATCGTTCCATGAGAGTATACAACATCACGAGAGGAATAGATTGGGTCGATACAGAGTCTCTAGCGCAGAGTAGGGGAGTCAAGAATCAGAGGACGTAGGTTTAAGGTGGGGGGGGGGAAGATTTAGTCATAATCACACTTTATTAGTCAAGTATGTTTTGCAACTTACGAGGAATTTCATTTCCCGTACAGACATACCAATAAAAAGCACCAAAACACTCAAAATACATTTTAACATAAACATCCACCACAGTGACTCCTCCACATTCCTCACTGTAGTGGAAGGTGAAAAACAGTTCAATCTCTTCCCTACTTTGTTCTCCCGCAGTTGGGGCCCTGGGCCTTCTGTTGTCGGGACGATCTTGTCTCCCGTAGCCGGCGGCATTTGGAACCTCCGCGTCGGTGTGATCAAGGTCCTGCATCGGGGGGGGGGGAATCTCAGCTCCTCCGCGCCGGGCGATCTGGCCCCGGGGACGGGGCTGGTCGAAACCTTCTGCGTCGTTTGGAGCTTCCCGACATCGGTCTCTACCCGAGACTGCGAGCTCCTCGATGGTGAAATCCGCAGGCGTCGGTCCCAGGCAAGGGATCGGCTCTGATGGTAAGTCCAGGGCCCCACGGTGGGGTTCAAAGTCAGAGGCAGGTACTAGCACAATGTTTAAGAAACATTTAGACAGGTACATGGCTCGGACAGGTTTGGAGGGATATGGACCAAGCGCAGGCAGGTGGGACTAGTGTAGCTGGGACATGTTGGCCGGTGTAGGCAAGTTGGGCCGAAGGGCCTGTCTCCACACTGCATCATGGGGCTGTCCCACTGTACGAGCTAATTCAAGAGTTCTCCCGAGTTTCCCCTGATTCAAACTCGGAGATTTACAGCAATGGCCGCTCGTAGGTGCTCGGGGCTCTCGTGGACATTTTTCAACATGTTGAAAAATCTTCACGAGTCTTCCCGAGCTTACCGCGTTTCCCGAGTACCTGCTGTTAGTGTTACGAGCCGCTAAGAGACGCCCCGAGCTCCGACGTAGCCACTACGTACATTCTACGTGCTTACCACGAGTTTGATTTTTTTTTAACTCGGAAGAGCTCTTGAATTACCTCGTACAGTGGGACAGGCCCTTTACTCTATGACTCTATGAGAGGGTGGGAGAGATTTTACCAGCCACTCACCTACACAATGGTTGTTTTGGGATCTGTGAGCAATCTATGCAAACAGACTGGTAGTCTCACCTCGCCCTGATCTGACCTGTCTGTCTACCACTCCTTCACTGCCTTAACGAGGTCCAGCTAGAACAAAGAGTTCCCAGGGCATTTTGCAATCTTCTGCAATGTTGAATTTTCCAGCTCTCGGTAGACTGGTTTCAATCTCCAGAGGAGGTTTACAGGAATGACCCCAGGGTTGATTGGATTAACTAACGGTATGACGAGCATTTGACGGCACTGGGCCTCTACTCGCTGGAGTTTAGAAGGATGAGGGGAGACCTCGTTGAAACTTACCGAATAGTGAAAAGCCTGGATAGAGTGGATGTGGAGATGATGTTTCCATTAGTGGGAGAGTCTAGGACCAGAGGACACAGCCTCAGAATAAAAGGACATACCTTTTCAATGGAGATGAGGAGGAATTTCTTTAGACCATGTATAATGGTATATGGACACACTGATCTGTCTTGTAGTCAATGACTGCTATGTTCTGTGTGCTGAAGCAAAGCAAGATTTTCATTGTCCTATCAGGGACACACGACAATAAACTCACTTGAACTTGAACTTGAATCTGTGGAATTCGAGGGAAAGATAGATCAGCCATGATTGCTTGGCGGAGTAGACTTGATGGGCCGAATGGTCTAATTCTGCTCCTAGAACCTCTGCACTTATGATAGTGTGCTCCTTTTGCTCTGCTATTTTATTTCATTCACATGTTTAAACTATAATGGATTAATCTTAATGGTTTACTGCGTGTCGTGTTGTTACTTGTGAGCGGAGCACCAAGGCAAATTCCTTGTATGTGTACATACTTGGCCAATAAACTTATTCATTCATTCATTCATTCATTCTGGTCACTGCATTACAAGAATGATGTGAAGGTTTTGGAGAAGGTGCAGAAGAGGTTTGCCAGACAGTTGCCGGAAGCTGAGGGTATTAGTTAATAGGAGAGGCTGCACTGACTTGGATTGTTTACACAGAGATTAAGCAGGGGAGACCTTATCGAGGGCATAATTTATGAGAGGCTTAGATGTGGTAGACATGGAAACATCAAAGACAAGAGGGCATAACTAAGGTGAGAGGGGGAAAGTTTAATAGAAACATATAAATATAGAAAATAGGTGCAGGAGGAGGCCATTCGGCCCTTTGAGCCAGCACCGCCAATCATTGTGATCATGGCTGATCGTCCCCAATCAATAACCCGTGCCTGCCTTCTCCCCATATCCCTTGACTCCACCAGCCCCTAGAGCTCTATCTAACTCTCTCTTAAATCCATCCAGTGACTTGGCCTCCACTGCCCTCTGTGGCAGGGAATTCCACAAATTCACATCTCTCCGGGTGAAAAAGTTTTTTCTCACCTCAGTCTTAAATGGCCTCCCCTTTATTCTAAGACTGTGGCCCCTGGTTCTGGACTTGCCCAACATTGGGAACATTTTTCCTGCATCTAGCTTGTCCAGTCCTTTTATGATGTTATATGTTTCTATAAAACACCCCCCCCCCCCCATCCTTCTAAACTCCAGTGAATACAAGCCTAGTCTTTTCAATCTTTCCTCATATGACAGTCCCGCCATCCCAGGGATCAATCTGCGGGACACATTTTTACACAGAGGGTGGTGGGTGCGTGGAACGTGCTGCCAGGGGTGCTGGTGGTGGTGGTGGCAGATATGTTTGGGGCATTCAAGAGGCTTAAAGACAGGCACATGGATACGCAGGGAATGGAGGGATACAGATCACGTGCAGGCAGAGATTAGTTTAACTTGGCGTCATGTTCGGCACGGACATTATGGGCTGAAGGGCCTGTTCCTGTTGTACCAACTTTTTTTCCGTATTTTATGTTGGGGAAGCGGGTAGGGCAAGGGGAAAACCGTCCTTCAGTCGCTTCCTGTCGAGGATGCGACTATTATACGAATATTTTAGGCTCCCTCCTCCCCTCGCGGCCTACCAGCTGGATTGGCGTGGCCTTTCCTGCCGGGACCGGACCCGAGCTTCAGCGGCGGCGGCGAGGCGCTGGAAACGTCGTGGAGCGGGCGAGGCCTTCCTGGGATCGCCGCTTGGAGCTCCGGAGTGCTGGGCCGCTGCTCCAACATCGCCGGAGCTGTGGGTGCGAAGCTCCCAACGCGGGCGGCGCTGACTTTAACATCGCGGAGTCCTGGGACCCCTTGCCGGGGGTCGCCAGCACGAATCTCCGCCCAGCGCGGCCTGTGGACATCGGGAGCCGCGGACTCCGGTGGAAGGCGGCCGATTCAGAGGTTCCCGGCGAGGGGGCCTGAACATCGGTCGCCCGTAGCGGCGACTACGGGGAGCTCGGGAGGCCCCGACCACGGGTGAACATTGGGCAACATCGGCGAGGGGGTTGACTGGACTTTGGTTCCTTCCCTCACAGTGGGGAACTTTGGTGCTGCTGTGGGGATGTTTGTGTTGTGGACTACTGGGTTTTTGCGTTTTTTAATGGGTTTTTTTGTATGACTGTAAGTGAAAAATATTGTAGACAACATTGAAGACAATGACAATAAATTAAATCAAATCATATCAACTCACCCTAAATAGATTTTGTGACCCTTTAACTTTTTATGGATGTTTCCACCAGTGGGAGAGTCTAGGACCAGAGGTCACAGCCTCAAAATAAAAGGATGTTCCTACTGGAAGGAGACAAGGAGGAATTTTGTTAGTCAGAAGGTGGTGAATCTGTGGAATTCTTTGCCACAGACGGCTGTGGAGGCCACAAGTCAGTGGATATTTTTAAGGCAGAGATGGATAGATTCTTGATTAGTACAGGTGTCAGGGGTTTTGGGGTGAAGGCAGGAGAATGGGGTTAGGTGGGAGAGATCGATCAGCCATGATTGAATGGCGGAGTAGACTTGATGGGCCAAATGGCCGAATTCTGCTCCTATCTCTTATGAACTTTTTGCATCTGCAGATTTATTTTGTAGTTTTCAGTGTAACCACAAGCCTTGCGTCGTGTTCTGCCTCCATGACGTGGTGTGATGGTGGTCAGGATGACGTGACGTGGTCTACCCACAGTCAACGCACCAACCCCTCCCCCCCCTCCCCCAGCACCCTGATGGTCAACCAAACCCCCGCCCAGCTGTGCGATTCCCCGCCTCTCCCAGCCTCCCCGGTGAAGCCGTAACCACACAGCGCGGGGGTGGGGGGGGGGAGGGCCCACATCCACTTCCTGCACACAAGCCACCTTGGGGCAGAGAGAACCTCGCCATCCATCCCCTGCTGCCAGCGGGTGCGTTCTGCATTCCACCCTCAGCAGCCACCACATCCTCAGTGCCCGCTCGACCCAGCCAGCCGGCAGACCTCGACACACGCAGGTAAACACTCCCCCATGTCACTTTCTCTCTTCCCCTCTCCAATGTTGCCGCACATGTGACGGGCTGGTGCGTGTGTGTGTGTGTGTGTGTGTGGCTGCTTACAGCTGCATGTTGGAGGCTGGAAACCGCACCCAGCTCTTTGTGATGGGACTTTGGTGGAGAGAGGATTGAGTGAGGGGGTTTGCTTGGTGGTCTCCAAGAGCCATGTGGGGTGGTGGGGGGGGAGGGGTAAGAATTGGATTGGGGGGGTCAGATTGTGCAGAGGGTAAGGAAGGGGTTTTGGTGGGGCGGGATGGGGGGGTGAGGGTGGGAGAGGTGAGGTGTGTAATGAGGGAGGAGTTGTCATGAGATGTGTGATGAGAGGGCATCTAAAGAGACAGCGTGTAATGTGTAATGAGATCGAGCTTGTAATGAGGTGTGTAGTGATTTGGCATGTAATGAGAGGTGTAGAGATATGTAACAAGAGAATGTGTGCAATTATCAGTGGATTTTTTTAAGGCAGAGACAGATAGATTCTTCATTAGTACGGGTGTCAGGGGAGAAGGCAGGAGAATGGGGTTAGGAAGGAGAGATAGATCAGCCATGATTGAATGGCGGAGTAGACTTGATGGGCTGAATGGCCGAATTCTACTCCCTTCACATCCCTTATGGTAATATAGGGCATGTAATGAGGTGTGTAACAAGGGAGGTGTGTAATGGTAAGTGTATAATGGTGGGTGTATGATGGTGGGTGTGTAATGAGGGGTGTGTAATGGTTGGTGTGTAATGATGAGATGAGTGTGTAATGATGAGTGTGCAATGGTGGGCATGTAATGATGCGTGTGTAATGGTGAGATGAGTGTGTAATGATGAGTGTGTAATGGTGGGCGTGTACAGGTGAGTGTGTAATGGTGGGTGTGTAATGGTGAGTGTGTAATGGTGAGTGTGTAATGGTGAGTGTGTAATGGTGATCGTGTAATGGTGAGCGTGTAATGGTGAGTGTGAAATGGTGGGTGTGTAATGGTGAGTGTGCAATGGTAAATGTGCAATGGTGGGCGTGTAATGGTGGGCGTGTAATGAGGGGGAGTGCAGGATGGGGCAGTCAGGGCGGGAGGTTGTGTCAGTGCCGCTGAAGCTGCACGTTGGGGAGAGGGGGCTGGCGTGGGGAGAGGGAGCTCAGGGACGTCACAGACAGGGCTGTGGAGGTCAGACACTCAACCCCAGCTGGTCGGAAGCCGTGGTGGAGCTGAGACCACGACGGAGGAAGCACGATCCACGAGCGATCACAGTGACTGTGTCAGACTTCCCCACGGCTGTCTGAGAGGCCAGACTCACAGCCACATCCCTCTCCAGCACATCCCCCTCTTCCCCTCTCTCCCCTCCCCCTCTCTTCCTCCTCCCTCCCTCTCCCCCTCCCTCTCCCCCTCTCTCTCCCTCCCACACCCTCTCTCCCTCTTATCCTCATTGTGTTGCATCGACACACACGAGCACACAACCCAGTGTATAAACACTCACACATGCAGACATGCATGGACACAGGTGAATTGTGCACAGTCTGCACTCAGACTGAATTGCAGGTGTACAAATATGTGAGTGTGTCGCAGACACACACTCACATGCACAGACACACACACACACACACTCATACACTTATGCAGACACACATGCGCACACACATATTCATACATGCACTCACACACACACTCATACCAGCACACACCCTCGCTCACGCACACACTCACACATAGCATACACACACAAATTCATACATGTACAGAGGCATGCACATATGCGTGCGTACACACACCCACACACACACACACATATTCACACAGTCAGAAACAGAGAGACACACACACACACAGTCAGAAATAGAGAGACACATAGACACATATGGCACAGAAAGATAGATCAGCCATGATTGAATGGCGGAGTAGACCTGACGGGCCAAATGGCTTAATTCTACTCCAATCACTTATGAACATACAGGTAGAAGCAGCCGTACATACCCATATGCACAGGCACCATAAAATACACACAGAGACACACACCCAGGCAGGCCGGCAGAGACACACACATTCCATGCTGTATCTCTCAGCGACAGTGGAGTGACATTGTACTGGGAACCGCCCACGGAGAATTCAGCTCCAGCAAGAGGCATCTGTCGTTGAAATTAAACGGAGCTGGGCTTTCACCCACACATGAGGATTATCCAGGTGCCCAAAGCAATATTGGGATTGGTTTATTATTATCATGTGCACAGAGATACAGCAAGGAAAGCACTCGACAAACCGTGTGTCGCACAGGTGATTCATGCAGACCAGCTCAGGGCATCTCTGTGTCTCTAAACTCAACTTAACTCGATTAATATATAGGAGTGAACTGCAGAGAGACTCAAAACGCTGGAATAACTCAGTGGGGAGGCAGCATCTCGGGAGAGAAGGAATGGGCGACGTTTCGGTTCAGTTCGGTTCGACCCGAAACGTTACCCCATTCCTTCTCTCCAGAGATGCTGCCTCACCCGCTGAGTTACTCCAGCGTTTTGTGTCTACCTTCGATTTAAACCAGCATCTGCAATTCATAAGTTCATAAGGGATAGAAGTAGAATTAGCCCATCAAGTCTACTCCGCCATTCTAACCCCATTCTCTTGCCTTCTCCCCACAACATCTGACACCCGTGCTAAACGAGAATTTATATCTGCCTTAAAAATATCCACTGAATATCCATCTCCAAACTAAATTAAACACAAAACTTTGAAAAAAAGTCTTGTTTAGTTTTACAAAAGCATGTTACATGACCTTGCTGATTACAGTCTCAGGATGAGATGATAAGATCGCATGTTTTACAATTTACAATAGTACAACAAAGAAACAGGTCCTTCAACCTGCCTGTGCAGAACCTGATGCCAAATTAAACAAATCCCTCCTGCCCACACGTGATCCATATCCCTCCATCCATGCGGCTGATCTGTAAACCGCTTAAACGCCACTATCGTATCTGCCTCCTCCACCCCACCTGGCAGCGCCTTCCAGGCACCCACCACCCTCTGTGTAAAATAAACATAAGGCCCTGTCCCACTTTCCCAAGTTACTCACGAATTCTCCCGAGTTTTCCCCTTGATTCAAACTCGGGGAATGTCCGTAGTGAGTCCATAGGAGGCCGTAGATATTTAGTAGCGGCCTGTAATACCAGCCGTAGGTTCTCGGGGCATCAGGTAAGTTGGGACGTTTTTTCAGCATGTTGAAAAATGTCCACGAGTTTAAAAAAAAATAGTAAGATTAAACGAGAACTTACCAGTTTGAAGTTTGATCTTGATTTTATGAGGAGTTACGATGAGCCGTCAGAAGCCGTGAAGAAGGCCATCAGTCGTCATGCGCGTCAATCTTCAAAGCAGTGTGGAATCACAGATAAAAGAAGTTGACCTAAAGATAGTAAGATTTGGAGAACTAGAACTACCAGATGACCTGATAATATGAGGGTTGGGAGCGGTGGGCACGTAATCGCTCATCGTAACGCCTCATAAAATCAAGATCAAACTTCAAACTGGTAAGTTCTCGTTTAATCTTACTAATTTACTTCGGAGTCATGTGAGTGACTACGTGAAGATTTCAAAGCTCTGTGATTTCACGCCGGTTCGAGTCCAGGGGTCACACACAGAATGGATTGACCTTGGTTGAGTGAGAAAATATTAATGCATTCAGACATAACGTAGTTAGGTAACAAAACTGATGCTTTAATGCAAAACAAAACAATAGTGACCCCGCTCAACCTGGGAGGAAACTATAAACAGAATTCAAAATGGTACGTGCAAACACCCCCGGTCCGGCAATGGGTTTATTATAAAACCGGCGGAACATCCTTTCATTGGCCCACCCTGCCGCCACTAGGATGCTGTCGAGGGGCACGTCCATAGCCCTTGCTGCCGACGTTGATGCAGCCCTGGTGGAGTGAGATTTATAATTGTCAGTATCTACTCCTGCAACTGCCAGTACCTCTTTTAGCCATCTGGAAATGGTTTGTGTAGACACCCTATGGTGTGGCTTTTTGTGGCTGATTAGGACAGCTAACTCTGAGCCTCTGAGGCTTCTGGTGACTGTAATATACTGGTGCAAGTGAGCGACCACACATAGTCGTGGATCTTCGGGGCATACCAGGAACTCAAGCCTGGGCCCTGGTACCCTCGGCCTGCTCAGTTTAACTAAACCATAATTGACAAAAGTTATGGTGTTGGCAGTGGTGTTCATGTTGTCGAGTCGCAGTTTGTGCAGAGTCTGGACTCGTTGCGCCATAATGAGCACCATTAACATGACCACCTTGAGGGTGAGCTTGCGTAAGGATAGTGTGGTGGCTGGGCCCACTGACGGAGTAGTGTTAGCACCACACTAACATCCCATGTGTCGGTATATTGTGGCCTGCGGGGTGTAATGTTGTATATGCTCTTCATGAATCTGGTAATAAGGGGATGCTTTCCCACCGGGAGGCCCCCCGTTCCCAGCACTAAATATGAGGACAGTGCACTCCTGGCACTGTTGATGGCACTGTAGCCTAATTTCTGGTCATGATATAAGGTAGACAGAAATTCCAATATGTCCGTGATGCACACAGTGTCATATGTAATGTTGGATGCCCGGCAATACGTCTCCCACTTCTTGATGTGGGAGATGTACTGCTTTTGTGTGCTGTCCCTCCAGGCCGCTGTTATTACATCCACTGTTCGATCAGCCAGTCCGAGTCCCAGGAAAGGTCTCCTCAGAATCTGCAAACCAACAAATTGATTTGGTCATGTAGCGGATGATGGCTCCCCGTTACCGGGTGTACCAGCAGCTCCCTGCTGTTGGGGACAGCCATCAAAGGCTGTGTCATGATTCCCAGGACAAGCGAGAACCAAGATTGCGTAGGCCAATCTGGCACTACTAAAATGCCTGTGGCATTGTCTTGCTTTATTTTGACCAAGCATCGGCTGATGAGGCAAAAAGGAGGGAAAACATTCCTCCCCAATGCAGTGTGAACGCACCGACTGCTACTGCCCCTGGGTCTGGCTCCCATGAGACATATTTGGGTAACGAGTGATTCAACCTGGAGGCAAACAAGTCAATGTCCGGCAACAATGTCGGTGAACACGACATGATTCAACATCCATTCCGTGTTATCATTGAATTTCCGTGATCTAGTGTCTGCCACCATGTTATATCCTGCACATTCCATCTGCCCCCGCAGCTGTAGCTGGTGTCTGTTGCCCCCCAGCCCAGGCCACTCGCATGCGTTTTATTATTACCGATGGTGTGTCAATTTTAAATTTTCTTTGAATAGTGATGTACATTGGTAGCCCACCAGTGTAACTCCGCAATGGCATCTGGTGGTAAGTGCATATGTTCCCCGAATTGGCCTGCGTGTGATTTGAGGGCCCATTCCTTTGCACGTTGTAAATTTTGGTAGTGCAAAGGTCCGAAGCACACAGCTGGAAAGGCTGCAACAAGCTTGCCAATTATGCTTGCTATTTGTCTGATTGTTGGCTGCTGGTTAACAATTAGCTGATTGCAGGCTTCCATCAAGTCTGATTCCTTGCCACCTGGCAGAGTCACCGACATTTGAATTGAGTTGATTGTAAACCCTAGGTAATCAATTACCCTAATTGGAGTCAATTTAGACTTAACTGGATGTATTACGAATCCCAGCCTCTCAAACATGAGTTTGGTAGCTGAAACAGATGCTATTGCTGATTCCTTTGTGTCCCCAATTATTAGAATGTTATTCAAATAAACCATCACAATGTGGTTCTGTGCTTGTAGCAGTCCCAGAACCGGTTTTAGTAATTTTGTAAAAAGTCTGGGAGCTGAAGTCAGCCCATTTGGCAACGCCTTGAATTGCCACATCTGCCCCATCCAGTTAAATTTCAAATATCTCCTGTGTTCCCTGTGTATTGGTACGGAGTAGTAAGCATCTTTTAGATCTATGCAAGCCATATAACATCCTTTGGAAACCAGCTGGATAGCTGTACCAACATTGTCCATTTTTAAATGTTTATACTGCACATGGGTATTGAGTTCCGTCAAGTCTAGGATAATATGACTTCCTCCATCCTTCTTTTGCTTGGGAAAAATGTTCGATACAAATTGGTGTGCTTCCTGGCAAGACCTCTGAATCACCCCTTTTGCATGTAAAGCCTGAATTTCAGCTTGTATCTCACATCTTTCCTGTTGTGGAAACACATATGTGCGATTGGTAAATTTTGAGTGGGTGGTGAGGAATCAAGAAGGAACTCCATTTTAAACCCCTGTACACTGTGCAGTATGAATGGGTCTGCTGTAATCCAAATCCATTCATTCAAAAAATGGTTCAGCCTCCCCCCTACTTGTAAGTTAGAGGTGTGTAAATTGTCCCACAAGGGACTAGAATCTCCTACCTTGGGCGTTACTGCCTGTGTGGTCCTGGCCTCCAGCCTTCTGCCTTGGCACAGCTGGAGTCTGCCTCCTGTCCCTGAGCCCCGAGGCTGGTTGCGCCTGGTGTGGAAGGCAGCATAGGGGTGGCCTCGTGGCGATGAGCCCCTGGGTGTAGTTGGGGCTTGGCTCATGAGGCGGAGAGCCTTGGCCTCGTCATCCAGCTCTCGGACCAAGGTAGTTGTCCGGCTGTACATTGCTGGCCTTGCACAGCACCACAAATTTTGGGTCGAGTGCCGGCCGTATTGCGCTCTTGCGCAGACAGTTAATCTCGAACAGGGCATTACAGAAAAGCCCCACAGCGTCCTGCTGTGTCTCCGTCAGTAGCCCACCATCGATGGACCTGGCAAAAGCCGTTACCCCCGAGGCCAGTAATTTTAGGATTTTCTGGATTTTAACCTCCTGGGCTCTTACCCCTGCTCCAATATGGCCCCAGATGGCGTGATTGATGGCCGGCACACTGAGGGAGGCACAGTTGACAGGTGTACTGTAGCGGCCGGTGGTCTCCTCCATAACCTGGTCCTTTAGCTGGTGCGAGGCCAGGTAGTTTATGGTGGTGGCCAGCTCTTCATCCAAGGGCTCTCCGGTTGGGGTAGGTATGGCGAACTTAGACGCCAATAGAGGCACTGTGGCTCCCTAGGGTGTTCCACTGATATGCCTCCCTGTTCTGAGTCAGGATACTGCAGAGAGGGAGACACTTTGCAGCCCTGTGTAAGGTGCTGCTAGCGCGGGGAGACCCGGGCTGATACTGCTCCCTCCTCTGGAGCAAATCAGTCTGGAGCCACCTCTCCAACAGGAGCTCCATCTGGGAGAGGCGCCCGCAGACGCTTCCCAGTGTGGGAGGTGATTCCTCCGGCCCGGACTCATCAGACGTGTGGGTGGCATTGCGCCCCGGAGGGGCTGCCACGGTGCTTTTCTGTTGCACCAAATCTGCTGCCGCTGGTTCCAACACCGGCGGCCTGGAAGGTGACTCGGACAGCCGTCCGCTACCCGCAGCCCCGCGGTCTTCCGTAGCCGGCTTCGCAGACCGTCTCCGCACCTTCGACATGGTAGGTTCATTCTGTTGGTAGAAAAGCTAACAACCGAACCTGCCAAACAACGATTGTAAGTAACTTATTAAAAAAACACTTACCTCGGTTTTTAAAAACTTACCGCTGGAGAGACGCAACGCGCCTGCCAGTCCGTCGTTGGCGCATGCTTCAGACGTAATGATGCGCATGACGACTGACGGCCTTCTTCACGTAGTTACTCACGTGACTCCGAAGTAAAATAGCCCCGAGTACCTACGTCTGGCTATTACCGTAATTATCCGAGTTTGAATCAAGGGGAAAGCATGGGAGAATTCGTGAGTAACTCAGGAAAGTGGGACAGGGCCTTTACCCTTCACATCTACTTTAAAATTTCCCCCTCTCATCTTAAAGCTGTGCCCTCTAGTCTTTGACATTTCCACCTTGGTTGTGGCTCTCTACCCAACCTCCTTCAGATAGCTGGCAGCGGGAACTCGGTGGGGTGATGGGCCTGTTTCCACACTGTATCTCTAACGTCTGAGGTATTAGCTGGAAGGATGAGGTTGGACAGACTGGGATTGTTTTCTCTGGAGTGTTAAGGGCCTGTCCCACTCGGCTGTCATTTGAGCGTCACGCAGATGGCGCGCGAAGATTTTGTACATCACAAAATCCTGGGCCGTGCGTCACTGCCTACGTCACCACGCACCATCCATTAGGGTTAGGGTTCTGCACGGACAACATCACTACCCACAAAGAAATAAGGACCTTCCCTAACCAGAAGCCGTGGATGAGCAGGGAGGTCAGACTCCTGCTGAAGGCTCGCGACGCCACTTTTAAATCTGGCGATGCTGAGGGTTACAGCTCATCCAGGGCCAATCTGAAAAAGGGAATTAGAAATGCTAAACTCAATCACAAACGGCGGATCGAGGAGCATTTCCGAAATAACTCTGACCCCAGGCGCATGTGGCAAGGAATCAAATCCATTGCCGATTACCATAAAGTCAACACCCCCACCCCCCAGACAACGCCTCCCTTCCTGACGAGCTAAACCATTTCTATGCTCGCTTTGACCGGGACAACAAAACTCCAGCCATCAAAGTTGCTCCACCCCCGCATGAACAACCCCTCAGTCTCTCCACCTCTGCTGTACGAGATGCACTGAGCAAGGTGAATGAGCACAAAGCTGCCGGCCCCGATGGCATCCCCGGGCGGGTGCTCAGGGCATGTGCTGGACAACTATCCCTGGTCCTCACTGACATTTTCAATCTGTCACTGGCCCAGGGTGTCGTCCCCACTTGCCTCAAGACATCTACCATTGTGCCAGTGCCCAAACAATCAGCGACAGGGAGTCTCAACGATTTCCGGCCAGTGGCACTCACCCGTCATCGCCAAGTGCTTCGAGCGGCTGATCTTGGCTCACCTCAAAGCCAGCCTCCCCCCCACACTGGACCCTCATCAGTTTGCCTACAGGTCCAACAGGTCTACAGAGGACGCCATATCGGCGGCCCTACACTCTGCCCTGACCCACCTGGACAGCAATAACACCTACATCAGGTTGCTGTTCATCGACTTCAGCTCTGCCTTTAACACTGTCATATACGCTAGCTTGATCACCAAACTCAGCGGTCTTGGCATCTCCACTTCCCTCTGCAATTGGACACTGGATTTCCTCACTAACAGACCCCAGTCTGTTAGGATCAACAACCTCACCTCCTCCACTATAACACTGAACACTGGCGTGCCACAGGGCTGTGTGCTCAGTCCTCTCCTCTACTCCCTCTTCACCAATGACTGCATCCCTAAGTATGGCTCCAACGCCATCATAAAATTTGCGGACGACACCACGGTGGTAGGACTGATCAGTGACAACGACGAGTCAGCCTACAGGGAGGAGGTCCAGCACCTGACAACCTGGTGTGCCAATAACAACCTCGTCCTCAACTCCCAAAAGACGAAGGAGATCATTGTCGACTTCAGGAAGAACAGAGGGGGCAGACACACCCCCATCCATATAAACGGGATTGAGGTGGAGCGGGTCTCCAACTACAAATTCCTCGGGGTACACATCTCGGAGGATCTGTCCTGGTCCCTCAACACCTCCAAGCTGATCAAAAAGGCGCAGAGAGGGACCCTTTCCAAACTTGACATCTTTCCTATAACACGGTGTCCAGAACTGAACACAATATTCTAAATGCGGTCTCACCATGGTCTTGTACAACTGCAACATGACCTCCCAACTTCTATACTCAATAGAGACACAAAGAACCCTCTCTCTCTCTCTCTCCTCTGCCTTTCCCTGTCCCTCTCTGTGTTCAGTGAACCAGTTTGTTCTCAGCCAATGCCATTGTTTAATGTGTAACCAAATAGTGAATGATGTAAAGAACTGCGAGCAGTTCGTTGGCAAGGTCTTGCCGGGCTCTGGCAGCTGGATTTGCCGGGGAATGGTCGGCAATGTCGGCACTGAACAGAACATGGCAGCTCCCACAGTGAGGAGCGACCCCCTGGTCTCAGAACATCTCCCTCTGATGACAGGTAACTCCCCTGCCAACCCGACCCCCACTCTGAAATACACAGAGGGGGTAGAAGTTAGGCACGGTGGCACAGCTGGTCGAGCTGCTGCCTTACAGCGCCACAGTCCCGGGTTCGATCCTGACCACGGGTGCTGTCTGTACGGAGTTTGTACGTTCTCCCCGTGACCAGTGTGGGTTTTCTCCGGGTGCTCCGGTTTCCACCCACACTCTAAAGGCATGCGGGATTTGTAGGTTAATTGGCTTCGGTAAAAATTGTAAATTGTCCCTGGTGTGTGTAGGACAGTGATCGCTGGTGGGTGTTAACTCAGTGGGCCCAAGGGCCTGTTTCCACGCTGATCTCTAAAGTCTAAAGCAATAGAGAGATTTAGTATTGTCACGTGAAAATCTTTGTTTTCTCCCTCTCCCCCCTCTCTCTCTCCTCCCCCACCATCTCTCCCCCTCTCCCTCTCTCCCCCCCCCCCCCCCTCCCCCCCCCCCCCCCCCCCCCCCCCCCCCCCCCACCCTCTCTCCCCCCCCCCCCCACCCCCCTCTCTCTCTCTCTCTCTCTCTCTCTCCCCTTCCTTGCCTTCATAGGTCGGGGCGTTGAGTAGAAGAGTCAGGAAGTTATGATGCAGCTTTACAGGACGTGCAGTTAATTACAGGAAGGATGCTGTGGGTTTGGAGAGAGTGTGCATAGGTGGTTTACCAGAAGGCTGCTTGAATTAGAGTATTCGCTCTAAAGAGAGATTGGACAAATTTGAATTGTTTTCTCTGAGGCGTCAGAGGCTGGAGAGGGTTAATACACTTATGAGAGACACAGACAGGGTAGACAGTCAGAACCTTCTACTCAGGGTAGAAATGCCAAAGACTAGGGGGAAAAGCTTTAAGGTGAAAGGAGCAAAGGAGCTGTACAGGAAATGTTATTTTACACAGAGGGTGGTGGGTGCCTGGAACGTGCCTCCAGGTGGAGGCAGATATTATCGTGGTGTTTGAGGCCTTTAGATAGGCACATGGATATGCAAAGAATGAGTCATGTATACGCAGGCAAAATTAGTTTAGCTTGACGTCATATTTAGCACAGACATTGTGGGCCAAATGGCCTGTTCCTGTGCTGTACTTCCTGGGCTAGTAAAAGGGACATAGGAGAATGAGTTACAGTAAGGGCTGCACGGTGGCGTAGATGTAGAGTTGCTGCCTCACAGCGCCAGAGACAGAGGTTCGATCCTGACTACCGGTGCTGGTTGTTCGGAGTTTGCACGTTCTCTCCCCGTGTCCTGCGTGGGTTTTCTCCGGGTGCTCCGGTTTCCTCCCACACTCCAAAGATGTACAGGTTTGCAGGTTAATTAGCTTTGGTTACAAAAATTGTGAATTGTCCCTAGTGTGAAGGATAGTACAAGTGATCGGCGTGGACCCGGTGGGCCTGTTTCCACTATGTATCTCTAAACTAAACTAGACTAGACTAGCTTGGTTAATTCCGAGGATGGCGGGATTGAGAGAATGGAGCGGCTGGGCTTATGTACACTGGAGTTCAGAAGGATGAGAGGGGATCTTATTGAAACATATAAGATTATTAAGGGTTTGGACACGCTAGAGGCAGGAAACATGTTCCCGATGTTGGGGGAGTCCAGAACCAGGGGCCACAGTTTAAGAATAAGGGGTAAGCCATTTAGAACGGAGACGAGGAAACACTTTTTCTCACAGAGAGTTGTGAGTCTGTGGAATTCTCTGCCTCAGAGGGCGGTGGAGGCCGGTTCTCTGGATACTTTCAAGAGAGAGCTAGATAGGGCTCTTAAAGAGTCAGGGGATATGGGGAGAAGGCAGGAACGCGACACTGATTGGGGATGATCAGCCATGATCACATTGAATGGCGGTGCTGGCTCGAAGTCTCCTGCGTTTATTGTCTATTGGATGGGGCATCTTGGTCGGCATGGACAAGTTGGGCCGAGGGGCCGTGGGGAGTGTGCGGAGGTAGAACATGTAACTGTTTGAGAAGGTTTTAACCCCTGGAATGGGACTTTGGTGAGATAGGAGGAAAATGAAAATCTACATCTACATTGGGGCAACCAGCCTTTTGGCCCAATTCCACATCAGACCTCAGAGAGAACATGGCGGCAGAGATCAATGCCCGGCAACAATGATTGACCGGGACACAAAGCCATCGAACCGGGACACCATCCAGCAAACCTCACCCAGTCCCCGGTGAACATGGACCTTCAGCAGTCACCGATGGGCCTCCTCATCTGACAGGGAAGGTCCCACCAGAAATGGCCAGATGGACCTCTGATACCTTCACCCACAAGCAACCCCCGGTAGATGAAGTCCGCAGGACCCGAGCTCCGTGCCAAGTCAAGAACAATCTTCACCTCAGGTGGGTGCTCTAACTTTTATTTGCAACTTGTGATGTTTTACCGCAGCGGGTAGAGCCACTGCCTCACAGAGCCAGAGACCAGGTTCCGATCCTGACCTCGGGTGCTGTCTGTCTGTGTGGAGTTTGCATGTTCTGTGACCGCGTGGGTTTCCTCCGGGAGCTCCAGTTTCCCTCCACATCCCAAAGACGTGGGGTTTGCAGGTTAATCGACCCTCTGTAAATTGCCACCTGGATGAGAAAGAGGGATAACATAGAAATAGTGTGAACGGGGTGATTGATGGATGGTGTGGACCCGGTGGGCCGATGGGTCTGTCTCCATGCTCTGTCTCTGATGTCTAAGTACTCGGTTTCCATCTTAGTGCCATGTTCTACTATTCCCAAGTGTACCGAGACACAATGAAAAACCTTGCATTGTGTATTACCTCAGCTCAGTTACGTTTTGCGTAGGAAGGAACTGCAGATGCAGGTTTAAACCAAAGATAGACATAAAATGCTGGAGTAACTCAGCGAGACAGGCAGCATATCTGGATTCCTTCTCTCCATTCCTTCTCTCCAGAGATGCTGCCCGTCACTCTGAGATACGCCAGCTTTTTGTTCTATCTCTGGTGTACACCAGCATTTGCAGTGCCTTCTATCGCAAGCATTGGATTACAGAATCACAAATCACGTTTAGCCCGTCTCCTTTAAATAACTTTTTGTTACGTCCTCAACTTAACTTTAAATAAGTTACTCCAGCATTTTGTGTCTATTTGCGTTTGAATCGGTTCTGTAACTCAGGGAGCTGATGGAAAGGTCGGATCTTGCCCTGTCTCTCTTTTTGTTTTGGCTTCTCAGAATTTGCGGTGGTATTTCCCACTGCGCTCCTGTTGGGGGCATTCCACTGTTAACGAGGTGTCGTCATTGCTTTATCAACATCTGCCCACAGGGGAATGGAGTCTGTGCCCACACACGCCACCTTCCTGCAGATGTTGTCATGAACAATATACACACTGCAACAAACCACACACCTTTCCAGCAATGCTTTAATCTGAGATCAGTCATCTCCTACACTGCCTCCAGACAGACACATTACGCTGAGCAAATCCTTCCCTGCGGTTAGAGAAAATACCCAGACTACGTCAAAATATGTCTCGCAGCTAATCCAACGGTTTAAAAACACCCTTGACTCTCAAGGTGCATGTTCTGCTCGGTTCAATTTCAGTTTTAGTTGGTTGTCACGTGTACTGAGGTACAGTGAAAAGCTTTTGTTGCGTGCTAACCCGTCAGCGGAAAGACAACGCATGCATGATTTGTGTGACCGATGGTCAGCGTGGACTCAGTGGGTCGAAAGGCTCTGTTTCCAAGCTGCTTCTTTAAACTAAAGTAAACACATCTTAACCAGGTGTGTAGGAAGAATCTGCAGATGCTGGTTTACATGGAAGATAGACACACAATGCTGGAGTAACTCAGCAGGACAGGCAGCATCTCTGGAGAAAAGGAGAATAAGGAGTAAGCCATTTAGAACAGAGACAAGGAAACACTTTTTCTCACAGAGAGTGGCGAGGCTGGAATTCTCTGCCTGTGGAGGCAGGTTCTGCCTGTGGATGCTTTCAAGGGAGAGCTAGATAGGGCTCTTAAAAATAGCGGAGTCAGGGGATATGGGGAGAAGGCAGGAACGGGGTACTGATTGGGGATGATCAGCCATGATCACATTGAATGGCGGTGCTGGCTCGAAGGGCCAAATGGCCTACTCCTGCACCTATTGTCTATTGTCTATTGTGTCTATTGATTATAATCGAGCAATTCAGTGTACAGATACGCGATAAGGACACAACGTGAATAACGTGTAGTGCACGGAAGTCCGATCAAAGATAGTCCAAGGGTCACCAATGAGGTAGATAGTAGTTCAGGATTGCTCTCGAGTTGCGATAGGATGATTCAGTTGCCTGATAACAGCTGGGAATGAACTGTCCCTGAATCTGGAGGTGTGAGAGGGGAGAAGAGGGAGTGGCCTGGGTGTGACCCTGGCCATTCCCTCTTCTCCCCTCTCACACCTCCAGAATCAGGGATAGCAGTAGCTGGATCAGTCCGAGTCAGCATGGATTAACAAAGGGGAAATCATGCTTGACTAATCTTCTGGAATTCTTTGAGGATGTAACTTAGAAAATGGACAAGGGAGAGCCAGTGGATGTCGTGTACCTGGACTTTCAGAAAGCATTTGATAAGGTCCCACATAGGAGATTAGTGGGCAAAATTAGAGCACATGGTATTGGGGGTAGAGTGCTGACATGGATAAAAAAATTAATTGGCAGACAGGAAACAAAGAGTAGGGATTAACGGGTCCCTTTCAGAATGGCAGGCAGTGACTAGTGGGGTACCGCAAGGCTCTCTTCTGGGACTGCAGCTTTTTACAATATATATTAATGATTTAGATGAAGGAATTAAAAGTAACATTAGCAAATTTGCAGATGACACAAAGCTGGGTGGCAGTGTGAACTGTGAGTAGGATGCTATGAGGATGCAGGGTGACTTGGACAGGTTGGGTAAGTGGGCAGATGCACGGCAGATGCAGTTTAATGTGGATAAATGTGAGGTTATCCACTTTGGTGGCAAAAACATGAAGGCAGATTATTATCTAAATGGTGTCAAGTTGGGAAAAGGGGAAGTACAACGGGATCTGGGGGTCCTTGTTCATCAGTCACTGAAAGGAAGCATGCGGGTACAGCAGGTAGTGAAGAAAGCGAATGACATGTTGGCCTTTATAACAAGAGGGATTGAGTATAGGAGCAAAGAGGTCCTTCTGTAGTTGAATAGGGCCCCAGTGAGACCACACCTGGAGTATTGTGTGCAGTTTTGTTCTCAACATTCTAGGAAGGACATTCTTGCTATTGAGGGAGTGCAGTGTAAGTTCATGAGGTTAATTCCCGGGATGGCGGGACTGTCATTTGTTGAAAGAATGGAGCGACTAGGCTTGTATTCACTGGAATTTAGAAGGATGAGAGGATATCTTATTGAAACATATGAGATTATTAAGGGATTGTACACGCTAGAGGCAGGAAACATGTTCCCAATGTTGGGAGAGTCCAGAACCAGGGGCCAGAGTTTAAGGATAAGGGGTAAGCCATTTAGAATGGAGATGAGGAAAAACTTTTTCACACAGAGAGTGGCGAGTCTGTGGAATTCTCTGTCTCAGGGGGCGGTGGAGGCCAATTCTCTGGATGCTTTCAAGTGAGAGTTGGATAGATCTCTTAAAGATAGAGGAGTGAAGGGATATGGGGAGAAGGCAGGAACTGGGGTACTGATTAGAAACATAGAAACATAGAAATTAGGTGCAGGAGCAGGTCATTCGGCCCTTCGAGCCTGCACCGCCATTCAATATGATCATGGCTGATCATCCAACTCAGTATCCTGTACCTGCCTTCTCTCCATACCCCCTGATCCCTTCAGCCACAAGGGCCACATCCAACCCTCTTAAATATGGCCAACGAACTGGCCTCAACTACCTTCTGTGGCAGAGAATTCCACAGATTCTCTGTGTGAAAAACGATTTTCTCATCTCGGTCCTAAAAGACTTCCCCCTTATCCTTAAACTGTGACCCCTTGTCCTGGACTTCCCCAACATCGGGAACAATCTTCCTGCATCTAGCCTGTCCAACCCCTTAAGAATTTTGTAAGTCTCTATGAGATCACCCCTCAATCTTCTAAATTCCAGCGAGTACAAGCCGAGTCTATCCAGTCTTTCTTCATATGGAAGTCGTGCCATCCCAGGAATCAGTCTGGTGAACCTTCTCTGTACTCCCTCTATGGCAAGAATGTCTTTCCTCAGATTAGGAGACCAAAACTGTATGCAATACTCCAGGTGTGGCCTCACCAAGACCCTGTACAACTGCAGTAGAACCTCCCTGCTCTTGTACTCAAATCCTTTTGCTATGAATACCAACATACCATTCGCTTTCTTCACAGCCTGCTGCACCTGCATGCCTATTTTCAATGACTGGTGTACCATGACACCCAGGTCTCGCTGCATCTCCCCTTTTCCTAATCGGTCACCATTCAAATAATAGTCTACCTTCCTGTTTTTGCCACCAAAGTGGATAACCTCACATTTATCCACATTATACTGCATCTGCCATGCATTTGCCCACTCACCCAGTCTATCCAAGTCATCCTGCAGCCTCCTAGCACCCTCCTCACAGCTAACACTGCCCCCCAGCTTCGTGTCATCCGCAAACTTCGAGATGTTGCATTTAATTCCCTCGTCCAGATCATTAGTGTATATTGTAAATAGCTGGGGTCCCAGCACTGAGCCTTGCGGCACCCCACTAGTCATTGTCTGCCATCCTGAAAAGGACCCGTTCACTCCTACTCTTTGCTTCCTGTCTGCCAGCCAGTTCTCTATCCACATCAAAACTGAACCACCAATACCGTGTGCTTTAAGTTTGTATACCCATTTCTTGTGTGGGACCTTGTCGAAAGCCTTCTGAAAGTCCGGATATAACACATCCACTGCTTCTCCCTTATCCACTCTACTAGTTACATCCTCAAAAAATTCAATAAGATTCGTCAGACCTGATTTACCCTTCGTAAATCCATGCTGACTTTGTCCAATGATTTCACCACTTTCCAAATGCGCTGCTATCCCATCTTTAATAATTGACTCTAGCAGTTTCCCCACTACCGATGTTAGACTAACTGGTCTGTAATTCCCCGTTTTCTCTCTCCCTCCCTTTTTAAAAAGTGGGTTTACATTAGCTACCCTCCAATCCTCAGGAACTACTCCAGAATCTAAAGAGTTTTGAAAAATTATCACTAAAGCATCCGCTATTTCTGGGGCTACTTCCTTAGGTACCCTGGGATGCAGCCTATCTGGCCCTGGGGATTTATCGGCCTTTAATCCATTCAATTTACCTAACACCACTTTCCGGCTAACCTGGATTTCACTCATTTCCTCCATCTCATTTGACCCGCGATCCCCTGCTATTTCTGGCAAATTATTTATGTCTTCCTTAGTGAAGACAGAACCAAAGTTAGTTATTCAATTGGTCTGCCATGTCCTTGTTCCCCATGATCAATTCACCCGTTTCTGACTGCAAGGGACCTACATTTGTTTTAACTAATCTTTTGCGCTTCACATATCGATAAAAACTTTTGCAGTCAGTTTTTATGTTTCCTGCCAGTTTTCTTTCATACTCCATTTTCCCTTTCCTAATTAAGCCCTTTGTCCTCCTTTGTTGGACTCTGAATTTCTCCCAGTCCCCTGGTAGGCTGCTTTTTCTGGCTAATTTGTACGCTTCATCTTTTTCTTTGATACTATTCCTGATTTCCCTCGTTATCCACGGATGCACTACCTTCCCTGATTTATTATTTTGCCATACTGGGATGAACAATTGTTGTAGTTCATCCATGCAGTCTTTAAATGCCTTCCATTGCATATCCACCGTCAACCCTTCAAGAATCAGTTGCCAGTCCATCTTGGCCAACTCACGTCTCATACCCTCAAAGTTACCTTTCTTTAAGTTCAGGACCCGTGTTTCTGAATTAACAATGTCACTCTCCATCCTAATGAAGAACTCAACCATATTATGGTCACTCTTGCCCAAGGGGCCACGTACAACAAGGCTGCTAACTAACCCTTCCTCATTACTCAATATCCAGTCTAGAATAGCCTGCTCTCTCGTTGGTTCCTCCACATGTTGGTTGAGGAAACTATCCCGCATACATTCCAAGAAATCCTCTTCCTCAGCACCCCTGCCAATTTGATTCACCCAATCTATATGTAGATTGAAGTCACCCATTATAATGGTTTTACCTTCGTTGCATGCATTTCTAATTTCCTGTTTGATGCCATCCCCTACTTCACTACTACTGTTAGGTGGCCTGTACACAACACCCACTAGCGTTTTCTGCCCCTTAGTGTTTTGCAGCTCCACCCATATCGATTCCACATCCTCCAAGCTAATGTCATTCCTTTCTATTGTGTTAATCTCCTCTCTCACCAGCAACCCACCTCCTTTTCCTCTCTGTCTATCCTTCCTGAATATTGAATATCCCTGGAAGTTCAGCTCCTAGCCTTGGTCACCCTGGAGCCATGTCTCCGTGATCCCAACTATATCATAATTATTAATAGCTATCTGCACATTCAACTCATCCACCTTATTACGAATGCTCCTCGCATTGAGACACAAAGCCTTCAGGCTTGTTTTTACAACACTCTTGGCCCTTTTACAATTATGTTGAAAAGTGGCCCTTTTAGATTTTTGCCCTGGATTTGTTTTCCTGCCACTTTTCACCTTGCTACGTATTGCTCCTATCCTCATTTTACACCCCTCTGTCTCTCTGCTCACACATTTAAGAAACCCTCCACTTCTTATTCTCCGTTTGTTGTTTTTTTCTTCTTTCCTCCCTACGTGTTGCGTCTGACTGCTTCTCTTCTCTGCCTCCTGCCTCACAAACGGACTACTTGCCTTCACTATTTGAGTCCCTCCCCCCAACCGATCTAGTTGCCTTTGCAAATCCCCAGTCGCCTTTGCAAATCTCCCCGCCAGGATATTGGTTCCCCTCGGGTTCAAGTGCAACCCGTCCTTTTTGTACAGGTCACACCTTCCCCAAAAGGTCCCAATGATCCAGAAACTTGAATCTCTGCGCTCTGCACCAGTCCTTTAGCCACGCATTTATCGTCCACCTTGCTCCATTCCTACACTGTCGCGTGGCACAGGCAGTAATCCTGAGATTGTTACCTTTGCGGTCCTTCTCCTTAACTCTCTTCCTAACTCCCTAAATTCTCCTTTCAGGACCTCCTCTCTTTTTCTACCTATGTCATTGGTACCTATATGTACCACGACCTCTGGCTCCTCTCCCTCCCATTTCAAGATATCTTGGACATGTTCAGTCACATCCCGGACCCTGGCACCAGGGAGGCAAACTACCATCCGGATCTCCTGACTGCGTCCACAGAATCGCCTATCTGACCCCCTAACTATAGAGTCCCCTGTTACTGCTGCCCTCCTCTTCTTTTCCTTACCCTTCTGAGCAACAGGGCCGGTCTTTGTACCGGAGGCCCGGTCGCTGTTGCTACCCCCAGGTAGGCTGTTCCCCCCAACAGTACTCAAACAGGAGTACTTATTGCCAAGGTGTACAGCCACCGGGGTACTCTCTAGTCCCTGCCTCTGCCCCTTGCCTCTCCTAACCGTGACCCACTTTTCTGCCTCCTGTGGTTTTGGAGTGACCACCTGTCTGTACCTCCTCTCTATGGCTTCCTCACTCTCCCTGACCAGACGGAGGTCATCGAGCTGCTGCTCCAGGTACCGAATACGGTCCATTTGGAGCGCCATCTTGACGCACCTGGCGCAGATGTGGACATCTGGAGAGCTATCTGACTGCATGACCTCCCACATCTGACATCCAGAACAGTAAACTGCCCTGGCACTCATCCTCCCCCTTACCCTGGATACAATACAACACAATATACAATACAATGCAAGAATTTTAGCTGAAAGAAAGCAGCAGGGATCTGACTGCCAATCAGCTGCTCCCTCGCCCACTTATTTTGAACTGCGAGCTGCGAATAGAACGTTACTGATTTGGGTTCCTCCCACTGCAACCGCTCCTGGGCCTCTGTGGAAACAAGCCCCGCGATAGAGTTTTTAAACTTACAGGTCGGACGTCGCTCCTCCCACTGCAAACGCTCCTGGGCCTCTGATTGGGGATGATCAGCCATGATCACAGTGAATGGCGGTGCTGGCTCGAAGGACCGAATGGCCTACTCCTTCACCTATTGTCTATTGTCTACTGACTTGTCCTGATTTATGCTGCTGGCCTTGCCGAGGCAGCATGAGGTGTAAACAGAGTCAATGGAAGGGAGGCTGGTTTGCGTGACGGTCTGGGCTGCGGCCACTATTCTCCACAATATCTTGTGGTCTTGGATGGAGCAATTCCCAAACCGTGCCGTGATGCATCCTGAGGTTCACAACATTTGAGAGGTTTCACGGTTAATGTTGCTGCATTCTTTATGTAAAAGTCCAGATATTATTCAATGACGACTTTATACGCCCCCTGTGGTAACACGATCCCCGGCCCACGGACCTTAGCCCACCGCTCAGCATCCCGCCTTCTGTGAACTTTTTGTATCGTGCTTGTGGAACATCCACAGGCTGACTGTCCCAACATGTCTGTGCCGGTACATATACATGTACACACACATGTACACACATATTCATCGGTTTCGTTTATTGTCATGTGTACCAAGCTTTTGTTCACAAGTTATATGAGTAGAATTAGGCCATTCGGCCCATCGGGTCCACTCTGCCATTCAATCATGGCTGATCTCTGCCTCCTAATCCCATTTTCCTGCCTGCTCCCCATAACCCTTGATACCCGTTCTAATCAAGAATTTGCCTATCTCTGCTTTAAAGATATCCACTGACTTGGCCTCCACAGCCCTCTGTGACAATGAGTTCCACAGATTCACCACCCTCTGACTAAAGAGGTTCCTCCTCACCTCCTTTCTAAAAGAGCGCCCTTTAATTCTGAGGTTATGGCCTCTGGTCCTAGACTCTCCCACTAGTGGAAACATCCTCTCCACATCCACTCTATCTATGCTTTTAACTATTATGAAAGTTTCAATGAGATCCCCCCTCAACCTTCTAAACTCCAGCGAGTAGAGGCCCAGTGCCAGCAAACGCCCATCATATGCTAACCCACTCTTTCCTGGAATCATTCTTGTAAACCTCCTCTGGACCCTCTCCAGAGCCAGCACATCCTTCCTCACATATGGGTCCCAGTTTTGCTCACAGTACCCCAAATGTGGCCTGACCAGCGCCTGATAGAGCTCAGCATTACATCTCTGTTTTTGTATTCTAGGCCTCTCGATATAAATGCTAGCATTGAATTTGCCTTCCTTACTACCGATTTGACTTGCAAATTAACTTTCTCGGAGTCCTGCACCAGCACCCACACCCAAGTCTCTTTACACCTCCGATTCCTGGATTCTCTCTCCATTTAGAAAATAATCTACGCCTTTATTCTTGTTACCAAAATGCACGACTCAGCACTTTGCTGTAGTGAATTCTATCTGCCACTTCTCTGCCCACTTTTCTAACCTGTCCAAGTCCTTCTGCCGAGTCCTAGCTTCCTCTACACTGCCCGCCCCTCCACCTATCTTAGCATCTTCTGCAGACCAGGCCACAAAGCCTTCAATCCCCTAATTAAAATCATTAACATGCAAAGTGAAGAGAAGCGGGCCCATCACCGACTATCGTGGAACTCCACGTCATTGGCAGTCAACCTGAAAAAGTACTTTTTATTCCAGCTCGTTCTGCCATTCCCTAGCAGCCTGACGTGTGGCACCTTATCGAAGGCCTGAAAATCTAGGTAAACAACATCTACAGCCTTCCTTCTGTCTGTCCTGCTATTAACTTCCTCAAAGAAATCCAGCAGATTCGTCAGGCAAGATTTTCCCTTCACAAAACCATGCTGACTTTGGCCGATTTTATTGTGAACTTCTAAGTACTGCGTAAACCTTATCCTTTATAATTGACTCTAAAATCTTACCAACCACAGAAGTCAGGCTAACCGGCCTAGAGCTTCCTCTCTTCTGCGTTGCTCCCATCTTGTACAGTGGAGTGATATCCATATTGTTCTAATCTTCAGGGACCACCTGAATCTAGTGATTCTTGAAATATTGCAAGTAATGCCTCCACAATCTCTGAGGCCAGAGGTTGTGGTCTGCACGATAACATCCTGATCTCGTACGTGAAGTAGTGCAGTATATGAATCAACTATCACGAATATCTTGATTGTATATGCTTTTGATGGTGGAATGTAGGTGCATTTTGCGATGGAGCTTGAAATCAGAAAGTCCCCAAAAAATGCATCATCTCTGTTGCATCATTTGCCTGTATACATGCAGGTGACATATTGCGGTAGGCAAATCTGCGATGTTTGATGCTGATGATGATTCATTAAAAATTACGAATATTCAGACACTGGACACTCTTTTATAGAGTTTAAAACATTTTGTTCACCGAGCAGCTGCACCGATAATTGAGTTAACGGCGCAAGGTTCAACGTTAATGCAAGGTCAGGGAGTCAAGAACAATATTCGGTATTTTGCTGATACACTGAGTCGGCTCTGATTATTTTAGCTGTTTATTTATTTTTTGTTCTAGCTTCACGCACAACGTGTCAAGTTCTCATCATTTCGAACCCCCATCCCACACCCCCAAACGAACGCGCAAAAGTCAGTTAATAAATAGGTGTTTAGCCATTTCCTCAGTGCGGGGTACCATCCAACCACAATACAGCGATTGGAAACAATACCTGTTTGGCGTCAAGTTGGGAAAAGGGGACGTACAAAGGAATCTGGGCATCCTTGTTCATCAGTCTATGAAAGTAAGCACGCAGGTACAGCAGGCAGTGAAGAAAGCGAATGGCATGTTGGCCTTTATAACAAGAGTTGAGTATAGGAACAAAGAGGTCCTTCTGCAGTTGTACAGAGCCCTAGTGAGACCACACCTGGAGTATTGTGTGCAGTTTTGGTCCCCTAATTTGAGGAAGGACATTCTTGCTATTGAGGAAGTGCAGCGTAGGTTTACAAGGTTAATTCCCAGGATGGCGGGGCTGTAATATGCTGAGAGAATGGAGCAGCTGGGCTTGTACACGCTGGAGTTTAGAAGGATGAGAGGGGATCTCATTGAAACATACAAGATTGTTAAGGGTTTAGACACGCTAGAGGCAGGAAACATGTTCCCGATGTTGGGGGAGTCCAGAACCAGGGGCCACAATTTAAGAATAAGAGTAAGCCATTTAGAACGGAGGCGAGGAAACACTTTTTCTCTCAGAGTGTTGTGTATAATTCTCTGCCTCAGAGGGCGGTGGAGGCAGGTTCTCTGGATACTTTCGAGAGCTAGATAGGGCTCTTAAAGATAGCGGAGTCAGGGGATATGGGGAGAAGGCAGGAACGGGGTACTGATTGTGGATGATCAGCCATGATCACATTGAATGGCGGTGCTGGCTCAAAGGACCGAATGGCCTGCTCCTGCACCTATTGTCTATTGTCTATCAAGATACAACACATGGTTATTAAATCTACTTACAGCATCGATCTGCAGGACATTACAGTTCCTAGCAGCTACTCATACTGAATGGTACAGGCAAGCTCTTGTTAATATCAAACGCATATTAGGCGGAGCCACTACTAACAATTCGCTAGTAGGAAATAATCAATCTACAAAGGGGGTTCCAGTGTGGGAACTGCTACACGTGTCAGAGGGGGTGAGGCAGGGGAATGTACTACTGGGGAAGAGACCAGTTATATCCTTCCAATCAGGGCAGAAAACTCCAGGTAGTAGCAGGTTTTACTTTATGTTTAGACAATAGACAACAGGTGCAGGAGTAGGCCTTCTCCCCATATCCCCTGACTCCGCTATCTTTAAGAGCCCTATCTAGCTCTCTCGTGAAAGCATCCAGAGAACCGGCCTCCACCAGAGAATTCCACAGACTCACCACTCTCTGTGTGAAAAAGTGTATCCTCGTCTCCGTTCTAAATGGCTTACCCCTTATTCTTAAACTGTGGCCCCTGGTTCTGGACTCCCCCAACATTGGGAACATGTTTCCTGCCTCTAGCGTGTCCAAGCCCTTAACAATCTTAGTTTAGCTTAGAGATGCAGTGTGGAAACAGTCCCTTCGGCCCATCGGCCCATCGAGTCAATGCCATTCAACCATGGCTGATCTGTCTTTCCCTGTCAACCGACCTAGCGATCCCCACACACTAACACTCTTCCGACACACACAGGGGACAATTTTGCGTTTCTCCCGTGCCAATTAACCTACAAACCTGCACGTCTTAGGAGTGCGGGAGGAAACCAAAGATCTCGGAAGAAACCAACGCGGGTCACGGGGAGAGCGTACAAACTCCGTACAGACAGCACCCGTGGTCGGGATCGAACCCGGGTCTCTGGCGCTGTAAGGCAGCAACTCTACTGCTGCACCACCGTGCCACTCAACCATATAACATGACCAGGCAACCATATAAAGGAAGACACGACCTCGCCCATGTTTGATTGTGCTTATCACATGACTTTACTGGATTGTATGTAAAACAAACAGTTCCACTTATTCAGGTACACGTGACAATAAAATTCACTGGAACTCTTTGAGAACAAACACACTCCTGTAAACAAGGAGAGTGAGAGGTCGACAGTTTATTTATCACATGCGCCGGATGTCAACCGGAACCATAAAATTATTACTTTATAGAGTCATAAAGTGATAGAGTGTAGAAACAACTTGCCCACACCGGCCAACAATGTCCAATCTACACTAGCCCCACCTGTCTGCGTTTGGTCCACATCCCTCCAAACCTGAGCTATCCATGTACCTATCAAACTGTTTTTTAAATGTTGGGACAGTCCCAGCCTCAACTACCTCCTCTGGCAGTTTGTTCCATACACCCACCACCCTCTTTGTGAAAAGGTTACCCCTCAGGTGCCTATTAAATCTTTCCCCCCTTCACCTTGAGCCTGTGTCCTCTGGTCCTCAATTCCCCTACTCTGTGCAAGAGACTCTGTGCATCTGCACGATCTATTCCTCTCATGATTTAATACACCTCTAAAAGATCACCCCTCATCCTCCTGCGCTACAAGGAATAGAGACCCAGCCCCCTCAACCTCTGCCTACAGCTCAGACCCTTGGGTCCTGGCAAATTTGCTGCAGCTTTGGGGGCTGATGAGGTGCAGCAACCGCAATAGCGAAATGTTAAATGATCAGTTACTCTAACTAGACGAGACCGTGAAAATGCAGAAACCAAAATACGTGGAGAAACCTTAGCAGTGCCAAGTCTGCAAGAGTTTGACGTTGAGATAGTGTTGAGGTTAGTGTGGTTAGCCTGATGGTTGCTGGGAAGAAGCTGGTTAATTTAGTTTAGTTTGGAGATAAAGCGCGGAAACAGGCCCTTCGGCCCACCGAGTCAACGCCGACCGATGATCCCGGAACACTGGCACTGTCCACCACACCAGGGACAATTGGTAATTTTACCAGTTATAAACCTGCACGTCTTTGGAGTGTGGAAGGAAACCGGAGCAGCCGAACTTTGTGTGGCCACAGTCAGAATATTTGTAGGAAGGAACTGCGGATGCTGGTTCAAACCGAAAATAGACACAAAATGCCGGAGTAACTCAGCGGGTCAGGCAGCATCTCTGGGGGAAGAAAAGGAACAGGCCAACTCCCCCTCCCATTCCGAATCCGACCTTTCAATCCTGGGCCTCCTCCACGGCCAGAGTGAGTCCCACCGTAAATTGGAGGAACAGCGCCTCATATTTCACTTGGGTAGTTTACACCCCAGCGGTATGAGCATTGACTTCTCCAATTTCAGGTAGTCCTTGCTTTCTCCCTCTTTCCCCTCCCTTTCCCAGCTCTCACACAGCCCACTGTCTCCGCCTCTTCTTTTCTTCTTCCCGCCCCCCCCTCACCCCCACATCAGTCTGTAGAAGGGTGTCGACCCGAAACGTCACCTGTTCCTTCTCTCCATAGATGCTGCCTCACCCGCTGAGTTTCTCCAGCACTTTTGTGTCTACCTTCGATTTTTCCAGCAGTTCCTTCTTAAACAGGTAACATTTCACATCGAATCTGATGAAGGATCTGGACCCAATTCCTTTTTCCCCAGAAACGCCGCCTGATCCACTGAGTTACTCCAGCACTTTGTGTCTATCTGCAGTCAGTATATTGTTTTGTTTCTGTATCTCGTGGTAAATGTACTTGCCATGTAGGGAGGCAATCACAGATGTGCTAGAGTGCCTTTCGGAACGGTGGACTGGCCATATGAGGAGAGACTCGAATGCTGCACGCCTGCATTCTCTGGAGGTAGTCCCATTTCAACATTAAATTCTTATCTTGTTGGATGCAAGGAGATATTTCCTTTGGCTGTGGATTCGAGAACCAGCGGTCGCCGTCTCAGAATGAGTAGGAGCAAAGAGATCCTTCTGCAGTTGTACAGAGCCCTAGTGAGACCACACCTGGAGTATTGTGTGCAGTTTTGGTCGCCTAATTTGAGGAAGGACATTCTTGCTATTGAGGGAGTGCAGCATAGGTTTACAAGGTTAATTCCTGGGATGGCGGGACTGTCATATGCTGAGAGAATGGAGCGGCTGGGCTTGTACACTCTGGAGTTTAGAAGGATGAGAGGGGATCTTATTGAAACATATAAGATTGTTAAGGGTTTGGACACGCTAGAGGCAGGAAACGTCCCTGATGTTGGGGGAAGTCCAGAACCAGGGGCCACAGTTTAAGAATAAGGGGTAAGCCATTTAGAATGGAGATGAGGAAACACTTTTTCTCACAGAGATTTGTGAGTCTGTGGAATTCTCTGCCTCAGAGGGTGGTGGAGGCCGGTTCTCTGGATACTTTCGAGAGAGAGCTGGATAGGGCTCTTGAAGATAGTGGAAGTCAGGGGATATGGGGAGAAGGCAGGAACGGGGTACTGATTGGGGATGATCAGCCATGATCACATTCTCTGCCTCAGAGGGCGGTGCTGGTTCGTGGGGCCGAATGGCCTTCTCCTACACCTATTGTCTATTGTCTATTGTCTAACTGCCCTTTTCCCCCCCAGAAATGCCTGGTTTTATTCCGTTCCAGGCTTTTACCACAACAGTTCATAAACCCAGCGCTTCCTGCCCGCTCCTCCCTGACACACACACACACACGCACACATTAGACGAGATTTAAACACACCCACTGAGCCCAGATGCCAAACCCAACCAGTGTCTACCGTGGCTCAAAGGGCTGAATGGCCTACTCCTGCACCTATTGTTTATTGACTGAGATGAAGAGAAATGTCTTAATTCACAGGAGAGTAGAGCTTTGGTTCCATACCCTGAAGGGCATGGAACCTCCAGCATAGAATTCATCGACTCACACAGCACGGAAACAGACCCAATCATCCTTGCCGAGCAAATTGCCCCAGTTGAGGTAGTCCCATTTGCTCGTGTTTGGCCCATGTTCCTCTAAAGGGCCTGTCCCACTTTCACAACCTAATTCGCAACCTCTGCCGAGTTTGCCCTTGACTCATACTCGCAGCATGGCCGTCACAAGGTCGTAGGTAGGCCGTAGGAGGCCGCGATGCTAGTCGTAGGTACTAGTGGCATGGGACAGTAGGTCGGGGCATTCTTCTAGCCTGATGAAAAATGTCCACGTCAAAAACGGTCGTGAATTAGGTTGTGAAAGTGGGACAGGCTCTTCAACCTGTCCTATTCATGCACCTGTCTAAAGGGCCCGTCCCACTTATGCAACTTTCCCGGCAACTTGCCGGCACCCGTCATATGTCGCCGAAATGTTTCAACATGTTGAAAATCCAGCGGCGACCAGAACAAGGTACGACTCTTTGGGCGACGACTCACGACCAGACAGGCTTCACCCCGCGACATGTCGCCAGGGGGTCGCCTGGACGGTCGTGAGTCGTCTCCTCAGTCGCCCAAAGAATCGTAGCGTCTTTCTGGTCTCCGCTGGATTTTCATGCTGACCAGCAACGACCTATGATGGGCGCCGGCAGTCACTGAAAAAGTCGCGTAAGTGGGACAGGCCCTTTAATGTCTTTTAAATGTTGTTATAATACCTGTCTCAACGACCTCCTCTGGCAGCTCGTTCTGTACACTCACCACCCTAGGTGTGAAAATGATACCCCTCAGGTTCCGATTAAATCTTCCTCCCCTCACCATAAACCTCTGTCCTTTGGGTTTTGATTCCATCTACTCTGGGTGAAAAAAAACTGTGCAGGTGCAGTAACAACATTTAAAAGACAATTGGACAGGTACATGGACAGGAAAGATTTAGAGAATATGGACCAAACGCGGGCAAGTGGGACTAGCTTAGAGAAGGAACTGCAGATGATGGAATCTCCAGCAAAACTCAAAATGTTGGAGGAACTCAGCAGATCAGGCAACATCTCTGGAGGACGCGGATCGGTGAAGTTTTGGGTCAGGAACCTTGTTCAGACTGAAGAAGCTTAGTGTTGATCCGCTGCGTTCCGCCAACGCTTTGTGTTTGGGGGTAGCTTAGATGGGGCACGGTGGCGCAGCGGGTAGAGCTGCTGATTTTCCACGCCCGGGTTCGATCCTGCCTACGGGTGCTGTCTGTACAGAGTTTGCGCGTTCTCTCCGTGACCTGCGTGGGTTTTCATGCGAGATCTTTGGTTTCCTCACACGCCCCAAAGACGTGCAGGTTTGTAGGTAAATTGGCTTGGTACAAATGATAAAGTGTCCCCAGTGTGTGTAGGGTCGTGTTAGTGTGCGGGGTTCATCCGTCGGTGTGGACTCGGTGGGCCGAAGGGCCTGTTTCTGCACTGTTTCTCTCAACTAAACTAAACTACTCTAGTCCCACCTGCCCACATTGGTCAGAGAGTCATGCAGCGTGGGAACAGGCAACTTTGACCCAACTTGCCTATGCCGACCACCACACCCCATCTACATTAGTCCCACCTGCGTGGGTGTTCACCGAGATATCCGGTTTCCTCCCACACTCCCAAGACGCACAGGTTAGTAGTTTAATTGGCTTGGTGTAAAAAATGTAAATTGTTCCTCGTGTATGTGGGATAATGTTAGTGTGTGGGGATCGCTGGTCGGCACGGACTCGCTGGGCCGAAGGGCCTGTTTCCGCGCTGTATCCCCAAAACTAAAACTAAATTTAGGAGATCAAGAGGGGATCTTATAGAAACTTACAAAATTCTTAAGGGGTTGGACAGGCTAGATGCAGGAAGATTGTTCCCGATGTTGGGGAAGTCCAGGACAAGGGGTCACAGCTTAAGGATAAGGGGGAAATCCTTTAAGACCGAGATGAGAAAGACTTTCTTCACACAGAGAGTGGTGAGTCTCTGGAACTCTCTGCCACAGAGGGTAGTTGAGGCCAGTTCATTGGCTATATTTAAGAGTGAGTTGGATGTGGCCCTTGTGGCTAAGGGGATCAGAGGGTATGGAGAGAAGGCAGGTACGGGATACTGAGTTGGATGATCAGCCATGATCATATTGAATGGCGGTGCAGGCTCGAAGGGCTGAATGGCCTACTCCTGCACCTAATTTCTATGTTTCTATGTTTCTATGTAAATGGGGCATCTAGGTTGGCATGGACGAGTGGGGCCGAATGGCCTGTGTCCTTGCTGTGTAACTCCATGGGGCAGACTGGATGGGCAGAATGGCCCAGTCGTATCCCTGTTCTTCCTCTTCCAACACTCCTGCACATTGCCTGGGGGGGGGGGGGGTGCAGAGGGAATTGGTCTGACTTGTCTAGACAGATGGTGGCGAAGTGGAACATTTTTAAAGACAGTGTGTAATAATTCCCAAATCCCCTCTCGCATGTAGCAACAGACTCAGACCACTGTGACAAACTCCCTGAATTCACGCTAGAGTTCGGAAACATGTTCCCGATATTCGGGGAGTCCAGAACCAGGGGCCCACAGTTTAAGAATAAGGGGTAAGCCATTTGGAACGGAGATGAGGAAAAACTTTTTCACACAGAGAGTGGTGAGTCTGTGGAATTCTCTGCCTCTGAGGGCGGTGGAAGCCGGTTCTCTGGATACTTTCAAGAGAGAGCTAGATAGGGCTCTTAAAGATAGCGGAGTCAGGGGATATGGGGAGAAGGCGGGAATGGGTACTGATTGGGGATGATCAGCCATGATCACATTCTCTGCCTCAGAGGGCTGTGCTGGCTCGTGGGGCCGAATGGCCTTCTCCTACACCTATTGTCTATTGTCTATTGTCTAACTGCCCTTTTTCCCCCAGAAATGCTTGGTTTTATTCCGTTCCAGGCTTTCACCACAGCAGTTCATAAACCCAGCGCTTCCTGCCCTCTCCTCCCTGACACATACACACACACGCACACATTAGACGAGACACACCCACTGAGCCCAGATGCCAAACCCAACCAGTGTCTACTGTGGTTTCCTCCTCTGTTTGTTTTAATTTCACTCCAGGCAGTAAAAGGACTGGCTTATTCAGACTCTTGAAGAGCAGTCATTAGAAGCTTCTACACACGCTGTCCCACCCTGAGAGTTCTGTTCAATTTGTTTACCTGCCAATCCTCCCCTTGATCTGTTGGAACGGCTGCATGTGTCTGTCTTCACCTGTGTTGTCAGGCGACATCGCATTTCTCAGCGGCTGAACTCACCAGCCTAAGACGGGACAACAGAGAAACCCACGTAAGTCTTTTCAATTTCACTGGAACTGGCTTTTGATTGTTTTAGACAGAGAATGATTCACGAGGGGGGGGGGGCTGTATTCACCAAAAGGCAATGGCACAAAAAGACACAAAGTGCTGGAGTTCTTTAGAAGGGAAATGTAACCTATCCATGTTCTCCTGTGATACTGCTGGGACCTGCTGAGTTACTCCAGCTTTTTGTGCCTATACATGTTCTCCATAGATGTTGCCTGACCTGCTGAGTTACTCCAATACTTTGTGCTTTTTTGTTTGCTAAACCAGCATCTGCAGTTCCATGTTTCTACATGAAACAATCTTATGACATTAAGATTGTCTTATTGACATCTTATCTTATTGAAACATATAAGATTATTAAGGGTTTGGACATGCTAGAGGCAGGAAACATGTTTCCGATGTTGGGGGGGAGGGTCCAGAACCAGGGGCCACAGTTTAAAAATAAGGGGTAAGCCATTTAGAACGGAGCTGAGGAAACACTTTTTCACACAGGGAGTGGTGAGTCTGTAGAATTCACTGCCAGAGGGCGGTGGAGGCTGGTTCTCTGGGTACTTTCAAGAGAGAGCTAGATAGGGCTCTTAAAAATAGCGGAGTCAGGGGATTTGGGGAGAAGGCAGCAACGGGGTACTGATTGTGGATGATCAGCCATGATCACATTGAATGGCGGTGCTGGCTCAAAGGACCGAATGGCCTCCTCCTGAACCTATTGTCAATTGTCTATTAAATAGCAGAAGTTGGAAATCTGAAATAGATTTAAAAGTCCAGTGGATATTTAGCATCTGTTTAATATTAACTTCTCTTTGACGTACCCAGAGAGAAACATATTAAATACCAATTTTATAAGTGACCACAAACATTGGGAGTTTTCCTGCCATGAATTCCTTGCAGGAACAGGGGGAAACTGCAGATGTCAATTTACAAAAGAAGACACAAAGTGCTGGAGTAACTCAGCGGATCAGGCAGGATCTCTGGAGAACATGGGAAGGTGACGTTTCGGGTCAGAAGACTTCTTCAGACTACAGAAGGGTCTCGACCTGAAACGTCACCCATCCATGTTCTCCAGAGATGCTGCCTGACCCGCTGAGTTGCTCCAGCACTCTGTAATTCAGTTTCAGTTTAGTTTATTGTCACGTGTACCAAGGTACAGTGAATAGCTTTTGTTGCGTGCTAACCAGTCAGGGGAAAGACAGTACATGATTACAATTGAGATATTTACACTGTATAGATACACGATAAGGGAATATGTGTAGTATGGAACTGCAGATGCTGGTTCAAACCGAAGATAGACACAAGAAGCTGGAATATCTCAGCGGGACAGGCAGCATCTCTGGAGGGAAGGAATAGGTGACGTTTCGGGTCGAGACCCTTCTTCAGACTGGTTAGGGATAAGGGAAACGAGAGATATAGACGATGATGTGGAGGGATAAAGAACAATGTATAAAAGATATGCAAAAATATAACGATGATAAAAGAAACAGGCCATTGTTAGCTGTTTGTTGGGTGAAAACTAGTGCAAGCAGCAAGAGGGGGAGGTATAGAGAGAGAGAGGGAATGCCGAGGCTACCTGAAGTGAGAGATATCAATATTCAATAGACAATAGACAATAGGTGCGGGAGTAGGCCATTTGGCCCTTCGAGCCGGCACCGCCATTCAATGTGATCATGGCTGATCATCCCCAATCAGTGCCCCGTTCCTGCCTTCTCCCCATATCCCCTGACTCCACTATTTTTAAGAACCCTATCCAGCTCTCTCTTGAAAGCATCCAGAGAACCTGCCTCCACCGCCCTCTGAGGCAGAGAATTCCACAGACTCACCACCATCTGTGAGAAAAAGTGTTTCTCGTCTCCGTCCTAAATGGCTTACACCTTATTCTTAAAATTCATACCACTGGGCTGTAAGCTGCCCAAGCGAAATATGATCAGGGAATAAGGTTTAGTGCAAGGTAAAGCCAGCAAGGTCTGTACATAGATAGGACAGTCCAATCCTTGATTGGACTTTGCTGGCTTTACATTCTTTATAGAGAGCAGGCTGCGGGTTAGTGTGAGAAATAGAAGTCACACAGCTGGTGAGGGGTGGCAGAAGTGAGCGACTTCTCTGTAAAGAAGTAGTGGTCACTGGAAAGAGGATGTACTGTAAATTAGTGAACACCAGCTGTGGGTTTGCAATGACCTGAAAGGACGTCGGTGTGTCAAGGAACTGCAGATGCTGGTTCCTACTGAAGCTAGACTCCAAGTGCTGGAGTAACTCAGCAGATCAGGCAGCATCTCTGGAGAGACGGGATGGGTCATTACCCCCCCCCCCTTCTGTCCATGTCCCTCCACAGATGCTGTCCGACCCGCTGAGTTCCTCCAGCATTTTGTGTTGTGGGTGAGGTTCGACAAGGGCAGGAGTCTCCCCAACGATAAGTGAACAAATGTGTAGGAAGGAACTGCAGATGCTGGTTTAAACCGAAGGTTGACACAAAATGCTGGAGTAACTCAGCGGGACAGGCAGCATCTCTGGAGAGAAGGAATGGGTGACGTTTCGGGTCGGGACTGTTCAGGTCCGAAGAAGGGTCTCGACCCGAAACGCCACCCATTCCTTTTCTCCAGAGATGCTGCCTGACCCACTGAGTTACTCCAGCATTTCACTTCGGGAAGTGAACAAAGTTGGCTGGAAGATGAGATAATCCCTCTTTGCTCATGGAATGTACTGGAACGGTGCAAGAGCGGGAGTTTGACTGTGGGTGGGCGATGTGGAACCGTGCCACAGGCTTGGGACATCCTGAGAACTATACTCTGCACTCTGTATCTTCCCCTTTGCTCTACCTAAGATAGGCACAAAAAGCTGGAGTAACTCAGCAGAACAGGCAGCATCTCCGGAGAGAAGGAATGGGTGACGTTTCTGGTCGAGACCCTTATAACCATATAACAATTACAGCACGGAAACAGGCCCTCTCGGCCCTTCCAGTCCGTGCCGACCATTTGTTTTCCCCTAGTCCCATCTACCTGCTCCATTCCCTCCATACCCCTCCATTCCCTTCATGTCCTTATACCTATCCACTTTACTTTTAAATGTTAAAAGTCTTCTGACGCAAAACATCCAATCAATCCTTCTCTCCAGAGATGCTGCCTGACCCTCTGAGTTACTCCAGCACTCTGTGAAACGTCATCATCCATGTTCTCCAGAGATGCTGCCTGACCCGCTGAGTTACTCCAGCACTCTGTGAAACGTCACCTATCCATGTTCTCCAGAGATGCTGCCTGACCCGCTGAGTTACTCCAGCACTCTGTGAAACCTCACCTATCCATGTTCTCCACAGATGCTGCCTGACCCGCTGAGTTACTCCAGCACTTTATGACTTTTTTTCTGTAAACCTGCACCTGCAGTTCCTTGTTTGGACGTTGCATCTGTCTGATTTGATTGGATAGCATGCTAAATAAAGCTTTTTCTCTGCACCTCGGTACACTTGACAATAACAGAAACGGGGTACCGATTGTGAACAATCAGCCATGATCACATTGAATGGCGGTGCTGGCTCGAAGGGCCGAATGGCCTACTCCTGCACCTATTGCCTATTGTCTAATAAACGTTCTGTGATCTGCCTGAGGTATTATCTGAATCTACTTCCAGTAGGGCACATGAACCATTTGAAACCTTCAGGAAGTGTCACAATCCGAAACATCAACCATCATCCCACCATATCCTCTAGACCTGTAGGCCAAATGAACATAGTAAACTGTCTCAGGTTACAGGTGCAGCTTGCATGGATACACAAGCTGCCAGAGGAAGAAGTTGAGGCTGGTACTGTAACAGCATTTAAAATACATTTGGACAGGTACATGGACAGGAAAGATTTAGAGGTCTGAAGAAGGGTTTCGACCTGAAACGTTGCCTATCTCCTTCGCTCCATAGATGCTGCTGCACCCGCTGAGTTTCTCCAGCATTTTGTGTACCCTCGATTTTTCAGCATCTGCAGTTCCTTCTTTAACAAAGGTTTAGAGGGATATGGGCCAAACGTTGCAAGGGAGGGGAAAGATTTAATAGGAACGTGAGGGGTAACTTTATTACACAAAGTGGGGTGGGTGTATGAAGCGAGTTGCCGGAGGAGGTAGTTGAGGCAAGTACTATCGTAACATTTAAGGGCCTGTCCCACTTTCACGAGTTATTCACAAATTCTCCCGGGTTTTCCCCCTTGATTCAAACTCGCAGAATCTTCGTAACGAGTCCGTAGGAGTTGGTAGATATATCGTAGCGGCTCGTTATGCAGCCGTAGGTACTCGGGGCATCAGGTAAGTCGGGACGTTTTTTCCAGCCCGATAAAAAATGTCCACGAGTAGAAAAATGGTCGGAATGAAATAAATTGCAACTTTTTACTCGTAAGGAGGGCATCGAAATAGTCGTGGGAATTCGTAGACATACTCGTAGGAGTTCGTGAACATAGTCGTGGAAGGTCGTAGGAGTTCGTAGATTACCACGATCTTGATTTTTTTTTTTAGGTCCTTTAAACTCAGCAGAGGTTTTGAATTAAGTCGTGAAAGAGGGACAGGCCCTTTAAGAGACACTTGGACAGGTGCATGGATAGGTAGACACAAAATGCTGGAGTAAATCAGCGGGTGAGGCAGCATCTCTGGAGAAAAGGAATGGGCGACGTTTCGGGTCGAGACCCTTCTTTCTTACATGGGTACATGGATAGAACAGGTTGAGCGGGATATGGGCCAAAGGTAGGCAGGTGGGACTCATGTAGTAGGGCACGTTGATCAGCATGGGGAAGTTGGGCCGAAGGGCATGTTTCCAACCTGTATGACTATCTCTCAAATGTGGGTAGATGGGACTAGAGTAGTTTAGTTTATTTACAGAGGAGAAACAGGCCCTTCAGCCCACTGAGTCGGCACCATACATTAACTCGATCCAACACACACTAGAGACATTTTACAATTTTTACCAAGCCAATTAACCTACAAGCGTGTATGCCTTTCGAGTGTGGGAGGAAACCGTAGCACCCATAGAAATCCCACGCCGTCACAGGGAGAGCGTACAGACTGCGTACAGACAGCACCTGTAGTCAGGATCGAACCTGGGTCTCTGGCGCTGTGAGGCAGCAACTCTACCGCTGCACCACTGTGCCGCCGAGATGGGGCATCCTGGTTGACGGGAAGGTTGGGCCGAAGGGCCTGTTTCCACGTTGTATGGCTCTATGACTCAATGACAAATGTGGGCGGGTGGGACTAGAGTAGATGGGGCATCTTGGTTGTCATGAGCAAGTTGGGCTGAAGGGCCCGTTTCCACGTTGTATGAGAGCAAAGCCCTGATAATAGACAATAGACAATAGGTGCAGGAGTAGGCCATTCGGCCCTTCGAGCCATTCAAGGTGATCATGGCTGATCATCCCCAATCAGTACCCCGTTCCTGCCTTCTCCCCACATCCCCCGACTCTGCTATTTTTAAGAGCCCTATCTAGCTCTCTCTTGAAAGCATCCAGGGAACCGGCCTCCACCGCCCTCTGAGGCAGAGAATTCCACATTTCTCCATGGCCGCACTGTGATCAGTGACATGGATTGTGAGTAGAATGTAAGGAGGGTGGAGCCCTCTTACTGTGACAGGAATGAACCTGACGCTCGGACTAATGTTTCCCGACATGTTTCCTGATGGGGAGTGAGCAGTGGGCTGGAAGATGAGATATCCTAAATATCGGCGAAAACAAGCGCAGGCTGGGCGATCGTTTCGCTAAACACCTCCGCTCAGTCAGTGCTGGCTCGAAGAGCCAAATGGCCTACTCCTGCACCTATTGTCTGTTGTCTATTGACGTCTCACGACCATAGGAGACCTCTCACGACCATACAGCCTATGGTCGTGAGAGGTCTCCTAAGAGTCGTAGCGTCTTTCTGATTGCCGCTGAATTATCAACATGTTGAACATTTCGGCGACCTATGACGTGTGCCGGCAGTCGCCTGTAAAGGTCGCGTAAGTGGGAAAGGCCCTTTAGTATCAGCACTGTTTTCCTACTGTGACATTTACTGCGATACTGTGAAAAGGTTTTGTTTGTGTGCTAGTCAGTGAAATCAGATAATATTGTACATGTTGTCCTCTCTATTCTTTGCCGTAAAGGTTCCGACTGTCTATCCTATCTATACCTCTCATCATTTTACAGTATATACTTCTATCAAGTCTCCCCTGAGCCTCTGATGTTCCTGAGAAAACAATCCAAGGTTGTCCATCCTCTCACCAGTTATATGAGTAGAATTTCAGCCATTTGGCCCACAGGGTCCACTCTGCCATTCAATCATGGCTGATCTATATAACCATATAACCATATAACAATTACAGCACGGAAACAGGCCCTCTCGGCCCTTCCAGTCCGTGCCGACCATTTGTTTTCCCCTAGTCCCATCTACCTGCACTCAGACCATACCCCTCCATTCTCTGCCTCCTAATCCCATTTTCCTGCCTTCTCCTCATAACCTTTGACACCCGTTCTAATCAAGAATTTGTCTATCTCTGCCTTAAAAATATCCACTGACTTGACCTCCACAGCCCTCTGTGGCAATGAGTTCCACAGATTCACCACCCTCTCACTAAAGAAGTTCCTCCTCGCCTCCTTTCTAAAAGGGCGCCCTTTAAATCTGAGGCTATGACCTCTGGTCCTAGACTCTCCCACCAGTGGAAACATCCTCTCCACATCCACTCTATCTATGCCTTTCATTATTCTGTAAGTTTCAATGAGGTTCCCCCCCCTCAACCTTCGAAACCCCAGCGAGTACAGGCCCCGTGCCGCCACACGCTCAGCACGCTGTACGCTAACCCCACTCATTCCTGGAATCATTCTTGTAAACGCTCCTTGTAGCTCTTGCTCAACAATATACATACGGCTGACGAATGGTGCCTGGCAAGTTAACCATTGCTTTGGGAGGCTGCTGTTCTCCAAACGAAGCACGGGGGAGCAATAATAATCTCATTAAACCTCTCCCAGTGCTACCTACGCAGATGCTTGTGGGCATTAGCATTGGAGGAAGCGTGAAGTGACTTGCAGTGTTGTGTTTGGCTGAGTTGTGGTTTCTCATTAAAGGAAGGGTAGGGGTAGTTGTTGGCTGATCTGCTGTCACCTTGCAGTTAAACTCTCCCCCCCCACCATGGTCCCAGCTTTCATTGTGTTGGCACCACGATTCAGATGCAAAGACCTGGCCATGGAAAACCAACATAGCAATCCTATTTGGGACCTGGGGGAAGGAACTGAAAACACTGATTTATACTGAAGATTTGGAGGTTTGTAGGTTATTAGATTGAAACTGAAAGCTGGATCAGGCAGCATCCATGGAGAGAAGGAATAGGTGACGTTTCAGGTTGAGACTACAGCAAATATACCTATTCCTTTTCACCAGAGATGCTGTCTGACCCGCAGAGTTAGTTAATCCAGCTTTTTGTGTGTAGCATCCTTTTCGGGTCGATTAGTTTGGAGATACAGTGTGGAAACAGGCCCTTCGGCCCACCGAGTCCGTGCCGACCAGCGATCGCCTGTACACACTAGCACTATGCTACACACTTGGGACAATTTAATAACCTACAAACCTCCAAATCTTTGGAATGGGGGAGGAAACCAGAGCACCCAGAGGAAACCCACGTGGTCACAGGGAGAATGTGCAAACTCCTCATAGACAGCACCTGACTACGGGTTTGTACGTTCTCCCCATGACCGCATGGATTTTCTTCGGGTTCTCTGGTTTCCTCCCACATTCCAAAGACGTACAGGGTTGTAGGTTAATTGGCTTTGGTACATTGTCCTTCGTGTGTGTAGGATAGTGTTAATGTACGGGGATCGCTGGTCAGCATGGACTCAGTGGGCCGAAGGGCCTGTTTCTGCTTTCTATCTCTAAACCACATGATATTAAATAATGCTATAATCCTGTAACACTATTCTACACTCTTTCTCTTTGCACGCTGTTGTCCTAGTTGAGTTTATTGTCACATGAACCGAGGTACAGCGAAAAGCGTTTGTTGCGTGCTGACCTGTCAGCGGAAAGACAATACATGATTACAATCGAGCCGTTGACGCATGATAAGGGAATAGGGCTTGATGCTTGGACAGCTTACAGCTCAGCGGTGTGAATATTGATTTCTCTAACTACAAGTAACTTCACGCCTCTGTCCCACTAGGTGATTTTTTAGGCGACTACAGGCGACTAGGCTGTCGCCACATGGTCGCCGGGGTGTCGCCTGTATGGTCGTGAGTAGTCTCCTCAGTCGCCCAAAGAATCGTAGCGTTTTTCTGGTCGCCGCTGGATTTTGAAATGTTCAAAACCTTTCAGCGACAGTGACGCCAACGTGTGTAGCTTTACTTCTCCTGACGTGGGTGCTGTCTTAAGTTGTCGCCAGGATGACGTAGGTTTGTCGACGGTGCTGTTAAAATATGATTCCATTTCCAAATTTCATGTCGAAGGGGGGGGGGGGGGGGGGGCAGTCGCAGTTTTTTGGCGACTGGACCCCCCCCCCCCTTCTATGACAGTCGCCGGCAGTCGCCTAAAAGTAGCCTAAGTGGGACAGGCCCTTTAACCCTTTCTCTATCCCTCCCCCACTCCAGTCGCACCAGCTTCTCATTTTCACCCAACAACTAACAATGGCCCGTTTCCTTTATCACCGTTACATTTTTTGTTAAATATTTTAATTAGACGTAAGTACATATTAAAATAATATATTTGTCATATACATTCGTAATATTATTAAAATTAACAATTATGTCTTATTTGTATTTCTATACATTTTTTTGTTTTTATTGCAGATAGGAAAAAATAGAGAAAAATAAAGTAAAAATAGAAAATCAAAAAAAAAATGAGTGGAGTGTTAAACAGGTTATCCATCATTGGAGATATATCCATGATTTGTTATGTATGATTCTTCATCCTTTCCTTTATTCAGGCTTCAGTCAGGCTCCCGCACCGAGCCATTTTGACCCTTTAAATATTCAATAAATGGAGACCATATCCCTCTGAAAAGATCCAACTTGACCAGTAGCACAAGCCTTAATCTTTCCAGATGAAGTGTCTCCGACATTCCAGTAATCCACATTTTGGTTGTGGAGGATGTAGGACCTTTCCAGAATTTCAATATTAATTTTTTCCCAATTATTAAACCGTAATCAATAAAAATTCTTTGATTCGTTGTTATTAATTGATCTGTTTCTAATATTCCCAATATTATTAATTTTGAGTCAGGGATCAGATTCATATTAACAACGTTCAAAATTATCTTAAATATTTCTGTCCAAAATTTAGTAATTTTTATACAATGTGTAAATGAGTGCGTTAAGTTACCGGTGCTGTTAAAGTATGATTCCATTTCCAATTTTCATGTCGAGGGGGGGGGTCCAGTCGCGGTTTTTTGGCGACTGGACCCCCCCCCCCCTTCTATGACAGTCACCGGCAGTCGCCTAAAAGTAGCCTGTGGGACAGGCCCTTTAACCCTTTCTCTATCCCTCCCCCACTCCAGTCACACCAGCTTCTCATTTTCACCCAACAACTAACAATGGCCCGTTTCCTTTATCATCGTTACATTTTTTCATAATCTTTCACCCATTGTTCTATATCTCTCTACATCGTCGTCCACATCTCTCCTTTCCCCTTCCCCTGACTTTCAGTCTGAAGAAGGGTCTCGACCCGAAAGGTCACCCATTCCTTCTCTCCGGAGATGCTGCCTGTCCCGCTGAGTTACTCCAGCTTTTTGTGTCTATCTTCGGTTTAAACCAGCATTGGCAATTCCTTCCTGCACAGAAGAGTTTGTTTTTCTGGAACTCGTCAGGTCAGTGCGAGAGAGAGGCATTTGACAGTGGCTGGCTGATGTGGAGTGATTGTATTTGTGTGTAGTGTGGAGGCAGCAACTCTACTGCTGTGCCACTGTGAGCTCTTGGCCAAGGGAATTGAATCTGAATGATTTGCACAACGACGGAATCGGTAGTGTTCCCCACGGGGCAAAACGTGGGAGACCAACGCACTCTCTCGTTCCAGGACTGCTCAGTGACGTCTGGTTCAGAGGCTCCCAGTGCAGCTGGGCTGTGCAGTTAGCAGTGATCCAAAGGCTGAGATGAGTGGAGGCGACCCGAAACGTCACCCATACCTTCTCTCCAGAGATGCTGCCTGTCCCTCTGAGTCACTCCAGCTTTTTGTGTCTATCTTCGGTTTAAACCAGCATCTGCAGTTCCTTCCTACAAGCTGAGATGAGTGGGTCAATCTATGGAACTGATGCGCTACAATGCTGAGAACTATTTTCTGCACTCTGTAATTCAGACCGAAGAAGGGCACTGACCCAAACGTCACCTAGATTTATGAGGATGTTGCCAGAACACGAGGGCCTGATCTATAGGGGGAAGATTCCCTAGAGCGCGAGAGGACGAGGGGAGATCTTAGAGAGGTGTATAAAATCATGAGAGCAATAGATCGGGCAGTGCACAGAGTCCCATGCCCAGAGTAAGGGAATCGAGAACCAGAGGACATAGCTTCAAGGTGAGGCGGGAAAGATTAATAAGAACCTGAGAGGTAACCTTTTCACACAAATGGTGGTGGGTGTATGGAACGAGCTGCCGGAGGAAGTAATTGAGGCTGGTACTTTAGTTGAGTTTATTGTCACCTGTACCAAGGTACAGTGAAAAGCTTCTGAAGAAGGGTCCCGACCCGAAACATCACCCATCCTTTTTCGCCAGAGACGCTGCCTGACCAGCACTTTGTGTTTATCCTTGGTATAAACAAGCATCTGCAGTTCTTTCATACACAGTGATAATTAGTAGCCAGTCATTAGGTTTGCATTTTTCTGTTTTCTAAATAACATTCCAGAAAAGACACTTGGGACAACTATCTGCAAAGACTTTGAGACGGCTGTTGCAGTTCGCCAGAGACAACAGTTGGACTGATATGAAAGTGGCACTCCATCTGGGTAGAAGATTAAAAACATAGAAACATAGAAAATAGGTGCAGGAGTAGGTCATTCGGCCGTTCGAGGCAGCACCGCCGTTCAATATGATCATGTCTGATCATCCAAAATCATCAACCCGTTCCTGCCTTCTCCCCATATCCCTTGATTCCGTTAGCCCTAAAAGCTATATCTAACTCTCTCTTTAGCAATGTTACAAAATTTTGAGATTTAAAAAATCAAGTCTGCAATTTATCCCATCAGATAAAGCATACAAAGACGTTTAATTTGACACCTAATTCACTTTTATATCTTCAATATTAAAAGAGTTATGGCCATTTTCATACTCGGAAATTAGCATCTTGTTCCCCATTGCCTTTCCATGGACTTAACACAAAAGCTGTGATCTAGGACAGTCAAAAGCCCATAACTTTCTTAAAAATTAAGAGAAGTGAAAGAAATTTTCAGTTATTATAGATTGAAGCATTCTGAAACAAGTATGAAACAATCTTACTTGGATGACCTGAAATTAAAGCATATAATGAGTTAGTTACCCAATTGTAGCTAATTACAAAATTCAATTACTAGATCTAAACATCTATCCATTTCTTAAGAAAATATTAACATTTTTTTAAAGCCTAAGTATCCAAATAACATTCACACAAGAATTCACAATATAACATGATTTTTAAATCTCATTGTTATGAATTTATAGGCCAAATTGAAGGAATTTAGTGTTTAATGCCCATAAATTAATGGCCATTTTAAACAGCTTGCGAGTGGGATTTTCTGGAACACGATGTATTGGAACGTTGCGGTTGCGGTGAATTTAAACCGAATATCGGCAGAAAAAACACTGCCGGTTCATATGGGGAATAAATCACCGTTTCGCAACATGAAATATTGATTAAAGCCACCTAAATAAGCAAGTTTATATGAAAAAATAAACAGTTTTCACTTACCTGTCCCCTACGTAAAATCCGTCCCCGTTGTCGGCGTTCACGGCATTAGGAGCTATTAACTTACCAGCAGTCGGAACGAATCTCCAGAAATAGCTCGCACTCCAACAAAATATAATTCTGGTGGTAAGAGAAAAAACGCATTTTAACCCCGCCCCCCCCCCCCTCCCCCCCTAAAAGGCGCCAAAGTCGCGCACACGGCCAGCGGCAGAACTGTAGCACCGCTAAAGGTAAGTTTTGTAACATACCTACTCTCTTGAATACATCCAATGACCTCTCTTGAATACATCAAATTAATTGGTTTCCACTGCCTTCTGTAGCAGAGAATTCTCAAACTCTCTGGAAAAAAAAGTTTTTCCTCATCTCAGTCCTAAATGGTCTACCGGTTATTCTTAAACTGTGATCCCTGTTCTGGACTCCCCCAACATCAGGCGCATTTTTCCTGCATCTAGTCTGTCCAATCCCTTAATTTTTTAATATATTTCTATAAGATTCCCTCTCGTCATTCTAAATTCCAGTGAATATAAGCCCAGTCGATCTCTACCCAAAAACGGAGCCCCAAGACGCAGATCTTATTTAATTTAGTTTAGTTTAGAGATACAGCACGGGAACAGGCCCTTCGGCCCACCGAGTCCACGCCGACCAGCGATCCCCGCACATTAGCACTGCCTTACACACACTAGGGACAAGTTTACATGTTTATCTCAAGCCAATTAACCTTCAAACCTGCATGTTTTTGAAGTGTGGGAGGCAACCGGAGAACCTGGAGAACACCCACGCAGTCACGGGGAGAACGTACAAACTCCATACAGACAGTAGTCAGGATCGAACCTGGGTCTCTGGCGCTGTGAGGCAGCAACTCTACCTTTTTTTTTTTTTTTTTAAATTTATTTATTATAGAAACAAAATAATAACAGAGTACATTATTTTACTATAGTAAAAAATACATAATATTAATGATCAATTCATACTATTAATATTATTTGTATTGTTCTTAATTATAAATTTCAAGGTTATATATTTTATATAACTAAAAATACATGATACTAATAATACATTTATAATATTAGCAATATACTCATACTATTAATACTATTTATTTTGTCTCTAATTTTAAGTATAATGCTAAATATTATGTGATTAATAATATGAAATACTAGTAAAACTTTTATAATATTCATTATATTTTTTGTAAAGTTAACAATATTTGTGTTATTATATAATTGAAAATACACAATTTTATATAATTAAAAATATAAGATACTAATAATATTCTCATGAAATTAATAATATTTGTATTCGTATCGGTATTAAGAGATTAAGATCATTTGTTTCTATACTATTTTCTTGTTTTTTATATAGATAAAAGAAAATAGAAAATAGAATAAAGAATAAGAAAGGTTTGATGGAGAATAGAATATTCGTCATTAATTCGCCCTTAAAGATATATTCATGAATTATTATATATATTTCTTCATCCATTCAAATATCCAGCCTCAGTCAAGTCCTCGCGCCGAACCGTTATGACCCTGTAAATATTTAATATACGGAGACCAAATCCTTCTGAAGAGGTCTAACCCATCTATAAGGATAAGCCTCAATCTCTCCAAATGGAGTGTCTCCGACATTTCTATATTCCACATTTTGATTGTTGGGAATGCAGGGCCTTTCCAAAATTTTAATATTAATTTTTTCCCAATTATTAGACAGTAGTCAATAAAAGTTCTTTGATTCATTGTTATTAATTGGTCAGTTTCAAATATTTCAAGTATAATTAACTTTGGGTCAGGAGTCATACTTATATTGACAACATTCGAAATTATCTTAAATATTTCATTCCAGTATTCTACAATTTTTATACAGTTAGTAAATGAATGTGACAAATTTGCTTCTGAAATTTGACATTTATCACATGTAGGAGATATCTTTTGGAAAATATAATGTAATTTAGATTTAGAATAATGTAATCTATGTAGTATTTTAAACTGTATAAGGGAATGTTTAGCATTTAACGAACAGTGATGTATATGTTGTAGACTTTCATCCCATGAGGCAGCAACTCTACCGCTGCGCCACCGTGACGCCTATTTTTCGAGACACTGGCAGAGAAGGAACGTGGCGGCAATGTCAAAACCCTTCTCTCATGTGTGTCTCAGTAAAGATCAGGCAGTAACATAGAAACATAGAAAATAGGTGCAGGAGGAGGCCATTCGGCCCTTTGAGCCAGCATCACCATTCATTGTGATCATGGCATCGTCCGATATCAATAACCCGTGCCTGCCTTCTCCCCATATCCCTTGACACCACTAGCCCCTAGAGCTCTATCCAACTCTCTCTTAAATCCATTCAGTGACTTGGCCTCCACTGCCCTCTGAGGCAGGGAATTCCACAAATTCACAACTCTCTGGGTGAAAATGTTTTTTCTCACTTCAGTCTTAAATAACCATATAACCATATAACAATTACAGCACGGAGACAGGCCCTCTCGGCCCTTCCAGTCCGTGCCGACCATTTGTTTTCCCCTAGTCCCATCTACCTGCACTCAGACCATACCCCTCCATTCCCTTCACGTCCATATACCTATCCACTTTACTTTTAAATGTTAAAATCGATCCTGCCTCCACCACCTCTGCTGGAAGCTCATTCCACACAGCCACCACCCTCTGAGTAAAGAAGTTCCCCCTCACGTTACCCCGAAACTTCTGTCCCTTAATTCTCATGTCATGCCCTCTTGTTTGAATCTTCCCTACCCTCAATGGGAAAAGCTTATCCACGTCAACTCTGTCTATCCCTTTCATCATTTTAAAGACCTCAATCAAGTCACCCCTTAACCTTCTGCGCTCCAAAGAATAAAGACCTAACTTGTTCAACCTTTCTCTGTAACATAGTTGCTGGAACCCTGGCAACATTCTAGTAAATCTCCTCTGTACTCTCTCTATTTTGTTGACATCCTTCCTATAACTAGGCGACCAAAATTGTACACCATACTCCAGAATTGGTCTTACCAATGCCTTGTACAATTTTAACATTACTTCCCTACTCCTATATTCAATGCTCTGATTTATAAAGGCCAGCACACCAAAGGCTTTCTTTACCACCCTATCTACATGCGATTCCACCTTCAGGGAACTATGCACAGTTATTCCTAGATCCCTCTGTTCCACAGCATTCCTCAATTCCCTACCATTTACCATGTACGTCCTATTTTGATTTGTCCTGCCAAGATGTAGCACTTCACACTTATCAGCATTGAACTCCATCTGCCATCTTTCAGCCCACCTTTCCAAATGGCCCAAATCTCTCTGTAGACTTTGAGAATCTACTTCATTATCCACAATACCACCTATCTTAGTATCATCTGCATACTTACTTATCCAATTTTCCACCCCATCATCCAGATCATTGATGTACATGACAAACAACAGTGGACCCAACACAGATCCCTGAGGCACCCCACTGGTCACCGGCTTCCAACCTGACAAACTGCCATCCACCATTACTCTCTGACATCTCCCATTCAGCCACTGTTGAATCCATCTTGCTACTCCGCCATTAACACCCAAAGATTGAACCTTCTGAACCAACCTTCCATGGGGAACCTTGTCAAAGGCCTTACTGAAATCCATATAGACAACATCCACTGCTTTACCCTCATCAATTTCCCTAGTTACCGCTTCAAAAAATTCAAGAAGGTTTGTCAAACATGACCTTCCAGGCACAAATCCATGTTGACTGTTCCTGATCAGACCCTGTTTATCCAGATGCTTATATATATTATCTCTAAGTATCCTTTCCATTAATTTGCCCACCACTGACGTCAAACTAATAGGTCTATAATTGCTAGGTTTATTCTTTGAACCCTTTTTAAACAATGGAACAACATGCGCAGTACGCCAATCCTCCGGCACTATTCCCGTTTCTAATGACATTTGAAATATTTCTGTCATAGCTCCTGCTATTTCTACACTAACTTCCTTCAATGTCCTAGGGAATATCCTGTCAGGACCTGGAGACTTATCCACCTTTATATTTTTCAAAAGTGTCAGTACTTCCTCCTCTTTGAATCTCATAGTTTCCATAGCTACTCTACTTTTTTCCCTTACCTCACAGAGTTCAATATCCTTCTCCTTGGTGAATACCGAAGAAAATAAATTGTTCAATATCTCCCCCATCTCTTTTGGCTCTGCAGATAGCTGTCCATTCTGGTTCTCTAATGGTCCAATTTTATCCCTTGTTATCCTTTTGCTATTAATATAGCTGTAGAAACCCTTTGGATTTACTTTCACCTTTCTTGCCAAAGCAACCTCATATCTTCTTTTAGCCTTCCTAATTTCTTTCTTAAGATTCTTTTTACATTCTTTATACTCCTCTAGCACCTCATTTACTCCATGCCTCCTATAATTATTGTAGATATCTCTCTTTTTTCGAAACAAGTGTCTAATTTCCCTTGAAAACCATGGCTCTTTCCAATTTTTACTATTTCCTTTCAACCTAACAGGGACATAAAGATTCTGTACTCTTACAATTTCCCCTTTAAATGTCCTCCATTTCTCTTCTACATCCTTCCCATGAAACAAAGTGTCCCAATTCACTCCTTTAAAATCCTCACGCATTCCCTCAAAGTTAGCCTTTCTCCAATCAAAAATCTCCACTCTAGGTCCTGTTCTGACTCGCTCCCTAATTATATTGAAACTAATAATTAAATGGGCTCCCCATTATTCTAAGACTGTGGCCCCTGGTTCTGGACTCACCCAACATTGGGAACATTTTTCCTGCATCTAGCTTGTCCAGTCCTTTTATAATTTTATATGTTTCCATAAGATCCCCCCCTCATCCTTCTAAACTCCAGTAAATACAAGCCCAGACTTTTCAATCTTTCATCATATGACAGTTTACGTGCAACTGCCTGAGATAGTTTGACCTGATAGAAATGAAATTTAGATGAGTAATTGCTTATTTATTTCACAGGCTAATTAGTCCGAGCATAGCCAACAAGTTCACCGCACCTTATTCAGTCAAGATTTAGTGATAAATTATTTGCACAGTACCCAGTGACCCAGTTTAGAAATCTGATCATCCTTCCCTGTCACGAGCAAGGCCAATTTTGTTATTTTGTTCATCAACATTTTTGCCAAGTTTATCTAAGGATTAATCAGGAGGGATCAAAGGGCTGAGCGGGTTCCCTTCCTTCTTTAGTCCTTACTGGTCTCCCGTTAAATCCCTGGAAGACTTTGACTCCAAGACTGAGTGGCGCACAGCCTGGAGTGATGCCAACACCAGCAACAGAGAGGTCATCGCAGACCCCACAGTGAAACCACCGGGATTTGACCTGCATCGCAAGCAATGAATGACCCTGAATAGAATCTGCACCCTCCATGCAAGGACAGCCCATCACCTGCATAATAATAATAATAATAATAATATATTTTATTGTCATTGCACATATGTGCAACGAGATTTGGTATGCAGCTTCCATCCGAGGTCATAACTTAAACAACCAATAAAATTTATATAAAATTTAGATACCCTGAGAAACATGGTTTATAAAAAAAGAACAGTAAAACAGTCTAAAGTGCAAATAGGTCTGTGCCGGGTCAATGTGCGATGTGATCATCCGAGGGAGACAGTTCATGGGGAGGGGAGGGGGCACTCAGCAGGGCCGGTTCAGAGCAGCGATAGCTCTGGGAATGAAGTTGTTCCTGGGTCTGCAGGTGCGGGCGTAGGCGGCCTTGTAACGTCTGCCGGAAGGTAGGAGTTCGAACACACTATTACAAGGGTGTGAGGAGTCTTTGTGGATGCTGACGGCTTTCCTGAGGCACCGTGTGTAGTAGATGCCCTCCAAGGCTGGTAGCTGTGTCCCAATAATCTTCTGCGCTCTGTGGATGACGCGCTGAAGTGCTCTCCTCTCCGCCTCCGTACCACACAGAGATGCCATACGTTAGTATGCTCTCTGTGGTGCAGCGGTAGAAGGTTGTCAGCGGCTGTTGGGGCAGACCAGTCCGTTTCAATGTTCTCAGGAAGAACAGTCGTTGCTGTGCCTTCTTGACCAGCGCAGCGGTGTTGGTGTGAGGTCCTCTGAGATGTGTGTGCCCAGAAACATAAAGCTGGACACTCTCTCCACACTGTCCCCGTTGATAGAGAATAGAGCAGATAGCCCTGCTTGCGACTGCGGACATCCAGACCAGACCTCCCCACACATCGTGAATGACTGCCCCCTGAGGCTCATCCCTGGTGGCATCAAAGCCATCCACCCAGTAACTGATGCTGGCCTGGCCTGGATGCCTGCCCTTGACCCACAACTATAGGCTGTGCACGCCATACGCAAGAATGCTGGTCTTCATGTCCTACTCTTCTGGGGCCTTTGCCACACAAGCTGCTGGAGCATCGCATAGACACATAGAAAATAGGTACAGAAGCCAGCACTGCCATTCAATATAATCATAACAAAATCAGTACCCCGTTCCTGCTTTTTCACCATTAGCCTTGATTCCTTTAGCCCGAAGAGCTAAATCTACAGTAACTCTCTCTTAGAAACTTTTTCAGCCAGAGAGTTGGTCAAACTTATTCGAGCCAGCAATGCCATTCAATATGATCATGGCTGATCATCCACAATCAGTACCCCGTTCCTGCTTTCTCCCCATATTCATTGATTCTGTTAGCCCTAAGAGCTAAATCTAAGGCTAAATCTCTGGCTCTCTCTTGAAAACATCCAGTGAATTGGCCTCCACTGCCTTCCGTGGCAGAGAATTCCACAGATTCACAACTCTCAGGGTGAAAATGTTTTTCCTCACCTCAGTCCTAAATGGCATTATTCTTAAAAACTGTGACCCCCCTGGTTCTGGACTCCCCCAACGTCGGGAACATTTTTCCTGCATCTGGCCTGTCCAATCCCATTCGAATTTCACTGTACTTTAGTCCATGTGACAATAAACTAAACTGAACTAAACTGAAACTAATTCCATATAAGATAGGTGGCCGTTTTAGTTCAGCTCATAAAGCAATCCTGTCCCTGAAGCAAGACATTCTTCTGGGTTGCATCACATCCTGGTTTGGGAACAGTCCTGCCCAAGACCACAAGAAATTGCAGTGTTGTGGTTGTATCACACAGACCAGACTTCCCACCATTGACTCCATCTACACTTCACGCTGCCTTGAAAAAGCAGCCAACATTATCAAAGACGTCCCACCCGCTCATTCTTCCTTCTCCCTGCTCCCGTTGAACAGCAGGTACAGGGCGGCACGTTGGCACAGCGGTAGAGTTGCTGCCTCACAGTGCCAGATACCCGGGTTTGGTCCTGACTATGCTGTCTGTACGGAGTTTGAACATTCTTCCTGTGACTGCGTGGGTTTTCCCCGGGAGCTCCGGTTTCCTCCCACTAAAAACGTGCAGGTTTGTACGTTAATTGGCTTCTGTAAAACTTGTAACTTGTCCCTAGTTTGTGCAGGATAGTGTTAGTGTGCGAGGTGATAGCTGGTCGGCGCGGACTCGGTGGGCTTAAGGGCCTGTTTCCATGGTGTAGCTCTAAACTAAAAGAAGCTTGAAAGCGCGCAACATCAGACTCAGGAACAGCTTCTTCCACTCTGTTATCAGGCTTCCGAAAGGTCCTTCCACAATCTAGAGTACTGTCGCAATTTTCCAATTTGCATCATTGCAGGTGTTGAACTTTACCTACGGAACTGTTACTCTATAAGGCTAAAAACCTTTCTCTTCGCACTATCGACACGGTGGCGCAGTGGTAGAGTTGCTGCCTTACAGCGATTACAGCGCCAGAGACCCGTGTTCGATCCCGACTACGGGTGCTGTCTGTACGGAGTTTGTACGTTCTCCCCGTGGGTTATCTCCGTGATCTTCGGTTTCCACCCACACTCCAAAGATGTACAGGTTTGTAGGTTGATTGACTTGGTATAAATATAAATTGTCCCTAGTGTGAGTAGGATAGTGTTCATTTTCAGGGAGCGCTGGCCGGTGTGAACTCGGTGGGGCAAAGGGCCTGTTTCCGCGTTGTATCTCTAAACTAAACTAGTAGGTAGACACAAAATGATGGAGTAACCCAACAGGTGAGGCAGCATCTATGGAGAGAATGAATGGGTCATGTTTTGGGTCGACCCGAAACGTCACCCATTCCTTCCCTCCATAGATGCTGCCTCACCCGCTGAGTTACTCCAGCATTTTGTGTCTACCTTGGATTTTATCCAGCATCTGCAGTTCTTTCTCACATAAACTATACCAGTAGTCGTGATTGAACCCGGTCTCATGGTCTCTGGAACTAGTCAATAGACAATAGGTGCAGGAGGAGGCCATTCGGCCCTTCGAGCCTGCACCGTCATTCAATGTGATCATGGCTGATCATCCACAATCAGTATCCCGTTCCTGCCTTCTTCCCATATCCCCTGACTCCGCTATCTTTAAGAGCCCTATCTAGATCTCTCAGTATCTAAGTATCCAGAGAACCGGCCTCCACCACCCTCTGAGGCAGAGAATTCCACAGACGCACAACTCTCTGTGAGAAAAAGTGTTTCCTCGTCTCCGTTCTAAATGGCTTATCCCTTATTCGTAAACTGTGGCTCCTGGATCTGGACTCGAAAGGCAGCTACTCTACCGCTGCGCCACCGTGCCTCCCTCTGAACTGAGGTGAATGTCAGAAGTGTGGGCAGTGGTCAAACTTGGGAAAAGTGTTCTGCAAATATATGGTCACTGTGCCTGAGTGTGGGAAATCAAGTCAAGAAGCTGGAAGTAATTATCTTGCAGGAAGCACTGGACTTGATAGCTTTGCCAGAAACTGGCTGGAGAACAGGACAAAGATGGGAAACAAAATAAAAATAGATGGGACAAACATAGCTGGTCGGAGCAGGAACAGCTTGTTACTATTGTTGGGTGGCCTAGACCAGCGGCTAATCCACGCACAGCAAGATCCTACAAAGATCACCTTACCTTGAGAAGAATCTCAGATAGACACATAGAAACATAGAAAATAGGTGCAGGAGGCCATACAGCCCTTCGAGCCAGCACTGCCATTCATTGTGATCATGGCTGATCGCTCCCTTTCAATAACCCGTGCCTGCCTTCTCCCCATATCCCTTGACTCCACTAGCCCCTAGAGCTCTATCTAACTCTCTCTTAAATCCATCCAGTGATTTGGCCTCCACTGCCCTCTGTGGCAGGGAATTCCATAAATTCGCAACTCTCCGGGTGAAAACGTTTTTTCTCACCTCAGTCTTAAATGACCTCCCCTTTATTCTAAGACTGTGGCCCCTGGTTCTGGACTCGCCCAAAATTGGGAACATTTTTCCTGCATCTAGCTTGTCAAGTCCTTTTATAATTTTATATGTTTCTATAAGATAATCCCGCATCCTTCTAAACTCCAGATAGACACAAAAAGCTGGAGCAACTCAGCGGGACAGGAAGCATGTGTTAAAGATGAAACTGCAGATGCTGGAATATCGAGGGTACACAAATGCTGGAGGAACTCAGCGGGTGCAGCAGCATCTATCGAGGGAAGGAGATAGGCAACGTTTCGGGCCGAAACCTTTCTTCAGACTGATGGGGGGTGGGGGGAGGCGGGGGGAAGAAAAGAAAAAGGAGGAGGAGGAGCCCGAGTGCTGAGGGCGAGGTAGGAAGGGGAGGAGACAGCAAGGGTTAACAGAATTGAGAGAATTCAATGTTCATGCCAAGAGGATGCAGACTCCCCAAGCGGAATATGCTCCAATTTGCGGTGTTGCTTGCTCTGGCCGTGGAGGAGGCCCAGGACAGAGAGGTTGGATATGGAATGAGAGGGGGAGTTGAAGTGGAGGTCGGGTTGGTTATTGTGGACCGAGCGGAGGTGTTCGGCGAAACGATCGCCAAGCCTCCGTTTGGTCTCACCGATATAGATCAGCTGACATCTGGAGCAGCGGATGCAGTAGATGAGGTTGGAGGAGGTGCAGGTGAACCTCTGTCGGACCTGGAATGAATGCTTGAGTCCTTCAATGGAGTGGAGGGGGGAGGTGAAGGGACAAGTGTAGCATCTCTTGCGGTTGCAAGGGAAAGTGCCCGGGGAAGGGGTGGAGCGGGAGGGAACGGAAGAATTGACAAGGGAGTTGTGGAGGGAGCGGTCTTTGCGGAAGGCAGACAGGAGGGGAGATGAGAAGATGTGGCGAGTGGAGGGGTCACGTTGGAGGTGGCGAAACTGGCGGAGGACTATGTGTTGTATGTGCCAGATGGTGGGGTGAAAGGTGAGGACCAGGGGGACTCTGCCCTTGTTACGAGTGGGGGAATGGGGAGAGAGGGCAGTGTTACGGGGTACGGAGGAGACCCTGGTGCGAGCCTCATCTATAGTGGGGGAGGGGAATCCCCGTTCTCTGAAGAATGAGGACATTTGTGATGCCCTGGTGTGGAACTCCTCATCCTGGGAGCAGATGCGGTGTAGACGGAGGAATTGGGAATAGGGGATGGAGTCCTTACAGGAAGCAGGGTGGGAGGAAGAGTAGAGACAGGAAGTATCCTTGGAGAGAAGGAACGAGGTGACATTTCAGGTCGAGACCCTTCATCAGACTGAAAGTCACGAGAAATATAGACGTTGATATGGAGAAATAAAGAACAGTGAATGAAAGATATGCAAGGATGATAAAGGAAACAGGCCATTGTTAGCGGTTTGTTGGGTGCAAACGAGAAGCTGGTGTGACTTAGGTGGGTGAGGGATAGAGAGAGAGGGAATGCTGGGGTTACTTGAAATTACAGATATCAATATTCATACCACTGGGTTGTAAGCTGCCCAAGCGAAATATAATTTGCTGTTCCTCCAATTTGCGTTTAGCCTCACTCTGATAATGGAGGAGACCTAGGACAGAAAGCTCTGTGTGGGAATGGGAAGGAGACTTAAAGTGTTTAGCAACCGGGAAATCAGGTAGGTTAGGAATCTTCACACATGGACTGGATGGTAAAGTGGGATAATATTGAAAACGTACATCATAATCATAATCATACTTTATTGACCAAGTACGAGGAATTTCATTTGCCGTACAGTCATACATAAAAAAAGCCACAGAACACACAAAATACATTTTAACATGAACATCCACCACAGTGACTCCTCCCCATTCCTCACTGTGATGGGCCTCGAGCCTTCCGTTGACGGGATAATCTTGTCGCCCGTAGCCGGCGGCATTTGGACCCTCGCCTCGGGGCGATCAAGCTCATGCATCGGGGGGGGGGAATCTCAGCTCTTCCGCGCCGGGCGATCTGACCCCGGGTCGGGGCTGGTCGAAGCCTTCTGCGTCGTTGGAGCTTCCCGACATCGGTCTCTGCCCAAGATTGCGAGCTCCTCGATGGTGAAATCCGCAGGCCGCGGTTGGAGCGTCGATCCCAGGCAAGGGATCGGCTCCGATGGCAAATCCACGTCCCCGCGGTGGGGCTCAAAGTCAGTCCCGACCAAGGCCTCCAGCTCCACGATGTTAGGCCGCAGAGCGACCAGAGATACGACCCAGGAAAACAATCGGTTCTCCGGCAAGTTAAGAGATTGGAAAAAAAAGTTTTCCCCGACCCCCTCCCACACCCCACACATAAAACAAACCAGAGGACATCAACACAAACTTTAAAAACACACTAAAAATAACCAAAAAAAAGACGAAAAGACAGACAGACCGTTGGCGAGGCTGCCATCGTGCGGCACCCCCTGGTGGTCACATGAACGGGTGATCGATGGTCGGCGTGGACTTGGTGGTTCGAATGGCCTATTTCCATGCTGTATCTCTACAGTGTGCTAAACTAGAGAAATTACTGTGGGATCTTGTTGGTATTGAAGATAGACACAAAGTGCTGGGGTAACTCAGCAGGTCTGGTGGCATCTCTGGAAAAAAACGGATGGGTGACAGTTCGGGTCAGGACCCTTCTTCAGACTAGCGGTAGAGGGATTGGTTTAATATTGTCAAGTGTGTACGAAGCTTTTTGTTCATGTGCTATCCAGTCAAATCATATCGCAAATGAACATAATCCAGCCATACACACAAATACAGCACAGTGCAACTTGGTTAAATTTGATCGGATTTGGGGAAGATTTATTCAACATTTTCACACAACATAAATTCTCCCCTCTCCAACCGTTATAAATTTTTTTACCTTTATATGGTGGAACAGACTTGACGACAAACAGGGACTTAAATTTTTGAAATTCTTTGTAGCTCAGATTGCGTTTTGCGTTTTTTTTCTCTCGTTTAGGGGGGGTAGGGGTTTGTTTTTTCCTTTTTTCTCTTTTTCTTTCTTTTTTTTATTTTTATCAGTTTTCTTTTTTTTATATATAAGTTTTCTTTTAAACATTTAACTATATTTACATAGAGACCGGAAGGTCTGTATTCAATGTGTATTTTGATACTGGACTCATATTTAGGTTATACCTGCATTATTCTATTTTTTGTTGTTTTGTTTTTGTTTTTGGGAAAAAAAAAGCTAATAAAAAGATTTTAAAAGAAAGAAGAGAGTGCAAAGAGAACAAGTGCGAAATATAGTGTTACAGCATTATAGCCCATTACTGATGTAAAAAAAAAGTGGGGACTAATATTTTTTAGCAACTTCCCCTGTGTTTCACCACGTTTGTGTGGCCTTTGGCCAATGGGTTTATAAAGAAATGAGGGGCATTCATGGTGGCACAGTGGTAGAATTGCAGTCACCAGGTCTCACAGCGCCAGGTTCGATCCTGACTACGGGTGCTGCCTGTAAAGAGTTTGTATGTTCTCCCCGTGAACGCATGGGTTTTCTCCGGGTGCTCCCTTTCCTCCCACATTCCAAAGAAGTACAGGTTTGCAGGTTTAATAAAGAACTGCAGATGCTGGAAAAATCAAAGGTAAACAAAAATGCTGGAGAAACTCAGCGGGTTTAATTGGCATCTGTAACCGAGGTCCTTCCCTGTGACCATGAGGGTTTTCAATAGACAATAGGTGCAGGAGTAGGCCATTTGGCCCTTCCAGCCAGCACTGCCATTCAATGTGATCATGGCTGATCATTTTCCCCGGGTGCTTCCGGTTTCCTTCCACACTCCAAATATTTGCGGGTTTGTAGGTGAATTAGCTTCTGTAAATCGGCCCCCTAGTGTGTACGATATGAAAGTGGGACTGAACAGGTGATGGATGGTCGGAGTGGCAGGTGGGCCAAAGGGCCTGTTGTATCACTAAGACAACAGTCCTTTCCCAGGGTAGGGCTGTCTAAGACTAGAAGTTGAAGTGAGAGCGGAACAGTTTCAAAGGGGAAGCTGTGGGGAAGTTATTCGCAATGAGGTTGGTGAGTAGATGGAATGAGGCAGGTGCAGTAACAACGTTGACAAATACATTTAGACTGGTTACAAAAGGTTTAGAGGTATAAGGGCCAAATGTGGACAAATGGGACTAATGTAGACGGGGCACCATGGTCGGCGTGGATGAGTTGGGCTGTTTCAGTGTTGCTTAACTCTCGATTTTGACCTAGTATTGGTGTCTTGCACACACCAAACACAGCAGTGGGTTTATTGAAACTAAATGATACTGCAGATGTTGGCAATCTGAAATAAAAACTAAAAGTGCTGGAAAACCTCAGCAGGTCGCCTGCATCTGTGGAAAGAGAAGCAGCCAACCTTTGCTCTTGATTCTTGCTGTGACTCTTTCCATAGATACCTACCAGTCATAGCATCATGCAGCATGAAAACAGTTTAGTTTAGTTAGTTTTATTTAGTTTGGTTTCGAGACACAGCGCAGAAACAGGCCCTGCGGCCCACCAGGTCCTCGCCGATCAGCGATCCCCACATATTAACACTATCTTACACACAGGGACAATTTTTACATTTACCAAGTCATATTACCTCCAAACCTGTACACCTTTATAGGGTGGGAGGAAACCTAAGATCTCAGAGAAAACCTAAGAACTCAGATAAAACTCACGCAGGTCACGGGGAGCACGTACAAACTCCGTACAGACAACACCCGCAGTTGGGATAAAAAACTGGTCTATAGCACTGTAAGGCAGCAACTCCACCACTGCGGCAGTTCAATTTAGTTTATTGTCACGTGTACCGAGGTACAGTGAAAAACTTTTGTTGCGTGCTAACCAGTCAGCCGAAAGCCAACACATGTTTACAATCGAGCTGTCCACCATGTACAGATGCATGATGAGGGAATAATTGTTGAAGAAAGAACTGCAGATGCTGGAAAAATCGAAGGTAGACAGAAATGCTGGAGAAACTGCGCGGGTGAGGCAGCATCTATGGAGCGAAGGAATAGGGGGCGTTTTGGGTCGAGACCCTTCTTCCAAAACGTCACCTATTCCTTCGCTCCACAGATGCTGCCTGAGTTTCTCCTGCATTTTTGTCTACCTTCGATAAGGGAATAATGCTTGGTGCAAGGTAAAGCCAGCCTTTCGGTCTAACGTGCCTTATGCTTTCTTGTTTATCTTAGTGTTCCTCACGTTTTTTTTTTTGTAAGATATTTTTATTAGAAGTAATTATATATTAAGAAGAAATATAAAATCCAATTAAAACAAAAGAAAATATTAACGTCACATACATTCTTAATATTTTTTTAAATTAACAATCAATCTTATTTGTACTTCTATAATTTTCTTTTTTATTTTATAGCAGTAGGAAATAAAAAAGATTTTAAAAAAAGGACAAAAAAAAAAGAGAGAGATAAACTGATTGAGTGGAATATTAAACAAGATATTCTTCAATGGAGATATATTTATGATCTATTGTCTATAATTCTTCATCCATTCATACATTCAGGCCTCCATCATGGCTTCGAACCGGACCATCTTGACCCTTTAAATATTCAATAAATGGAGACCATATTCCTCTGAACTGGTCCAGCCTGTCCATCAGGGCAAGCCTTAATCGTTCCAAGTGTAACGTCTCCGACATTTCTGTAATCCACATTTTAGTTGTGGGGGAAGTAGGACCTTTCCAAAATCTTAGTATTAATTTTTTACCAATTATTAAACTATAACCGATAAAAATTATTTGTTGTGTTGTTAATATCCGATTTGTTTCCAGTATTCCCAATATAATTAGTTTTGAGTCTGGAATCAAATTTGCATTAACTACAATTGAGATTAGTGTTCCTCACGTTTTTGCTGGTTTTTAATATATATTTACGTTTTTAAGTGTTCATATTTCATCTGCTTTTTTCTCCACAGTCACACGAGATTGAGTGAAGAATTTGAAGGAAAGGGCGTCAGGACTGACAGGTCCACACGGTCAAGGATCCGGAGCCTATTTCTATCGGGGGGAAGTTTTGTGAGATGACCAACTGTACCATTGATCATGGGATCCACCAGGAACTGTTCCCCACGGTTTATATCCTTGTGTTCATCGTCGGCCTGCCCACCAATCTCCTGTCACTCTACCACAGCTACCTGCAGATCAAGCAGGGGAACGAGCTGGGAGTCTACCTCTGCAACCTGACCATCTCGGACCTCTTCTACCTGCTCTCTCTGCCCTTGTGGATCCAGTACATTCTCCAGCACGACGACTGGATCTTCTCGCCCGAGCTGTGCAGGTTGAGCGGCCTCCTCCTCTACCAGAACATCTACATCAGCATCGGCTTCCTCTGCTTCATCTCCATCAACCGCTTCATCGCCGTCAGCTACCCCATGAGCTTCAAGTACATGCACACCATGAAAGCCGCCGTGCTCATCAGCGTCCTCATCTGGCTGAAGGAGATAGTGGTGTGCACCCTCTACATCGGCAGCAAGGTCCTGAGCAAGGACGACGTGAACGACACCTTGTGCTTCGAGCACTACCCCCTGCGCCCAATGGACATCAACTTGAACATCTACCGCCTCTCCATCGGCTTCTTCCTCCCTCTCATTTTGCTCATCTTCTCTTACTGGAAGGTGCTGTCCGTGGTCCAGAAAAGTCACGGACTCCAAACGGAGAGGAAACTCAGGATCAAGAGGCTGGTTTCCGGGACCATTATCATTTTCCTGGTGTGTTTCGCTCCCTATCACATCTTCATGATGGTCCGGACCTTGAGCGAACGCAGCTGCTATTTCGCCGATAAGATTTTTGACGCTTATCACTTTGGGCTCCTGATGACCAGCTTGAACTGCGTGGCCGACCCCATCCTGTACTGCTTCATCTCTCAGAGTTCGCAAGGCTGGCTCGCCAGGTTCCTGGACCCCGTCACATGCCTTGTGAGGCGCTGCAGGAGGAGGCCGGGGGTCCAGTCGCTGGAGATGAAGATGACGACGAGCAGACTTTTAGTTCAGGACCAGGGGAAGGTGGTGGAAAATGGTCACGATAACGGGGCAAAGATCCAACTCAAACAGTGTTCACAGCAAGACCTCCAAGGCACAATGAGCATGGATGTGTAGAAGGTCTAAGGACAATGTAAGAAGTTCCACACAGAAGGCTGTGGATGCCAAGTCAATGGATACTTTAAAAGCAGAGATAGAATCGTTCTTCATTGGTACGGGTGTCAGGGGTTATGGGGAGAAGGCAGGAGAATGGGATTAGGAGGGAGAGATAGATCAGCTATGATTGAATGGCGGAGTAGACCTGATGGGCCAAATGGCCTAATTCTACTCCTATCATGAACGTAGGTAGACAAAAATGCTGGTGAAACTCAGCAGGTGAGGCAGCATCTATGGAGCGAAGGAAATAGGCAACGATTCGGGTCGAAACCCTTCTTCATCTTGCTGTCTCACCCGTTGAGTTTCTCCAGCATTTTTGTCTATCTTCGATTTTCCAGCATCTGCAGTTCCTTTTTGAACAGTAATGAACATGCCATTTTACAAGTTCTGCTAGAGCATGGAGTGTGACGGGGAAGGATAATCTGTGTGCAAGTATGTGCCTGTATATATATGCAGGTACTCCCTGACTTATGTAATAGGGTCAACTTACACAACTCGCACTTGCGTAAGCAATTCTTTAAGCCCACTGCTTTATTTCCAAGATGCGTATCTCGGTAGTCTCGATAGTAGTATGCTGCTGTCTTCCGAGGTGGAAGAACGAAGGAGGACCCGGCGTGGGGGATCCGCCATGAGGGGAAGAGGATGAACAAAGGAGAACCTACGGCATGCAAAACAAAGAATATCACTGGGTCTTGTCACCTGTGACAATAAATTATAAAGTATTCATTCATTCATGTGGCGATTTACGCAAGCCAATCAGCTATTCTTGTAGATGCCCCCCCGTGGTCTCCACGTCGGAGCTCCCCCCATAGTCTCTACGCTGGAGCTCCTCCCGTGGGCTCCATCTCGGATCTCCATCGCGATCTCCGGGCAGGAGCTCCCCGCATGTTCCCCACGTCAGAGCTCCCCACATGGTACCCACGTCGGAGCTCCCCCCCCTGTGGTCACCCACTGTTACTACACAGTACTGGTAGCTAAATCAGCTAACATCAGAAGGGTCTTGACCCAAAACGTCGCCTATCTCCTTCGCTCCTTAGATGCTGCTGCACCCGCTGAGATTCTCCAGCCTTTTGTGTACCCTCTGACTCAGACAAGGTTCCTTGGGACATAGCCCTTACGTAAGTTGAGAAACATTTGCCGTGTGAGATGGCACAAGTTGTGTAGTAAGTGTAGTAACTCCAAAATCCCAAGATAACAAATATATTTCACTTTGCATCTTCTCGTTGTCTTTTGATTTTAGTTTTGGAGATACAGCGTGGAAACAAGCCCTTCGGCCCACCGAGTGTGCGCCGACCAGCGGTCACCCCGCACACTAGCACTATCCTACACACTAGGGTCAATTTACTATATTTACTGAAGCCAATCCACCTACAAACCTGTACATCTTTGGAGTGTGGGAGGAAACTGGGGCACCCGGAGAAAACGCACACAGGGAGAAAGTAGAAATTCCAAACAGACAGCACCTGCAGTCAAGATCAAACCTGGGTCCCTGGCGCTGTTATGCAAAAACTCTCCCGCTGTGCCACCGTGCCACCCTGCTCTACCTATTGTGCTTGAGTTTGACTTGATTGTATTTATGTCTAGTATTATCTGATTTGCAAGACCTGAGATGTCACCGATCCATAAAAAGACACAAAGTGCTGGAGTAACTCAGCGGGTCAGGCATCTTCCATGGAGAACATGGATAGGTGACTGACGAAGGATCTCGACTCAAAATGTTACCTATTCATGTTCACCAGAAATGCTGCCTCGTCCTGGTTACTCCAGTAGTTTGTATCTTTTTTTCCCCGTAAACTAGCATCTGCAGCTCCTTGTTTCTAGTCACCTATCCATGTTCTGCTGAAACGGTGCCTTACATTATGAGTTACTCCAGCACTGTGTGTCCTTTATGTAAACCTGCATCTGCGGGTATCTTATGTTCTACGTTTCGTCACCCAGCCTGTTGGGATCATGAAACAGCACAGGGTGGGAGGGAACTGCAGACGCTGGTTTAAACCGAAGATAGACACAAAAGGCTGGAGTAACTCAGCAGGGACTGGCAGCGTCTCTGGAGAGAAGGGATGCATGACGAAGGAATGGAAACGTCACCCATCAAACAGTACAGCACAGGAACTGGTCCTGTGGCCCACAATGCACATGCCGAACACACTGCCAAGACAGACTGTTCCCATCTGCCTGGACATGATCTACAGTGTATCCATCAATTCTCTGCTTACCCTGTTCTTCGAGTGTCACTGAGAGCAGCAACTGCTAAACCTGCCCATACCTGCGAGCCAACAGAAGCATGATCAGCAAACCAAACAAAAAAAAACAACGCACTAACTTTTTTGGGTCAGGCAGCATCTCAGGAGAAATGGGTCGGAATTCTTCTTCAGTCTTTTGCAGAGATGCTGTCTGATTAATTGAGTTACTGCAGCGTTCGGTGTCTATCTTCGGTATAAAATGGCAGCAGCAATTCCTTCCTGCGCTCTAACATTTTTAATGGCTTTATTAAACTCGATTCCTCTTATTCTCGAGGATTTGGGCGCATAAAGCTAAGGGGAAATACTTTGCAAAATGAAAAATAGTGAGCATACAGGAAAGGCGCGGCTTGCGTAAATACAGAGTTGCTGCCTTACAGCGCTTGCAGCGCCGGAGACCCGGGTTCCATCCCGACTACGGGTGCTGTCTATATGGAGTTAGTATGTTCTCCCCGTGACCTGCGTGGGTTTTCTCTGAGATCTTCGGTTTCCTACCACACTCCAAAGACGTACAGGTTTGTAGGTTAATTGGCTTGGTATAAATGTAAAATTGTCCCTAGTGTGTGTAGGATAGTGTTAATGTGCGGGGATCGCTGGTCGGAACGGACTCGGTGGGCCGAAGGGCCTGTTTCCGCGCTGTATCTCTGAAAGACTGTGGAGGGAGAATAGTTTCATAGAGTCATACAGCACATGTCCACACCAACCACTAATGGATGCATTAGTGATAATCTTTCAAAACTCTTTAGATTCTGGAGTAGTTCCTGAGGATTGGCGGGTAGTAAATGTAACCCCTCTTTTTAAGAAGGGAGGGAGAGAACACGGGGAATTACAGACCAGTTAGTCTAACATCGGTAGTGGGGAAACTGCTAGAGTCAGATATTAAAGATGGGATAGCAGCACATTTGGAAAGTGGTGAAATCATTGGACAAAGTCAGCATGGATTTACAAAAGGTAAATCATGTCTGACGAATCTTGTGGAATTTTTCGAGGATGTAACTAGTAGCGTGGATAAGGGAGAACCAGTGGATGTGGTATATCTGGACTTCCAGAAGGCTTTCGACAAGGTCCCACATAAGAGATTAGTATACAAACTTAAAGCATACGGTATTAGGGGTTCAGTATTGATGTGGATAGAGAACTGGCTGGCAAACAGGAAGCAAAGAGTAGGAGTAAACGGGTCCTTTTCACAATGGCAGGCAGTAACTAGTGGGGTACCGCAGGGCTCAGTGCTGGGACCCCAGCTATTTACAATATATATTAATGATCTGGATGAGGGAATTGAAGGCAATATCTCCAAGTTTGCGGATGACACTAAGCTGGGGGGCAGTGTTCGCTGTGAGGAGGATGCTAGGAGACTGCAAGGTGACTTGGATAGGCTGGGTGAGTGGGCAAATGTTTGGCAGATGCAGTATAATGTGGATAAATGTGAGGTTATCCACTTTGGTGGCAAAAACAGGAAAGCAGACTATTATTTAAATGGTGGCCGATTAGGAAAAGGGGAGATGCAGCGAGACCTGGGTGTCATGGTACACCAGTCATTGAAAGTAGGCATGCAGGTGCAGCAGGCAGTGAAAAAAGCGAATGGTATGTTAGCTTTCATAGCAAAAGGATTTGAGTACAGGAGCAGGGAGGTTCTACTTCAGTTGTACAGGGTCTTGGTGAGACCACACCTGGAGTATTGCGTACAGTTTTGGTCTCCAAATCTGAGGAAGGACATTATTGCCATAGAGGGAGTGCAGAGAAGGTTCACCAGACTGATTCCTGGGATGTCAGGACTGTCATATGAAGAAAGACTGGATAGACTCGGTTTATACTCTCTGGAATTTAGGAGATTGAGAGGGGATCTTATAGAAACTTACAAAATTCTTAAGGGGTTGGACAGGCTAGATGCAGGAAGATTGTTCCCGATGTTGGGGAAGTCCAGGACAAGGGGTCACAGCTTAAGGATAAGGGGGAAATCCTTTAAGACCGAGATGAGAAAGACTTTTTACACACAGAGAGTGGTGAGTCTCTGGAACTCTCTGCCACAGAGGGTAGTTGAGGCCAGTTCATTGGCTATATTTAAGAGTGAGTTGGATGTGGCCCTTGTGGCTAAGGGGATCAGAGGGTATGGAGAGAAGGCAGGTACGGGATACTGAGTTGGATGATCAGCCATGATCATATTGAATGGCGGTGCAGGCTCGAAGGGCTGAATGGCCTACTCCTGCACCTAATTTCTATGTTTCTATGTCCATACCAACCACCATGCCCAAGCTACGTTAGTCCCACCTGACTCTGTTTGGCCCAACCTTTCTTATCCATGTACCTGTCCAAGTGCCTTTTAAATGTTCTTATAGTTTCAGGTTCAGGAACTTTCATCAGGAGTTTTGAAGAGGGTAAGTAGGTAAATTGGTAGAGTTGGGGAATTATTAGAGGCCAAGATTTTTTTTTTAAACAACAGCATGGAAACAGGGCCTTTGGCCCACTGAGTCCGGTAGGTGTATGGAACGAGCTGACAGAGGAGGTAGTTGAGGCAGGTATTATCACGAGGTTTAACAAACATTTAGGACAGGTACATGCTTAAGATAGGTTTAGAAGGATATGGGCCAAACACAGGAAAGTGGGACTTGTGGGACTAGCAGGAAGATGGGGCATATTGGTTGGCATGGGCAAGTTGAGCTGAAGAGCATGTTTCCACGCTGTATGACTCTAAGAATTTCAGGATCTGTTTGACTTAATAAATTATTTTCTATTTTCCTTCTCTTAGGAGGACCTTAAAAAGCAAACGAGATTGCGGCGAGGTCCAGCTTGGTTTTGCTGACAATGGATAATCAAGGGAAATGCAATGCGGTCAACTGCACCAACTGCAGCCTGGATTACAGTGTCCACCAGGGCTTGTTCTCAGCTGTCTACATCTTTATCTTCATCCTTGGCCTGCCCACCAGCCTCCTGTCACTGTACCACAGCTACCTGCAGGTCAGGCAGGGCAACGAACTGGGCGTCTACCTCTGCAACCTGACCATCTCCGACCTGTTGCACCTGGCCTGCCTGCCCCTGTGGATTCAGTACCTGCTGCATGGAGACAACTGGGTGCACGGGGAACATCTGTGCCGGCTCACCGGTCTCGTCCTCTACGAGAACATCTACGTCAGCATCGCCTTCCTCTGCTGCATCTCCATGGACCGCTACCTGGCGGTGGTCCATCCCTTGAGGTTCCACGCCTTCAGGACGGTGAAGGCGGCCATTCTGGTCAGCGTCCTGGTCTGGAGCAAAGAGATCGGGATGGGCCTCTTCATCTTCGGACACAACGAGACGGTGATGGACCGGAAGAACCACCTGCTGTGCTTCGAACATTACCCCCTTGAGAGCTGGCAAAGGAGTGTCAACTACTACCGCCTCACCGCTGGCTTCCTTCTCCCCGTTGTCCTGCTATCGTTCTTGTACCGCAGGGTGCTGATGTCCATTCACAAGAGCGAAGGAATTCGGCAAGAACAGAAGTTGAGGATCAAAAAGTTGGTGCTAAGTGCCATTGGCATTTTCTGCATCTGTTTTGTACCTTATCACCTCCTGCTGCTGGTGCGAACTCTGTTTGAAAAAACGTGCCAATCCGTGAAGAAGATCTTCCACTTTTACCACTTCGGGCTGCTCCTGACCAGCTTAAACTGCGTGGCCGACCCCTTCCTCTACTCCTTTGTCTCCGAGAGCAGTCAAGGGGTCCTGATGAGGCTCCTTGAGCCCCTGACCAACCTCTTCCATGAGCAGGAATCCGCCAACTTTAACTCTCGGATCACCATCTTTACCTCAAGGCCTAGCATCCGCTCGACTCCGACAACCTCCAGGCCATGTAATGCATGCTGACCTTACCAGGGCTGCACTGAGAGAGTGTGGCCCTGTATGAGATACGTCCCTTCACATGGACATGAAATAGTAGAGACATAGTCTCCAGACTCAGCCCTGTCCCACAGTGCGAGTTCATTCCAAGAGCTCTCCCGAGTTCTTAAAAAATCGAACTCGTGGTAAGCACGGAGAATGAACGTAGCGGGTACGTCGGAGCTCGGGGACGTCTCTTAGCGGCTCGTAACGCTAACAGCAGGTACTCGGGAAGACTCGCTGATGGCAGATAATCACGGGAAGACTCGTGAACATTTTTCAACATGATGAAAAATGTCCACGAGAGCCCCGGGTACCGACGAGTGGCCATTACTGTAAATCTCCGACTTCGAATCAGGGCAAACTCGGGAGAACTCGTGGAATGAACTTGTGCCGTGGCACAGGGGTTTCGCAGTGTGAAAACAGGGCCTGCAGCCCAACCTGCCCCACACACCAACCAACTTGTCCCATCTACACTAGTCCCACCTGCCTGCGTTTGGCCCATATCCATCTAAAATGTTTCCTATCCATGTACCTGTCCAATCGTGATAGTCCATGGTTTGTTTTGGAAGATCTCCACCTCACTGAAGTTGATTGTTTCCAATAGACAAGAAAGTGCCAGTATCTACACAACAGCTCTCAATACGATGTTGGTTAATGTACATCAAAATGTCTGGGACTTTCTAGAGGTGCCCGTATGCCATACCGTCACAATTAAGGAACGGTTGTTTTCTATTTAAGGGGGATTGCCATATGTGTTGCACTTTCTTTTTTTCAAAGTACTTTCCATTGATGCTCCTCTCTTTAATTACCAATGTATTTTATTAAAAAAAGTCACTGCTTTAAAACCAAATGTTTGTGTTAGAATACTTACTCTGTGCCAAGAATCGGTAATTCTTTCAGACGCAAGGAACGGATGGTTGACAATAAAATACACAGAGTGGCTGGAGTAACTCAGCAAGTCAGGCAGCATCTCTGGGAGACATGGATACGTGCTGTTTTAGGTTGGGACATTTCTTATTTCACACCTGTCTCCTGTCTTCTTCCCATCCCTGGCCTTTCTCCATTAAACCCCCCTCACCTGTATCCACCTATTTCAGTATAAACCAGCATCTGCAGTTCCCTTTAATGCAATCCATCTGTCACTTGCCAGGCTTTGTCCTGTTCCCACCTTCTTTCCAGTGTTCACCCCCCCCCCCCGACTACAATCAGTCTGAACCCAAAACGTTGCCTTTTCCTTGAAGATTGTCATCCACTTTTACCTCTTTTTCACACCTTACCCTTTCATATCTTTATGTGCAAGAAGGAACCGCAGATGCTGGAAAATCGAAGGTAGACAAAAATGCTGGAGAAACTCAGTGGGTGCGGTAGCATCTATCGAGCGAAGGAAATAGGCAACGTTTCGGGCCAAAACCCTTCTTCAGACTTCTATGTTCTCAGCATCCGCTGAGTTTCTCCAGCATTTTTGTCTACCTTCGTATCTTTATGTCTCCCTCTCCCCTGACTCTCATTCTGAAGATGAGTCCAGAACCTAAACGTCACCCATTCCTTCTCTCCAGAGATGCTGCCTGTCCTGCGGAGTATTCCAGCACTTTGTGTCAATGTTCTCCAGAGATGCTGCCTGACGCACTAAGTTACTTCAGCACTTGTTCAGAAATTCCAGGGATGTATGAAGTTTGCGTTTGGTTTCCTGCAAGGATTAGGATTAAGTGTGAAATTTTAAGGGGATAAAAAATTGAATTGACAACAAACTTTCTGGTTAGATGAAAGTTTTGGTTCCATTCACTCTTCACACCCACCCTCCCCTTAGTTAAGCAACACCTCCATTTTTTAAATTCTCATCCTTGGCATTGTCCTTTCCATTCCCACCTCAAGCCCTCCCCCTAACCTAAGTCCTCTTAGGGGCGGCATGCTGGCGCAGCGGTTCGATCCTGACTATGGGTGCTGTCTGTACGGAGTTTTACGTTCTCCCCGTGACCTGCGTGGTTTTTCTCCGAGATCTTCGGTTTCCTCCCACACCCCAAAGATGTACAGGTATATCGGTAAATTGACTTGATCTAAGTGTAAATTGGCCCTAGTGTGTGTAGGATAGTGTTAATGTGCAGGGATCGCTAGTCAGCGTGGACTCGGTGGGCCGAAGGGCCTGTTTCCCCGTTGTATCTCTAAACTAAAGGGGAGAAAGTTGAGCATTTGTCTCACAGCATCAGGTTTGATCCTGACCTTGGGTGCTGTCTGTGTGGAGTTTGCCTGTTCTCCGTGACTGCCCGGGTTTCCTCCGGGTGCTCCGGTTTCCTCCCACCTCCCAGAAAGACGTGCGGGTTTGTAGGTGAATTGGCCCCAAGTGCGTAGGGATTGGGTGGAAAAGCTAGAACTAGTGTGAATGGGTGATCGATGGTCAGCGTGGGCTCGAGTGGGTCGAACGACCTGTTTCCATGCTGTATCTTTCAATCATTCATGTTGGTTGTCAGTCATCTCAGACCTGGGATATCTGAGCAGGAATCCCTCAGGTAATGTCCAGGCACAATCATCTTCAGTCTCCTGATCAATTCCAGGCTTCAGTGCAGAGAGCCGGCAGCAATAAGACAAGGTAACATTGACTCCTCTAACTTTGGATAGCCCTTGCTTTCTCTCTCCTTCCCCTTCCCAGTTCTCCCACTGGTCTTACTGTCTCTGCCTATTTTTGTCCCGCCCCCTCCCCTGACAGTCTGAGGACGGGTCTCCACCCGAAACGTCACCCATTCCTTCTCTCGAGAGATGCTGCCTCACCCGCCGAGTTACGCCAGCATTTTGTGTCTACCTAAGACTCTTCACTTTTGCTTAAATCTGGAGGTTTATTAATGTGATGGCTGTCCATGGAGGGGTTGCTCCAGTTCAGTTCACTTTAGTTTATTGTCACGTGTACCGAGCTTTTGTTGCGTGCTCCGGTCAGCGGAAAAACAATACATGACTACACTCCAGCCATTTACAGTGTACAGATGGAGGATAAGGGAACAAGGTTTCGTGCAGTTTAAAAAAGTCCAGTAAAGGGCTCCACCTGTCAAATGAGGTAGATCAGGGAACAGTCAAGTGTCCCTGACAACTATGTTAGCAGTAAGTAGTACAGCTGCAACTCTTGGACTGCACCGATCTGTTGTAGCAGAGCCTGACTCCGGCTGCTATCTGTGTGGAGTTTGCACGTTCTCTCTGTGACCGCGTGGGTTTTCTTCGGGTGCTCCCATTCCCTCTCATATCCCAAAGACGTGCAGGTTTGTAGGTTAATTGGCTTCCGCAAATTGTCCCTAGTGTGTAGGATAGACCTAGTGCATGGGTGATCGTTGGTCAGCGTGGACTAGGTGGGCCGAAGGGCCTGTTTCCACCCTGTATTTCTAAACTAAACTAAACTAAATCCACTGGATTGATCAGCCAGATGAATATTGTGGCTTTATGATTAGAGTAACAGAGTTATATGACTTGTCCGTGACTTGTCCACTTGTCCATATAGAGTTTATAACCTTGCCTATGTTGACCAAGTTGACATCCTAAACGAGTCCCATTTGCCTTTGTTTGGCCCATAATCTTCAAAACCCTTTGTATCTGACAAAATGTTTAATTCAATCAAAGACTTTATTGGCATCAAAAATACACCAATAAACACAAGTCTGAACGAAATTTTGTTGCATCTGGCTCACCGTGCAACATAAATTAACAAAAGGATAAAATAGATAAAAAGATAAAATAGATAATAGTGACAGCACATTATAAGGAATCCAAGAGTCTGATGGCTCGGGGGAAGAAGCTGTTGCAACACCTGGCCGTTCTGCTCCTTATACTGCGATACATTTCGCCCGAGGGCAGCAGAGTGAACAGTCCATGATGGAGATGTGTGGGGTCTTTTATAATGCTGTTGGCCTTGGACAAGCAACGTTTGCACGCAATGTCCCGGATTGAAGGAAGAGAAGTCCCGATGATTTTTTCAGCCTTCCTCACCACTCTCTGCACGGGCATAGAAACATAGAAATTAGGTGCAGGAGCAAGCCATTCGGCCCTTCGAGCCTGCACCACCATTCAATATGATCATGGCTGATCATCCAACTCAGTATCCTGTACCTGCCTTCTCTCCATTTCCCCTGATCCCTTCAGCCACAAGGGCCACATCCAACTCCCTCGACCTTGCATCCAGTCGGAGGCTTTGCAGTCCCCAAACCAGACAGAGATGCAACTGACCAAAATGCTCATGCTAATTGTACATGCTTCTATAGCTTCCTCCGGCAGGTCGTTTCTAGAAAGAGGCTCTCTTCTGAATGAAAAAAAAAAATTGTACCTGAGACTACTCTTAAATCTCTCCCCACTCACCTAGAGCCTACGTTTTGGAATCCTCTACCGTGGGAAAAAGACTGTGAGCGTCCACTTTATCCATGGCCTTCTTGATCCTGAACTCTTCAATAAGATCATTCCTCAGCCTCCTAGGCAACAAAGAAAATATTCCCAACCTACTCAAATCTCTCCCAATATCTCAAACATAGAACAGTAGAGCACAGGAACAGGCCATGCAGTTCACAATGTCTGTGCCGAACATGATGCCAAGACCAACTTGCACATAATCCACATTTGCTCCAATCCCTGCACATCAATGCGTCTATCCAAACACCACTATCGTATCTGCCTCTACCACCACCCCCGGCAGCGCGTTACAGGCACCCACCACCCTCTTGCCCTGCACAACTCCTTTCTAACTTTGTTCCACTCTCAGTTTAATACCTGTAGTATTTGAATTTTCCATCCTGGGGAGAATATGTCGACCTTGCTATAGACATGTCAGGTTCAAGCATGTTTTTAAAAAAAATGTTGAGGAATGATTGGAACTTCATCTGCCCTCTGTTATACCTTACGTTTTGTGATGCAATGTTGGTTTAGCCAAGCACAGTAAATCCTGGGAAAATCCATACAGATAACCGCTGATTAATGTACCAGCTCCAATGACATGAAAATGTCTTCCCACACATTAATCACATCAGCTGCAGCCACGGGATGGTTAAACTCTCAGGAGTCTGCTGCCTTAACTGCTTCAACAGACATCAGTGACATTTGTCAGATACTTGGGGAAATTATTTCTGGAGTTGTCTTTGTTTCCCTCGAGCCTCTTTGCTGATTGCATTAGTCATGTAGAGAGAGAGATAAGCCCCATAGCAGAAGCGTCCACGTCGCGGGGCTGGAAATTGGAAGTGTCCTGAGCTAATTCCGTTGCCACCATCATCTATTGCAACAAGTGACGGCTCCCACTGATTGTCGCCGGAAGCTTGCGTCCTTTTCAGGACGGACGATGACAGCGAGGTTAACATTTGAAACATGGAAGATGGACACGAAAGAAGAAGAGTGAGATACAGCACGGATATGACCCATCAGCCCCCTACACATCAAGCACCTACACCAGTTATAAACTTAAGATCATAAGTGATAGGAGCAGAATTAGGCCATTCAGCCCATCAACTCTACTCCACCATTAAATCATAGCTGATCTCTCCCTCCTAACACCATTCTTCTGCCTTCTCTGAAGAAGGGTCTCGATCCGAAACGTCACCCATTCCTTCTCAATCAATCAAATCAATCAAAAGACTTTATTGTCATTCAAAAATACACCAATAAACGCAAGTCTGAACTAAGTTTTGTTGCATCTGGCTCACCGTGCAACGTAAAAAACAAAAGGATAAAATAGATAAAAAGATAAAATAGATAATAGTGGCGGCACATTACATGGAATTCAAGAGCCTGATGGCTCGGGGACGAAGCTGTTGCAAAACCTGGCCGTTCTGCTCCGAGGGCAGCAGAGTGAACAGTCCATGATGGAGATGTGTGGGGTCTTTTATAATGCTGTTGGCCTTGGACAAGCAACGTTTGCACGCAATGTCCCGGATTGAAGGAAGAGAAGTCCCGATGATTTTTTCAGCCGTCCTCACCACTCTCTGCACGGACCCAGTCGAAGGCTTTGCAGTCCCCAAACCAGACAGAGATGCAGCTGGTCAAAATGTTCTCTATTGTGCCCCTGTAGAAAGTGGTGAGGACGGGATGGGGGAGGTGAGCTCTTCTCATCCGGCGCAGAAACTGCAGCCGCTGCTGCGCTCTCCTAACTAGTGATGCAATGTTTTGTGACCAGGTCAGACTGTTAGTGATCTGCACCCCCAGGAGCTTAGTGCTACTGACCAACTCTCTCCAGAAATTCTGCCTGTCCTGCTGAGTTACTCCACCTTTTTGCGTCTATTTTCTCCCCATAACCCGACACCTGTACTAATCAAGAATCTATCTAATTCTACCTTAAATATGCCCACTGATTTGGCCTCCACAGCCTTCTGTGGAAATGAATTCCACAGATTCACCACCAAACACAGTTTATTTCATGTAGTAAGGTCGACACAAAACAATGGAGTAACTCAGCGGGACAGGCAGAATTGGATTTAGTTTAGTTTTGTTTCTTGTCATGTGTGCCGAGGTACAGTGAAAAGCTTTTGTAAACGGCTCAAATCTTTAAAAATTCTCCCCACATTCCCATCAACTCCCACCCAGAGTCTACCACGCATCCACGCATAACTCCACATGGACAGCACCGGAGGTCAGGATCGAACCCTGGGCACTGGCGCTACCCTTTACCGATCACATTTTTATTCAAAAATGCTGGTATGGTGATGCAGAATGGACGGACGTCCAATCAATAATGAGAACAATTACCAAAGGAAAAGTCAGTGAATAATTGACAAACGAAAACCACCCGACAGTGAGGAAAACATTCTTCCCTTGGTGAGAAAAACAGTGCCGTAACATATAACACATCGCGAAAATATAACATAAGTCAAAGGAATCAGTGCAATAAAATCTAGATTTCAACATTACATCAATCAGTTGATTGGCGAGAACTCACTGTCTGAGGCTGACTAGGAAGATTTGCTTTCTTGCTAAATTTCATTGGGCTTGCCCGAGAGTGACATCCAGCAACCGCTTGATCAAAGGTGCGTGCACATCGTGGAACAGCAAGCCGTCCACTTCCATTCCCAGATTCCCAGTTTTCCCACTTCGAATTCCATGTTTCACCAGCAACGACAGCATTTTTTCTTCCTAAAGGCAGGTAAAAGGAGAGACTAGGAAAAATCCCGTCTGGTTTGTTTGGGTGGTATGTTTGCCTTCGTTGGTCGGGCATTAAGTATAAGAGTCAGGAGAGTCATGCTGCAGCTCTATAGAACTTTGATTTTAGTTTAGTTTAGAGATACAGCGTGGAAACAGGCCCTTCGGCCCACCGGGTCCGTGCCGACCAGCGATCCCCGTACATTAACACAATCCTACACCCACTAGGGACAATCTTTACATTTACCAAGCCAATTAACCAACAAGGCTGCATTTGGAGTATTGTGTGTAGTTTTGTATGCCCCAATACAGGAAAGATACGGAGCCTTTGGAGAGGGTGCAGAGGAGGTTTACCAGAATGCTGCCTGGATTAGGAGGTATTAGCTATAAGGAGAGGTCAAACACAAACTCTGAAGCGTCGAAGGCTGAGGGAAGATCTGACAGAAGTATATTTCTTTATGAGTACGGCTGTCAGGGGCTATGGGGAGAAGGCAGAATGGAGTTGAGAGGAAAAGATAAATCAACCATGATTGAATGGCAGAATGGACAATGGGCCGAATGGCCTAATTTGCTCCGATAATTTATGAACATGAATAGGGTAGACAGAACCTTTTTCCCCCAGGATGACGATGTCAAAGACTCCAGGGCATTATTTTACAGTGGGAGGGGCAAAGTTCAAAGAAGATGTGCAGGGCATTTTTTTTTACACAGAGGGTGTGGGTGCCTAGAATGTGCTGCCAGGGGTAGTGGTGGCAGACACAATAGTGGGATTTAAGAGGCTTTTAGATAGGTGCGTGGACATGCAGGGAATGGAGGGATATGAATCACGTGCAGGCAGAGGAGGTCAGTTAAACTTGGCGTCATGTCCGGCACAGACATTGTGGCCTGTTTCTGTGCTGTACTTCTTTATTTTACTTCGGAGTCACGTGAGTGACTACGTGAAGAAGCCCCGCCTGGCGCGTGATCGGCATTACGTCAACGCTGTCAGTAGGCAAAGAGCTGCAGAGTGCAGCTCCACCAGCGGTAAGGAACAGGCCCGCAGGTAAGTGCATTGAATTATTTACAGGGCGTGTTTCAAACTCCGTGGTGCTGGCGTGCAGAGCCAGCAGGAGTTGAAAAGAAAAAGAAAAATACTCCGGAGGAAAAACGGAGGTTAAAATGCGTCCCCGAGTAAACGCTCAGCGATCGGGGCGGGAGATTAGTGTGGAGCTGGTTCCGATACCGGTGGCCGATAAAATTAACCGTAGGGAGCATTTAGTCACTTCACATACTTAAGCCACGGGAAGAATCTCCAGTGGGGAGGAAAATAAAGAAGTCTGAGAGGCCGTGGTTTTAGATGATTCTAATAAGGAAAGGCCTCCAGACAAGAAAACCTTATGGCTCAGAATAAATTAAATGGAGAAATACTTAATTTAAATTAGATTAAATTTTAAACCAAGGGTCTTAAAAAACCCAGAATATTCCCAAGCAGGCCCTGAGGGGTTTCCATATACAAATATATGGTGTTTTTACCACTGTGGGAATGTGAACCTCAGTTTGGGCTGGAGGTAGGCTGCTTGAGCAAGTTTCAGGAGTACCAGGGCAGTAAAAAACTGACCCTGAAAGTGGTGGCTGGTCATAAGTACCCATCACAGCACAAGTATAAATCCAGGTGTACTTTAGGGGTACAAAGTATGATACCTGAAGGAAGCGGTGAGGCCATGGAAGGTAACCATGGTGGCCAACATTAATTGGTTTCTCACCAGCTTCAGGAGGCTGTTATGGTTGAAACAGCAGATTTATCTATAAAAACACTTGTGTTTTACTAGGGTGCCAACAGTGAATCCTATTAAGGTACCCATGTCTTCAATTATACGGATGCACAAGGAATACGATTTTAAAGAAATGTCAAGTTTTTTTTTTAATTTTTTTATTATAGAAACAAAGTAATTACAAAGTACACTCTTATACGACGATAAAAAATATATAATATTAATGATAAATTGATACTGTTTATATTATTTGTAATATTATCAATTATACATATCAAGGTTATTTATTTTGTATAATTGGGAGCGTGTATAGTACATTCCTAATATTAGCAATATACTCATACTACTCATAATATCCATATTTCCTCTGATTTCAAAATACAAGTCCCCCATGTTATAATTGTATAATACACAATATTAACCGAACTTCTATAATATTTATTATATTTTCATAATAATAAGAGTGTTTGTATTATTATTGACTTTATATTTCTAAATTATTATATAGTTGAAACTACACAATTTTATGTAATTAAAAATACAAGACATTAATAATATTTTCATACAACTAATGATATCTATATTCGCACTAATATTAAGAATTTAATATAATGTGTTTCTATACTTTTTTCTAATTAAGGATAGAAAAAATAAAAAATAGAAAATAGAAAAGAGAGTGTTGAAAGTTTGATGGAGATTGGAATATTACTCATTAATCCGTCCTTGGAGATATATTCATGATTTATTATATATATTTCTTCATCCATTCAGATATTCAGGCCTCAGTCAAGTCTTCGCGCCGAACCGTTATGACCCTAGAAATGTCAAGTTTGTGCGTGGCATCACTGCTTGTGGGAAGCAATTGAAAGATTGTGCAATGACCAAACATTTTTTTAAAAGACAAGTTGGCATTGTTTTAGAGCTCATATGTTGAGCTCAATGGTATAAGAGATAATTGCCATTGGGACCATTTTGCACTTTAGATTTGCAGGTCAATACAGATCAAGCTATGTTCAAACTCCTGATTATTTACGGAGTGAACCTGCCTAAAACAAATCAAAGATGTTGATAAAGAAGCAAAGACTATCAGTCTTGTAAAACATTTGCAAAATTGTGGTCCAATGCGAAGAGTTGATATTGGATCAAACAGAGGCAGGAGTATGGTAAGGAAGTTTTCATCCAGCACAGCCTTATGTAAACCCATGTGGTTGGGGAGTCCTGACCCATCCAACAAAATCCAAGCTTTAGCCATCACCAAACAATTTACTATTTGGGGTTTGTGAGTGATCCAGTACCATGTTCGGTAAAAATTTATCAAGAGACAAAGTGCCAATATTACAAATGTGTGTCATTGCCTTGTTGACAAGCCTTATCCCTCCATCCGAGAAGGAGCTTAGGTAAATTAGTAACAAAATTCAGCAGTAGAGTTGGTCACTGCATTACCAAAAAAGCTCCAAAGGGAAAAAAACACAAGCATTAGAAGACTGTGCAGGCCAAATTTTGACAGGCCTATGCAATTGCCAAAGGACAATTGTCAGAATTATAGTGGTGGATTGAGAATGTTCCACAAGCTGCTTAAAAACATATTAGCCCAGCAGCCAGCAGTCATTGCAAACTGAAGCAAGTACTCTCGGAAGGTGGATAGCTTCTGGGGTTTTGGGCTAAGATAAGTGTAATATCTGTTATCAGGTTAATATCTGATATGTCCCTTATCTAGGGAGCTACGGACAATAACACCAGGGGGTGGCAAATGGATTGTCCAAGAAAACTTATTTCTCCAAGCATTTGGTATTAATTATTTGGAGTGTCAAGAGCTTTTATGGATTAAAAGCTTATTGTTCTACTATGAAAGACTTGCATGTCCAATTACAAGTAGACAATACCACAGCTGTGGCATATATCAATCACATGGGTCAAGTAAGATCATTATCATGTGATTATCTGGGTAACCAGATGTGGCATTGGTGCATCATTAAGAATATTTGATTTCAGCTATCTATCTCTCAGGGAGAGACAATATTGTGGCAGACAACAGATCGCGGGAAAAAATTTAAAGGCAATAAAGAATGGATATTAAATCCACCAGTTTGAAAAACATTACCAGTGGTATGGATTACCTGACATTGATCTGTTTGTGTCTAAATTAAATTACTAATTGCCCAAATACGTCTCATGGGAACCCAACCCAGGAGCAGTATCGGTGAATGCATTCTCGCTACATTATGGGGGGAAATATGTTTTTTATGTTCCCCATTCTGTCTGATTAGGCAATGTCTGATGAAAATATCGGAAGACTCTGCCACGGGCGGTTTGGTGGCCCAAACCGGACACAGTCATGGTTCGCATTGATGTTTAGAATGATAATTGAACCATTTATGATGATTCCTAGCTGCAGTAATTTGTTGCAGAAATTCATCCATGGCATGATCATATGAATTTGTCAATCTGCAGGTTCTGACCAGACCATTACAAGAGCTTGGACTGTCGGATAGGACCATGAATGTTATAACTGCGGCTTGGAGAAATAGCATTTTAAAACAATATTTTGTTTATATAAAGAAATTGGAAGTCTTTGGTAGACAGTCAAATATATTTTATCATACTGCTAACATAGCAGATATATTGGAGTTCCTTGCTGGATTGCATTTTATCAGCACCTAAGCGATAGGGCCATTAATAGGGCTCATAGTGCTTTATCGTCCTATTTAGGACAAATTGCTGACCAAGAATCTATCAGGGCTCATCCGTTAATATCCGGATATGGAAAGGAATATATAAAATCTGCCCAAAGTAGAAATACAGAAGTTGGGCGGTCAGCATAGTTCTTACTTTGCTTAGGCAATGGGCTCCAATTCTATCACTGTTGAAAGTTAACATTTGAAGTAATAAGGCTCATGGCTTTAGTATCAGCATTAAGAGTGCAAACGTTGCAAATGTTACGTTAGATTGTATGCATGTGGCTACAGATAACATTGGCTTATATGTTCCAGGAGGAGCTGGAACCAAGGTAAAATTTAAAGCATATCCTGTCGACTAAAAAATTGTGTGTGGCTAAGCATTGACTCAATATGTTGAAGTAGGCAAGAGTCTCCATGGTGGTGAGACAGCGCTATTTATTACACACAAAAACCACATAAAGTATCAGTCCAAACTGATGTTTCTAGATAGTTACATTCTAGATGGTTAAAACAGGTTTGGGACTCAGCAGGAGTGGACATTGAGATGTGAAAAATCACTCCACTAGGGAGGTAGGTACATCCACGGTAAAGGCACAGGATGGGCCACTCGGTCCATAATTAGAGACCGTAGGAGGATGTAAAATAAAATTTTCAAAGTACGAGGAACCAGTCTCCCGGTGTCAGGGTTGGACACGCAGTGTTGGGTTCTCTTTGATTGTTGCTTTGTTTTATATTATCAATTTATATTATCAATTAATATCTTTAAAATTTATATCTTTATATAAATTTATATCTTATAAAATTTAAGATTTAAAATTTATATCTTTGCTTATAAATTTCCCCTTACGATAGAAGGGTTATTACTTTCATTTTTTTATAATGAAAAGACTTATTACATAAACTGAAGCAATGTTTAAAAGATGCATTATTTACTCACTACTATGTTGACTGAGCCAGAGTGTCATATGGAATGAATCTACGACATAAAAAACACAGAGCTACAAAATCTTCACGTAGTCACTCACGTGACTCCGAAGTAAAATAGTAAGATTAAACGAGAACTTACCAAGTTTGAAGTTTGATCGTTATTTTATGAGGAGTAACGATGAGGGATTACGTGCCCTCCACTCCCAACCCTCATATAAAATAAATGATCATCTGGTAGTTCTAGTCTATGTTGAGCCTTACTATCTTACTCCAGCTATTGGTTCTGTGTTTTTCATGCCGCTGCTTTGAAGTATGCCGATCATGCGCCAGGCGGGGCTTCTTCACGTAATCCCTCATCGTTACTCCTCATAAAATAACGATCAAACTTCAAACTTGGTAAGTTCTTGTTTAATCTTACTATTATAGGCACAAAATGCTGGAGTAACTCAGCGGGACAGGCAGCACCTCTGGAGAGAAGGAATGGGTGATGTTTCAGGTCCAGCCCGTTCTTCAGACCTGAAGACGGAGTCTGAAGAAGGGTATCGACCCCAAACGTCCCACTGAGTTACCCAAGCATTTTGTGTCTATCTTTTATTTAAAGTGGCACCTGCAGTTCTGCACTCCTTTATGTATGTTCTATGAAGTAACTGGTAGTGCTGCGGATTTGCTTCGTGCCTCTTACCTTGAGGACGGTAGGTAGTGCCGATGTGTATCTGTCCGTGTCCGATGCCTCGGGAACCCCGGTTGCTTTGCGTAGGTAACGTTGGTGGATGGCACAGTTGTTGAGGATGTGTAGCCCACAGGCCACTGCGTAGCCAGCCCAGTTTGACACACCTGTAAAAACATTGCTATTGATTGCTTCTTCTGCTGTTTCAAGACCGGAAGAGACCCTGCGATGGTCAAGAGGAGGTTTACAAGAATGATCCCCGGGATGAGTAGGTTAACCTATGATGAGCCTTGGTCGGCACTGGGCCTGTACTCGCTGAAGTGTAGAATAATAAGGGGGGACCTCATTGAAACGTACAGAATAGAGAAAGGCATGGATAGAGTGGATGTGGAGAGGATGTTTCCACTGGTGGGAGAGCCTAGGACTAGAGGTCATAGCCTCAGAATTAAAGGATGTTCTTTTAGGAAGAAGATGAGGTGAAATTTCTTTAGTCAGAGGGTGGTGAATCTGTGGAATTCTCTGCCACAGAATGCTGTGAAGGTCAGATAATTGGGTTAGGAGAGAGAGATAGATCAGCCATGATTGAATGGCAGAGTAGACTTGATGGGCTGAAGGGCCTATTTCTACTCCTATCACTTATGTCCTGATCTGACCACAAGACCTTGGGGGGGGGGGGGGGGGGGGGGAGAGAGAGAAACAGCCATTTGGTGGGTTCAATCACATTCATTCTAGACCCCAAATTCTATAAAGTAATTGATAACCAGAGGACATCGGTTTAAGGTGGGGGGGGGGGGGGAGATTAAATTGTAATCTGAGGGGTTACGCAAAGGGTGGTGGGCGTATGGAACGAGCTGTCGGTGACTATCACAACTTTTTAGAAGCAATGAAGATATTGGAAGGATAGTGGAAGGAACTACTGAAGAAGGGTCTCGACCCGAAACGTAACCCATTCCTTCTCTCCGGAGATGCTGCCTGTCCTGCTGAGATACTCCAGAATTTTGTGCATGTCTTTGGTTTAAACAGCATCTGCAGTTCCTTCATACACACAGTATTAAAACCTCCTTGTTCATAATCTATGCTTACATTAAAGGCAAGCAGCCCCTTCCTCTGTCTGAAGAAGGGGCCAAACCCAAAACCAAAATCTCCAGAGATGCTGACTGACCCCTTGAGTAACTCCAGCACTTTGTTTCTTTTAAAAAAAATAAGCCATCACCTGCAGTTCCTTGTTTCTACACATCTATACCTAGTGGTCTGCTTGGCAGCCCAGATACTTACTTTACCAACCTATGCTCCTCTGCTGCCACCTGCAGGACATGCACACCAAGGCCCCTTCGTTCCTCAATACTTTAGGAAGTAGAGTCTAGCATAGAATGTAACATTCTCTGTGGATGTCTTTGACTTGTCAGATGCTTCATAGAAAATAGCAAAGTACTTCACACCTATCATGATCTAACACACACAATGGCTGTCACGGTGGCGCAGCGGAGACCCAGGTTCGATCCTGACTATGGGCGCTGTCTGTACGGAGTTTGTACATTCTCCCCATGACCTGCGTGGGTTTTCTCCGAGATCTTCGGTTTTCTCCCAGACTCCAAAGACGTGCAGGTTTGTAGGTTAATTGGCTTGGTATAAATGTAAAAATTGTCCCTAGTGGGTGTAGGATAGTGTTAATGTGTGGGGATCGCGGGTCGGCGCGGACCCGGTGGGCCGAAGGGCCCTTTTCCGCGCTGTATCTCCAAACTAAACTAAAATCTAAATCCATCTGCAAATTTGTCCACCTACCCAACAAGGCTAAAAATGAGTTTCAGGGAGGGTAAATGTTAGGTTATGGCCATGCAACACCATTGATGTTCACAGTGCATACAAAAGGCAATTCACTTTTTGTGTCGTGTATGTTAGATCTTTGAAAAACAAAAAAAAAGTTTTTATCAAATCTCAACAAAATTAAGAACTATAGGGAAAAACTGCAGATGCTGGCTTAAACCGAAGATAGGCACAAAATGCTGGAGTAACTCAGCGGGACAGGCAGCATCTCTGGATGGAAGGAATAGGTGACATTTCAGGTCGAGTGCAGAAGGATCTCAACCCGAATCCTTCTCTCCAGAGATGCTGCCTGTCCCACAGAGTTACTCCAACTTTTTGCATCTATCTTAAGAACTATAGGGCCTTGCTTCCTTCAGTCAGTGTGATCCATGTGGGGTACACTAATATGCTAGGGCAGTTTGAGATCAAGAAGGAGGTGGTGTTGGATTTCTTGAAGAATGCTACAGTAGATAAGACCCCAGGGTCTCATAGCATCCATCCCAAGTTGGAGAGAGAAGAGACTGCAGGATCTTGGAGACTTGTATGTTCTCTAGCCACAGATGAGGTGTCCGGAAGATTGGAGAGTAACCAATGTTGTTCCCTTGTTTAGGAGGGAAATACAAAGTATAGGAGCAAAGAGGTCCTTCTGCAGTTGTATAGGTCCCTAGTGAGACCACACCTGGAGTATCGTGTGCAGTTCTGGACCCCTAATTTGAGGAAGGACATCCTTGCTATTGAGGGAATGCAATGTAGGTTTACAAGGTTAATTCCCGGGATGGTGGGACTGTTAATGCTGAGAGAATGGAGCGGTTGGGATTGTATACTCTGGAGTTTAGAAGGATGAGAGAGGATCTTATTGAAACATGTAAGATTGTTAAGGGTTTGGATACGCTAGAGGCAGGAAACATCTTCCTGATGTCGGGGGAGTGCAGAACCAGGGGCCATTGTTTCAGAATAAGTGTAAGCCATTTAGAACGGAGACGAGGAAATACTTTTTCTCGCAGAGAGTTGTGAGTCTGTGGAATTCTCTGCCTCAGAGGGCGGTGGAGGCCGGTTCTCCAGATACTTTCAACAGAGAGCTAGATAGGGCTCTTAAAGATAGCTGAGACAAGGGATATAGGGAGAAAGCAGGAACGGGGCACTGATTGGGGATGATCAGCCATGATCACATTGAAGGGCCGAATGGCCTACTCCTGCACCTATTGTCTGATACAGGAAATTAGGGGCCGGTGAACATAGGTGGAAAGGTTTTACTTACTTTTGAAGGAGAATGGGCTAATTAGGGACCTTCAGTATGACCTTGTCCATGCCACATCATGTCTTTCAAGCTTGTTTGTTGAGGCTATGAAGGTGATTGATGAGGGTAGGGCAGTGGATATTTCTACATGGATTTCAGGAAGGCATTTGACAAGATCCCTCATGGTAAGTTAATCCAGATGAAGCTACACACGATCCATGTTGACTTGGTAGTTTGGATTCAGAACTGGCTTACACATAAAAGTAAACGGGTCGGATGACTGTAGTTTAGTTTGGAGATACAGCAAGGAAACAGGCCCTTTGGCCCACTGAATCCGCGCCGACCAGTGATCACCCCATACACGGACACTATCCTACACACTAGGGACAATTTATATTTATACAAAGCCAATTTACCCATAAACCAGTTTAAGAAAGAACTGTAGATGCTGGTAAATCGAAGGTAGACAGAAAATACTGGAGTAACTCAGCGGGTGAGGCAGCATCTATGGAGAAAAAGGAATTGCCAAGGGTCTCGACCCGAAACGTCGCCAATTCCTTCTCTCCATAAATGCTGTCTTTTCGGTCTACCTTGCCTATAAACCTGTCGTCTTTGAAATGTGGGAGGAAACCTGGGAACTCAGAGAAAAACCACGCAGTGACGTAGAGAACGTGCAAACTTCGTATGTGAATGGCAAATGGAGTTTACTCTGAGCAGGTTTGAAGTGCTGCACTTTGAGTGGTCAAATGCATGGTGAAAGTGTACAGATGATAGAAGTATATAAAATTATGACAGGCATAGATTGGGTGGACGGTCAGAATCTTTTCTCCTGGATGGAAATGTAAATAAAGGCTCGGACACGGGAGGAATCATACAAGCTTCTTTACTGCAGGACACCACCTCCAGTCTCTCCCTGCTCATGCGTACTTGCCCCAGACATCACAAGACACCAATTACTTATCCTAATTATCCCATACCCAACACTCCTCCCCCTTTAACTTGGAGGCAGGTAATACCTTTTCTATTACATACACCGCACTCCTCCCCTTTTAAGTCCATTTCACCTGTACGATATATGCTCTTTTCCTACTATTGTGCACTTGTGATTTTAATTTAGCATTAGTCCTTTCATTACAGTTTGACTTGACATTACTGGAGGGCACAGCTTTAAGATGAGAGGGGGAAAGTTTAAATGAGATGTGCAGGGCATTTTTTTTCTAAACACATAGTGTGGTGGGTATCTGAAACTTGTTGAGAAGGGTGGTGGTGAAGGCAGATACATTTGTGGCATTTAAGATAAACACATGGATATGTAGGGATATGGATCATAACAGGTGGAAGGAATTGGTTTAATTTGGCATCATGTTCAACACAGACACTGCGGGCTGAAGGGCCTGTTTCTGTACTGTTCTATATTTATGCCTATCTTCAGTTAATGTATATGTTACAGAGATGTGTGTAAATCTCCAAAGGAAAATATTGTAACTTCTCTCTAACCCGAACAATGCTAATGCACTACAGTGAAGTGTGATTAGCTGGGCAAGAAACCCCTTGGGTTCACTGAAAATAACCCTGTTCCATCTCCCACGGCTGCTGCAGACATCCGCTTCAACTTCAAACCTGGAGAACTATTTTTGCTTTCTGCATGATTCCCATTTAATGTTTCCCACGGGTGGTCGGTTAGTCTGAAGGATTTCTGCACAGAATCACAAGCAGCTCATCACCGGACTGTGAACACACATGGAGCAAGCCTCCCGCCCGCCCGCCCCGCCTCTATCCACGCCCCTCAGCCAAAATTCCAGATTCAAAACAATCTTAGATTAGACTTATTAAATTCCTAGACAAGTGTCACAGCTGTTGCCTCACAGCGCGAGAGACCCGGGTTCCATCCTGACCTCAGGTGCTGCTTTTTGTGTGGAGTTTGCACAATCTCCCTGCGATCATGTGGGTTTGTAAATTGTCCCAGATGTGAAGGGAGTGGATGCAAAAGTGGGATAACTTAGAACTAGTGTGAACGGGAGATCGATGATGGGCTGAAAGGCCTGTTCCCATACTTTAGTTTTGGTACAGTTTAGAGATACAGCGCGGAAACAGGCCCTTCTGCCCAACATTTCAGAGTTCAAAACCCGACGTGAAGTAGCATAGTTGCGTTGCCCACTTTAAAAAAAAAGACTTTCTAAAACAAGACAAGCCTCACAGGAGAGAGAGACAGAGAGAGAGGGGATCTTATTGAAACATATAAGATTATTCACGGTTCGGACACACTAGAGACAGGAAACATGTTCCCGATGTTGGGAGGAACTCCAGAACCAGGGGCCGCAGTTTAAGAATAAGGGGTAAGCCATTTAGAACGGAGATGAGGAAAAAAAAATTCAAACAGGGAGTTGTGAGTCTGTGGAATTCTCTGCCTCAGAGGGTGGTGGAGGCCGGTTCTCTGGATGCTTTCAAGAGAGAGCTAGATAGGGCTCTTATAGATAATGGAGTCAGGGGCTATGGGGAGAAGGCAGGAACAGGGGTACTGATTGTGGATGATCAGCCATGATCACATTGAATGGCGGTGCTGGCTCAAAGTGGTTGAATGGCCCACTCCTGTACCGATTGTCTATTGTCTAATATCCCAAAGAAGGTTTGGTGACATTCAGCTGAGAGCAAGTTTTATCACACAACGTCGTTTTCATCACAAATTCAATCCAACTCCTTTGAGAAAGTGAACGTTAACTTTGTGAAAATGGTTTGTGAAAAAGAAATAAAGTATTTCCAAGTTACTTTGTTAAAAATTGAATTAGAAAGGTAATGGAAATTGTGCCCATTAATTACCTGATCCCCTGGTTGCCAAACACTTCAACTCCCCCTCCCATTCCCAATCTGACCATTCAGTCCTGGGCCTCCTCCATTGTCAGAGTGAGGCCAATCGCAATTTGGAGGAACAGCACCTCATATTTCGCCTGGGCAGCTTACACCCGTGGTATGAATATTGATTTCTCTGACTTCAAGCAACCCTTGTGGTGTGAGATTGCAACCTTCACGTGGTCCACCCTGCAATCAACCTGGAGTGCACAAACGGAAGATCAAACAGAACAAGTTGTCTACAACTTTAGGTTGTGCACGCCATATGCAAGAAGAAGAAGTAACCCTTGTATTTCCTCTCTCTCCGTCCCTCCTGCACCCAAGTCTTGTTAGCAGCTTCAAAGTCGTCTTGTTGAGCCTCATTGTCTGTAACTCGTTTTCACTTAGCCCACAGCTAACAATGGCCTGTTTCCTTCATTATCGTTACTTTTTTGCATATCTTTAATTCATTTGTTCTATATCTCTCTCTATATCACCGTCTATATCTCTCATTTTCTTTTCCCCTGACCCTTAGTCTGAAGAAGGGTCTCGACCCAAAACGTCATCTATTCCTTTTCTGTAGAGATGCTGTCTGTCCCGCTGAGGTACTCCACCTTTTTGTTTCTATCTTTGGTTTAAACCAGCATCTGCAGTTTCTTCCTACACATTAATGTTCTCTTGCCCAAAATATCCCGTTTAACTATTTCAACACTGTGTTGCCTCAGGATCGCAGTCATCATAACCAAAGACTTTTCCCATCCAGGTCATTCCTACCTCTCCCTGCTGATATCAGGCAGAATGTATAGAAGCTTGAAAGCGTGCACCTCCAGACTCGGGAGAAGTGGCTTTTGCCTCTCCATTGTCAGGCTTCTGAACGGTCCTACCATAAGCTAGGGTACTGTCCGATTCACCTCTACCCTATTGTAGACATTGGACTTTGTCTGTGAAACTGATGCGCTACAATGCTGGGAACTATATTCTGTACTCAATATCTTCCCCTTTGCTCTACCTATTGTACTTGAGTTTGGCTTAATTGTATTTTTAGTTTTGTTTAGTTTAGTTTAGAGATACACCGTTGAAGCAAGCCCTTCGGCCCACCGGTCCAGCGATCCCCGCAGAATGGACAGCTATCTGCAGAGCCAAAAGAGATGGGGGAGATATTGAACAATTTATTTTCTTCGGTATTCACCAAGGAGAAGGATATTGAACTCGGTGAGTTAAGGGGAAAGAGTAGAGTAGCTATGGAAACTATGAGATTCAAAGAGGAGGAAGTACTGACACTTTTGAAAAATATAAAAGTGGATAAGTCTCCAGGTCCTGACAGGATATTCCCTAGGACATTGAGGGAAGTTAGTGTAGAAATAGCAGGAGCTATGACAGAAATATTTCAAATGTTATTAGAAACGGGAATAGTGCCGGAGGATTGGCGTACTGCACATGTTGTTCCATTGTTTAAAAAGGGTTCAAAGAATAAACCTAGCAATTATAGACCTATTAGTTTGACGTCAGTGGTGGGCAAATTAATGGAAAGGATACTTAGAGATAATATATATAAGCATCTGGATAAACAGGGTCTGATCAGGAACAGTCAACATGGATTTGTGCCTGGAAGGTCATGTTTGACAAACCTTCTTGAATTTTTTGAAGCGGTAACTAGGGAAATTGATGAGGGTAAAGCAGTGGATGTTGTCTATATGGATTTCAGTAAGGCCTTTGACAAGGTTCCCCATGGAAGGTTGGTTAGAAGGTTCAATCTTTGGGTGTTAATGGCGGAGTAGCAAGATGGATTCAACAGTGGCTGAATGGGAGATGTCAGAGAGTAATGGTGGATGGCTGTTTGTCAGGTTGGAAGCCGGTGACCAGTGGGGTGCCTCAGGGATCTATGTTGGGTCCACTATTGTTTGTCATGTACATCAATGATCTGGATGATGGGGTGGAAAATTGGATAAGTAAGTATGCAGATGATACTAAGATAGGTGGTGTTGTGGATAATGAAGTAGATTTTCAAAGTCTACAGAGAGATTTGGGCCATTTGGAAAAGTGGGCTGAAAGATGGCAGATGGAGTTTAATGCTGATAAGTGTGAAGTGCTACATCTTGGCAGGACAAATCAAAATAGGACGTACATGGTAAATGGTAGGGAATTGAGGAATGCTGTGGAACAGAGGGATCTAGGAATAACTGTTCATAGTTCCCTGAAGGTGGAATCGCATGTAGATAGGGTGGTAAAGAAAGCCTTTGGTGTGCTGGCCTTTATAAATCAGAGCATTGAATATAGGAGTAGGGAAGTAATGTTAAAATTGTACAAGGCATTGGTAAGACCAATTCTGGAGTATGGTGTACAATTTTGGTCGCCTAGTTATAGGAAGGATGTCAACAAAATAGAGAGAGTACAGAGGAGATTTACTAGAATGTTGCCAGGGTTCCAGCAACTATGTTACAGAGAAAGGTTGAACAAGTTAGGTCTTTATTCTTTGGAGCGCAGAAGGTTAAGGGGGGACTTGATTGAGGTCTTTAAAATGATGAAAGGGATAGACAGAGTTGACGTGGATACGTTTTTCCCATTGAGGGTAGGGAAGATTCAAACAAGAGGGCATGACATGAGAATTAAGGGACAGAGGTTTCGGGGTAACGTGAGGGGGAACTTCTGTTACTCAGAGGGTGGTGGCTGTGTGGAATCGGCTTCCAGCAGAAGTGGTGGAGGCAGGATCGATTTTAACATTTAAGAGTAAAGTGGATAGGTATATGGACGTGAAGGGAATGGAGGGGTATGGTCTGAGTGCAGGTAGATGGGACTAGGGGAAAACAAATGGTCGGCACGGACTGGAAGGGCCGAGAGGGCCTGTTTCCGTGCTGTAATTGTTATATGGTTATATACATTAATACTATCCTACACCCGCTAGGGACACATTTTACATTTACAATTTTTTCATTTACCAAGTCAATTAACCTACAAACTTGTACGTCTTGTATTTATATATAGTATTATCTTCATTGGATAGCACGCAAAAACAAAGCTTTTCACTGTGCCTCAGTAGAAATGACAATAATAAAAGGTTAAGACAAACTTTGAGAAACTCAGCGGGTGAGGCAGCATCTATGGAGTGAAGGTGATGTTTCAGGTCAAGACCCTTCTTCAGATGTGGGGGGGCGGGAAGAAGAAAGGAAGAGGTGGAGAGTGGGCTGTGGGAGAGCTGGGAAGAGGAGGTGAAGGAGAGTGAAAGCAAGGACTACCTGAAATTGGAGAAGTCAATGTTCATACCACTGGGGCGTAAACTGCCCAAGCGAAATATGAGGCGCAGCTCCTCCAATTTGCGGTGGGCCTCACTCTGGCCATGGAGGAGGCCCAGGACGGAAAGGTCAGTTTGGGAACGGGAGGGGGAGTTGAAGTGCTGAGACACCGGGATATCAGGTTGGTTATTGCGAACTGTGCGGAGGTGTTTGGCGAAGCGGTCGCACAGAAGTGCAGTGGTAGAGTCACTGCCTTACAGCGCCAGAGACCCGGATTCAATCCTGACTACGGATGCTGCCAGTTTGGAGTTTGCAGGTTCTGCCTGTGACCGCGTGGGTTTTCTCTAGTTGCTCCTGTTTCTTCCCAAACTTGCATGTTTGTAGGTTAATTGGCTTCTGTTAAAAAAATTGCCCCTAGTGTGTATAATAGAACTGGTGTATGGGTGATCGCTGGTCGGCTCAGACTCGGTGGGCCGATGGGCCTGCTTCAAACTAAGCTTCAAACTTACTGTATCTGTAAACTAAACTAAACCAAAACGCAAAGCAGATAAACCTACCTGCAACAACTGTGAAGTCCGCACTGACGTCACAAGCTATCAGGTCCCCATTGTGAATGTACTTTTTGACGGCAGCTTTCACCTTACCCATTCCCAGTTCATTCCCTCCATCACCGATGCCTGTTGAACCAAAAGACACAAATAGTATCTGATTACATCGATGATCAGCTTACCCTGTTCCAATAGAACATACAGGGCAAGTTTAGCAACTTTGCCGATTATACAATAGTGGGTGGGTCTTGCAGATGGGCAGGACCTACACAGTGAATGGTGGAGCTCTGGGGAGTACAAAATCATGAGAGGAATACATTGGGTCGATGCACAGAATCTCTTGCCCAGAGTGGAGGAATCAAGGAGCAGAGGACATAGGTTCAAGGTGAAGGGGAAAAGATTTAATGGGAATCTGAGGGGTGGCTTTTTCACACAAAATGTGGTGGGTGTATGGAACAAGCTGCAGACGAAGTAGTTGAGGCTGGGACTATCCCAACTAAGAGACAGTTAGACAGGTACATGGATAGGACAGATTTGGAGGGCTCTGGACCAAACGCAGGCAGGTGGGACTAGTGTAGCTGGGACATGTTGGCCGGCGTGGGCAAGTTGGGCCGAAGGGCCTGTTTCCTCACTGTATCACTCTATGACTCTATGGTGAAGATGGTTGTGAAAAATTGCAACAGGATCTTGATCGATTGGCCTTATGCACTGAGAAATGGTTGATGGAATTTAATACAGAGAAATTTGAGATATAACATTTTGTGAAGGATCTAAACAGTGAATGGTAGGGCTCTGGGGAGTGTTGTAGAGCAGAGGGATCTAGGAGTGCAGGTGCATGGTTCATTGAATGTGGAGTCGCAGGTAGATAGGGTGCTCAAAATGGCATTTGGCACATTGGCATTCATCAGTCGGAGTATTGAGTATAGAACTTAGGAGGTCATGTTGCAGTTGTATAAGACGTTAGTGAGGCTGCATTTAGCGCATTGAGTTCAGTTCTGGGCACCGTGTTATAGGGAAGATATTGTCAGGCTGGAGAGGGCACAGGGATATAGGCGGTCTGAGCTATAGGGAGAGGCTGAGACTCTATTCCTTGGAGTGCAGGAGGATGAGGGATGATCTTATAGAGGTGTATAAAATTATGAGAGGAATAGATCGGGTAGACGCACGGTCTCTTCCCCAGAGCAGGTGAATCGAGGACCGGAGGACATAGGTTTAAGGTGAAAAGATTGAATCGGAGTCTGAGGGGTAACTTTTTCACACAAATGGTGGTGGGTGTATGGAACAAGCTGCCAGAGGAGGTAGTTGGGACAGGGACTATCCCAATGTTTAAGAAACAGACAGGTACATGGATGGAACAGGTTTGGAGGGATACGGGGCATACGCGGGCAGGTGGGACTTATTGGCCGGTGTGGGCTGGTCGTGCTGAAGGGCCTGTTTCCCACACTGTATCACTAGATGACTCTGTGACTCTAAGACATTGGTGAGGCCGCAGATGGAATATTGTGTTCAGTTTTGGTCAGCCTACAGTAGGGAGGAGGTAATTAAGATGGACTTACCGGTTGTGACGATTCCAGGGATGTTTTCTGCTGCCAGGAACAGTTTGTCAATAGGATCCACCAAATGCTTGATGTTCACTTGCCGTGCATTGTAGTAATTGCCATCTGCAGCCATTCCAGCTCGCTCTATGGCTACAAGGTGGTCAAACCTGTCCATTTTCAAACAGGAATGCAAAAATCATTAATAGTCACACCCACATGCCCAAAATCTATAATCCACTTTTATTTACCACCGGGTGGCGCCAGCAATGGCTGCCTCACCAACAGTTTATCTGTCCATTCCTTCTCTGTTGTTTGATAGTATGTGTTAAGTATGGTTTAGTGTTCTTTAGCTTGATTTATGTTGGGGAGGGGGGAGAGGGAGGGATTAAAAAAACCCTTTTTTTTTATCTCTTACCTTGACTGAGATGCAATTTTTTTCCCAATTGTATCTCCGTCCGCACTGCGGCCTAACATCGAGGAGCTGGTAGCATTTGCTGGAGACCAACTTTGGAAGCTCCACTGCGGACTTACCATCGTGGAGCTTGCGATCCCAGTCGGGAATCGACTTTAGAGGTCCAACCGTGGGAGCCTGCGGACTTTAACATCGTGGGGCTCGCGGTCTCTGGTTAGAGACCAACTTCAGGAGCTCTGAGCTGCAGGAGCTTCGACCGCCCCGAATAGAGGAAGAAGATTAGACTTTATTGCCCTCCATCACAGTGAGGAACGTGGGGAATCTGCTGTGAGGGAATTTATGTTAACTTTTATGTGTGTCTTGTTGCTTTTTTTTTAGGAGGGCTGTATGGTAATTTGAATTTCACTGTACCTTAATTGGTACACGTGACAATAAACTGACCTTGAAACCTTTTTACATTTCTAATTCGCGAGCAGAGGTGTTAGCAACACCGCAAGCTGGAGGAACAGCACCTCATATTCCGCTTGGGGAGTCTGCATCCTTTGGGCTTGAATATTGAATTTTCTCAATTCTGTTAACCCTTGCTGTCTCCTCCCCTTCCCACCTCTCCCTCAGCCCTCGGGCCCTGACATTCCCTCTATCTGTATCTCCCTCCCCCACCCCAGTCGCACCAGCTTCTCATTTTCACACTACAAACAGCTTACTGTTCCCTTTATCACCAATACTTTTTTGCATATCTTTCACTCATTGTTCCTTATCTCTCCACATCACCGTCTATATCTCTCGTTTCCCTGATCCCTGACCAGTCTGAAGAAGGGTCTCGACCCGAAACGTCGCCTATCTCCTTCGCTCCTTAGATGCTGCTGCACCCGCTGAGTTTCTCCAGCTTTTTGTGTACCCCCGTGTTAAAACTCAAGATGGACACAAAGTGCTAGAGTAAGGAATAGGTGACATTTTGGGTCGAGACCCATCTTCGAACTGAATCAGGGGAGAGGGAAACGAAAGATATTAAATGGTGCAAAGAATAAATCTTCTTCTTGCGAATGAAACATAAACCAAAGGAATAGTTAGATCTCGAGCCGTGTGTTGAGCAGCTAGGTTGTTGTCTGTGTTGGCATCAATGTCCGCCAGGCCCTGAGCTCCATTTGGTGGGTGGTAGAGCGGGCACCCAGAGATGACATGGTTGGCTGTCTGTTGTTCTGCTCCGCATTCACAGGCTGGGCTCTGGCGGAGTCCCCATCTCCACGTGTGGGCATTGAAAAGCCCAACTCCAGTACCAAGTCTGTTGAGCTTCACCCATGCTCCTCTGGGGAGCTCAGACCCTGGACAGCTTTTATCTGGTGAAGATATGTAGCTGTGTAATGGAAATAAGGTTGCCTTCCACTCCTGTGACCACTTGGTGGCTATCCAGTGTGCTTTTGAACAAATGAATGAAAGGCATGCAAAAGGACAAATCAAAGGCAGCTACGAAGATCATGGAAAGGTGGAGCCCACAATAGTCCATTGTTGGCTGTAGAGAAGGTGATACCGAGTGCTACAAAGAGTGAAACTAAGCAGGACGACAGTGAAACTACTAGGACGACTAGGATGGGGGAAGGACGTAGAGAGAGGGGATGCAAGGGTTGCTTGAAGTTAGAGAAATCAATATTCATACTGCTGGGCTGCAACAATGTTCCTCAAGTCCTAAGTGTTACTGGTGGGTGATGCAGCAAGGTGCAGAACCCCCCTCTCCCTATTTTATTCATGATTTCCCAATGTACAGGGACCTCGCTCGCTGTTCCACCCGTTTATGAAAAATGTCCCATTTTACAGGGAGCTGTACGGTAGTTTTGTTAATGTACCATCGTACAAGAACCACACTCTCCCACCAGTTTACCAAAGATATCTCTTGCACAAGCACCCCCTGGTTTGGTCGAGGTCTTATTATTCAGAAATCTTCCCCTAACATTTACTGATGGAATCTTATTGACAATGGAGTCATAGAACATAGGACAGTACAGGAACATATCCCTCCATTCTCTGCATATCCGTGTGCCTATCTAAAAGCCTCTTAAACGCCACTATCGTATCTACCTCCACCATTAGCCCTGGCAACACATTCCAGGCACCCGTCATTTTCTGTGTGAAAAAAAGAACTTGCCAGCACATCTCCTTTAAACTTTGCTAGTTTCAAATTTGGCAAATTCAATGCCAAGAGGACATTAATATCCGGAGGACTGGAATACAAAAACAGAGATGTAATGCTGAGGCTCTAGAAGGCGCTGGTCAGGCCGCATTTGGAGAACTGTGAGCTGATTTGGTCCCCATATCTGAGGAAGGAAGTGCTCACTGGAGAGGGTCCAGAGGAGTTTACAAGAATGATTCCAGGAATGAGTGGGTTAGCATATGATGAGCGTTTGACAGCACTGGGCCTCGATTCACTGGTTTAGAAGGTTGAGGGGGGACCTTATTGAGACTTACAGAATAATGAAAGGCATAGATAGAGTGGATTTGGAGAGGATGTTTCAACTGGTGGACCAGAGGTCATAGCCTCAGAATTAAAAGGCGGTGAGGAGGAACATCTTTAGTAGAGAGTAGTTAATCTGTGGAACTCATTGCCACAGAGGGCTGTGGAGGCCATGAGGTTTCGGGTCAAGACCTTTCTTTCAGACTGAAGAAGGGTCCCATTGCTTCTCTCCAGAGATGCTGCCGGTCCCGCTGAGTTACTCCTGCATTTTGCGTCCATCTTCAAATGACGTCACGCGCTCCAGGCGGCTGTGCGTACGCATGAAATCGCGCGTGACCTTCGCGGGACCGTTGCGGCTCAACGGGACCACGAGGTCGCGTAATTTGCGTGCCAAGTACACGCAAGCGGGACGGGCCCTTTATACACAATGCCCCGACCAATGAAGGTGAGCAGACCGTATGCCTTCTTTACCACTCTATCTACTTGAGTTGCAATTTTCAGGGAGTTGTGGATTTGGGTCTCAGGGAGCTGAGCATTGGCTTTGTTGATGATGCCCCATTGAAGAGCCACAGAGTGATAGTGTGGAAACAGGCCCTTCGGCCCAACATGCCCATACTGACCGACGTGTCCCAGCTACACTAGTCCCACCTGCCTGCGCTATGGTCCATATCCCTCCAAACCTGTCCTATCCAAGTACCTGTCTAACTGTTTTTTCACTGTTGTGATATTCCCAGCCTCCACTACCTCCTCTGGCAGCTTGTTCCATACACCCACCAATCTTTGTGTGAAAAAATTCCAATTAAATCTTTTCCCCTTCATCTTGAACCTATGTCCTATGGTTCTCGATTCCCCTACTCTGGGCAAAAGATTCCGTGCATTACCCGATCTATTCCTCTCATGATATTCCTTCGTGAGTAACTCTAGCTTTTCCGGTACTCAGTGTACCGTTGACTCCCAACAGTGGTACAATCAGGGTTTACCTTGGAAACTGCAGCTTGCCTTCATGGCATAGGAACAGCAGGGGTGAATCCTCGCCAACATCCTGGTAGCTGATAACAGGCACAGCAGCTTTTATTAGTCCTAAGAGGAGAAAAAGGAGGCAGATATTTTTGTTTTTGAGACACAGCGCGGAAACATGCCCTTCGGCCCACCAAGTCCGCGTCGACCAGTGACCACCTCCTACACTAAAGGGCTTGTCCCACTGTACAAAGTATTTCAAGAGTTCTCCCGAGTTTCCTCTGATTCGAACTCGGAGAATTACGGTAATAGCCGCTCGTAGGTACTTGGGGCTCTCGTGGACATTTTTCAGTGTTGTAAAAACTTCACGAGTTACCACGTTTCCCGAGTACCTGCCGTTAGCGTTACGAGCCGCTACAAGACATCCACGAGCTCCGACGTAGCCTCTACGTACTTACCACAAGTTTGATTTTTTTTAAACTCAGGAGAGCTCTTGAATTACCTCGATCAGTGGGACAGGCCCTTTACACTATCCTGCACACACTAGGGACAATTTACAATTTTTACAGAAGCCAATTAATGCACATACCTGTGCGTTTTTGGAGTGTGGGAGGAAACTGGAGCTCCCGGAGAAACCCCACACACGATCCTACACGCCAGGGACAATTTACAATTTTTACAGAAGCCAATTAACCTCCACGTCTTTGGAAGAGCGTGCAAACTCTGCACAGACAGCACCCGTGGTCAGGACCAAACCTGGGTCTCTGGCGCCGTGAGGCAGCGGCTCCATTACTCTGCTGCACTTGGCGATTCGGTGCTTCATTAGATGCCTTCAAAGCATTGAAACTATCTCCTTCCACCACCTCCTCTCGCTTAGAAGGCACTCGTGCATCAGAACCCAAGGCAGAGTATTAATCTTCACTTTCTGGCAGTTCAAATACAGAATAGGAAAAGAAAATAGCACCTTGTTCGACAGCCTCTTCAACGATCATCTTGTTCAATTCCAAGGCTCTTTGATCCGTTACTATGGAAATGCTTTTCTTCAGGGCCTGCAGCATGGCTGCCATGGCAATGGCTCCTGGAGGACCATCTGTCTCCTCTGGGGGCTGGTGGTTTAAGTGGGTTGGAAAGCCAGTGGTTATCAGCACAGACTTTGCATGAGACAGTGAGAGGCAAACTTTCAGCAGCTGGTCTTCGATCAGCAGATGCTTGATCCCTCGATCACCTGCCGAACATGCAAACACACTGCGTTAAGTCTCAACTCCAACTGTTTCTGTCCAGCTATATTCATATGTGATGGGAACAGAATTAGGCCATTCAGCCCATCAAATCTACTCTGCCATTCAATCAAGGCAGATCTATCTTTCCCTCTCAAACCCGTTCTGCCTTCTCCCCATAACCCCTGACACCCGTACTAATCAAGAATCTATGTATCTGCCTTAAAAATATCCATTGACTTGGCCTCCATTGTCTCTGGCAATGAATTCCACAGATTCACCGCTCTCAGACTAAAGGGTATTTCTCCTCATCTCCTTCCGAATAGAATGTCCTTTAATTCTTAGGCTATGACCTCTAGTCCAAGACTCTCCCACTAGTGGAAACATCCTTTCCACGTCCACTCTATCCAGGCCTCTCACTATTTGAGTTGTCAAAACAGAGCAAACCTTGTAGATAGACACAAATTGCTGGAGTAACTCAGCATCTCCGGAGAGAAGGAATGGGTGACGCTTTGGGTCGTGACCTGAAGCTTCGCCCACTCCTTCTCTCCAGAGATGTTACCTGTCATAAGTTCATGTGATAGGAGCAACATTAGACCATTTGGCCCATCAAGCCTACTCCGTCATTCCATCATGGCCGATCTATCTTTCCCGATTCTCCTCACTTCTCCCCATAATCCCGCTGAGTTACTCCAGCATTTTGTGGTTATCTTCGGCGTAAACCAGCATCTGCAGTTCCTTCTTACACAGAGCAAGCACTGTTGCAGTTTTGCACGTGTAGATTAGTTTAGAAATACAGCAAGGAAACAGACCCTTTGGCCCGCCGAATCCACGCCGAACTAGTTGTTTGTTATCCCACTTTCCCATTCAGTCCAAGTTCAGTTTAGTTGAGAGATACAGCATGGAAACAGGCCCTTCGGCCCACCGAGTCCACGCCGACCATTGATCGTCCGTTCACACTAATCCTACATTAGATCCCAGATTCCTTTATTTGTCATTCAGACACTGGGGGTAATAAATTAAAACAAAAAACACACAATACACATAATTTAACAATCCACCACAGAGGCACCTCCTCACTGTGGTGGAAGGCAATCAATCTGCAAACCAGGCCAGGCCGCCATCCTGGAGAGCCGCCGGAGCCTTGGAGAGCCGCCGGGTGGAGAACCGCCGGAGCGCCAATGGAGAGCCGCCGGAGCGCTGCGGGATGGAGAGCAAAACACCCGAAACACCCGCTGGAGAAGCGCCAATGCCCCGCTGCTGGAACACCCGCTGGAGCAGCGCCAATGCGGGCCGCCGCTGGAACACCCGCTGGAAACACCCGCTGGGACGTGGTCCGGACACGGAGAACGGTGCTGCAAACTCCACACGGAGAGCAGCCAAGGTCAGAATTGAATCTGAGAGAGAGCAGCCTCTACCACTGTGCCCTTGATAAGAGGTAGGCATTGCTTTATAATGCGGGGTTTATTTGGATCTGGGTCTGTATTGCAATTATAACTGTATACAAACTAGTAGTGTTACTGTTGTCCTGATCTCTTTCACAGTTGGGGGAGTCCAGAACCAGGGGCCACAGTTTAAGAATAAGAGGTAAGCCATTTAGAACGGAGACGAGGAAACACGTCGTGAGTCTGTGGAATTCTCTGCCTCAGAGGGCAGTGGAGGCAGGTTCTCTGGATGCTTTCAAGAGAGAGCGAGATAGGGCTCTTAAAGATAGAGGAGTCAGGGGATATGGGGAGAAGGCAGGAACGGGGTACTGATTGTGGATGATCAGCCATGATCACATTGAATGGCTGGAAGGACCGAATGTCCTACTCCTGCACCTATTGTCTATAAACTCTTCTGCTGCCTCCTTCAGTGCCATTCGGCTTTCTATTATAGATGTCCGCTCTCAGCTCCCATGTTGGAATAGTGTATAGTACTGAATCTGTTCTCTGTGATAACTTTTCCTGATTATGTGACCATCTTTGGAAGCCAAGCTTGTAAACTCTGAAACTTATTCCAGGGTCGTAGATGTGGCGCGGTCCGGCACAAAGACCAGAATCTCCACCGCTGACTCCATCTACATTTCACAGCCAACATCGCCAAAGAAAGGCACAAAATGCTGGAGAAACTCAGCGGGTCAAGCAGCATCTCTGGAGAACATGGATCGTTGACATTTCTGGTCGGGACCTTTCTTCAGACTCAGTTGGTGGTAGAGGTATGAAATCCCACATGATTAAGGTAGTGGATGAGGTGGAGAGTTAGCCAAGGCTGGATGGAAGAACATCAGGTTGGGAGTGGGGAATTAATGTATCCGTGGACAAATGAGAGACAAATAAACTTCTTCTGCTGAAGAAGGGTCTCGACCCGAAAATGTCGCCCATTCGTTCTCTCTAGAGATGCTGGTTGTCCCGCTGAGTTACTCCAGCATTTTGTGACTACCTTCGATTTAAGCCAGCATCTGCAGTTCATTCCTTCACACTGCAATGCAATGCATCTGCCAAAGGCATCATACCTAACCCTAGAGTGATGGTGAAGGGGGTGCGGCGGAGGTTCATGATCTTTCTGCTGTCACAATAGTGGAGGGATTGGGGAAGACAGAGTTGGTTAAATAAGCCAGGAGGATACACCGACCCCCCACCCAACCCCACCGCTCCCCATTCCTCCTTTGGGTGGATAACACAGTGGCACTGCTGGTACAGCCAGTACCTCACAGAGCCAGAGACGCGGGTTCAATCCCGACCTCGGGTGCAGTCCGTACGGAGTTTGCACGTTCTCCCTGTGACTGCGTGAGTTTCCTCCGGGTACTCCCATTTCTTCCCACAACCCAAACTTGTGCAGGTTAATAGATTAATTGGCTCTATGTAAAATTGCCCCTAGTGTGTCGGGAGTGGATGGGAAAATGGGATCTCACAGAATTAGTGTGAACGGGTGGCCGATGGTCAGCATGGACTCAGTGGGTCGAAAGGCTCTGTTTCCAAGCTGCATCTTAAACTAAAGTAAACACATCTTAACCAGGTGTGTAGGAAGAATCTGCAGATACTGGTTTACATGGAAGATAGACACAAAATGCTGGAGTAACTCAGCAGGACAGGCAGCATCTCTGGAGAAAAGGAGAATAAGGAGTAAGCCATTTAGAACAGAGACAAGGAAACACTTTTTCTCACAGAGAGTGGCGAGTCTGTGGAATTCTCTGCCTGTGGAGGCAGGTTCTCTGGATGCTTTCAAGAGAGAGCTAGATAGGGCTCTTAAAAATAGCGGAGTCAGGGGATATGGGGAGAAGACAGGAACGGGGTACTGATTGGGGATGACCAGCCATGATCACATTGAATGGCGGTGCTGGCTCGAAGGGCCAAATGGCCTACTCCTGCACTTATTGTCTATTGAAAATGTGACGTTTCAGATCGGGACCCTTCTTCAGACTCTGGACACTCTGGGTCTGAAAAAGGTTCTGAAGAAGGGTCATGACCTGAAACGTCACCTATTCCGTTTCCCCAGAGATGCAGCCTGTCCCGCTGATTTACTCCAGCACTTAGCATTTTTTTTTTGTAAATGAGCATCTGCAGTTTCATGTATGTAAACAAACTAACTGATCCGGATTTTAACAAACTGAAGTAGAAACGTAGAAGAAACATTTTAAAAAAAATAGGTGCAGGACTAGGTCATTCGACTTTTGAGCCAGCACAGCATTCAATATAATCATGGCTGATCAACTAAAATCATGAACCCGTTCCTGCTTTATCCCCATATCCCTTGATTCCCCAAGAGCTAAATCTACCTCTCTTGAAAACATCCAGTGAATCGGCCTCCACTGCCGTTTTTGGCAGAGAATCCCACAGATTCACAACCCTCTGGGGGAAATTGTTTGTCCTCGCCTCAGTTCTAAATGGCCGACCCCTTATTCTTAAACTGTTACCCCTTGTTCTGGACTCACCCAACATCGGGAACATTTTTCCTGCATCTAGCCTGTCCAATCCCTTAACAATTTTATATGTTTCCATAAGATTCCCCCCTCATCCTTCTAAATTCCAGTGAATCCAAGTTCAGTCAACTCATTCTTTCATCATATGACTGTCCTGCCATCCCGGGAATTAACCTCGTAAACCTACGCTGCACTCCCTCAATAGCAAGAATGTCCTTCCACACATTAGGAGGACAAAACTACACACAATACTCCAGGTGTGGTCTCACCAGGGCCCTGTACAACTGCAGTAGGACCTCCTTGCTCCTATACTTAAAAGCAAAGTAAAAACTCATGCTCAGATTTGGCTTCAGGACTGATTGTCTACAGAACAGGAAGTATTAGGAAGGAACCTTCATTGTCAATTTGAAGAGCCTCATGGACTACAAGGAGAAGATGAAGGAGATGTTTACCTTCTTTGTGTCTCACATCTAAACCAGGGCCGGGGCACTCGTGTTTAAATGTAACATCTTACCTGGATCTTGCTGAATCAGTCTATCCAGCGCCGTGATCTTCTCCACGGCAGAGCGCGAGGCCACACTGTAATGGGGTGGGTTCTGAGAAATGCAGAACACCTGAGGGGTCTCAACGCTGCTGACACAACCATCAGCCAGCTTCTCCTCACTCCTCAGGTCGGTAAGGAACATGCAACCGGGAGCATGGGTGAATGCCAGGGGGGATCCTGAAGAGGAAATAAACCAGTTACATCATTAAAGAATGGAATCAACTTCTATTGCCTTTCACAATCGAGGACAGTCCTGACCTCTACCTCGTTAGAAACATGGAAAATAGGTGCAGGAGGCCATTAGGCCCTTCAAGCCAGCACCGCCATTCATTGTGATCATGGCTGTTCATCCACAATCAGTAACCCGTGCCTGCCTTCTCCCCATATCCCCTGATTCCACTAGCCCCCAGAACTCTATCTAACTCTCTTTTAAATTTATCCAGTGAATTGGCCTCCACTGCCTTCTGTGGCAGAGAATTCCACAAATTCACAACTCTCTGGGGGAAAAAGGTTTTAAATGGCCTCCCCTTTATTCTTAGACTGTGGACCCTGGTTCTGGACTCCCCCAACATCGGGAACACGTTTCCTACCTCGAGCGTGTCCAAACCCTTAACAATCTTATATGTTTCAATAAATTCCCTCTCATCCTTCTAAACTCCAAAGTGTACAAGCCCAGCCATTCCATTCTCTCAGCATATGACAGTCCCGCCATCCTGGGAATTAACCTTGTAAACCTACACTGCACTCCCTCAATAGCAAGAATGTCCTTCTTCAAATTAGGGGCCCAAAACTGCACACAATACTCCAGATGTGGTCTCACTATGGCCCTGTACAATTGCAGAAGGACCTCTTTACTCCTATAATCAAATCTTCTCAATATGAAGGCCAACATGCCATTAGTTTTCTTCACTGCCTGCTGTACCTGCATGTTTACTTTCAGTGACTGGTGAACAAGGATACCCAGGTCTCGTTGCAATTCCCTTTTTCCAAATTTGACATAATTGAGATAATAACCTGCCTCCTTGTTCTTGCCGCCAAAGTGGATAACCTCACATTTATCTACATTATACTGCATCTGCCATGCATCTGCCCACTCACTCAACCTGTCCAAGTCACCCTGCAACTTCCTAGCATCCTCTTTGCAGTTCACACTGCCACCCAGCTTTGTGTCATCTGCAAATTTGCTAGTGTTACTTTTAATTCAAAGGACAAAGAACATTTATTGTCACATGCACCAATTGGTGCAGTGAAATTTGAGTTGCCATTGCAGCACACAAATAAAATAAACACAACATTATAGAATTTAACATTAACCATAAAAATCATCCCCCCCACAGCAGGATCAACGTTTCCCACTGTGAGGGAAGGCAGCATAGTTCAGTCCACTTCCTCCATGTTCACCCGTGGTCGGGACCAATTGAGGCCTTCGCAGACGCCGCTACGGCGGCCCAACGTTTCAGGCCCTCTCGCCGGAATGATGCAACTCAGGCGTCGAAAGAACGCTCAACAGCGGCTTGGAGTTCCGAAACGACCGCTTGATACCGGAGACCGCAGCTCCCGAAGTCCACAGGCCGCGCTGGGCGGAGCTCCAGCACTGGCGATCTCGGAGAAAGATCCCAGGCTCCACGGTGTTTAAAGTCAGTGCTGCAGCTCCACAATGTTAAAGTCAGCACTACAGAGCTCCACACAGCGACCCGGGTAAGGCATCGCCCCGCTCCGCGATGGTACCTCAATGCTAAAGATGCAGCTCGAAGCTCTGGTCGGCCTCCGGCAGGAAAGGCCGTGCCAATCCAGGTGGTACAGCTGCGAGAAAGGGGCGAAGATGCGACTCGGAGGAAGGACGCATCCACGCCCAGGGATGGAAAAAACAGTTCCCCCCCCCCACATAAAAAGACTAAAAGGCCTCCAGAACAAAACTTTTTAACAAACTGAAAATAAAAAAGGTGAAGAACAAACAGATGCAGGCGAGGCCGCCACACTCTATGGTGCCACCACACGTTCCATCATCTAAATCATTAATATACTGTATATTGTCAATAGTTGCAGCCCCAGCACCGAGCCTTGCGGCACTCCACTTGCCACTGCCTGCCATTCTGACAGAAATCTGTTTATTCCTACTCTTTGCTTCCTGTCTGCTAACGAATTTTCTATCTATGTCAATACCCTACCCCCAATACCATGTGCTCTAATTTTGCCCACTAATCTCCTGTATGGGACCTTATCAAAGGCTTTCTGAAAGTCTAGATACACTACATCCACTGGCTCTCCTTCAACCATTTTACACAAAAAATTCCAGAAGATTAGTCAAGCAGGATTTCCCCTTCATAAATCCATGCTGACTTGGACCAATCCTTTTACTGATATCCAAATGCGCCGTTATTACTTCTTTAATAATTGACTCCAGCATCTTCCCCACCACCGATGTCAGGCTAACTGTTCTATAATTCCCCGTTTTCTCTCTCGCTCTTTTCTTGAAAAGTAGGATAACATTAACTACCCTCCAATCCACCGAAACTGATCCTGAATCTATAGAACATTGGAAAATGATTACCAATGCGTGCACAATTCACCTCGAGTACCCTGGGATGCAGACCATCAGGGGATTTATCAGCCTACAGTCCCATCAGTCTGCCCAATACCATTTCTCGTCTAATGCAAATTTCTTTCAGTCCTTCTGTCTCCCTAGTTCCTCTGTCCTCCAGTACATCTGGGAGATTGTTTGTGTCTTCCTCAATAAAGACAGAACCCAAAGTACCTGTTCAACTCTTCTGCAATTTCCTTGTTGCCCATAATAATTTCACCCATTTCTGCCTTCAAGGGACCCACAGTTGTCTTTACTAATCTTTTTCTCTTAACATATATAAAAAAGCTTTTACTATCCTTCTTTATATTCTTGGTGAGCTTACCTTCGTACTTCCTCTTTTGCCCTGATGTCCTTTGAAAGTTTCCCAATCCTCTGGCTTCCTGCTACTCTTTGCTATGTTATACACCTTTTCTTTTAGTTTTATACCACCCCTAACTTCTCTTGTCAGCCACAGTTGCCTCTTACTCCCCCTTAGAATCCTTCTTCCTCTTTGGAATGAAATGATCATGCATCTTCTGGATTATGCCCAGAAATTCCTGCCATTGCTGTTCCACCGTCATTCCTGCTAGGATCCTTTTCCAGTTGAGCTTGGCCAGCTCCTCTCTCATGTCTTCATAGTCCCCTTTGTTCAACTGCAACACTGACACTTCTGATTTAACCTTCTCCCTCTCAAATTGCAAATTAAAACTTATCATATTATGGTCACTACCTCGTAGCGGTACCTTTACATTGAGTTCCCTTATTAAATCTGGTTCATTGCACAACACTAAATCCATCTTGGAGTCTGTGGAATTCTCTGCCTCAGAGGGTGGTGGAGGCTGATTCTCTGGATACTTTCAAGAGAGAGCTTGATAGGGCTCTTAAAGATCGCGGTGTCTGTGGATATGGGGAGAAGGCAGGAATGGGGTACTGATTGTGGATGATCAGCCATGATCACACTGAATGGCGGTGCTGGCTCGAGGGGCCGAATGGCCTACTCCTGCACCTATTGTCTATTGTCACTCTACAAACTCCCTTTCTTGGGGTCCAGAACCAACCTGATTTTCCCAGTCTACCTGCATATTGAAATCTCCCATAACCACAGTGGCATTACCTTTGTTACATGCCAGTTTTAATTCCAGCTGCAGCTTGCACTGTTTAATCCAGGCTACTGTTTGGGGGCCTGTAGATAACTCCCATTAGTGTCTTCTTACCTTTACAATTCCTCAATTGACTCTACATCGTCAGTTCCTGTCATCCCTCGCAAGGGACTGAATTTCATCCCTCACCAACAGAGCTACCCCACCTCCATTTTCACATGTTTGGCCCATATCTCTCTAATCCTTTATTGCCAATGTACCTAGCCTAATGTCTTCTAAATGCGGTTATAGTACCTGCCTCAACTACCCCCTCTGGCAGCTCATTCCATACACCCACTACCTGTATTATTTATGATTTTTAGTTATGATATTTCAACTGTGACTTTAATAAAAAGTGCAAGTTCTCTGTAATGGATTACAAAATTGTGCTTATTGGATGAATTTTTATTGCATATTTATTTGTTGTGGTTATTGCACTAATGTGTTTATAAAGCTGCTGCAGTAAGAATTTCAAAGATAGACACAAAGTGCTGGAATAACTCAGCATCTCTGGAGAAAAAGCATAGGTGGCGTTTCGGGTTGGGACCCTTCTTCAGATTTAAGGGCCTGTCCCCACTTGGCTATTTTTTTCGCCGAGTGCTGGCATCATTGACTGACGTATCAGGGTTATCGATAGATTTTGAACGTTTAAAAATCCAGCGGCACCAAACAAAATGTTGCGACGCTTGAGGAAACACCGCGCGTCAATACTTCATCACGCCGTGTCACGCCGCGACCTTTTCGGTGACCTGATACGTCAGTCAATGATGCCGGCAGTCGCCGAAAAAAAATTACCAAGTGGGACAGGCCCTTTAAGATGAGGACCAATCCGAAATGTCACTTATCCTTTTTCTCCACAGATGCAGCGTGACCCGCTGAGTTACTCCAGCACTCTGTGTCTATCTTTGGTATAAGCCAGCATCTGCAATTGTTTGTTTCTGCTGTAAGGATTTAATTGTTCTGTTCACAGTGCATATGATGATTAAAATACTCTTGATCCTTGACATGTTTGTGAAGCCCTTCTGTTTGAGGGTGGCAGCCAGCAATCTTCTTCTTACGTATGGCGTGCACAGCCTGAAGTTGTCAGACAACTTGTTCTATTTGATCTTATTTGATTGTGCACGCCGGGTTGATTGCATTAGTCGAAACAGGGCGGACCACGTGAAGGTTACAATCGCCCACCCCGCAGCCAGCAATGATGTTTCGCAATGGACTGCACTGGTTTGGGTGGGAAGGAATTAAGTTTGGTTTGCAGGAATGTAAGATTGGGCGGGCCCCTGTTCCACTTCTGACTGAGCATGTCAGAGCATGAAGCTCCACTGCTGTAAGTGGAACGCATGCTTCTGACCATGCAGTAGTGAGGGAGCACTGCACAGTCAGAGCTACATCCTATCTGCCTCCCCGACAGTGGTAAAGATTCCAGCTTGCTTTGAGTTTGGCCCATTTTGCCAGCTGCATGGGAGAGCTAGGTTTTGCCTCACAGGTGGTGGGGCGACACGGTGACACAGCAGTAGAGTTGCTGCCTTACAGCACCGGAGACCTGAGTTCGATCCTGACTACTGGTGCTGTGCGTACAGAGTTTGAACATTCTCCCCTGTGACCTGCTGTGTTTTCTCCGGGTGCTCTGGTTTCCTCCCGCATCCCAAAGACGTGCAGGTTTGTAGGTTAATTGGCTTCGGTACAATTGCCCCTAATGTGTAGATAGTGTTAGAATTGCCCCTAATGTGTTCGATCCGAAACGTCGCCTATTTCTTCTCTCCATAGATGCTGCCTCACCCGCTGGGTTTCTCCAGCAATTTTTGTCTACCTTTGATTTTTCCAGCATCAGCAGTTCTTTCTTAAACGTGTTAGTGTATGGGGTGATCGCTGGTGGACGCGGACTCGGAAGAGCCTGTTTCAGCGTTGTATCTCTAAAGGTCTCTGGTGGCAATGTCTTACTGATGCTGCAGACAGCCTCTGCTCCGGTGACTCCGCAGCCCCAGAAGACGGGGACGTCGCCAGGGTGAGCATCAACCGCATCCCCAAAGTCTGGCGTGGACAAATCGTCAATCCCAATCAACCCTGGGGGAAGGCAAGGAGAACCAGTTTTAGTTCCGACGTACATCGGAGAAACATTGAAACCAACCCGAATAGACCACGGATGCAAACAGATATTACATCTTCCGCCCATCAGGCAAGAGGTACAGAAATATGAAAACACACACCTACAGATGCAGGGACAGTTTCTTCCCAGCTGTTAACAGACAACTGAACCATCCTCTCACCAAATAGAGGGCCCACACAGCAGAAGCGTCCACGTCGCGGGGATGGTAACTGGACGTATCCTGAGCTAATTCTGCTACCACCATCGTCTATTGCAACAAGTGATGGCTCCCACCGATTGTCGCCGGACGCTTGCGTCCTTTTCAGGACGGACGATGACAGCAAGGTCAACATTTGTAACAAGATGGACATGAAAAAACGACGACCAAATAGTGAGCGTTCCTGACCTCCCATCTACCTCATTATCTTTAATCGGACTTTATGTGTAGGAAGGAACTGCAGATGCTGGTTTAAATCGAAGATAGACACATAAGAGCCAGAGTAACTCAGTGGGACAGGCAGCATCTCTGCAGAGAAGGAATGGGTGACGTTTCGGGTTGAGAACCTTCTTCAGACTGGTTAGGGATAAGAGAAACGAGAGATGTAGACGGTGTTGTGATGAGATATGCAAAAAAGTAATGATGATAAAGGAAACAGGCCATTGTTAGCTGTTTATGGGGTGAAAACGAGAAGCTAGTGTGATTTGGGGTGGGGAGGGATAGAGGGGGGATGGAGGGAGGATGAAGAGAGGGAAGAGGAGGTGAGGGAGAGGATGGAAGATGAGAGTGGGTAGAAATAATAGAGAGGGAGAAAAAAAAAGACAAAAGAGAATAAGAGAGAAAAGAACATAAAGAGGAAAGAGAGAGGGGAGAGGGGGAGGGGGGAGTGATTGAGAGGAGGGAGGAAGAGAGAGGGAGGGGGCTGAGAGGGAGGAGGAGGGAGGGAGTAAGAGGAGGGAGGGAGGAAGAGAGAGTGGAGAGATAGGAAAGGGAGAGGGAGGAAGAGAGAGGGAGGAGGGAGAGGGAGTGGAAGGGAAGGGAAGGAGAGGGAGGAATAGGGAGAGAGAGGTTGCGGGAGGTGTGGGAGGAAGGGAGGAAGGGAGGAAGGGAGAGGGAAACAGGAAGGGAGTGGGAGGAAGAGAGAGGGAGGAAGGGTGAGGGGAGGCGGTGGGGGGAGGGAGAAGGGAGAGGGAGGAGGGAGGAAGGGAGGGGGAGGAAGAGAGGGGGAGGGAGAAGAAGGGAGGGAGGATGGGGAGGAGGAGGAAGGGAGAGGGGAGGAAGAGAGAGAGGAAGAAGAGAGTGGGAGGAAGGGAGGAGGATGGAGGAAGGAAGAGAGGGAGGTAGGGAGAGGGGGAAGGGAAGAAGAGGGAGGGAAGGGAGGAGGAAGGGAGGGAGTGGGAAGGAGGAGGAAGGGAGGGGAAGGAGGGGGGGGGGAGGAAGGGAGAGACGGGGACTCGGGAGGGGAAGGGAGGGGAGGAAGAGGAGAGGGGTGGGGAGGGAGGAGGGAGAGGGGGAGGAGAGAGGGGGGTGACGGGGGGGGGAAGGAGAGGAGAGGGGGAGAGGGGGGGGAGACAGGGAGGGAGGAGGGAGGTGGGGGAGGGGAGGAAGGGAGGGGGGAGGGAGGAAGGGAGATGGGGGTGGGAGGAAGGGAGTAGGGGGAGGGAGGAAGGGAGAGGGAAGAAGAGAGTGGGAGGAAGGGAGAGGGGGAAGGGGAGGGAGGAAGGAGGATGGAGGAGAGTAGGTGGAAGGGAGAGGGAGGGGGAGGAAGGGAGGTGAGGAAGGGGAGGGAGGAAGGGAGAAGGGCGAGGGGGGGGAGGAAGGGAGGGAAGGGGGGGAGAGGGAGGAGGGGGAGGAGGGAGAGGGGTGAGGAAGGTGACGAGGGGGGGGAGGAAGGGAGAGGGGGGGGGAGGAGGGGGGAGGAAAGGGGAGATGGGGGGGGAGGGGGAAAGGAGAGGAGGGGGGAGGAAGGGAAGAGGGGGGGAGGAAGGGAGGGGGGGGGGAGGGGAAGGGAGAGAGGGAGCGGGAGGCAAGGAGAGGGGGGAGGGAGGAAGGGAGAGGGGGGAGGGAGGAAGGAAGGGAGGAGGGGGGAGGTGAGGAGGGAGAGGAGGGAGGGAGGAAGGGAGAGGGGGGGGGGGAAAGGGAGGAGAGGGGGCGGGAGGATGGGAGGGGGGGGGGAGGGAAGGAATGGAGAGGGGGGAGGAGAGGAAAGGGAGGGAAGGAGGGGGAGGTAGGAAGGGAGAGGGGGGAGGGGAGGTGATGAGGGGGGGGAGGAGAAGGGAGAGGGGGGGAGGGAAGGGCGGCGGGGGGGCAGGAGGAAGGGAAGGGGGGAGGGGAGGAAGGGAGAGGGGGGAGGTAGGGAGAGGAGGGAGAGAGGGGCGGGCCGGGGGGGGAGAGGGGGGAGGGAGAGGGGGGGGGAGGGGGAACTTCTAGCGTCTTCGGGGGGAGGGGGGAGAGGGGGAGGGAGAGAGAGGGAAGAGGGGGGGGGAGGGAGGGGAGAGGGAGAGGGAGGAAGGGAGAGTGGCGGGAGAGAGAGAGGGAGAGAGGGCGAGGGAGGAAGGAGATTGGGAGAGGGAGGGGGAGGAAGTAGAGAGGGAGAGGGAGGAAGGGAGGAGTGGGTGAGGAGGAAGAGAGGGAGGGAGAGGAGGAAGAGAGAGGAGGGAGGTAGAGGGAGGGGGGGGAGAGGAGGGAGAGGGAGGGAGTGGGAGAAGGAGTAGGGGGGAGGGAGAGGGAAGGGAGAGGGGGGGAGGGAGGAAGGGAGAGGGGTGGGTGGAGGGAGGAAGGGAGAGGGGGGGCGGGAGGAAGGGAGAGGGGGGGAGGGAGGAAGGTGAGAGGGGGGAGAGGGAAGGAGGAGGGGGGAGGGAGGTGGAGGGAGGAAGGAGGGGGAGGGAGATGGGAGGATGGGGGGGGAGGGGAGGAAGGGAGAGGGGAGGGAGGGACGGGGAGGAAGGGGAGGGGGGAGGGAAGGAGGGAGGAAGAGAGGGGGAGGGAGGGAAGGGAGTGGGGGGAGGGGGAGAAGAAGGGAGCGGGGGGAGGGAGGGGAGGAGAGGGGGGAGGAGGATGGGAGGGGGGAGGGCGGAGGGAAAGGTGGGGGGGAAAGGAAGGGAGAGGGGGGGAGGGAGCACGCGGGGGAGGGTGAGGAAGGGAGGGGGAGGAGGGGGGTGGGGGAGGGGGAGGGAGGAGGGGGAGGGGGGGGAGGGGGGAGGGGGGGGGGGGGAGGGGGGGGGGAGGGGGAGGGGGAGGGGGAGAGGGGGAGGGAGAGAGGAATGCCGGGGCTACCTGAAATGAGAGAAATCAAAATTCATACCACTAGATTGTAAGCTGCCCAAGTGAAACATGAGATGCTGTTCCTCCAATTTGTGTTTAGCTTCACTCTGACAATGGAGGAGATCTAGAACAGAAAGGTCTGAGAAGGAGTGGAAAAGAGAATTAAAGTGTCCGACGACTGAGAGATCAGGTAGGTTCAGGCGGGCTGAGCGAAGGAGTTCCACGAAACGTTGTATAAGAGTCCACATCTTGAACAATGGATACAGAAGATGACGTTGGAGGAGGTGCAAGTGAACCTCTGCCTAAGCTGAAAGGACTGTCGGGGTCCCTGGACAGAGTCGAGGGAGGAGGTATAAAGACAGGTGTCGCATCTTCTGCGGTTGCAGGAGAATGTACCTGGGGAGGGAAGGGATGAGTTAACCAGGGAGTTGCGGGAGGAACAGTCTCTGCGGAAGGCAGAAAGCGGTGGAGATTGGTGAAAATGTTGCTAGTGATGGGATCCCGTTGGAGGTGGAGGACATTTTGGAGGATTACGTGTTGTATGCCACGGCTGATGAGGTGGAAGGCAATGACTCGGGGGACTCTGCATCTGTTGCGACTAGGGGCAGGGGGAGCAAGGGTGGAGCTGCGGGGTACCGAGGAGACACGAGTGAGGGCCTCATCTGTGATGGGAGGGGGGAGCCCCCGTTCCCTAAAGAATAAGAACATCTCGGATGTCCTGGTATGCAACACCTTATCTTGGGTGCAGATGCAGCGTAGGCGGAGGAATTGGGAGTAGGGGATAGAGTTATTTGCAGGAAGCAGGGTGGGAAAAGATGTAGTCGAGATAGTTGTGGGAGTCAGTGGGTTTGTAATAGACGTCAGTCAATAGTCTGTGATCTCCTGTGAGATCAAGAAAGGGGAGAGAGGTGTCGGAGATAGTCCAAGTAAATTTGAGTGCAGGATGAAAATTAGTGGTGAAGTTGATGAAGTCCATGAGTTCTGCATGGGTGCTGGAGGTAGCACCGATGCAGTCATCAATGCTACGGAGATAGAATTCGGGGATAGGGCAAATGTACGCCTGGAACAGGGATTGTTCGATGTACCCTACAAAGAGGCAAGCATTGCTGGGGCCCATGCGGGTGCCCATAGCTACCCCTTGGACTTGGAGGAAGTGGGAGGAGTCAAAGGAGAAGTTGTTGAGGGTGAGGACCAGCTCCGCGAGGTGGAGTTGAGTGTTTGTGGAGGGAAATTGGATGGTTCTGCGGTCGAGGAAGAAACTGAGGGCTTTAAAGCCTCCCTGGTGGGGATGGAGGTGTAGAGTGGCTGAACGTCCATAGTAAAGATGAGGGCTCAGAAAGCGGAAGTCATTGGAGAGATGAAGGGCATGTAAGGTATCTTGGACATTGGTCAGGAGAAATTGGACCGAGGGGGATAGAATGGAGTTGAGGTACGTGGAGATAATTTCCGTGGGACAGGAGCAGGCAGAAACAATGGATCTGCCAGTACAGTTGTGTTTATGGATTTTGGGGAGAAGGTAAAACCGGGCTGTGTGGGGCTGGGAAATGATACGGTTGGAGGCTGTGGAAGGCAGACAGTCAGAAGTGATTAATTCAGAAATGGTGTGTGATACTGGACTTGATCTTGCACTAAACATTTGACCCTGTATCTGAAATCCTGTAACTGTACACGGCTGGATTGTAATCATGTATAGAGTATTCGCTGACTGGATAGTACGCAAACAAAAGAGCTTTTCACTGTACCTTGCTACACGCACAAATAATAAACTAAACTAACTAAACCTAAATAAACTAAACTACTCTTCAACAACCTTGCTAATGGTAGGACTGCTTCAAAATGTCATCAGTTGACTATGTCACTAGACCGCCCCTGTAATTCTGGAAAATCGAAGGTACACAAAATGCTGGAGAAACTCAGCGGGTGCAGCAGCATCTATGGAGCGAAGAGAATGAGTCTGAAGAAGGGTTTCGGCCCGAAACGTTGCCTATTTCCTACGCTCCATAGATGCTGCTGCACCCGCTGAGTTTCTCCAGCATTTTGTGTAGCCCCTATAATTCTGTTGTGCTGCAGCAAGTAAGAATTTCATTGTCCCACCTGGGACACATGACTATAAAACTCGCTTGACTCTTGACTGAAGAGCAGAATACAGTTGAGGATCCATGGGGATCTGTTTGCTTTCATAAGTTCATTAGTGACAGGTGCAGAATTAGGCCATTTGGCCCATCATGTCTACTCTGCCATTCAATCATGCTGATCTATCTCATGGAATCATGGAAAACTTTATTGTCATTCAGACCTTGCGGTCTGAATGAAATTTAGTTGCCTGCAGTCATACATATAGTAAATAACAAAACACACAATACTAACACATATTTAACATCCACCACAGTGAGTTCACCAGACACCTCCTCACTGTGATGGAAGACAAAAATCCTGTCTTTGTCTCTTCCCTTCTTGTTCTTCCTCTTCCTTTGCGCTGAGGCGACCCGGGCCTCCGATGCCGTGACCGCACCGGGCGATGGAAATAAGTCCCGCGGGTGAACCGCGCTCCGCGAGCGGGCCGGTTCAACTCCGTGGCCCGGGGCGGTCGAAGCTGCCGAAGCTGCCGCCCTCCAGTCCAGCGGACGCAGCTGTTGCCGCCGGAGCTCCAGAAAAACAGGTCACCAACCCGTGACCTGCGAGCTCCCGACGATGTCGTCCACTGGGCCCGCGGCCGGGTTTCCGAAGTCGCTGCCGCCACCACCTAGCCACCGGAAAGCCGATCCACAGTCCGAGTCGGGCCGCCGGAAACGCCGGAACCCGCCACAGCCCGAAGTCGGCGACAGCCCCGCGCTGGTAAGTCCTGGCTGGCTTCTGGCTCCAGAGCACTCGAGGTCGGGGTCGCAGTTGGAGGCTGTCAGCGCCGCACCATTAGGCCTCAGCGGAGACGGGGGATACGACAGAAAAGTCGGCGTCCCTCCCAAAAGGAACAGACTAAAAACGTTTCTCACACCCACCCCTCCCACACACATAATAAACTCACGTAATTAACGTAAAACAAGACAAGAAAACAACAACAAAAAGGACAAACAGACGGGAATGCAGGCGAGCGCTGCTGCCCAGGGCAGCGCCGCCACAACCACTCCAGATCTCTCCCTACTCTCCACAGAACTCCATTCCATTCTCCTGCCTTCTCTCCATAACCCAGCCACTTGTACTAATCAATAATCTATCCATCTCTGCCTTATCTCCTCATCTGCTTTCTAATGGCAAGTCCTTTTATTCTGAGGCTATAGCCCCTGGTGCTGGACTCTCCATATCCACTCTATCCAAGGCCTTTCACTATTCAGTAAGTTTCAATGTCCCCGTTCAGCCTTCTGAACTGCAGTGAGTTCATGCCCAGTGCAGTCAAACGTCCATCATTTAATAACCCAATCATTCCTGGGATTGTTCTTGTAAACCTCCTCTGGACCATCTCCAGCGCCAACACATCCTTCCTCAGATGTGGGTCCCAAATTGCTCACAATGCTCCAAATGCGTTCCGACCAGCGCCTGGTCACAGAAACAACGCCCCAATGTTGCATTGTTTGGAAAAGTGTGATTACCTGGATGGCCAATGTGTATAGGTGCACCATGTGCATCCTCCACAGGATGAGTTATTTGCACAATTGTGTCGAGCTTCTCAACAGGAATGGGTCGCATTGAGACCACCATGTTACACTGGAAGCCACCAACCCTGGTGCACGCTATGTTTGTCTGGCGGGAGAAGCGATGGAAAGAATATATTTTAAAAGATGCTGGAAAACATTAAAGAAGCCTTGGGCATGTTATCACATGTTAATCACTTTTAACAATTTTTAGGGAATTCTTCCCCAAATCTCACTGGCATAAAAGATATTAAGAATTTTTACACTAAGGATGGTAGGTGCATGGGAAACAATTCTGACTGTCTACCCTAGCTGTGCCTCAGAATTTAAAAAACCTCTATCATGTCAGAGCTACAGGGAGGAGTTGAGTGGGCTGGGACTCTATTCCCTGGAGCCTAAGAGGATGAGGGATGATTTTATAGAGGTGTATCAAATCATGAGAGGAATAGATCTGGTGGCCGCACAGAGTCTATTGCCCAGAGTGGGAGAATCGAGAGCCAGAGTGCATAGGTTTAAGGTGAAGGGGGAAACATTTTACAGAATTCACTGGTTACTATACTCTGTTTCTGATTTAGTGCCATAACTGCTTGAGGAATCCGAATATTGTCCATAGTTTCTCTGCTGCTGTCCACGACTATCATTTCCATAGCTTGGTCGATAACCTGGTGGTGAAGATTGAGAGGGGGTAACTTTTTCACACAGAGGGTGGTGGGTGTATGGAACAAGCTTCCAGAGGTGGTAGTTGAGGCTGGGACTGTTGCAGCATCTAAGAAGAAATTAGACAGGTAAATGGATAGGACAGGCTTGGAGAGATATGGGACGAACATAGCTAAGTGGGACGAATGCAGATGGGACATGTTGGTCCTATCTCTGTTGGGCCAAAGGGCCTGTTTCCACACTGTATGACTATATCTCCCCTCAGCCTCCGGCTTTCCAGAGAAAACAATTCAAGTCTGTCCAAACTCTCCTTAAACTGAATACACTCAAGTCTCGGCAGACACACAAAAGACGCAAAATTTTGTAACTTTGACTGGTCACAGAAACAACATCCCAGTGTTGCATTCTTTAGAAGAGCATTAAAGTGTGATGGCCAATGTGCATAGGTGCATCATGTGCATCTTCCATAGGATGAATTATTAGGCACTTGTGTACCTTCTCAGCTGTATGCAAGATTTTCACTGTACATACAGTGGCTTGCAAAAGTATTCATACCCCTGAAACCTTTCCACATTTTGTCACCTTACAACCACAAACGTAATTTTTTTTTGGGGGGATTTTATGTGATAGACCAACACAAATTGGCGCATAATTGTGAAGTGGAAGGAAAATGATACATGGTTCAATTTGTTTTACAAGTAAAAAACTGAAAAGTGTGGCGTGCAAAAGTATTCAGCCCCCTTTACTCTGATATCCCTAAATAAAATCCAGCGCAACCAATTGCCTTCAGAAGTCACTTAATTAGTAAATAGAGTCCACTTGTGTATAGTCTAATCTCAGTATAAATACAGCTGTTCTGTGAAGGCCTCAGAGGTTTGTTAGAGAACATTAATGAACAAACAGCATCACGAAGCCCAAGAAACACACCAGACCGGTCAGGGATAAAGTTGTGGAGAAGTTTAAAGCAGGGTTAGGTTATAAAAAAAATATCCCAATCTTTGAACATCTCACAGAGCACTGTTCAATCCATCATCGGAAAATGGAAAGTGTATGGCACAACTGCAAACCTACCAAGACATGGCCGTCCAACTAAACTGACAGGCCAGGCAAGGAGAGCATTGATCAGAGAAGCAGCCATGGTAACTCTGGAGGAGCTGCAGAGATCCACAGCTCATGGTGGGAGAATCTGTCCACAGGACAACTATTAGTCGTGCACTCCACAAATCAGGCCTTTATGGAAGGGTGGCAAGAAGAAAGCCATTGTTGAAACAAAGCCATAAGAAGTCCCGTTTGCAATTTGCCACAAGCCATGTGGGGGACACAGCAAACATGTGGAGGAAGGTGCTCTGGTCTGATGAGACCAAAATTGAAGTTTTTTTCCTAAATGCAAAACGCTATGTGTGGTGGAAAACTAACACTGCACATCAACTTGAACACACCATCCCCACTGTGAAACATGGTGGTGGCAGCATCATGCTGTGGGGATGCTTTTCTTCAGCATGGACAGGGAAGCTGGTCAGAGTAGATGCGAAGTGTTAAAGATGGAACTGCAGATGCTGGAACATCGAGGGTACACAAAAAGCTGGAGAAACTCAGCGGGTGCAGCAGCATCTAAGGAGCGAAGGAGATAGGCGAACGTTTCGGGCCAAAACCCTTCTTCAGACTCATGGGAGGTGGGGGGGGGGGGGGTGGGGAAAGAAATGAAAAAGGAGGAGGAGTCCAAGGGCTGAAGGAGAGGTGGGAAGGGGAGGAGACAGCAAGGGTTAACAGAAATGAGAAAATTCAATGTTCAAGCCCAGAGGATGCAGACTCCCCAAGCGGAATATGAGGTGCTGTTCCTCCAACTTGCGTTGTTGCTCACTCTGGCCGTGGAGGAGGCCCAGGACAGAGAAGTTGGATACGGAGTGGGAGGGGGAGTTGAAGCGCTGAGCCACCGGGAGGTCGGGTTGGTTATTGCGGACCGAGCGGAGGTGTTCGGCGAAGCGATCGCCAAGCCTCCGCTTGGTCTCACCGATATAGATCAGCTGGCATCTGGAGCAGCGGATGCAGTAGATGATGTTGGAGGAGGTGCAGGTGAACCTCTGTCGGACCTGGAAGGACTGCTTGGGTCCCTGAAAGGAGTGGAGGGGGGAGGTAAAGGAACAAGCGTAGCATCTCCTGTGGTTGCAAGGGAAAGTGCCCGGGGAAGGGGTGGAGCGGGAGGGAAGGGAGAATTGACAAGGGGTTGTGGAGGGAGCGGTCTTTGCAGAAGGCAGACAGGGGGAGATGGGAAGATGTGGCGAATGGAGGGGTCACGTTGGAGGTGGCGAAACTGGCGGAGGACTATGTGTTGTATGTGCCGGCTGGTGGGGTGAAAGGTGAGGACAAGGGGGACTCTGCCCTTGTGGCGAGTGGGGAAATGGGGAGAGAGGGCAGTGTTGCGGGGTATGGAGGAGACCCTGGTGCGAGCCTCATCTATAGTGGGGGAGGGGAATCCCCGTTCTCTGAAGAATGAGGACATTTGTGATGACCTGGTGTGGAACACCTCATCCTGGGAGCAGATGCGGCGTAGACGGAGGAATTGGGAATAGGGGGTGGAGTCCTTACAGGAAGCAGGGTGGGAGGAAGAGTAGTCCAGGTAGCTGTGGGAGTCAGTGGGTTTGTAGTGGATGTCGGTCAGGAGTGTATCACCTGCAATAGAGATGGTGAGGTCAAGAAATGGTAGGGAAGTGTCAGAAATGGTCCAAGTGTATTTGAGTGCTGGATGGAAGTTGGTGGTGAAATGGATGAAGTCAGTCAGTTGTGTGTTGGTGCAGGAGGTGACACCAAAGCAGTCGTCGATGTAACGAAGGTAGAGGTCGGGGATGGGGCCCTGGTACGCCGAGAACAAGGATTGTTCGACATACCCGACAAAGAGGCAGGCGTAGCTGGGGCCCATGCGAGTGCCCGTAGCTACGCCTTGTGTTTGAAGGAAATGGGAGGAGTCAAAAGAGAAGTTATTGAGGGTAATGACCAACTCCACTAGGCGGAGGAGGGCGTCAGTGGACGGGTACGGGTTGCTCCTCTGGTCGAGGAAGAACCGGAGGGCTTTGAGACCATCCTGGTGGGGGATGGAGGTGTAGAGTGATTGGACATCCATGGTGAAGATGAGAGGATGGGGGCCTGGAGAATGGAATGCGCGGAGCCGACGGAGAGTGTCTGAGGTGTCTTGGACATAGATGGGGAGGGATTTAACCAAGGGGGATAGGATGGAGTCAAGGTATGTGGAAATGTGGGACGTATCACTGATGGGGATGAGTCGGAGTACAGAAGAGAGATCGAGCGACTCTCCATATGGTGCCAGCACAATAACCTGGCCCTCAACACCAGCAAAACCAAGGAACCGATTGTGGTCTTTGGAAGGAGTAGGATGAGGACCCACAATCCTGTTTATATCAACGGGTCGATGGTTGAAAGGGTCAAGAGCTTCAAATTCCTGGGCAATTATTAAGAAAGCTCATCAGTGCCTCTACTTCCTGAAAAGATCACGGAGAGTCGGTTTGTCAAGGAGGACTCTCTCTAACTTCTACAGGTGCACAGTAGAGAGCTTGCTGACCGATTGCAACGTGGCTTGGTTCGGCAACTTGAGTGCCCTGGAGAGGAAAAGACTACAAAAAGTAGTAAACACTGCCCAATCTATCATCGGCTCTGACCTTCCTTCCATCGGTACCACAGTCGCTGCCTCAAAAAGGCTGGCAGCATCATCAAGGGCCCACACCATCCTGGCCACACACTCATCTCCCTGCTACCTTCGGGTAGAAGGTACAGGAGCCTGAGAACTGCAACTACCCGGTTCAGGAATTGCTACTTCCCCACAGCCATCAGGCTATTAAACCTGGCTCGGACAAAACTCTGAACATTAATACCCCTCCATCTGTTATTTGCACTTTATTAAGTTATTAATTAATGTGGGTATTTAAGTATATAATTGTAGTCAATGCCTACTATGTTCTATGCAAAGAAAGAATTTCATTGTCCTGTCAGGGACACATGACAATAAACTCTTTTGACTTTCAATGTGTTCGGTGGGGCATGGACAAGCAGAGACAATGGGTCTGCCGGGGCAGTCAGGTTTGTGGATTTTGGGGAGAAGGTAAAATCGGGCTGTGCGGGGCTGGGAAACTATGAGGTTGGAGGCTCGGGCGGGTAGGGAGCTGGAGTTGATGAAGTCGGTTATGGTGCTTGAGATGGTGGCCTGGTGCTCGTCAGTGGGGTCATGGTCCAGGCGTAAGTAGGAGGAGGTGTCCGAGAGTTGGCGCGCGGCCTCCGCTTTGTAGAGATCGACGCGACAGACTACCACGGCACCTCCCTTGTCGGCGGGTTTGATAACCCAATCTGGATTGTTACGGAGTGAGTCGATGGCAGTTCGGGGGGGAGAGATTGGAGTGAGACGGGAGTGGAGAAGTCGAGGCTGTTGATGTCCCAATGGCAGTTCTAGATAAAGAGTTCTAAAGCCGGAGGGCAGCGAGGGGGGGGTCCACGAGCAGGGGGTACGTTGGAGACAGGAAAAGGGATCATCAGTGGGGGCCGAGGACATCTTCCCGTGGAAGAACGCTGTTAGGCGGAGGCGACGGTAGAAGAGCTCCAAGTCGTGGTGGGCGCGGAACTCATTGAGGTGGGGACGGAGGGGGACAAAGGTAAGACCTCTGCTGAGGACCGACCTTTCGGTGTCGGAGAGGGGGAGGTCCAGGGGGATGGTGAACACGCGGCAAGGATGGGGGTTGTGGCCGGAGGAAGGCAGGTGAGTGGACTGAGGACGAAGCGTTGTGTGGTGGGGGGGTGGAGGGTGGTCAGGGGGTGGGGGGGTATGGGGGCTGTGGTGTGGGTGGGGAAGATCAGGGGTTACATATAGGGGGGGGGAGAAGGGGAAGACCCAGTGGAATAGCCACTGAGGTTACAAGGGCTGGGGAGACGGGCACTAGGACCCAGTGCCGTCAGAATCAGAGTGGTGGGAGTTAGCAACGTGGAGGCTTCAGGCCCGCTGCAGAGTCCAGTCTGCAGGTGAGGCGACGGCTGCGGGCTGCTGGAGGGCGGTGGAGTGTCGTGGGTCGGCAGACCTGAAGGTAGGAGTCCACGGGCAGTGGAGTCGGGGTCGGCGGGCAATGCGTGGGAGGTCCTGGTGGGCGGATGGTCGGTGGGGCGGCGTAGTTTGGTCCGCCCGGTGAGGCGGCGAGATGAGTGGGGTGCGGTGCAGCGGCCATGTTCGGGGAGCCCCGGTCTGGCGGCGATGCTCTGTAGACCCGGTCCGGCGGCGATGCAAGGTGAGGCGGGTGCGGCTGTGGTCTTCAGCGGGCCCAGTGCAACGGCGATGCTGGATGGGCCCAGTGTGGCGGCTGTGGTCTTCAGCGGGCCCAGTACACCGGCGATGCTGGTTGAGCCCGGTGCGGCGATGAGGTTAGGTGGTCCCAGGGGGCGGCGAGGTTCGGCGGTCGCGTTGTGCTGGTGATGGCCGGTGGAATCGGGGAGGGGGAGATAAACAGAGTTACCGGGCAGGCAGTGGGGCTGGGCGTCATCGGTAGGCAGGTGGAGGTCGGCGGCAGCATCGGCATGGAGGTCGGTGAAGGCAGCGTCCTGGTGAGTCCTGGAGGCGCTCCTCGTGGACAAGATGGCGTCGGGGGACTCAGATGGCGGCTCGGGCCAGAGTTGGGGCCCGGGGCCTGCGGGCGGTCGAGTCGGGGATTGTCGGTGGCTGGAACGGCCTGGAGGCGGGCTAATTTCAGGTCCTTGGTGGAGGTAAGGTGGGACAGGAATTGTTGATTGAAGCGGTGGATCTTCCGGAGGATGTAGTGTAGTTGGGGTCCGTTGCAGGTCTGGGTGAGTGAGGCCCGAATATTCGGGAGAGTCAATGCGAGGCATTGCAACCAGGGTGGATCTTAGTGCCCGGTTGTAGAATTGTACAATGTGGTGGCAGATAGCCAGTCGGTACCGATAGTCCGGCTGGGGTCCGAACTTTCAAAGATTCAGGAGAATCAATGCGAGGTCCTGCTGGTGCTAGATGGGAAGATGGATGGAGCCAAATACAGGGCAATCTTGGAAGAAAACCTGTTAGAGTCTGCAAAAGACTTGAGACTGGGGCGGAGGTTCACCTTCCTGCAGGACAACGACCCTAAACGTACAGCCAGAGCTACAATGGAATGGTTTAGATCAAAGCATATTCATGTGTTAGAATGGCCCAGTCAAAGTCCAGACCTAAATCCAATTGAGAATCTCTGGCAAGACTTGAAAATTGATGTTCACAGACGCTCTCCATCCAATCTGACTGAGCTTGCGCTATTTTGCAAAGAAGAATGGGCAAAAATTTCAGTCTCTAGATGTGCAAAGCTGGTGGAGACATACCCCAAAAGACTTGTAGCTGTAATTGCAGCGAAAGGTGGTTCTACAAAGTATTGACTCAGGGGGGCTGAATACTTTTGCACGCCACACTTTTCAGTTTTTTTTATTTGTAATAAAATTTGGAAACCATGTATCATTTTCCTTCCACTTCACAATTATGCATTACTTTGTGTTGGTCTATCACATAAAATCCCAATAAAATACATTTACGTTTGTGGTTGTAACATGACAAAATGTGGAAAAGTTCAAGGGGTATGAATACTTTTGCAAGCCACTGTAGGTACCCTAGGTATATGTGACAATAATTATTCATTTATTCAAAATGTCCCTACCTTGTACATGCTGACATTGCGCCCTTGTTCGACGTTGCGGATTGGAACACCGGCCTCCAATATTGCCCTCTCAAAGGAATAGCTGCATCCCACATAGAATGTAACCATCTCCTTCATCTGCTCCGTATAGTCCATGAGGCTCTTCAAATTGCCAGTGAAGGTTCCCTCCTCATACTTCCTGTACTGTAGACAATCAGTCCTGAAGCCAAATCAGAGCATGCATTTTTACTTTGATTTGTTAAAATCCAGATCAATTAGTTTTGTTTACATACAGGAAACTGCAGATGATCGTTTACACAGAAAAAAACATGCAAAGTGCTGGAGTAACTCAGCAGATCAGGCAGAATCTCTGGAGAACATGAATGGGTGACGTTTCAGGTCAGGACCCTTCTAACGCTAATTTTAGTTTATAGGTTCAAAAGTTATAGGAGCACAATTAGGCCATTCAGCCCATCAAGTCTACTCTACCATTCAATCATGGCTGATCTATCTTTCCCTCTCAACCCCATTCTCCTGCTTTATCCCCATGATCCCTGACACCCCTGTACTAATCAAAAATCTATCAATCTCTGCCTTAAAAATATCAATTGACAGCCTACGCAGCCTTGTATGGCAATGAATTCCACAGATTCACCACCCTCTGACTAAAGAATTTCCGTCTCATCTCCTTCCTAAAAGGATGTCCTTTGCTTCTAAGGCTATGGCCTCTGGCCCAAGACCCTTCCACTGGTGATAACATCCTCTCCACATCCACTCTACCCATGTCTTTCACTATTCGGTAAGTTTCAATGACGTCCCCCCCTCATCATTTGGTTAAGTTTAGTACTGTATGACTCCTTTAGCCTGTGGCTAAAGATTTTTCTCTTCATGATAGCTCAGGGGACCAGTTATGATAACCTTTGTCATTTCAATCGTACAATTATCACTTACTAGCTTTGTACTTTATTTTTGCAGATTGAGCTATTTATTGTGTATGGCAATGAATTCCTCCCTCTCACCTGCAAAACGATTCCTTGTCACGCTAATTGCCTCGCATCGTTACAAATGTCTTTTGCTTCAGTGTAAAGGTCCAGCGAATGTTTCAAACCTTCCTTTCTCTCTCTCTCTCTCTCTCTATATCAGTGCTCTCTGCATCCAATTGACTTGTTTCAGATACCATTGCTCATTAGCACCTTCTTGGTGGTGTTCTTGCTCTGCATCCATTTATCTGGCTGGTTCAAATATAACACCATCATCTAATTAGGCCCCTGCTTTAGGCTGCAGGTTTTAAGTATACTCATATAATGCAAGAATGGTCTGAAGAAGGGTCTTGACCCAAAATGAAGAAACAAGGAATTGCAGATAGACACAAAATGCTGGGGATAACTCAGACAGACAGGCAGCATCTATGGAGAGAAGGAATGGGTGATGTTTTGGGTCAAGATCCCTCTTCAGACTGAGAGTCAGGGAGAGGGAGACACAGAGTACAGGAAAGGTGAGGTGTGAAAACGAGACATCAAAGGGGATGGGACTCGCAGCTGGTTTACAATAAAATACACAAAATGTGAGGGAGGAGGTATTGGAGCAGGCCGGGGCGGAAATTGCTTTTAAAACGGGGGGGGGGGGGGGGGGGGGAACCACAATGAGGCCTGCCATCTAGGTCAGGGGTCGGCAACCGACCTAGGAACTGCAGCTAGTCCCGGGCTTGGAATTGGAATTGACCTTGAGGGCTCCGGTCACACAGGTCCCCCACGCCACCCCCCCCCCCCCCCCCCCCAGGATTTCCCTTCATGGCGGCAGGGGTTAAATGTCCTGCAGTTGCTGGGGAAGATGTCCAGGGAGGAGACAGCTTGAGTGGGAAGAGATGAGTGTACCGAGGAGTTGTGGAGGGACTGGTCTCTGGGGAAGGCAGAAAGGGGTGGAGAAGGGAAGATGTGACTAGTGGTGGGATCACGTTAAATGTGGAGGAAATATTAATGATGCGTTGGATGCGGAGGCTGATGGGGTGAAAAATAAGGACTAGAGGGACTCCATCCTTATTCTGTCTGGGGGTGGGGGAACAAAGCAGAATTGCTGGACATGGAGAAGATGCGGGTGAGAGGATCCATCCCTCACAGCAGGGGGGAAACCACATTTACTAAAGAAAGTCTGAGGAAAGGTCTCGACTTGAAACATCACCCGTTCCTTCCATCCAGAGATGCTGCCTATCCCACTGAGTTACTCCAGCTTTATATGTCTATCTTTACTAAAGAAAGAGGACATCTCAAATGCCCGAAAATGGAAAGTCTCATCTCGGGATCAGATGCAACAGAGATGGAGGAATTGAGAGTAGAGGACAGCGGGGTGGGAGGAAGTGTGGTCCAGATCATTGTGGATGTCGATGGGTTTTTAGCAGACCTCAGTCGATAGTCTGTCATCTGTAATGGAGAAAGAGATCAAGAAAGTAGAGAGATATGTCTGAGATAGTCAAAGTTAATTTGAGGGCAGGATGGAAGTTAGCAGTAAAATTAAAGAAATCAATGATCTGTGCAGGATTCTTGTCTGTCCATTTCCTCCACAGATGCTGCCTGACCCACAGAGTTCCTCCTGCACTTTGTGTTCTTCATTTAAAATTCCTGCACCTGGAGACTTCTCTCTCTCTCTCTCTCTCTCTCTCTCTCTCTCTCTCTCCCCCTCACATAGTGTCAGTGTATTCTTTGCTGTTAGCATCAGTTTTTGACTTATTTGACCATAATTTCTTTGCTTCTCAATCAGAACCTCTGAGGTAATTTGGTAGGAAAGGACTGCTGGAGGCCTCTTTTAAGATATGGAATTCAGTCCAAGTCGGTTTTATGTTAACATCAACTGTGAAGCGATTAGCCTTTGTCCTGGTAGCCAATATATTAACTACCAGAGGTAATTAAAAAAAGATTAGTGGTAGGATCCAACGTCCACAAGATTAAGCATTAATCTGAGGGTGAAAGATCATTACTTCTACGTTTTTTGTTTATGCCTTTCCATTATTTCGAATGCAGTATAATTGTTGAATTTTCCTCTCAACCCCATTCACAGCACAGAAACGGGCTCTGTAACCCAACTCGGCACGGTGGCGGTATAGTTGCTGCCTTACAGCGCTTTCAGTGCCGGAGACCCGGGTTCGAAACTGACTACGGGTGCCGTCTGTACAGAGTTTGTACGCTCTCCCCATGATCGCGTGAGTTTTCTCCGGGATCTTTGGTTTCCTCCCACACTCCAAAGACGTACAGGTTTGTAGGTAAATTGGCTTGGTATAAGTGTAAGTTGTCCTCGGTGTGTGTGGGATAGTGTTAGCGTGCGGGGATCGCTGGTCAGTGTGGACTCGGCGGGCCGAAGGGCCTGTTCCCTTGCTGTATCTCTAAAGAAAACTTGTCCACGCCATTTAAGATGCTCTTTCTCAGTCCCATTTAGCCATATTCCTCTGAAACTTTCCTATCTATATACATGTATTGTATCTTTTGAATGCTGTTAAAGTACCTGCCAACTATCTCTCCGGCAGCTCGTTCCATATACTCACCTCACTCAGAGTGTAAAATTTGTCCCTCGGGTTCCTATTAAATCTTTCCCATCTCACCTTAAACCTATGTATTTGATTCCCCTACTCTCAGTAAAAGACTATGCATTCACATTAAACCCCACTTATTTTAAAAAACAGCTTTGCCTTCTGGTCTCGATAAAACTCCTTTGTACTATGTACCATGTTTGCATATTCTGTTGTGCTGCAGCAAGTAAGACTTTCATTGTCCTATCTGGGACATACGACAATAAAACACTCTTGACTTTCCTCTTACTTATTAAGATTACGCCCTCTTGTTCTAGACGCTTCAATGATGGAGAATGACAGAGCCCTCCTCCTCTGGTAAGAGCAGAGGAGGAGGGCTCTGTGTGTACGTGAACAACACCTGGTGTACAAACACAGTGATTGTGGATAGCCACTGCTCCCCGGACCTGGAGTATGTGATTGTTAAATGCAGGCCCATTTATCTCCTTAGAGAGTTTACTGTTGTCATGATAACTGCTGTGTACACACCACCGGATGCTAATGCTAACTCGGCTATCGGACATTTGTACGGTAGCACTAGTAGTCAACAGAGCATATATCCGGACGGTGTTCACATCATAGCAGGGGACTTTAATCACGCGGACTTGAAGAAAATGCTCCCCAAATTCTACCAGCATGTTAAATGTGCTACAAGAGGAGCTAACACACTGGACAAGGTCTACTCCAAACTGGGCTACAGGGCTAGACCGTTACCTCACTTGGGGCAGTCTGACTATATGTCCCTGCTTTTAATTCCTGCATATGCCCCCCTCAGGAAAACGGCTCCTCCCATCATAAAGACCATCACAACCTGGCCTGATGGTGCATCTCAGCAGCTGCAGGACTGCCTCGACAGGACCAACTGGGATGTGTTTGAACACCGGGACCTGGAGGTGTTCACGGACAGTGTACTGTGTTACATTAAAAACTGCATGGACACGGTCACCGTGGACAAACGCATCAGGGTCTACCCCAACCAGAAGCCCTGGATGACCCGGGAGGTCCAGCGGCTGTTAAACGAGAGGAACACCGCTCTTAGGTCTGGCGATAGGGCTTTATACAGCACGGCCCGAGCTAACCTGAAGAGAGGCATCAGAGAGGCCAAGTCAGACTACAGGAGGGAGGTAGAGGACCACCTGGACAACAGCAGGCAGGTGTGGCAGGGGATCCAGTGTCTCACCAACTATAAGACAAACCTTGGAGCTGCTGAAGGTGACTCCTCGTTGGCAGAGGAGCTGAATCTCTTCTTTGCTCGCTTTGAAGTGGAGCCACCCGAGAGCCACATCACACCATATGGTCCACAGCAGCCTAACCCTCAAGATAGAGGAGCATGAGGTGAGGCGCACGTTGCGGGCCTTCAATCCAAGGAAGGCTACTGGACCCGACGGCATCTCTGGACGCGTGCTGAAGGACTGCGCAGACCAGCTGGCTGGAGCCTCACGAGGATTTTTAACCAGTCTCTGGCCCAGTCCACTGTTCCACCCTGTCTGAAGTCTGCAACCATAGTCCCCCTGCCCAAAAACCCCCACATTTCCAGCCTCAACGACTACAGGCCAGTCGCACTCACACCAGTGGTGATGAAGTGTTTTGAAAAACTGGTCCAGGGTCATATCACATCACTCCTGCCCCGAAGCTTTGACCCCCACCAGTTTGCGTACAGAGTGAATAGATCTACAGAGGACGCTGTAGCCACAGCTCTCCATGCTGCACTGTCCCACCTGGAGCAGTGGGGGAGCTACATGCTCTGCTGGACTACAGCTCTGCTTTTAATACTATCCTTCCCCACAAACTGGTGGACAAACTGGGGGACTTGGGACTTCCACACTCCACCTGCATGTGGATAAATTGCTTCCTATCGGGTCGCAGCCAGAGAGTCAGAGTGGGCCATCACACATCCACAGCCCTCAGTCTCAGTACCAGCTCTCCACAGGGCTGTGTGCTGAGCCCCCTGCTCTACACCATCTACACACATGACTGCACCCCCACCCACCACAGCAACACCATTGTCAAATTTGCGGATGACACTACGGTGGTGGTACACTAGCTGCACAGCGGCTCAGAGGAAAGCGCTCCAGAGGGCCATTGACAACACCCAGAGGATTGTCGGCTGCCCTCTTCTTACCTTGGAAGACTTACACAGTTCCCGCTGCATCAAAAAATCCCAGAATATTATAAAGGACATTTCCCACCCCAGACACTCCCTGTTTGAACTGTTGCTGTCAGGCAGACGGTACAGATCTACAAGGACAAGGACAAACAGACTTAAACAGTTTTTACCCCACTGCTATAAAGGCACTAAATGTAGCCGGCAGGGAACGCAGGGACTAAGGGACTGTGGTTGGTACACTGTGAAATCGACAGAAGGATGTAGGGTTGGGTGTTTATGCGTGCTATTTTCATATTTATTTTAGTTGTTTATCTTTGTTAATATTTTACCTTGTATGTATCGTTAGCTTTTAGAAATGTTTGAATGGTGCACTGACTGGCTGACATTTTTTAAATTTCGTTGTACATGGTTCATGTTACAATGACAATAAAGAAACTATTCTATTTTACTTTGGAGTCACGTGAATGACTAGGTGAAGACCCCGCCTGCACGCATGCGCGACATATCGTCGAACGCATTGCGGAAGTGACAGTCGGGAGGAGCGCCGCTCCTCCAGCGTAAGTTTAAAAAACTTACTGAAGGTAAGACTTATCATTCTGGTGAGCGTGGCGACTGGGTGTGCTTTGATTTACAGACGAGGAAACATCATGGAGTCGCGCAAATCAAGGAGAGCAGCGGCAAAAACCGCTGCTGTGGAAAGCAGCCAGCAGCGTGTCGTCTCTCCAGAGCTGCAGGTGCTGCCAGCAGCCCCCGACTTCTCGCCGCTACAGACCGAAGGTGCGCCGCGGCCCGGGCGCAGAACCACCCGGAAGTCGGACAGGACGTTGACTCGGCTGGGTCCGGACCTGAGGACACCCCGTTCACGGATAGCGACGGTGGGCGTCTTTCCCGCATGGAGCGGATGGTGGAGCAGTTGCTCCAGCGTGACCTGCTTATGCAGGGACAGAGTCACGGTGGGTCTCCTCGCAGACCCACGGCAGGATCCTTTCAAGGACTGCCAAATGTCTCGCCCTCTTCGCAGGGGAGCATTAGGGGTCAGAGTTGGGCTTACCCTGAAGAAGGGGCAATGGCTGAACAGTCGACTGTGTTAGGGGTGCCAGAAGAATTGTTGGGCATGGTAAATAAACATGCTGTACCAACACAGAAAGAACTGCCTATACACCCAAAGCTGGCAGCCAGCATAAATTATATGGGTACAAACCAGCTGCAGGAGCAAGCCATAAACTCCACGGCTGAGAAATACCTCGCTCCAGAGAACTGCAATTCTCTCAATGTACCAGCAGTCAACAACTCCATCTGGGGCAACATGAGCCCATCTATAAGGAGCCAGGAGGTGAAGCTCCAGAGAATCCTTAAACTGCTGGCTGCTGGGATCACAGCAGTAACCAGGACAGCTGATGGAGTGGATTTGCCTGAAGAGCTACAAGATGCTCTAGCATTACTGTGTAATACTCAGTTCGAGATTAACAGTTACAGGAAGAGCATCATTAAGCCTGCACTTAATCCCAAATTTGCGGGATTATGCAGGACCAGTAGCATTCAGCCGCCAAATTTGCTGTTTGGGGACAACCTCCCGAAACAGGTGAAAGGCCTGGATGAGGAGGCCAAGGCTATAGGCCTGATCAAGGTGCCAAACACCTCTAAATCCCACTATCAGCAGCGGCAGCACCCCTACACATCCACCAGACATCGGTACAATGAAAGACCACCTGGAGGTGAAAGCTCGAAGGCCGGCCCACCTGTACAGCGGTCTTGTTTAGACCATGGCCCAGCCCGACCTTCTTGGAAAATGCGCCAACCCCACAACGCAGCAACACAACACCAGAAGAAACAAGGGCAGAGACAACCCACACAACACCGGCGGTAACCATGGAGGTAGGTGGGTCTGGTTGTCTCAAAAACATTGCATGTTTAGATTCATCAAAAGTTGGTGGACAGTTGCACTTGTTTCATCATGTGTGGAGCACTTTTACCTCTGAACCTTACATACTCGGAAGTATTCAGGGTTACAAAATTGAATTTGTCCCCATCCAGTTCAGCATACGCCCAGCCGGAAGTTCATACTTTCACAAAAAGAGAGAACAGCAGGCCATGCTGAACTGTTAAGACTAAACAAAAAAGGGGTAATTGAGAAGACAATCAGAATCTCAAGAGTTCGTATCAAATATATTTACAAAAAACAAAAAAGATGGCGGTTGCCGCATCATTATAGATTTGACCGAACTAAATACTTCCGTTCAGTATGCCCATTTCAAAATGGACACGTTTGTCACAGCCAAACAGCTAATTTCTGATAGGTACTACATGGCCTGCATCGATCTCAAAGATGCATACTATTCAGTACCAATACACAAGGATCATCGTAAATACCTGAAATTTGTCTAGATGGGACAGCTATGGCAGTATAAGGCCTTACCCAATGGGTTGTCATCAGCACCCAGGCGGTTTACTAAATTATTAAAACCAGCTTTAGCATACTTAAGGGAACATAACCATATCGTCATGGCTTACCTTGATGATATTCTCATTGAAGGTGAGAATTTAGAGATGGCTACATTGGCAGTATCAGCCACAAAACATATTTTTCAAAAGCTGGGATTTATCATATATCCAGATAAATCAAAATTGGAACCCTCCATTACCATGGACTATTGACTCTGTTCAAATGTCTATCATCTTGCCACCAAACAAAGTGACAGGCTTGATGGGAGCATGCAAAAGCCTCACTGGCATCAGGGAATCATTCATTTGGCAAGCAGCCAGAGTGATTGGGAAATTAGTGGCTGCATTCCCAGCAGCACAATTTGGACCACTCCATTATCAAAACCTGCAAAGAGCAAAGAATTTCAGCTCTCAAAAATCATGCAGGCCATTTCGATAGGCCTATGAAACTACCAGGAAAAGCAAAATCAGAATTAAACTTGTGGATAGAAAATGCTCAGCATTGTTCTAACCCCATCACTATCATGAATCCCTCGGTTACATTACAAACTGATGCCAGTGCTAAAGGTTGGGGAGCAACTAATACCACCACAAGTTGTGGTGGCAGATGGAATGCACAAGAATTAACCCTGTTTAAAGCACTAGGGATTAATTATCTAGAAATGCTGGGAGCCGTTAGAAACATAGAAACATAGAAATTAGGTGCAGGAAAGGCCATTCGGCCCTTCGAGCCTGCACCGCCATTCAATATGATCATGGCTGATCATCCAACGCAGTATCCTGTACCTGCCTTCTCTCCATACCCCGATCCCTTCAGCCTCAAGGGCCACATCCAACAAATATGGCCAACGAACTGGCCTCAACTACCTTCTGTGGCAGAGAATTCCACAGATTCACCACTCTCTGTGTGAAAAACGATTTTCTCATCCTAAAAGACTTCCCCCTTATCCTTAAACTGTGACCCCTTGTCCTGGACTTTCCCAACATCGGGAACAATCTTCCTGCATCTAGCCTGTCCAACCCCTTAAGAATTTTGTACGTTTCTATGAGATCCCCCCTCAATCTTCTAAATTCCAGCGAGTACAAGCCGAGTCTATCCAGTCTTTCTTCATATGGAAGTCCTGCCATCCCAGGAATCAGTCTGGTACTGATTTCATGGACTCAGGGCCTACTGCTCAGATATGCACCAGTTGCATGTGCGGTTACAAATTGATAATACTACAGTGGTGGCCTATATTAATCATATGGGTGGAATAAAGTCGATATCATGTGATGAATTGGCTAATAATATCTGGCACTGGTGTCTGGAAAGAGAGATTTGGATCTCAGCCACTTACCTTCCAGGTAAGCTAAATACAGTGGCAGACAGCAGATCACGTAAATTCAACGACAACATTGAATGGATGTTGGATCGGAAAGTGTTTATAGATATTATAGAACGGTATGGGACACCAGATATCGACCTTTTTGCATCCAGACTTAATCACTAACTACCAACATATGTTGCTTGGGAACCAGACCCAGGGGCAGCAGCGATGGACGCTTTCTCGCTGCATTGGGGGGGATTTGTTTTGCTATGTATTTCCCCCCTTCTGTCTCATCAGTCGGGTCTTACAAAAAATTAAACAAGACTGCGCAACGGGTAATTTGGTTGTTCCCGATTGGCCTACCCAACCATGGTTCCCAGCAGTACAGAAGATGGCCTCAGAACCCTGCATCCGGATCAACAAACAGCCGAGTTTGTTGGTACACCCTGTGACGGGAAAGTCATCCGTGCCATGACCGCATGAACTTGTTGATTTGCAGATTCTGAATAGGCCATTCCTGGGATACGGACTCTCCGATAGGACGATCAATGCCATCTCAGCATCGTGCAGGGAGTCCACGAGGAAACAGTACCTGACATATGTCAGGAAATGGGAAGTGTTCTGCACCAGGACGAACGCTACATATGACTCAGCCACCATCACTGAAGTGCTGGAGTTTCTGGCCACCCTCATTTCGATGAAGGATTGAGTTACAGTGCCATTAATTGTGCAAGGAGTGCCCTATCTAATTATCTGGGCAGAGGGAGTGATCACCTGGCTATAGGATCACACCCATTAGTATCTAAACTAATGAGGGGTATATTTAACTCCAATCCCCCCAGGCCCAGATACACCCATACATGGGACATAGGCATAGTATTAACTATGTTACGAGGATGGACACCCATAATGGGGCTCACTCTGGACAAACTAACATACAAGATGGTAATGATAATGGCACTTGTATCAGTACAACGGGTCCAGTCCTTACACGAGCTAAATATGGACGCCATGCATGTCACAAATGGCAAGATAACCTTTCTAATACAGGGGTTACTCAAACAAGACCGACCCGGTTCCTCTGGCCAAAAATTAGAGTTTCTGGCCTATCCTGCAGATAGTCGGCTCTGCATTGTGACACATATTTTGCAATATATAGAAGTCACCAAGACTCTTAGGGGCACGGAGAGAGCTTTACTCATAAGCCATAAACGCCCTCACCATAAGGTCACAGTGCAAACCATATCCAGATGGTTAAGGGTGGTATTAGATGCAGCGGGGGTGGATGCTAATGTTTTCAAATCTCACTCCACCAGGGCGGCATTTACATCGGCGGCTAGGATGATGGAAGTTCCTTTGGACCACATCCTTGCCACAGCGGGTTGGAGCAATGAACAAACTTTTCAACGCTTTTATAATAAACCCGTGGCCGCTCCTGACACTGCAGGAAACATTTTGAGTTCTGTAAAATAAATTACCCATTGTGGGGCATATTGTTTTAGGTATGGATAAATACCTTCTTTGTTTTTCAGCACAGTGTCATGACTGAATTGCGTTCATCCTCCGTTTCCTAGCATGGCAGTGTGTAAGCATGGACTCGTTCCAGGGCATGAAATCAGAGCTTTGAAATCTTCACATAGTCACTCACGTGACTCCGAAGTAAAATTGTAAGATTAAATGAGAACTTACCAGTTTGAAGTTTGATCTTTATTTTATGAGGAGTTACGATGAGGGATTACGTGCCCTCCGCTCCCAAAACCCTCTATTATAAAGTTCAACTGGTATGGAAGTTCTCTCTTATCTTCCTATATTAGTCACTCTGGTATCTGTGATTTCACACCGCTGCTTTGAAGAATGTCGCGCATGCGTGCTGGCAGGGTCTTCACGTAATCCCTCATCGTAACCTCATAAAATAAAGATCAAACTGGTAAGTTCCCATTTAATCTTACTATTCTATAACGTTTCATCGGAAAATTAACTTGTTTTCTCTATTTGCAGGTCCGACAAGGGATCTCCCATCAGAAATGTTAACTGTTTCTATTTTCACAAAAACATATTTAGTTGATTGTTGCAATATCAACGTTTCTTACCACATTGTAAAATCATCCTCTCCTCGGGAACTTCTCCAACGCCAACACATCCTTTCTCAGATATGGGGCCCAAAGGGACTTAGCACGATTCAGTGTACTGACTCTGCTCAAGATGTGATCAGCTTTCCGCCCCCCCCCCTCCCCCCTCCCCCCTCCCCACTCCATAGGGGCAACTACAACTGGTCTATAGATCCAGCAAACAGCATCTGCACACTCAGTGTGCCCAGCTTGCTGGTCCTTGACCAATTGATCAAACTGGGATTTCAGAATGAGTGAACACATGCGATGTCCCATCAGGGAGGGTTTAGCATTGGTCAGTTGCATTGAATAGATGACCTGCATATGTTACCGTTAGGGTGGCACAGATACGCAGCGGTAGAGTTGCTGCTTTACAGCACCAGATACCCGGGTTTGACCCTGGCTACGGGTGCTTGTTTGTATGTTTTGTACATTCTCCCTGTGACCGCGTGGGTTTCCTCCGGGTGCTCCGGTTTCCTCCCACATACCAAAGACGTGCAGGTTGTAGCTTAATTGGCTTCTGTAAATTGTCCCGGGTGTGTAAGATAGAACTAGTGTCGGGGTCGGTGCGGAATCGGTGGAACAAAGGGCCTGTTTCCCGCACTGTATCTCTAGATGGTCAAGCTGTATTTTCAGATCGACTGAACACACAGGATGGCCAATGAGGGCAGATTTAGCATTACTCAGCTACGTTGAAGAGATGACCTGCATAAACCTGCATTTAAATGGAGCATAACTCAAGAGGACATTGTTGAGTACACAGTGTACTCCTCGTTCCATTTAACTAACCGCCCGTGAATCACTTAAACTTTAGACAAACGCATTGACAATAATTTAGTCATGTCGGTGCTCATTCTAAGGGTGAATCAGTCAGAAACAGCACAGTCATAGAGTGATGATACAGCGTGGAAACAGGCCCTTCAGCCCAACTTGCCCACATGTTGTAAAGGCTCCTCCTACCTTACGTCGGAGTTGGAGCTGAGTGGTGGAGCCCCCCACTCCCCGGGTTTGCTCCTGTACAGCAGGGGCAGTGCTCCATTATTGGCCTGGCAGAACCTCTCAAAATCATTTGCGTACTGCTTGTTCACGATCACAAGGTTGGCTTGTTTGAAACCTTTTGAGATTTAAAAAAAAAGGCCTTAAATTAGAACACAGAACTGTACAGCACCAGAAAAGTCCACAATGTCCGTGCCGAACACGATGCCTAGTAAAACTAATCTCCACTGCCTGCACGATCCACATCCCGCCGTTCCCCGCATATCCATGTACCCATCTAAAAGCCTGGTTACTCCAGCACTGTCTTTTTGTGTATTAACCAGCATCTGCAGTTCTTTGTTTCTACATTGTAATATCAAAGTTTCTCACATCATTGTCTATACGTCTAAAGTCATTAGTTATGAAGCACTCAAGACATTCTGAAATCATTGGAAGGTTGTGCTGGTTGTCACTGATGGAAAGGTCAATGACAAGAACTGTATAGTGGCGCAGCGGTAGAATTGCTACCTTATGCCCCTGTCCCACTTAGGAAACCTGAACGGAAACCTCTGCAGACTTTGCGCCCCACACAAGGTTTCCGTGCGGTTCCCGGAGGTTTTTGTCCTCCGGCAACCACCTTCAACTAGCCTTGCAACCGGCTTCGACTAAAAAATTACCGATTTTTAAAATGGAAACCACTTTCGACCATTAGGGAGACTGACAAAAACCTCCGGGAACAGCACGGAAACCTTGGGTTGGGCGCAAAGTCTCCAGAGGTTTATGTTCAGGTTTCCTAAGTGGGACAGGGGCATTATAGCGCCAGAGACCCGGGTTCCTTCCCAACTACGGGTGCTGTCTGTATGGACTTTGTACATTCTCCCCATGATTGCGTGGGTTTTTCCCCCAAGATCCTTGGTTTCCTCCCACATTCCAAAGACGTACAGGTTTGTAAGTTAATTGGCTTAGTACAAATGTAAATTGTCCCTAGTCTGCGTAGGATGGTGATAATGTGCGGGGATGGCAGGTCGGCATGGACTCGGTGGTTCAAGGGGCCTGTTTCCACGCTGTATCTCTAAACAAAAAACTAAACTTTCAACTGTTTCTCCCTCCATAGATGCTGTCTGACCCAGTCAGCATTTCCAATAATTTCCTGTTTTTATTTCAAATTTTCAGCATCTGCGTTTTTTTTTTTTTGCTTTCCAATTAGTTGGCTTTCACTGACTTACGGAGAGTGTCTGAGTTGGGATTTGTATTGCCTAACTGGTAAATCAAATACTCACACAAAAAATCCAACTGAATACAGGTTTTGAATCTTTCATTGGTAACCTTGCCCATATAGCCCCAGGTTTGTATTTAAAACACCCTACTGGTTCATTAATATTTTCCTTAACCAGACTGTAGCAACATGGATATGCTTTTCACTGTAGATAGACACAAGAAGCCGGAGATGCAATATCTAGTCGTACAGCGATGCTGTCCGACCCACACAGTTACTCCAGCTTTATGTGTCTATCTTCGCTTTAAACCAGCATCTGCAGTTCACAAATCCACGAGTTGTAGGAATAGAATTAGGCCATTCGGCCCATCGAGTCCACTCTGCCATTCAAGCATGGTTGATCTCTGCCTCCTAATCCCATTTTCCTGCCTTCTCCCCAAAACCCTCGGCACCTGTTCTAATCAAGAATATGTCTATCTCTGGCCTAAAAATATCCACTGACTGCACCGTAGCCCTCTGTGGCAATGAGTTCCACAGATTAACTACCCTCTGACCAAAGAAGTTCCTCCTCACCTCCTTTCCAAAAGAGCCTCCTTTCAATTCTGAGGCTATGATCTCTGGTACTACTCTCCCATCAATGGAAACATCTTCTCACATCCACTCTATCTATGCCTTTCATTATTGTGTTAATTTCAATGAGGTCCCCCCTCAACCATGATCATATTGAATGGCGGTGCAGGCTCGAAGAGCCGAATGGCCTGCTCCTGCACCTAATTTCTATGTTTCTAACCTTCTAAACTCCAGCGAATAGAGGCCCTGTGCTGTCAAACGTTCATCATATGCTAACCCACTCATTCCTGGAGTAATTCTTGTAAACCTCCTCTGGACCTTCTTCAGAGCCGGCACATCCTTCCTCAGATATGGGGACCAAATTTGCTCAAAATACTCCAAATTGTGACCAGTGCCTTATAGAACCTCAGCATTACATCTATTTTTGTATTCCAGTCCTCTTGATATTAATGCTAGCATAGAATTTGCCTTCCTTACTACTGATTCCACTTTCAAATAAACTTTTTGGGAGTCCTGCACCAGCACTCACTCCCAAATCCCTTTGCACCTCCGTTTTCTGGATCCTCTCTCCATTTAGAAAATAATCTATGCCTTTATTCTTGTTGCCAAAATGCATGACTCTGCACTTTGCTGTAGTGAATTTCATCTGCCACTTCTCTGCCCACTTTTCTAACCTGTCCAAGTCCTTCTGCCGAGTCCTAGCTTCCTCGGCACTGCCCGCCCCTGCGCTTATCTTAGCATCTTCTGCAAACTTGGCCACAAAGTCTTCAATCCCCTTATCAAAATTATTAATATACAACGTGAAGAGAAGCGGCCCCAGCACCGACTATCGTGCAACTCCACTAGTTCCTGGCAGCCAACCTGAAAGAGCACCTTTTTCCTACACATGCTATCCACTGTACCGTGGTACATGTGACAATAATAAACCTAAACCTAATGAAAACCAGACTCTGACAGGAAGAAACCGAGCAAACAAACTCAAGAGTATTTCTCCAATTCGAGTCAAGACTGAATACTTTTTATCGAAATGTACTGAGCATTCCGAATAAGGTAGGCAAATTTATGGCAAAAATAGAAATATGTGGATATGATCTAATGGCCATGACAGACATCATAAGAAAGAGCAGAATTAAGCCATTCGGCCCATCAAGTCTACTCCGCCATTCCATCATAGCTGATCTATCTCTCATTCCTAACCTGCAAAGGTTGCAAAGCGACCAGAGTTGGGAATAAAATATTCCAGGGCATACGTACGCATGTGATTGTCAGGTTGGATGGTAGTAAGTGGCAAAGGTTCGAGGTGAAAAGGAAATAAAAGGATGCGAGGTAAGGTAACACGCACTGTACCTCAAATTACATTTTACACCTGTTGTAAAACAATTTCGAATGTCTCAATTGTTCGGAAGCCCTGTATCAGTCAGTGCAAGTCTTTTGTTGCAAAGAGGACCAGTGATTTCTAGCCGGGAAAACGCTGTTGTGTGCACAAGGGTGCGGCATTTATGCAGAGCGCTGGTTCTCGATGCGGCGGGGAATCGTCGCGGGCGTGAGACGGCGGCTCACTGCTCCCGTTTGGGTGCGCTGCAGGGCCGTAGATGAAGCGTCGGGACTGGTTGTGACCTCGTTTTACCTTGAGAAATTGCAGAGGTCACCGCTGTCCGCAATCGCCCAGCTCGGATCAAACGCCTGGCGGAGTCCGGGAGCAGCGATGTAAGAAAATGCATAGTTTGCAGCTCTGGTTTCTGACAATTTAAAGGAAAAATTACAACGAGAAATTATACAAACGGTGAACACAACATTGGTAAGCACGGCAGTGCAGTGGTAGAGTTGCTGCCTTACAGTGATTGCAACGCCGGAGACCTGTATTCTCTCCTGACTATGGGTGCTCCCTGTACAGAGTGTGTACGTTCTCCCTGTGGCCTGCGTGGGTACTCTCCAAAGATCTTCGGTTTAGTAGGTTAATTGGCTTGGTATAAGTGCAAATTATCTGTAGGATAGTGTTAATGTGCGGGGATCGCTGGTTGGCCTGGACTTGGTGGGCACTGAATCTAAAAAACAAATCTAAAGATGCTGGTTTACACCGGAGATGGACACAAAGTGCTGGAGTAACTCAACAGGACAGGCAGCATCTCTGGATAGAAGGAATGGGAGACGTTTCAGTGCGAGACCCTCCTTCAGACTGAGAGTCTGAAGATGGTGAGACTAGAGATATGGTGTGAAAACGACAGATCGAAGGAGAACAACTTCAATGTTTCAATTTCAATTTAGTTTATTGTCACGTGCACGTTTATTGTCAAAGGTACAGTTTGTTGTGTGCTAACCAGTCAACAGAAAGATAATAGATGATTGGAATCGAACCATTTACAGTGTATAGATGACACATGATAAAGGAATAATGTTTAATGCAAGGAAAGCCAGCAAATTCCAATCAAGGATAGTCTGAGGGTCACCAAAGAGGTCGATAGTAGTTCACCACTGCTCTCTGCTTGTGGTTGGATGATTCAATTGCCTGATAATAGCTGGGACGAAACTGTCCCTGAATCTGGAGGTGTGTGTTTTCAATGGTAAGCTGAATATGAATATTTACCCTCACGTTTAATTTGAGAAAGTTTAAGAGAGACGGCAGGTGTGGGAATCTTGAGCAAGAAAGGTGGAAAAGCTTGGCAAGTAATAGGTGCATACTGGTGTGGTGATTAGCACATGGCTGGAGATAGTGACAAAGTCTAGATGTGTGAAGGAGACAAAAGCGTGCAAGATAAGGAGAAAGGGAGTGGGGCCCAGATGAGTGCACATCGTTACACCATTGACTTGAAGAAACACAAAAAGGATTAACTTCAGTTGAAATATAAGGCCCTTGGCTCATCGAGTCCACGCTGACCATCAACCACCCATTTACACTAAGATGATACAAATCCAATACAACTATTCTCTCCGCATCTATTTATACACAACTAAAACTCTGATCTTGTTATCTTTACAGTTTGCGCGGTCTTTCTATTTGCGCAAAAACGGTATGCAATAGCGCTATGATAATTTTGCCAGCTCACTCACCATTCTCCTGTGCTGCGAGAGCACCGGGTTTTGTTCCAATCCGGTGGTCTATTGTAATAGTTGGCCAGGTTTGAAAATCTTAAAAACCGCGCGTGAGCGCAGATCGATCTCCTCTCCTGCCAGTCAGCGCCGCGTGGATTGGTCTTTTCTCCTGTCACTCCGCGGGACGGTCCGCCCCTTCCTGCGCCATCCTGTCCTTACTGGAGCTGAGGATGGCTGGCAGAGGCGTCCAACCGGACACAATTTTCGGAAGGACCGGATGTGGCCCGGCCCGGCGCGGGAGATGTCGCCAAACGGAAAGCGGAAAATCTGATCACGGCGGAGGTGAACGTCCAGCGCCTGTTGTGAGTCCCAATTGCACCGCCAGCACCAGCCCTTCACCCATGGTCCCACTCGCTAGCTCCTGCCCCCCTACCCCGTGATACCCCATTCTTCCCCATAATCTCTGAATTCTTCCCCCCCCCCCCCCCACACCCCCCTCCCCACAACCCCCCCCCCCCCCGCCCACCCCTCCCCACACACACCCCCTCCTCCACACACCTAACAGGTCCCACTTAGTCCAGTTGTTATTAATTCCCCCAGATTCTATCATTCACCCACACGCTAGGGACAAGTTATTAGGGCCAATTAACCTACCAACCCACACATCTTTGGGATGTAGGGGGAAACCGGACCAGAAGGAAACCCACGTGGTCACAGGGAGAATGTGCAAACTCCATACACAGACAACACCTGGGTCTCTGGCGCTGGGAAGCAACAGCTCTATAAACTGTGCCATTGTGCTACCTCCAGATATCTGAATCCGCACTAGTCACCAATCAGCCATCTGCAAACTTTACGTTGGCTTTCAATCTCGCTGCTGTATGTTTAAATTCGGAAATTTTCATGTTTTTTTCTACATTTCTTTTGGAAAAGATGAACTTCTGAAGGATAAATATTTCCACCCAAGCCAGATTATACGCACCTCATCGTACATGGATGAATATGAATTTTCAGTCTCCATTACCTCGAAAAGACCACGGAGAGACAGAGATTTCTCAGCACAATGAAGACCAGCCAAAAAGTAAAGCTTAACCAAGATTAGCATTTAGATTACACAGTTGCTATTGACTGCATGGTTTGACATTACCACTCTGTTAATGGGTAATGTCAATCCATCAGCAATTGGTGGACAATTCCCTATAGCCATCAGGCTATTAAACACTACAACTTCCAAATAGGCACTCAACTACATAGACTTGGGGGCATTGGTTTTGCTTTTTTGCTGTGTGTGTGTGTGTGTGTGTGTGTGTGTGTGTGTGTGTGTGTGTGTGTGTGTGTGTGTGTGTGTGTGTGTGTGTGTATTGAACTTTTTTTTGTTTATTGTCAAGTCGAGTTTATTCGTCACATACGCATATGAGATGTGCAGTGAAATGAAAAGTGGCAATGCTTGCGGATTGTGCAAAAAAAAACTACAAAACAGAATGGAACAGAATCAGAGTACTGTGTTTACATATTCTGCTGTACTGCAGCACATAGGAATTTAATTGTATAGACATAAAATACTGGAGAAGGAATGGGAGATAGATGCAAAATGCTGGAGTAACTCAGCGGGACAGGCAGCATCATTGGAGAGAAGGAATAGATGACGTTTTCGAGTCGAGACCCTTCTTCAGACTCGGGGAAGAGGAATACGAGATATGGAAGGGTAAAAAGAATATGCAAGGCAAAAGAACAGATCAAAGCAGACGATGATCAAGGACATTTAGAATGGTTCATTGTTGGATGAGGGGAAGGTGACAACGATGCATACAAACAGTAACATTAATCAGCGGGGCAGTGAAATAGGGTGGGACAGAGAGAGAATGTTAGCAAGGGCTACTTGAAGGTAAAGACATCAAAATCCATGGGTCTAAAGAAGGGTCTCGACCCGAAACGTCGCCTATCTCCTTCGCTCCTTAGATGCTGCTGCACCTGCTGAGTTTCTCCAGCCTTTAGTGTACCCCCAAAATCCATGGGTTGTAAGCTGCACAGGAGAAATATGAGGTGCTGTTTCATTGTTCTGTCTAGGACAGATGACAATAAAAGGGTCTCGACCCGAAACGTCGCCTATCTCCTTCGCTCCTTAGATTGCTGCTGCACCCGCTAGTTTCTCCAGCCTTTTGTGTACCCACAATAAAACACTCTTGACTCTTAAATGCAAACTTTACAGGAAAGTTTAACTTGGAACAGTGCAGCTCAGGAAGAGCAAGCAGTTAAAGTCGACAGTGTATGTGTCAACCATTATGCCAAGTTAAACTAATCTTGCTGCCTGCACATGATTCATATCCCTCCACGCCCTGCTTATCTAAAAGCCTCCGAAATTTACAAAAAGCCAATTTTGTATCTGCCTCCACCAGTGGCAGTGCACCCCAGGCACCAACAATACAATCAGTGAGTACTACAGCTAGTGCAAAAAGTGAAAGGAAAAAGAGCGCAGAATATAGTGTTATTGCTACAGGGAAAGTGCAGATAAGAAAGTGCAACGATCACCACAAAATAGTTTGGGAGATCGAAGAATAGTTTGGAAGAAGGAAGAGGTGGGAGGGGAAGAAGGAAGAAGAGGGGGGAAGGGAAGAAGGAAAAAGGGAAGCGGTGGCTCAGGCGCTCGACACCGCTGCAAATTGTTCTGTTGTTCCCTTTTTTCGGCAACTGCTGAGCATCAGTGACTGACGCCCTTTAAAACCGTCACTGACGCTCCGCAGTCACCAGGAAAAAAAAATCAAAGTGGGACAGGCCCTTTAAGGGAATAACAGCAACAGAACAATTTGCAGCGGTATCCTTTTAAATTCCAGAGTATACAAGCCCTGCTTGTGTTCCCTAGACAATAGAGACTGTAATTAGGTACTGAATGCTGGGAACGTTGGCCTATCATAGAACACCAACATTGGTTTGTTGTAGGATTTTATGAAGGCAATGCTGCATGCATCTCGCCACTCCTAAAGGAGACACAAGGAACTGCAGGTGCTGGAATCTTGTCTAGAATACAACGTGCTGGAGCAACTCATTTGTGGAAGTCGTGTTGCCTGGCCCACTGAGTTACTCCAGCATTTTGTGTTCCAAGAAAAAACCCGCTGTGATTACTCTGGTGATTCATGGCTCATCAAAACAGTCTTTATTGATATTATGGCAACATTTCTGACCCAGATCCATGTGATATGGGTCAAACAAGTTCACTTTCAGTTACCGGATGCACATGGGACTGTTGGCAAAACTTCACGTTCACATCAGCGTGAATGATTCTTAATTAGCCTTTAATATGGCAGAGCAAGGCATTCAGTTTACTGGCAATTAAGAACTTGGGCAAAGGTTGCTGGACTTGGGTATGCACTCCTGACATGGAGAGAAAGTTGTTGAAAACCATTTATCTCTATTTAACGCTACAGTGTGGCTGAGATGTATTAGAAGCTGCAATTCAAAATAAAAGCTCCGGAGATGCTAGAAATATTGCATCAATGTTTTTGGGAAGAACGCAGGAGAATGGGGATGAGAGGAAATAAATAGATCACCATAAAGGAATGGTGGAGTAGGCTGGATGGGCTGAATGGCCTAATTCTGCTCCTATGTCTTCTGGAAATTTGAACGTTGAAAATGCTAGAAATATTAGGTAGATTTATGGCAGTGATATAGATAGATTCTTGATTAGTAAGGGTGTCAGGGGTTATGGGGAGAAGGCAGGAGAATGGGGTTAAGAGGGAGAGATAGATCAGCCATGATTGAATGGCTGAGTAGACTTGATAGGCCAAATGGCCTAATTCTGCTCCTATCACTTATGACCTTGACCATATGACAGTGCTAAAGACCTGGGTTCATTCCTGACCTCGTGTGCTATCCATGTGGAGTTTGACTGTGATCTCTGTAACCATGTAGGTTTCCTCTGGTTAGCACATGCAGGTTGGTTTAATTAGCAACTGTGGTTTGAGTCTAATGCATAGGTGAGTGGTAAACTCTGGAGGGAGCTGAAGAGAATGTGAGGAGAATACAAAACACGAGGTTCATGTAAGATATGATTTGCAGCATCTGAGGAGAGAGAAATATAGCTTTCTTTTCAAAGATGAAAGACCCACCATCACAACTGGGAAACTGATGAAACAAGTTAATTTAAAGTTGCAATCAATACCAGAAGTGGCCATTTCAGCTGCAAGTCACCCATAACTGATATTGGCTGTTTTTTTCTCTCTCCACTAACATGGCCTGGCCTGCTGGACATGTCCTACATCCCTGCATTTCACAATTTTAGTGTTCCTTTGTTAAAACAGAAATGCAAGAGGCTGCAGAGAGTGGTGGATACAGCCTGGTCCATCTTGGCACAGCTCTTTCCTCCACTGAAATCATCTAAACAAGGCAGTCTCAATGAAAGTGACGTCTGTCACCCTACTGTGCCCTCTTCTTGTACCTCCTGCCCTACAGCAGCAGCAAGAGCCCAAAGTCTCACACCACCAGGTTTGGGAACAACTACTATCTTCTAACCATCAGGTTCTGGACTAGACCTGCACAGCCATCATCCTACCTCAGCAACAGAACACTGTAGTCCACCTCTTGCACTACCATGGACCTATTTGTTTTTTTCCCCCAGTCTGAAGAATGGTCTCGACCCAAAACGTCACCCAGTCTTTCTCTCCAAAGATGATGCCTGTCCCGCTGAGTTACTCCAGCATTTTGTGTCTATCTTTGTTTTAAACCAGCATCTGCAGTTCTTTCCTACACATGTTTTTTGCCCAATTGTGTGCTTGCAAGACATTTTGCCCAAATGTCTAGTCTTCTTTCTTTTACAAATGTTTAGTGTAATTTAAGAATAATTAGTTTGTTTATTGTTTGTTGTATGTGCCTGTGATGTTGCAAGCGAGCAACATTTTCATTATACCTCTGCCTTACTGTTCTTGTGCATTTGACAAGAAACTAGACTCGACTTGATGTGTGTGTATTCTCTTTTAGTTTAGTTTTAGTTTAGAGATACAGCACGGAAACAGGACCCTCAGCCCATCGAGTCCATGCCGACCAGCGATCCCCGCACATCAACACTATTCTACGCAAACTAGGAACAATTTACAATTTTACCAAGCCAATTAACCTACAAACCTCTACGTCTTTGGAATGTGGGAGGAAACCAGATTTGTTAACTGCCATTTTCTCAGAACCCGAGGTTCAGTGAGGAACGTAAATTCTGCACTCTGGTATTTCTCTTTGCTCTACCTTTTGTACTTGAGTTTGGCTTGATTCTCTTCATGTGTAGTAATAGATTTGGTTTAGTTTAGAGATACAGCGCGGAAACAGGCCCTACGGCCCACCGAGTCCATGCCGCCTGCGAATCTCTGTTTACACTAGCATACACTGCACTCTAGAGACAATTTATATTTTTTATCAAAGCCAATTAACCTACAAACCTGTACGTCTTTGGAGTGTGGGAGGAAACCAGAGCACCCGTGAAAAACCCACGTGGTCACCGTGAGAACGTACAAACTCCGTATAGACAGCACCCTTGGTCAGGATTGAACCCGCGTTTCTGGCGCTGTAAGGCAGCAACTCTACCACTGCACCATCATGTCGCCCTTATATGATTTGATTGGATAACACACAAGCAAAGCCTTTGCACTGTACCTCAGTACACATGACAATAATAAACCTAAACCTAAACCAAAGGAAAATCTCCATCAAAAGAGTTGGCAGTGGCATGTTGGTCCAAAAGGCCTTCTTCTGTGTTGTATTCTGTATACTGCAAGCTGGGTGGCAGATAGCCATTGATGGCAAGTGTCCATTGTAAATAACTGATGAGAAAGCACCGCACTTGGTGAGGACAGCTGGTGAACGGAGACCACATACAAACAGGAACTCTTCCCACCCCTCGGACAGGACCACCAAAGACTGTTGCGGAAGAGAGGCAGGCAGCAGTGTGACCACCCCCACAGGGTTCCTGGTTATCGTTGAATGACTCCATCTCACAATCATTCGATCTTCGTTGGCTGAGGTTCACATCTGTTAATCATTTTAAAGAGGCACCTTCTGCACAATCATTCTAACTGAAAATATGGGGGAAGATTGGACTGTTTGTTGATTAAGAGAGACCTTTGTGTGGTAAACAGGGAAAAATTCTGATATAAACCTGTTCTTTGTTTCTAAACTCTGTTCCTAAGGAGTTTGAATAACAGAACGGAGCTCTGTAAATATGCAAAAACAGAGATGCAAATAAGTTTAAGTTAAATGGCACCATTGCATCCACATCGTACCACAGTAGTGACACAGATACTGGCTGTCCCAATGTTATGAACAGGTTCCGACTTCACAGATAGCTATGCGTCGATTTGTCCATTAGTCAGAAAATGCACAAAAATCATTCAATACCATAACCATATCACCACAGTTTGTAATGAACAGTACTTACAAACGCATTAGATTGATCAGAAAAACAAGTTCTATGAGAGAGATGGGGGAAAACTAGTTTGGTCATTCATAAGAACATACTAGAGGGCTGGTCCTCCAATGCAATATTCCACCTCTCCACCAATTCCAATATTGGTGGCCAGTGGGGTGGGGGGCTTTCTGGAGCACTAGTGTGGGTGTTGTGGGCCGAAGGGACTGGTTTCCAGAGGGCTAGTATGGACATTGTGGGCTGAAAGGATTCTTGGGCTGGCAGCTCAGTCACTCAGGCCTGGTGGGCTGGCAGCTCAGTCACTCAGGCCTGGTGGGGTGGCAGGTCGGTCACCCAGGGCTGGTGGGCTGGCAGCTCAGAACCTACCAGAAATTCTGCCCAAAACAGGTGAGAGACTCTGTGAGAGTCAAAGGGGGGAGGGTGGAGAATCCATTTTAGACATTTTTCATCTATTTCTGTAGATCACAGCAATGAGGGAGGAAAGTCTATCCTGGCCTGAATGTCACAGGGAGTCAATGAAGGGAGGGAGAAAAATACTGGGGTGAGGTATAATACTTGCAGGGGGAATACTTACCGATGGACCGAAGGGACTCCTCCTGGCTAGTACTGGCCTGATGGGCTGAAGGGACTATTTAAAAAAATGTGTGAAATCAAAGTGAAAGGTACTTTTTCTGGACTTTTCCTGGCTTGGCACAGGTCTCTTGGGCCAAAATGCTCTTCCTGGGCTAATACGGGTATTTTGGACAAAAGGGACTGGTTTCTCGGCTAATAGGGTCCTTGTGGGCCGAAATGAATGGTTTCAGGCAGGCCAAGCAGCTCATTTCATTTCAATTTCAAGCACAGGGCTGGCCAAACAACTCATTTCATTTCCATTTCAATTTCAAGCACAGGGCTGGCCAAACAACATCTCATTTTGTTTCCATTGCCATTTCAGTTTCAAGCACAGGGCACGGCCAAACAACTCATTTCATTTCCATTTCAATTTCAAGCACAGGGCTGGCCAAACAACATCTCATTTTCATTTCATTTTGTTTCCATTGCCATTTCAGTTTCAAGCACAGGGCAGGCCAAACAACTCATCTCATTTGCTTTTCATTTCATTTCCATTGCCATTTCAGTTTCTAGCACAGGGCAGGCCAAACAACTAATCTCATTTTCGTTTCATTTCATTTCCATTTCAGTTTCAAGCACAGGGCAGGCCAAAGAACTCATCTCATTTTCATTCAATTTCAGTTCCATTGCCATTTCAGTTTCAAGCACAGGGCAGGCCAAACAACATCTCATTTTCATTAAGGGCTAACAAATCATTTATTGCAAGTACATTTGCAGACTCACAGTTCAGTTGACGCACAGCAGAATCACAGTTGTGGCGATCTTCCAGAGTGACTGACTGACATCCAGGCATCTGGGGTTTTATAGTCCTCCCCCCCCCCCCCGGAAGGGGCGTTACCTTCATCATGGTGAGTGACAGGCGAGAGGACCAATCAGCTGATCTCAAGATTTCTTAAAACATTCATAACTTTTTTATTGTTCATCGATCGGAAAAATCCTCAGGGCTGTATCAGCAGAGGAGGACTGTAAGATGGCCAAAAATCATAGTGATTTTCTGGTAGCGTTTTTTCTAAAATCAATATACAGCGCAGACAGGAAGTGGTCAAGATGAGACTTTTAGTTATATAGATGTATGTAGTTACATTGGACTTTTTGATAATCATTTGGGGACTCATTCCTGTTTATAAGTCAGGTGTTCATAACCCGTGGACTGCCTGCCCCCAAGAGTGTAAGAATTGGCAGAAAGCTGTGGATGTAGCCCAGTCCATCGTACAAACCAGACCGTACAAACCAGACTCCCCACCATTGACACCATCTACACTTCACGCTGCCTCAGGAAAGCAGCCAACATAATCAAAGACCTTTCCCACCCCGGTCATTAAACCTTCTCACTGCTCCCATCGGGCAGAGAGTACAGAAGCTTGAAAGCGCGCACCACCAGACTCAGAACAGCGCCATCTTCTCTGTTATCAGGCTTCTGAACAGTCCTTCCATAAGCTAGGATACTGGCCAATTCACCTCTACCCCATTGCAGACATCAGACTTTGCCTGTGGAACTGATGCGTCACAATGCTGATACTACATTCTGCACTCTGTATCCCTTTCTTTGCACCTTTCTATTGTACTGAGTTCGACTTGATTATATTCTGACGAAGGGTCCCAACCTGAAACATGCCTGTCCATTCCCTCCTCAGATGCTATCTGACTCGTTGAGTTACTCCAGCACTTTGTGTTTTTTATTCAAGAATCGAGCATCTGTAGTTCACTGTGTCTAGAGGAAATACTTAAAGGCTTCAAAGGTCTTTTATTGTCACATGTACCAATTAAGGTACAGTGATATGCGAATTACCATACAGCCATACGGAAAAAAAAGCAACAAGACACACGACTAAGTTAACATAAACATCCACCATAGCGGATTCCAACGGGACATAAGAGACTGTAACATCTTCTGTCTGACTGAGACATTGCTGACCCCGCTGGTGCCGGATCAGGTAATCTGCCCAACCGAGTCCTTCACTGTTTTCCATGAGGACAAAACGGAAGAATCCGGGAAATCCAAGGGTGGAAGAGTTTTTTTCATGACCAACAATAACTGATGCAACCCTGGGAATATTAAGACGCTTTCTCGTTCCTGCTCGCCGTACCTGGAGCATCTGATGATCTCATGCCATCCATTCTACCTTCCCCGGGAGTTCAGCTCAGTGATCATCACAGCTGTCTACATTCCACTGCATGCGGACACCGACTTGGCACTTTCGGCCCGACACGATGTGTTATGTCGACACCAAAACAAGAACCCTGATGTGGCTATGGTGGTGGCTGGAGATTTTAATAAGGCAAACCTCAAAAAGGTCATGCCTAACTTCTGCCAACACATCACGTGTGTCACCAGGGGGGAAAGAACTTTGGACCACTGCTACACACCGTTCAGAAAAGGCTACAAGGCCGTTTCTCTCCCTGCTTTTGGAAAATCTGACCACGCTGCCATTTTCCTGCTGCCGGAGTATAAACAATGGATAGTACGGAAAGCAGCAGTGACGAGGGACGAAAAGCGGTGGTTTGACCATTCAGAGGCCATGCTGCAAGATGCACTGAGCGATGTCGACTGGAATATGTTCCAAGCAAGTTCCAGCGACGTCAGTGAGTTCGCGGAAGCGGTCACGGACTTCATTCCAACAATAGTCGATAACATCGTCCCCACGGTAAGGGTTAGCATCTTTCCTAATCAAAAACTCTGGGTGGACAGGTCCATTTGCCTTGAATGCTCGCACCGCTGCTTACAACTCCGGCCTGGCATCCGGCAATATGGACGACTACGAGGCAGAGTCCTACCGACTGCGAAGGGCGGTGAAGGATTCAAAAAGGAGATACAAGGACAGGATGGAGTTGCAGATGGAGCAGCAGAACACCAGACGCCTTTGGCAGAGGCTACGGACTATAACTAACTACCAGAGCAATACCCCCATCAACCGGAAGTGCGGCACTGCCCTAGCTGATGACCTGAACTCCTTCTAGGCACAATTCGAGACGGGCAACATCACCCCCAGCTCGCTGGCGACACCCGGTGGTTCAGATAGCATCCATGTTTCAGGTTGATGATCCCCCACCAGGAGGGTCTTAAAGCCCTCCGTTTCTTCCTCGACAACAGATTTCCAGCCAATTTCCGTCTACCAATACGCTCCTCCACCTAGCGGAGCTGGTCCTTACCCTCAGCAACTTCTCCATTGACTCCTCCCACTTCCACCAAATCCAAGGCGTAGCTATGGGCAGCTACGCCCAGCTATGCTTGCCTCTTTGTTCCAGGCGTACACTGGCCCGATCCTCGAACTCCACCACCGCTACATTGACGACTGCATTGGTGCTACCTCCTGACTTCATCACCTTCACCACTAATTTCCTTCCTGCACTCAAATTCACTTGGACCATCTTGGACATCCCCCTACCGTTTCTAGAACTCACCGTCTCCATCACAACAGACTATTGACCGACATCTGTTACAAACCTACTGACTCCCATAGCTATCTTGACTATACTACTCCCCACCCTGCTTTCTGTAAAGACTCTATCCCCTACTCCCAATCCCTCCGTCTACGTCGCATCTGCTCCCAGGATGAGGAGTTTCATACCTGGGCATCGGAGCTCCGCTCTTGCACCCCCTCCCTCCCATTCTTAATAAGGACAGAGTCCCCCTTATCCTCACCTTCCACCCCATCAGCTGTCGCATAAGGCATATAATCCTCCAACATTTTTGCCACCTCCAACAGGGTCCCATTGCTGGCCACATCTTCCAATCTCCGCCCCTTTCTACTTTCCACAGAGACTGTTCCCTCCGCAACTCCCTGGTCAACTCGTCCCTCCCCACCCACCCAAATCACCCCCTCTCCTGGTACTTTCCCCTGCAATTGCAGGAGATGCAACACCTGTCCCTTTACCTCCCCCTCGACTCCCTCCAAGGAATCCGACAGTCTTTCCAGGTGAAGCAGAGGTTCACTTGCACATCCTCCAACATCATCTCGATCCTGACTACAGATGCTATCTGTAGGGATAGCACCCGTAGTCAGGATTTTACCTTCTCCCCATGACCTGCGTTACATTTAGACAGCAGACAATAGACCAAAGGTGCAGGAGTCGGCCATTCAGCCCTTCCAGCCAGCACCGCCATTCAATGTGATGGCGAGATTCTCCGAGATCTTTGGTTTGCTCCCGTACTTCAACGACGTACAGGTTTGTAGGTTCAATGGTTTCGGTAAAATTGTAAATTGTCTAGTACGTAGGTTAGTGTTAATGTGCGGGGATCGCTGATCGGCCAAAGGGCCTGTTTCCGCGCTGTATCTGTAAAATGAAAAACTAAAACGAAGCATTATTCCGTTCTGTGCTGCATTTGTACACTGCGGACGGCTCGACTGTAAATAGAGTCTTTCCGCTGACTGGATAGCACGCAATAAGACAACTTTTCACTGTACCTCAGTACACCTGACAATAATTTATTGAATAAACTGAGCCGAGCTGAAACCAGCGGCCGAAAGAGTGCGCTGTCGCAGCCGGTCAACCTGACCTGTGTGAAGAAGGGTTAACGAAGAAACTGCAGATGCTGGAGAATCGAGGGTTACACAAAGGTCTGAAGAAGGGTCTCGACCCGAAACGTCGCCTATCTCCTTCGCTCCTTAGATGCTGCTGCACCCGCTGAGTTTCTCCAGCATTTTGTGTAACCCTGTGTGAAGAAGGGTCTGGATCCAAAACGTCGCCTATTGCTTCTCTCTCCAGAGATGCTGCCCTGCCTGTCCCGCTGAGTCTCTCCGGCATTTGGAGGCGGTCTCCAACCTAACCTGATGACCGGAAGTGGCTCCCGTTCCCGCCCAGCTCTTGGACCTTGATTGATAGCTCTGCTAAACCATTGACCGCCGAGTATCGCGGGGACGCCGCCAGGGTCGTCCAATCGCAGGAGGAGGTGGGCGGGACGACCCGCCCCCAATCTCCCCCCCCCCCCCCCCCACCCACCAAGTTAGGTTGTCGTGGAGCGTAGTACTCGCGGCAGCCGTGAATGGGAGGGGACGTTTCTTCGCCGTGAGGCGGCTTTATTTTGATTTTTTTTTCTTCCTCCCCCAACCCGTGATAAATTTACCTCAGCTCCCATTCTGGATACAAACGTTTGTTCGTTTATAATAATCGCGTAGCAAGAAAGAAAGCTTGGGAGTTGTGGAGCATGGAGGAAGGGTCCGGCGAAGGTGACATGTTTACAGTTGAGCACGAGCTGAAGAACGGTAAGGGCGCGAGCGGCCCCGGCCTGGGTCGGCGCTGAACGGCGGTTGCAACCCAGCATCTCCCGCCCTCCCTAAATATGCTATCTTTTTTTAAAAAAAAACACCCTTTCAGCCGGCGAGACACCATGCACGGGCTCAAATGCAACCTTGCGGGGGGAATGCATTTACATTTGCATTCCCTCCCGCCAATGCTTGTGTGGAAACTTTGCAGCCACAGGGCAGAGATTTGCAGCCGATTAAATAACATGACAGCTGTGTGTAGGTAAGATCTGCAGATGCGGGTTTAAATCGAAGGTGGACACAGCGGGACAGGCAGCATCTCTGGAGAGAAGGAATGGGTGGCGTTTCGGGTCGAGAAATCTGAATCAGCCTGAAGAAGGGTCTCGATCACCCCCCCCCCCCCTCCGAAACGTTACCCATTCCTTCTCTCCAGAGATGCTGTCCATCCCGCCGAGTTACTCCAGCATTTCATGTCTAACATGACAGCTGGACATTTGCAGCAATTCATAGTCGTGCATGTTGCATTTGTTGTTGCTGGTGGTTTATGTTCCCTATATACACACACACGTTTGTTCGTTGCTTTGGGGCAAGTGATCGTGAGCGTGCAAATTACTGTACTTGATGAGCTTGCATGTTTTGGTCATTTTAATGAGCTTGCAGTGGGATGTTTATGCGCCCACACTTGCTTAGCATGTTGTCCTTGCAAATAACACGATCTTACGCTTGTGGTATCTCTATCCGTGGTCCATAGTTTGACGCTTGATGTTCAGTTTGCAATAAACCTCATAGGAACTACTCTGCGCGTATTTTTTCCTCTCTGTCTTTTACAATCTTTCCGGGGGTGGAGAATGGATGTAAAACCACAATAGTCCCTGCTACTGGGATTAACAGTGATGGACTCCAAAGGTATTTTTAGATTGTTTAACAGTTCCTAACTCCAGGTGGAAATGTTTCTGTCTGCAAACGCATTATTTCTGACATTGGTCATCTACGTGTTAATCGTGGGCTGTAGATTTCAGAGCTGTATCCAGACAGATTTGTATTCCTTGCATGTCAAAATGCGATAGAACGAGGCTGTAACCTGACTGTTATCTGAGCAACATCATAGCGAGTTCGTTTTTGGTAGAAATAGAGTTTAATATTTGGCTTCATTACTCAAGAACTCGATTGGGAACCTTGTTATCTGTCACTCAAAAGTCCTTGTGCATTTTTCATGTTTTACCGCATTTGATGCTCGCTTTAATATAATAAACCTTAACCTGTGCAAAGATATGGATAGTACCAAAGATATGAAATCAGTGGGAGGAAACGAAAGTTAAAATGAGCATGTATTAATGTACAGTAGTGGGAGCAGTTGGCACCTCCTAGAGATGCAGTGCTGTCGAAAAGATGCGGACATAATTGTCCTAATACGATGCACGATTTAAGAGTCGAGAGTGTTTAATTGTCATACGCATCGAAATCGAAACAATGACATTCTGCAGAAGGCAAATTTTATTTAGACATAAAATATTAATCTGCAGTGTATGCTGTATTTAATGAGAAGCAGCAAGGGGAATATAGTTTGAGCAAGCATCTCTTTTTTCTGACGGTGTCGAATATGTCAGAGCCTTGCAGCAACAGGGTGTTGTGAACCAAAGGAACAGTCGTCCCACTTGGAAATGTTGCGAGTCTCTGTTGCAACAAAACCAGCCACACCTGGTCAGATCTCATGAGCTGTCTTCAGATCCGCAGATGTAATGTTCTTTGAGTCTGTGCCTCCACGCACGTTGTGAGATAAAGAATTTCAAGACCTCAGGGTTTCCCAAATTGCTTTAGAGCCAATTTGTATGCTGTTGGTGTGTAATCATCATTGTCAAATGTGTTTTATTGTCAAAAATAGACACAAAATGCTGGAGTAACTCAGCGAGACATGCAGCATCTCTGGATAGTAGGAATGGGTAACGTTTCTGGTCAAGACCCTTCTCGACCCGAAATGTCACCCATTCCTCCTATCCAGAGATGCTGCCTGTCCGGCTGAGGTACTCCAGTATTTTGTGTCTATCTTCGGTTTAAACCAGCATCTTTAGTTCCTTCCTACAACACGGTGTTTTAATGTCATATGTACCTAAATGGAACATTGAGTAACATGGAGGCAGCAATCATATTATGATCAGCAAGGACAACAAAGACTAGATAGAATGCTTTTATGATGCTGGTTGAGCCAAGTCATTGGAAAATCAGTAGGATGGCTTCCCTTCACACTGACAGCTGGCAGTGCTTCATTTAATACTGTGTTTTGAATGACGGCATGTCAGAGCATAACAGTTCCTCAATCTAACGGTGCAGATGCTGATTTAAATCGAAGGTTGACATAAAATGCTGGAGTAACTCAGCGGGACAGGCAGCATCTCTGGAGAGAAAGAATGGGTGACGTTTTGGGTCGAGACTCTTCCTCAATCTGACAGTGTTGGTGCAGATTTTGCATGTGTGCCTGTTTGAGTCATTTACCTTGGAGATGTGCATTTTATCTCTAAGTACACAGTCGTACTAGTACTCAAAGACTGCGGGCATGGTTATTGAATGAAAAGGATATATCATCCTTGAAAGTGTTTTTTTCTGAATTTCAGAGGAAATGCATTAATCCATGTTAATGACTCTCAAGAGTCAAGAGTGTTCCTATATATATTCCTGTCCAAGTTGTACAGAAATGGAAGCCTTTATTTTGAATTAAATTTGAAATATTCTCATTGGTTATCAGAAGGAATTTTACTGTTGCCTTGTGCTTTGACAATCTCCTGCATCACAAATGGGTTAGCGGAAGCACATGGCCACTTGCTCAGCTCCTTGGATATCGTATACTTTTTCTCTAAGTATTTTCATAGCTTTCATAGATGTAAAAGAGTTAAAGGGTTTAATGGTTTGGCGTCGTGTGGAGCGAGAAGAGATTGAAACATAGAAAATAGGTGCAGGAGGAGGCCATTCAGCCCTTCGAGCCAGCACCGCCAATCATTGTGATCATGGCTGATCGTCCCCTATCAATAACCCGTGACTTCACTAGCCCCTAGAGCTCTATCTAACTCTCTCTTAACTCGTCCAGTGATTTGGCCTCCACTACCTTCTGTGGCAGGGAATTCCACAAATTCACAACTCTCTGGGTGAAAACATTTTTTCTCACCTCAGTCTTAAATGGCCTCCCCTTTATTCTAAGCCCCTGGTTCTGGACTTGCCCAACATTGGGAACATTTTTCCTGCATCTAGCTTGTCCAGTCCTTTTATAATTTTATATGTTTCTATAAGATCCCCCTCATTTCTTCTGATGAAGAGAGTATTGGGGTACTTTGCAATGAGTGTTAATTTCAAAACAATTATAAGGGGAAGAATATTTCCAGTTTTGCAATTATTTGAGCTTAAAATCTGAGAACATCAAGAAAAGGTGTTGGTGAGGAAAGAGATTGACGTGTTGTCATGTGTCAGAAGCTTTATGCATCCACTTTGAGAAGAAGATTCTGATCGGACATAGAGTAATATTGAAGCAATATGACTGTGGACTTTCAGAGCATTGGGAGTTGTTGAAGAGTGGTATGTGCGCTTATTGTGATATAGGAAACAGGACATAGAAAAATGACAGCAGTAGACCAGGCACCTCCAGTCTGCCCCACCATTCAATATAATAAGTTTGCAGATTAAACAAAGATTGCTGGAGTCAAGAACTGAGGAAGGCTCAAAGTGTACAGCGGGATATAGATCAGCTTCCAAAATGGGCGGAGAACTGACAGATGGAGTTTAATCTGTTTGCGTAAGGCAATCAAGAATCTTACAGGAAGTCCAGCCACCCAGAGGGCCATTGTAATGGCAAAGAGACATTTACGAACTAAACTGGCCACTTGAACAGCTGCTCAACTACTGTGGGATGGGTTGCATGCCATCTCTTCCTGGAAGGTGAAATGAATTAGCTTAAAACACAACAATGCATCACACCTGGACGAGCTCAATGATTTCTATACTCGATTTTGACGGGAAAACAACGATGCATTCACAGCATCCTTCTGGCGATCCTTTGATTTCAGCCTCTGAGGCCCGACATCAAAAGATCTTTCATGAGGGTGAACCATCAAAAGGTGTTGGTGTACCTGGCCACATTATCAAAACCTGCCCAGACCAACAAGCTGGAGGTTTTGCAGACATCCCCAACCTCCCTACTCCAATCCGACTGAGGCCTTTACCTTCTTAAAAAAGGACATCCATAATATTAGAGCAAGGCGACCTTTTGTTCATTGTGATGAAGATTGCTTCAAGGTGTTAATAACGACGCAAATCTACTCTTCCCTCGGTGTGACCTGGGTCCACTTCAATTTGCCCACTGACTCAACAGATCTTGCTGGTTAGCCATTCTGCTCTGGACTCTTTGGACAGCATGAATAGTATGTCAGGCTGTTCATCAACTACAACTTAGCATTTAACACCATCATCCCATCCAAATTCTTTGTCAATTTCAGAACTGGGTCTCGTTTCATCCCTTTACAACTGGATCCTTGGCTTCCTCATCACCAGATCTCAGTTACAATGATAACAACGCCTCCTCACAAATCATCATTCACCTCAGGATGGAATGTTCAATCCCCTGCTCTATTATCTTAACACCCACGACTCTGTAACTAGACACTGCTCCAACTCCATCTTTAAATTCACTGACAATGCTACTGTTAAGTAAGTAAGTAAATAAGTTTATTGGCCAAGTATTCACATATAAGGAATTTGCCTTGATGCTCCGCCCACAAGTAACAATACACACAGTGACAGTTATGAATGACTCAGAAAACACTAAACATTAATAATAATAAAACATTAATGATAAAACACCATTGATCAAGCATGTGAACCAACAAAATACCAGATCATAGGGAGGCTACAGAATTTTGGCTGTTGAGTAAAGCAACTATTCGTGGATAAAAACTGTTTTTATGTCTGGCTGTGGCAGCTTTGACAGTCCGGAGTCGCCTTCCAGAGGGAAGTGATTCAAAGAGTTTGTGGCCAGGGTGAGAGGGGTCAGAGATGCTTCCTGGCCCTTGCAGTGTACAGTTCATCAATGGAAGGAAGGTTGCAGCCAATAATCTTCTCTGCTGATCGGACGATTCGCTACAGCCTCCAGGTGCCGTGCTTGGTAGCTGAGCCAAACCAGACCATGATGGAGAAGGTGAGAACAGACTCTACGATGGCTGTGTAGAATTGGACCATCATTGCCTGTGGCAGATTGTGGTTCCTCAGCTGCCACAGGAAGTACATCCTCTGTTGTGCCTTTTTGACTGAAGTCGATGGTAGCCCCCCACTTAAGGTTCTTGGAGATTATGGTTCCCAGGAACTTAAAAGACTCCACAGATGTGACTGTGGTGTTGTTGATGGTGAGGAGAGGGGGGCTCTCCTAAAGTCTACAATCAGTTCCACTGTCTTAATAGCATTGAGCTCTAGGTTGTTGCGATGGCTAGCTGTGACACTTCCTGTCTGTAGGCTGGATATTGGGTTGGATTATTGGATCTATCATGGTTATTGGATAAATCACGGGTAATGATGAGTCAGAGTACTCACTGATAATCTAGTTGAGTGGTGCTGGAACAATGATCATGCTCTCAACTCGACCAAGACCTACGAGCTTCTTCAGATCCAGGAACATAGGTTCACGGTGAGAGTGGAAAGACTTAATAGGAGACACTATGAACTGCAGATGCTGGTTTGATGCTGGTCTGAAGAAGGGTCCCATGTTCTCCAGAGATGTTGCCTGATCCGTTGTGTTACATCAGCACTTTGTGCCAAGATTTAATAGGAACCTGAGGGGCAACCTTTTCACACATAGGGTGATGCATAATATGGAATGAGCTACCAGAAGAAGTGGTTGAGGTTAAGTGTATCGCTGCTGGCAAATTCATTTCACTGCACCTTCGGGTGCATGTGACGAATAAATTTGACTTTGACTTTAACTGCCAACATTTAAAACAAAAATTGGATCTGTGTATGGATATGGAATGAATATGCATCAAATCAAATGGGACAAGCTTGGATGCGCATCTTGATCAGTATGGACAATTTTGGCCAAAGGCTCTGCTTCCATGCTGTCTGACTCTGTTTTTGAATGGTAAAATGTTCTGAGGGATCTGAATGTCTTGTACAGCAATTAAAGTTAAATTGCAGACACAATGACCAGTTAAGAAGGCAAAAGGTATGTTGGCTTGACTGCAAGAGGGTTTGGGTCCAAGAGTACAAATATCTTGCACAAACTATAAAGGACCTTGTATAGGTTTACTTTTCCTTCAAAGGAAGGGAATGTTGGAGGTAGAAGGAATAAAGTTGAAGATTGTTTTCTAGGTTGCGATATGTGGAAGGAATAAGTGGACTGAAGCTATGCTCTGGAAATAAAGATATCCTGCAGATGCTGGATACTAAACCAAAACCAGAAAATGATTTTAATGCTCAGCAGATTATGTTGCAATTGGGGGAAGAGAAGCTGGGTCAACTTTTCAAGAAGAGTTGATAAGCAGTAGAGATGCTATCTTGCAGTGCCAGAGATCCAGGTTTGGTCCTGGCTACGGGTGCTGTCCTTTGTACATTGTCAGAGAAATTGAGAAAGGGGAGATAGGTGTCCGAGATAGTCCAGGTGAATTTGAAGGCAGGATGGAAGTTAGTGGTGAAGTTAATAAAGTCCACGGGTTCTGCACAGGTGCAGGAGGTAGCTCTGATGCAGTCGTCAGTGTAGCGGAGAAAGAATTGGGGGATAGGGACGGTGTGTGCCTGGAGAAAGGACTGTTCGAAGTAACCGATGAAAAGGCAGGCATAGCTGAGTCCCATTCGAGTGCTCGTGGCTACATCTTTGATTTGGAGTAAGTGGGAGGAGTCAAAACGAGTTGTTAAGGTTCCGCAAGGTGGAGGAGAGTGTTATTAGAGGGAAATTGGTTGGGTCTTTGTTTGAGAAAGAAACACCCTCCTGGTTGGGAATAGAGGTGTAGAGTCTCACCACTAACTGCCACCCTGCCCTCAAAACCCACCAAATTCATATCACTCTTGAGAAGGTGGTGGAGCAAACTTCTTGAATAGCTGCTGTCCTTGATGTTTGGGTACTCTCATAATGTTATTAGGGAGGGAGTTCCAGGTCTTCCAGGATCTTGAGCCAGGATAAATAGTGATATATTTCCAAGTCAAGATATTGCGACACCTTTCCCCTGACTCTCAGTCTGAAGAAGGGTCTCAACCCAAAAGTCACCTATTCCTTTTCTCCAGAGATGCTGTCTAACCTGCTGAGGTACTGTAGCTATTTGTGTCTATCTTCGGTTTAAACCAGCATCTGCATTACCTTCATACACATCAAGATATTGTGTGGCTTAGAGGTCAACTTTCAGGCGATAGTGTGCCTATGTTTTTGCTGTTCTTGTCCTTCTGACTGAGAGAGGTTGTGGGTTAGAAGGTGCTGTCTATGGGTTTTTGGTAGCTGAGTATATTCAATAAAGCGATCCATAGATTTTTTGATATTAAGGGATATGGTGGAAAGTGACACTGAGGTAACAAAAAACTTGTTAAAGCTTTTGACTGTACCTTCGGTACACATGACAATAAACTAAACTATATAATGGAGCAGGCACGAGGCTATTGGGGTTGAGGATGACTTGCTTCCATAACATACTCTACTCTAGGTTCTATGACAAATGAGGCCCATATCTCGGCTCCTGTTTCCTCTTTTCACTGGGTTTCTCTGTGATCCCACAAAGAGACTTAAAGTTCTCGATGCTATTGAGTCTGCAGCTCCATTTTGAGTGGTCATAGGAAAGAGATTCCCAACAGTTGATGAGGGTGTTACATTATTTTTAGAAGAAAACATAAAAAAACATTCTTGAATCATTTTCTTAATTCTTCAGTAACCAGTTTCCCTGTGCGACCTCATACTAGAGTGTCAACTAAAAGTAATCTATTCTTGCTATCTTTTTCTGTCTCCAAACCAATCTTTACGGTGTTAATTTATTAACCTGCAAACCTGGATAGCCTACAAGTGCAAATGTGGAAGATGAGATGTGGTGATTAAAGTGCTGGAGTAACTTAGCGGGCCAGGCAGCATCTGTGAAGAGAATGTACAGGCAATGGTTTTGTTTGTGACCATGGCTATTCATTGCCTCCAAGGAATGCCTGACGTGCTGAGTTATTCCAGTACTTTGTGTTTTGCTTTGGATTCCAGCATCTGCAGTTCCTTGTGGAGTCTGAAGAAAGATCTTGATATCAAAATGCTGCCAATCCATTCCCTCCACAAATACTGCCCGACCTGCTGTGTTTCAGCATCTACAGTTCCTTGTGTCTTAAATAATGTGGGATTTGTTAGACCTGAAGAACCACAGTCTGGATTACATTATCAAGGACAATTGAAAAATCTAGGCTTGTGTCCATGAATTCAAGTGGACAATGGCTGCAATCCATTGATTGCATTTTAATAGTGTTGTTTTCTGGATACTTGTATCCTGTTATGACTGCAGAATAAACAACTAATTAATTGACACAATAGTTTTTAAAATTGGGGTGACAGTAGGACATTTACACAGCATTTAAATAAACATCCTGCTCGTTTTGTTTTCAAATTGTATGTAGATGAGCTTAAAATAGATCGCATTGGTGGTGATGCCCCGTAAAAGGCGTTACTGTTTTACAAAGTGCTTACATGGTGACTTGATACTGATACTTATTTCAAAGCAGAAATTAAGGCTTTTATTGATGAGTAAATATCTGATTTTCTATTTGTTATTTGCTGCTTTATTGTTCTACACACTTTCTGCGGTTATGTATGACCCGAGTGAATCTACCTAAAATATTTTGCATAGGTCTGGCTGGTCTCCCTACGCAGGAAGGATACACTTGTGATTGCCAGGATGGGTGCAATAAAGACTCTCTAGGTTGATTCCTGGCATGCTTTTGCCTTTGAGAAGCGATTAATCACTTTGCATACAAAAATTCAGTCATACAGCATGGAAAACAGGCCTTTTGGACCACTTCCCCATGCTGACCGAGACGCCCCATCTGCACTAGTCCCTCCTGCCGGAGTTTGGCCCATATCCAAGTACCTGTTGAGAGGTTTGAGGTTGGGTAGCTGAGCCACACATCTCCAAGCCAAATAACTATTTCTCAACCGGTTTGCTAAGGCTGTGGAGTGATGCTGTTTCCATTGCCTGAAACTGTCACTGTGGTGAGAGTCTGCTGCTCCAACAACTGGACCCTGATCCAACTGTCACCGAGATGAGATAAAAACCTCTTCACTCAGAAGGTAATAAATTGTCTGCCCAAGGAGCATGGTTGGTGAATACCTATGAACCCACCCCCCCCCCTCCAGCAATACGGTTGTTCGAGTGATAGAAATGGACTCTTACGGTATTTGCATGATCTCCCCAATAGTTAAGATGTAGAATAAAATTCACACGCACAGAATGTGTGAAAGAAAGTAAATAAACATAACGTGTCTTTTCAACTCACCTTTCTTGAAGCATATGGAGATGACATGGCGTTATGTTACATGGGACAAATTGCTCTATTCCTCTTGTTTTATGTATTTGCAGTCAGTGGAAGCTGCTTGTAGAAGATTTGGAGTCAGTCACATTACTTTAGCAAGAATGAACTGAGCATACCTTGCTAGATGTACTGCAATTGGATCCCTATATGCTGACTTAGTCACCAATGTATTTATAGCAAAAAAACAAACTGCTCGTGGAACTCAGTGGGTCAACTAACCTCTGTGGCGGGAAGTGGACAGACAATGTTTCTGTTTGAGACCCTTCCTCTGGACTGAAGGAGAGATGGCCACAGTAAAGAAGTGAGGGGAGTGTGGCAGAGCGGCAAATGTGATTGCTGTATTTATGCATGGAGGGGTGCATTACCGGATGGAGTCAGGTGGGAGAGAGAGAAGTGAAGATATCCACAGAGTTTGGGACATGATTGGTAGAAGTAATCGGGCTCAGGATGATGGAATCTGATGGGAAACGTTGGTGGAGAATGGAACCAAAGAAAGGAGATGGAGTGGGCAGACGGAAAGGAACCCGATGGGTAGAGTGTGTGGGTGCTGAGCAGATAGTGGGTGGAGAAGAAGCTGGTTGTGAGGGAACAGGGTGTGTGAGAAAGAAGGATACAAATGGGAGGATCCGCGTGGATAGAGGGACCGAGTGGGAGCGGGTTACCTGAAATTCGATAATTCAGTGTTCTTGCTGTTAGTATTCCTCAACCTGAGGCAGAATGAGATGCTGTTACTCTAGTTTGTGTTTGGCCTCTGTATCACCGTCTATATCTCTTGTTTCCCTTATCCCTAACCAGTCTGAAGAAGAGTCTCGACTCGAAGCGTCACCCATTCCTTCTCTCCATAGATGCTGCCTGTCCCTCTGAGTTACTCCAGTATTTTGTGTCATACTTTATGACCCATTAAGCTTAATGCATCAATGTGTATGCTGAGTGTTAATTTTTGCAAGCTATCAAACTTTGCATACGAATTAATAATATAGAAAATTATGTAAAAACATTGGAGAATGCAAATATTAAGGACTACTGCTTCTATCAATATTTTGTTTGTTACAGTAATTATCAAAGTAGGGACTATAGTGACTTTGGGTTGCAGGAAATAGAATTTCAATGTTGTTAAAGGGCCTGTCCCACTTGGCGATTTTTTTTTTGGCGACTGCCTGCGTCATATCAGTGTCGGCTAAAGATTTTGAACATTTCAAAATCGAACGGCGACAAATAAAATGATGCGACACTTGGAAAAAACGCAGCGCATCATACGTTATCACTCCACATCATACGTCATCATGCCGCGTATTTTTTGGTGACCTGATACGTCAGCCAATGATGCCAGCAGTCGCCGAAAAAATCGGCAAGTGGGACAGTCCCTTAAGTCAAACGTTAGGACAACAGGTTTCTAATTTACTGAAGTTCAGCCATGAGGTTTCACTGTTGAGGAGCTCTGTTGAACAAGATCCAGATGTAGTCTTAGATATCCATCTTCACTGTCCCATCTTCAACTATCCCAACATTTAAGAAACAGTTAGACAGGTACATAGATAGGACATGTTTATAGGTATATGGGCCACATGCGGGCAGGTGGGACCAGTGTAGCTGGGGCATTGTTGGCTGGTGTGGGCAAGTTGGGCCGAAGGGCCTGTTTCCACGCTGTATCACTCTATGACTCTCTCCAAGAGCCGTTGACAATATTATTATGATGCATAAAATATTGTGCCAATGACCCTTACATCAGTACAAGGAAAACACTTTAATTTCTCCCCGCCCCATCCCTTTCTGCAGACTAGTTTCCCCTGGAAATCCAAATGATTTGGAGGCTAGATCTAGTTTTATGTTGGGTGCATCTAGTTTCTGATGCACAATGTGTAATTGTAACCCAGAAACACATTTGCCAGGATCTGCATTAGAACACCATCAGCTGTGGGTCTCTATGTAAAGTATAGAAATCTTTTTGTACTGGTTTGAGATATCTAGAGGTCATGAAAAATGGCATAAAGATTTGTTTTCTTTTCCTTTTGTTTTCACTTTTATCCTTTTGGTATTGAGTCCCAGAAGTCACAGTATTTTATTCTGACTTGCAGCACTTCTTTTTTGTATCCACTGATTCTTTCTGCTTGTGGATGACGTTAAAATGAGGACAGCGAAGATGGTTATCTAAGACTACAACTGGATCTTGAATCACAGGGTAATTGGACCAAGGAATTGCAGATGGAGTTTAACTCAGATAAATGCGAGGTGTTGCAATTTAGTAAGAATAACCAGGGCATTAACGTTAGGAGTACTGTGTAACATTCTGGTTGTCCGGCATTAGGAAGAATGGCATTAAATCGGAAAGGATGCAAGAAAGATTTCTGAGAATGTTACTAGGTCGGAAGGTTTGAGTTATAAGGAGAGGCTGGATAGGGATTGCCTTTTTTTCCCCTGGAGTGCAGGAGTATGAGGGGGATCTATGAGGCGCATAGGCAAGATGAATAGCCAAAGTTATTTTACCTCGGGTAGGGGAGTCTAAAACTAGAGGGCGTAGTTTGTAAGAGAGGAGACATTTAGAAAGGAGAGGAGGGGCAATCGTTTCACACAGAACGTTATCGAGTCGAGTGCGTAAGTACGGTGAGGCATGGACGCAATGAAAATCTTGCTTGCAGCAGTATCACAGGCACAGTCGGACAAACATCAATTAAACCAGACGGTGAAAGGAGAAAGAATGTGGAAAAACAAGATATTAGTGCAAAACTAATTTGAAAAATAAGCCGATATTACTGCAAGAGATGAACTGTGGTCTTTCGTTGCAGAGGGAGGATTGGAGTTCTGTGGGTTGGTTTAAGAACCTTATGGATGTAGGAAAGTAGCTGTTCCTGAACCTGGTGGTGTGGGACTTCAGGCTTCTGCACCTCCAGCCCAATGGTAGTAGTGAGAAGAAGACTCTGTGGGGATCCTTGATGATGGATGCCAGCACCTTGAGGCTGTGATTCATGTGGCTACCTCTCATGACGGGGTAGCCACATGAATCACAGCCTTTCTGCAGCCTCTTGTGTTCCTATTGTCATACCAGCCCATGATGTAACCTGTCGGGATATTCTCTACAGTGCATCCGTAGAAGATTGACCGATCACAATCCTCCTGTTTTAAATTCTTGCTGGCTACTATTGATTCTATTTTGAGTCCCTAGACATATTTCTGTTTTGCATTTCAATAGAATAATAGTTGTGTAGCACAGAAATAGGTCCTTCTAGCCCACTGAACATGCTGATCTTTTTGCCCATCTATTGATACATAACTAAAACTCTGATCTTCCAGTTTGTGAGGTCTTTCTATTTGCACAAAAATGGTACAAGGCCTGGCACTAAGGGTGCCGATGGCTGATGCTCCTCTTGGGCACGCAAGAAGAGAAAGGAGCGGCAACCTCGAGATCCTGGGGAGCGGAGGAAGGAGTGTGGGGGAACAGAGGGAGAGGAGGGGAGTAGGGAAGGGAGAGGAGTTATGGAGGGAGGGAGTGACTGAGGAAAGGGAAAAGGAGAGTTGAGGGAGGGATTTGTAGAAGGTGGGAGGAGAGGGAAAGGAGGAGGGAGAGTGGGGGAGGATGGGAAATAGAGGGATAGGAGGGGGGATGGGAGAGGAGGGCAGTGTGGGAGGTGAGGAGGGATAGTGGGGGATGGGAGGAGTGGGGAAGGTGGGATATAGAGGGGTAGGGGAGAGGAGTTATGGAGGGAGTAACAGGGAAAGGAGAGGGAGAGAGGTGTTGGAGGGATTGGGGGAGGGGAGGAGGAGAGGGGAAAGAAGAGTGAGGGTGAAGAGGAGAGGGAGAGAGTGCTAGGGATGCGGGGAAATGAGCTTCGCCTGTGCAGTTGGGGGCTATGGGTGAGTGGTGGAATGTTGCGTTGGGGGACTAAGCCTCCTGTCTTACAGGGACCCAACAGGTCCCACTTAGTCTAGTGTATAATAATTCTATATGCCTGCAACAGGTCCCTTTTTTGTCTGTTTTGCTTATTGAATCTGATTATACCACCTCCTTTCGCAACATGCTTTAGTTGTAAACTGTGAGGAAAAAAAAGCTCTCCCCACAAATCTTTAAAACTAATTCCTCTCCGCTTAAACCTCTGCCCGCGTGTTTTGATACCCTTACCATGTGAAAGAAATTTGATTTGCCCTATTTACGCGTCTCATAATATTATGTGCCTCTATCATTGAGTCATAGAGTGATACAGTGTGGAAACAGGCCCTTCAGCCCAACTTGTCAACACCGGCCAACGTGTCCCAGCTAAACTGGACCCACTTGCCTGCGCCTGGTCCATATCCCTCCAAACCTGTCCCGTCCATGTACCTGACCAACTGCTTCTTAAACAATGGGATAGTCCCAGTCTCAACTATCTCCTCTGGCAGCTTGTTCCATACACCCACCACCCTCTGTGTGAAAAAGTTACCACTCGGATTCCTACTAAATGTTTTCCCCTTCACCTTGAATCTATGTCCTCTGGTCCTCGATTCTCCTACTCTGGGCAAGAGACTCTGTGCATCTACCCGATCTATTCCTCTCATGATTTTGTACAACTCTATAAGATCACCCCTCATCCTCCTGGGCTCCAAAGAATAGAGACTCAGTCCACTAAACCTCTCCCTATAGCTCACAACCTCTATTCGTGGCAACATCCTCATAAATCTTTTCTAAGCCCTTTCAAGCTTGACAATATCTTTCCTATAACTTGATGCCCAGAGCTGAACATTCTAAATGCTAGTCTCACCAACGTTTTATACAACTGCTTATCAAGTCGCTCCAGTGAAAATGAGCCCTGCCTATCACTCCATTCATCATCATCCAGTCGAAGCAAAATCCTGAGGAATATCTTCTGTACTCTCCGCCGTGCAATCATATCCTTCCTTTCGGGGTCCCAGTGTTTCTCCACTGGTTATTGAATTATTTTGCGGTTGTTTTACAATAATAGTGTAGTCTGAAAAGTCAAGTCAAAAGAGTTTATTATCATATGTCCCTGACAGGACAATGAAATTCTTTCTTTGCATAGCACAACAGAATATAGTAGGCATTGGCTACATTTATATACGTAAATACACACATTAATTAATAAATTAATAAAGTGCATATAACAGATGGAGAGGTATTAATGTTCAGAGTTTTGTCCGAGCCAGGTTTAATAGCCTGATGACTGTGGGGAACCGGGTCGTTGCAGTTCTCAGGCTCCTGTACCTTCTAACGAAGGTAGCAGGGAGATGAGTGTGTGGCCAGGGTGGTGTGGGTCCTTGATGATGCTGCCAGCCTTTTTGAGGCAGCGACTGTGGTAGATCCCCTTGATGGAAGGAAGGTCAGAGCCGATGATGGACTGGGCAGTGTTTACTACTTTTTGTAGTCTTTTCCTCTCCAGGGCACTCAAGTTGCCGAACCAAGCTACGATGCAACCGGTCAGCAAGCTCTCTACTGTGCACCTGTAGAAGTTAGAGAGAGTCCTCCTTGACAGACCGACTCTCCGTAATCTTCTCAGGAAGTAGAGGCGCTGATGAGCTTTCTTAATAATTGCATCTGTGTTCTCGGACCAGGAAAGATCTTCACAGATGTGCACGCCCTGGAATTTGAAGCTCTTGACCCTTTCAACCATCGACCCGTTGATATAAACAGGACTGTGGGTCCTCATCCTACTTCTTCCAAAGTCCACAATCAGTTCCTTGGTTTTGCTGGTGTTGAGGGCCAGGTTATTGTGCTGGCACCATATGGACAGTCGCTCGATCTCTCTTCTGTACTCTGACTCATCCCCATCAGTGATACGTCCCACTACAGTGGTGTCGTCAGCGAACTTGATGATGGAGGTCGCACTATGACCGGCTGCGCAGTTATGAGTATAGAGTGAGTACAGCAGGGGGCTGAGCACGCAGCCTTGAGGTGCTCCCGTGCTGATTGTTATCGAGTCTGACACATTTCCACCAATACGAACAGACTGTGGTCTGTGAATGAGGAAGTTGAGGATCCAATTGCAGAGGGATGCACAGAGACCCAGTTCTGCGAGTTTGGTAACCAGCTTGGACGGGATGATTGTGTTAAATGCCGAGCTGTAGTCAATGAATAACAGCCTGACATATGAGTTTTTGTTGTCCAAGTGGTCCAGAGCGGAGTGAAGGGCCAGCGAGATCGCTTCCACCGTTGATCTGTTGTGGCGGTAAGTGAACTGCAGTGGGTCCAGGTTTTTGTCGAGGTAGGTGTTGATTTGCGCCATGATCAACCTCTCGAAGCACTTCATCACCACAGGCGTTAGTGCCACAGGTCGATAGTCATTGAGGCACATCACCTTGCTCTTCTTGGGCACCGGTATTATTGATGCCCTTTTGAGGCAGGTGGGAACCTCAGACCTCAGAAGTGACAGGTTGAAAATGTCCGTAAAAACTCCAGCCAGTTGGTCCGCACAGGTTTTTAGAACACGACCAGGTATGCCATCAGGTCCAGACGCTTTTCGAGGGTTCACCCCTCTGAAGGATTTCCTAACGTCGGCATCTGTGACTGAGACTGAAATACCATCACAGCGAATGGGGGCTCGGGAAGGCACATCGGTGTTCTCCCTATCAAAGCGTGCGTAAAATGCATTGAGCTCATCAGGGAGTGGTGTATCGCCGACATCCGAGCTGCCTCCTGGTTTCGCTTTGTACGTTTGCAGTGTAAACATGTTAATTAAAAGGGTAAGCTGATGATATACAGTTCAATTTAGTTAGAGGTTATGCATGGAATGTCCCACATAAGAGATTAGTATACAAACTTAAAGCACACGGTATTGGTGGTTCAGTATTGATGTGGATAGAGAACTGGCTGGCAGACAGGAAGCAAAGGGTAGGAGTAAACGGGTCCTTTTCAGAATGGCAGGCAGTGACTAGTGGAGTACCGCAAGGCACAGTGCTGGAACCCCAGCTACTTAAAATATATATTAATGATTTGGATGAGGGAACTGAATGCAACATCTCCAGGCTTGACATGGATGACACGAAGCTGGGGGGCAGTGTTAGGTGTGAGGAGGATGCTAGGAGGCTGCAAGGTGACTTGGATTTGCTGGGTGAGTGGGCAAATGCATGGCAGATGCAGTATAATGTGGATAAATGTGAGGTTATCCACTTTGGTGGCAAAAACAGGAGGGTAGACTATTATCTGAATGGTGGCCGATTAGGAAAAGGGGAGATGCGACGAGACCTGGGTGTCATGGGTACACCACTCATTGAAAGTAGGCATGCAGGTGCAGCAGGCAGTGAGGAAAGCAAAAGGTATGTTAGCATGCATTGCAAAAGGATTTGAGTATAAGAGCAGGGAGGTTCTACTGCAGTTGTACAGGGTTTTGGTGAGACCACACGAGGAGTATTGTGCACAGTTTTTGTCTCCAAATCTGAGGAAAGACATTCTTGCCATAGAGGGAGTACAGAGAAGGTTCACCAGACTGATTCCTGGGATGTCAGGACTTTCATATGAGGAAAGACTGGATAGACTCGGCTTGCACTCGCTAGAATTTAGAAGATTGAGGGGTGATCTTATAGAAAGTTACAACATTCTTAAGGGTTTGGACAGGCTAGATGCAGGAAGATTGTTCCCGATGTTGGGGAAGTCCAGAACAAGGGGTCAAAGATTAAGGATAAGGGGGAATTCCTTTAGGGCCGAGATGGGGAAAACATTTTTCTCACAGAGTGTGGTGAGTCTCTGGAATTCTCTGCCACAGAAGGTAGTTGAGGCCAGTTCATTGGCTATATTTAAGAGTTAGATGTGGCCCTTGTGGCTAAAGGGATCCGGGGGTATGGAGAGAAGGCAGGTACAGGATACTGAGTTGAATGATCAGCCATGATCATATTGAATGGCCGTGCAGGCTCGAAGGGCCGAATGGCCTACTCCTGCACCTATTTTCTATGTCTAAGTTCTATGAATGTTTGTGCATGGCATATGTACATTTTTATAATACTGGAGAGATTTTGAGGAACAAGATTATTATTCAGTTTAATTACACCTAACAAAAATCTACCCATCATGTGAAACCTTATAAATAGCAGGTATAGATAACTTCACGACCGAAAGTCAAAAACTATTTTAATGAGACAAATCTTTCACCGTTTTACCACCAATTTGGACACCAAAAATGTGACATTAAAAATGTTGCCACATTTAATCATGAATATTTAATTCATAAATAAACTTCATATGGTCCCTCATACATATACGTTTTGATAATGATCTAGGGAAATATCTTCATCAATACCAGGAGAAAAATACAGTAACATAAGGATAATACAGTACAGTAAAGATCCCGTAACGGTCATTGTGCTTGGTGTCCATTGTCACAACGACCGTTATCGGTGTCGGTACCTCGGCAAGTTAAATCACGGAGGCTCCAAACATCGAATGCTTTTCAAAAACCCAACCTACTACCATACTACCTATGGTAGTAGTGAATTTTGGGTAAGTTAATTATTTTTTCTTATTTTCCAATTTAATATATCAAAAACATCGTGGTGTCAAAAACGCAACGACCATTTACGATATATTTTGCGACTTTTTAAAATAGAAACATAGAAAATAGATGCAGGAGGAGGCCAATTGGCCCTTCGAGCCACCACTGCCATTCATTGTGATCATGGCTGTTCGTCCCAATCACTAACCCGTGCCTGCCTTCTCCCCATATTCCTTGACTCCACTGGCCCCTAGAGCTCTATCTAACTCTCTCTTAAATTTATAATCAATTAAAAAGCAAAGTTTGGACATAAATTGGTCATCAAAACTAAGAAACTGAGCCAATCTTCAATTTGGCAACACACTGTCTCGTGCTTACCTTTCGTATGGACCAAGTCACTGACTTCATTCCTTCATGTCAACTTCGGGAAGCTCCACAAGGACCGTTACTGAGACATTTTAATAACAAAAATGTCAGCCTAAATCAAACGATCTGACGAATCATTGGCAAATCGATAGCTCAAATCCATAAGGTAATGTACCGTTTAGATCACATTGGTGAAAATGCTTGGTTCTCGCTAATAATGAAACATTCGTTATCTTTTAGTGTCCACGTATATTTGTGTGTATGGTGTGTAACGTGCGTTGCAGATGGAAGCAGTATTCTACTAAATGATCAGGTGAATGAAGTGGAAACGGTGTTTGCAATTTTATTGTTCCATGTGGTATTCATAAACATAGAAAGGAATAAGAAATATGTGTACTTACTGTGCCAACCAGGTCACTGGTGGACACCACGCGACAACCGTTACACAAAATGTATTTGTGTATTCTGATGCAATTTTCGGATAATTGTCTTATAATTTTTATTGATACTATGTTAGTCATGAATCCAATCAAGTGCTTGTCAACTTTTTTGAAGGAATTTGAAATTTGACCCCCTTTTTTATGTGCTGTATTGTAAAAAGACACATATAGTAATATATTTTGAGCAGTTCTCATGAAACAGGCATATTCATGCATTCAGGGGTTAGGAGGGAGAGATAGATCAGCCATTATTGAATGGCGGAGTAGACTTGATGGGCCGAATGGCCTAATTCTGCTCCTATCACGTATGACCGTCAGCACCTTCCCTCACTCTCCATAGATGCTGGATCGTTGAGTGTATGATGTGTGTCGTTGTGAAGTTGAGAAGAGTTTGGTGAATAGGACAAATAATTTGAACAGTTTGTATCACATTTGTTGTTATTCTGCCTCAGTCACAATTGTTGCTATGAAACAATACTAGGGATATTCTGTTCCCAAACTCCAGCCAATGTAAAATTTGTTTTGGAAGGATGGAAGTAATCTTCTAAATCTGATTATGTAGAAATAACATTATGCAGAAATAAATTACCGTTTTGTTAACATATAAGCATTGATTGACCTCTTTGCGGTGACTTAGTAGACGGAACAATAAGGCTAAGAATAAAGGGGGATTTTAAGTTATTGCATTGATCTTTTAAACTATTAATTTTTGACTGTAAAATTTTATGCAGAGCATGAACTATGATGTTTTGATATTTCTAGTGAATTACAGCCTGTTTTGTGTTGCCAGAATGTTGATTAGAGAGTTGTTTAAGAAAGAATTGCAGATGCTGTAAAAATCGAAGGTAGACAAAAAATGCTGGAGAAACTCAGCGGGTGAGGCAGCATCTATGGAGAGAAGGAATTAGCGACATTTCGGGTCAAGACCCTTCTTCAGAGAGTATTGGTATCCCATCAATCTCATCATTTTTGACAAAATTCTTACGGGGCTTGACAGGATGGATGAAAAGATTTGAGTTGAGTTTAGTGTCATGTGTACCAAGGTACAGTGAAAAGTCTTTGTTGCATGCTAACCAGTCAGTGGAAAGACAAAACATGATTACAACCGAGCCATCCATAGTGTGCAGATACATGATAGAGGTAATAATATAAATGTAGACACAGAATGCTGGAGTAACTCAGCTGGTCAGGCAGCTTCTCTGGAGAGGGGGAATGGGTGACGTTTCGGATTGAGGCCGTTCGGAATAAATATATGAATAATGTTTAGTGCAAGATAAAGCCAGTAAGTCCAATCAAAGATAGTCCGAGTGGACAACGAAGGGTCAGGAAGAAGGGTCTCAACCCGAAACGTCGCCTATTCCTTTCATAGATGCTGCCTCACCCGATGAGTTTCTCCAGCATTTTTTGTCCACCAAAGATAGTCCAAGGGTCTCCAATGAGGTCGCTGTTAGTTCAGGACTGCTGTCTAGTTGTTGGTGTTTCCCATTTTGAGGAGTCCATAACCATGGTCCTGGAATAAAGGGTGGGCTGTTTAGCAGTGAGATGGGAGATTTTTTTTTAATGCAGAGGACATTGAACCTTTGGAAATCTCCATCCCAAATGGCTGTGGAAGTTCTGTTGTTGGGTTCATTTAAAACAAAGGGAGAATACATTTCTTCATATTGACAAATACTACATTAAATGAGAATGATTGTTCTTTACATTAGGGATAGTGATTAATTAAAGTATAAAATAACCCTTCATGAAATTAGTAATTGTGAATAGAGGGTAAGCAGTCCAAATCCTAGAATTGTTGTTTGCATACAGGAAAATGGATGTGAAGATTGGTGGTCAATAATCTCAGCCACAGAAGATCCCCGCAAGCAAGACTCACGGGGCTCTGCTTCATCAGTGCCCTATGATGGCAGAAGTGTGAATGTTTGCTGAATGAGCAATGTTCATTTCTATTTGCATTTCTTCAAAAGGGCACATGCATATACAGCAAAATGTAGACATCTTTCATGGCAAGTAACGTTTGTGTCTCGCGCAATCCCCAGGAAATGACCAAATTAAACAAGACCACTTCCCCATCCTATTCAATGACACACCATTTTGCATTTCCTTATATCAAAATCATTGATTATTATTAGCCAGAAACTAACTGGACCAATCACGCACATCCTGTGGTTATCAGAGGCAGTTGGAAGCTGTGTCCAGATCCCAGCTGATAGCACTGTGGGAATACCCTCATCGGAAAGGCTGCAGAGATTCACAATGACTGCTGCCATCGAAAAGTAAATTAAGTTTGGACAATAAATAAAGCTTTTGCAGCAATGTTTGCATCCTGCATACAAATCAGGCAGGATATTCCATCTTTGTTTTAAATGATCAGGCAGCATAGTGGCGCAGCGGTACAGTTGCTGCCTTACAGCGCTCACAGCGCTGGTGACCTAAGTTTGATCCCGACTACGGGTGCTGTCTGTACAGCGTTTGTATGTTCTTCCCATGACCGCATGACTTTTCACCGAGATCTTCGGTTTCCTCCCACACTCCAAAGACGTACAGGTTTGTAGGTTAATCGGCTTGGTATAACTATAAATTGTTCCTGTGTAAGAAAGAACTGCAGATGCTGGTTTAAATCAAAGGTAGACACAAAATGCTGAAGTAACTCAGTGGGTGAGGCAGCATCTCTGGAGAGAAGGAATGGGCAACGTTTCGGGTCGAGACTCTTCTTCAGTCTGAAGAAGGGTCTTGACCCGAAACATCGCCTATAAATTGTTCCTAGTGTGCGCAGAAAAGTGTTAATATGCGTGGATCGCTGGTGGGTGCGGTGTATCTCTAAACTAAACTTAACTACGGGCGCTAGCTGTACGGAGTTTTTATGTTCTCCCCATGACCTGCTTGGGTTTTCTCCAAGATCTTTGGATTCCTCCCACACTCCAAAGACGTACAGTTTGGAGTTAATTGGCTTGGTATAAAACAAATTTTAATTGTCCCTAGCGTGTTTTGCATAGTGTTAAGGATCGTTGGTCGGTGTAGACTCAGTGAGCTGAAGGGCCTGTTTCTGCGCTGTATCTCTAAACTAAACAAAATATTAAAAGCTGTTTCCAACTTGAATTTTTAGTATGCTACATTTTAAAATCCAGAGAATTTATGCTTGACTGAAGGTAAAACATAGCATATTTTGGGATGTTCAAATATTCTTGTCTAATCTATGAGTCAATCCCCAGTTGGTTTCCACACAAATGTTAATGATTTTGAAACTGTCAGTTTTATCACCAGAGTTACTAATCCCTGAAGCAACTTAATTTTCATTTCTTCACCACCACCCTCCACTACTCCATATGTTCTCGCCCCGGATGACCACCTCCACATAACTCCTACACACTGTGTCCTGTCTTGCTATTTCTTCAGTCCCTCACTGTGTTTCAAACATTAAGAAACTATATCCAAGCACTGAATGCATATGTGTCTATAATGCCGGCCTTTACATAAGTGTTTGAAAAATTCATTTTCTTTTTGAACTGGGTACTTTACTTTCATTTTTTTTCAATGAATACTGCATTGCAATACTGCCTGTTAATTAACCCTTACCAAACTGCCCATATTGCATCTTGGTGTCCTCGGATAATAAAAGTTCATGATGAGATCCTGGAAAATGTGGACAACTTGCTTAACTTGGAAGTCACCTCCTGATTAAGGTTTAAGTTTATTATTGTAACGTCATAAGGAATAGGAGTAGAATTAGGCCATTCATTTTTTTAAAATTTTTTTTTTTTTAAATATTTTTTTTTATTATAGAAACAATATATACAGAGTACACTCTTATACGGCATTAAAAATTATATAATATACAAAATTATATAATATTGATTATCAATTGATACTGTTTGTGTTAATTGTAATGTTATCCATTATACATTTCCTGGTTATTTATTTTGTATAATTGGGAGTGTATGTAGTATATTCCTAAAATAAGCAATATACTCACACTTCTCATACCACACATATTTCTTCTAATTACCAAATACAAATCCCCCCTAATATAACTACATAATACCCAATCTTAACCAAACTTCTATGATATTCATGATATTTTCATAATATTAAGAGTGTTTGTATTATTATTAACTTTATATTTCAAAATTATTATATAGTTGAAAATGCACAATTTTATATAATTACAAATTTAAGACATCTATAATATTTTCATACAACTAATAATAGGTGTATTCATACTAATATTAAGAATATATGTAATATGTTTCTATACTTTTTTTCCCTACTTAAAGATAGAAAGATAGAGATAGAAAGTAGAAAATAGAAAAGAAAATGTGAAAAGTTTGGTGGAGATTAAAATATTACTAAATAATCCATTCTTGGAGATACATTCATGATTTATTATATGTATTTCTTCATCCATTCAGATATTCAGGCCTCAGTCAAGTCCCCGCGCCGAACCATTATGACCCTGAATTAGGCCATTCAGCCCATCAAGTCTACTCTGCCCTTCAATCATGGCTGATCTATCTCTCCCTCCTAACCCCATTCTCCTCCCTCCTCCCCATAACCTCTGACACCTGTCCTGATCACGAATCTATCTATCTGTGCCTTAAAATTATCCACTGACTTGGCCTCCACAGCCTTCTGTGGCGAAGAATTCCACAGATTCACCACCCTCTGGCTAAAGAAATGTCACCTCATCTCCTTCGTAAAAGAACGCCCTTTAATTCTGAGGCTATGACCTCTAGGCCTAAACTCTCCCACCAGTAGAAACATCCTCTCCACATCCACTCTATTCCACTATTCTATACGTTTCAATGAAGTCCCCCCTCAATTTTCTAAACTCCAGTGAGTACAAGCCCAGTGCCGACAAATGCTCATCATCGGTTAACCTACCCATTCCTGGCATGCATATTGAGGTACAGTGAAAGGCTTTGTCCTATTGTGCGTGCCTTCCCATCAGAACAAACATAAATACAGTCAAGTGCCTTCCCATACATAAATACAGTCAAGTAATCAGACATCAGTGGTGAAATTCACCACTGCCTTCAATATACCAGTGCTGGTCAGCACTGTGGTCAGTTAAGGAAAAGGATATTTTCAAATTGCAGTCCTAAGGCTTGTTTGTTTCTCCAGTTGTTTAATCACAACACTGCCCTAATATGAAGTCCACTGGCAAAACAGAATTCTAAAACTTCACAACCTAAGTGAAGACATTTCTCATCAGTCCTAAATTGACAGCCCTTTATTCTTCAAGTGTGTCCGTAGGTCTGGACTCTGCAGTCATGAAAAATGATAATTCAATATCTTGTATCTTTATTTAAATGATATTACCTCATAAGACCTCCAGGTGTCTATTCCAGCACTTTTTTAAAAAATCGAGTAATCTAGTCTGTATTGTCACTCATTCTTCGTTAAAAATGTTTCCCTTCGTACTTCTGTGCATTAAATTTCATCTATTGTGTTAGTAGTCTGTGTCTTCCTGAAGTTTAGGGACAAGAGACTGCTGATGTAATCTTGAGCAAAAAATCAAATTGCTGGTAGAACTCGGCAGGTCAGGCAGCATTTGTGGAGGGAGAGTGATGCTCCTCTGAAAGACTTGTTTAAGAGAAAGAACTGCAGATGCTGGAAAAATCAAAGATAGACAAAAATGCTGGAGAAACTCAGCGGGAGAGGCAGCATCAATGGAGGGTATTCCTTTTATCCATAGATGCTGCCTCACCCGCTGAGTTTCTCCAGCATTTATGTCTACCTCCTTTGAAATACTGTATTTTTAATGATGTAACAGCCCCAAATCTGCACTGAAATGTCTTCCTGAGTATGCAACCATGCATTTTAATTCTTCCCCAGTCCCCAACTCAAATTAATAACACTATAAATGGTAAAACTGGCAACAATTTATTTTCAAATAATTGGCAACAATATTGGGAGTTACATTAAATTTGTGAAAGTCCTAAAGTTGCTGGGCATTCTTGGCTAGTGATTTTGTAATTTTAAAAATAAAAGATTAATTCTGGTTACATTAGTCACATTATATCAGTTAATTTAGATGTTTATATTGTTAATGCAGGTTTTTATGTTTGTAATCTTAATCAGTTTTAATTCTGATTTTAAAAACTGAAAGACATTGAATCCCATTCAATGTTTTTAACAAGTTTGACAGCTTGTCAATTTGACTTCTAGCAGCAAAATATGTTGCCTTTGCTCCAGAGGAACCAGTTCAATTAAAAAGAGAATAGCTGGGCAGGGGGCAGCTGACTGTCCATTTTCAACTATCTTGTACCCACACTTTGTCTCTTATGAGACCTCGTGCATCCTGGTGTAGAGCCTCGATAATTAGTGTTGATTAGTGTTGGATAAGGATCAGCAAAGCACATTAATGCTTGTCATGTTCGTCTGTGGCAAGCATGGTTGACTTTTGGCCTCTTTAAGTGATCCATGCGTGATGTCTGGTGCATACAATTTGTCGTTTATCACCTATCAAATTGAACCTTCGATTATATACAGATTACAATTTATGGCCTTTTTTACATGAGTGCTCTAGCACTCATTTGCTTTGAAGTTTTAATCAATTTTATTCTTTCATGAATACAATTAATCTTTTATGGAGCAAAGGGAAACTATTTCTGCTGGCAGAAATCAAATTAACGGAAAGAAAATGCTAGAAAATCTAGGAGTCAGGCTGGAGAATTGTAGAAAATGAACTTGTGTGTCTTTATTCCATTAGTACCCTCTTTCACCATATATTATCTCTGTCATGTAATATCTCTGCTTTCCACCCTCTCACCAGCTTTCCATTTAGGCTCTCTCCTCTACTTCCTCCACCGCACTTTCTCTGCATCTGAAAACATATTTTCTAAGTTTTTCTGAAAGGTCATTAGAATAAAATGTGAATTCTCTTTGTGCGTGTTGCCTGCCTTGCTGAGTATTTGCAACATTTTTGATTTTCTCTCTACTCTATGTTGACATATGATATTGTGTATACACAGTGATTGAAATTGATAATTTTTCAAATTATGAAAAATGTTTGTTATATCTTTGAAAACCTTTTCTTCCTACAGTCATGTGTAGAAAGTGAGTTCTACTTTTGACACCCATCAACCGCTATTCTAAATCTTACTGTGCTTCTTTCGCAGTTTTTAATTTGAAAATTTGAATTTGAGTAACCAACCTAAGTCAGGTTAGCTATTCTGTTCTCTTGCTTATCCTGCTATTATGATTTCAACTTGTTTGCAAATTGTCCTCCTCAAATGAGCTTTCAGCTGCAAGTAGATGCCTTCTGGCCATTTACCACTCCATTGCAATTTGGGCACATGGTCTTATTAATCTGATTGATTCTTATAGCCAGTTATCAAATATTGCTTTCAATGGATCATAACGTTTGAACATAACGTTTAAGGATGATATTTTAACGGTGTAATCATTTGGATAAGATTTACTTATCTGTTTCATTCCTCTGAAGGACACTGAAAATGGTGCAGATGAACCAAATTTGTAGCAAAGAGAACTGTAAATTCATGCTATGTAAAAGATTGGAAATATTGCCTATAGGTGTGCAAGTTGAAATGGGCGATTTTATGCACGTAATTTCCTTAACACTCATCGGTTTCTGGGAATTGAAATTTAATTCTATGTAAAATTCTCAAATTCTATATAAAGAATTACATTACTGATAGCTTTGCTAGATCTCAAATGAACTCCAACCCTAATTGCTGCTGACCTACTGAGTTACTCCAGCAATGTGTGTCTTTTTTTGTGAACCAGCATCTGCAGTATTTTGTATCTGCAGTATATCACAATTTTTTTTTTCTCCCCCATCCCAGCTACAAGTTGAACCAAACTATTCACCATTTGGTTGCCTACGCGGTCAAGTAAAGAAGCTGTCACGCTTGTATACAAGTATATCTACGTGCTTCTTTGTCCCATATTGTCCTTGCTGGCAGATGTTGGCTCCTGTTTCCCCATCATCACTTCCAAAATTCTTCGCTATGATTCAGTTCAGTTTTATTTTAAACATAGTAGAACTGCGATATTTTTGGATCTAATAAATGTCTGCATTTCTGTGTTTTCTCCATTGAATAAAAGGAGCGTTGTTGGCTTTGCTGCTGAGATTGGCTGCACTTTCAATAATTGATATGACTCTTTGGGAGCCAGGCTGTCAACAAGTACTCTTCCCCAGAGCTCAATGTAAAACATTGCTGCCATAAGCAAACGTTAACACTGTAAACATGAAAACATGGCTTTATCCCTCAATCTATCTGGAAATAGTATTCCCCAGGTAAAGGATATTTATTGCCAGGAAGCAGTTGATGACTAACTGACACTGACAAACTAAATATGCTAGTTAGAGTTGGAAAAAGTGAAATATATTGCATTGTTTTGTTTAATTTTCCATATTTGAGGCAAAACAAGCCATCCAGTTTACGATGTTTTAAACACATTTCATAACAAAACGTTGATATTTTGAAAACCTCAATAAACTGAGTATATCATGCAAGGGAAATTCTAATCATATATTGATGAATATTCAATTATAACCCTGGGTAGACACAAAATGTTAGAGTAACTCAGCTAATGAGGCAGCATTTCTGGAGCGAAGGAATGGCGACATTTCGGGTCAAGACCCTTCTTCAGACCTTTCTTACACACTATTAAACCTTTTTCAAAGGGGAAACCAGATGTGAGTTACAAATTGTAAATATTTCACGTTTAAATATTTGAATGGGAACAAAAATAATACCTGACGACTATTTACTAAAAGTGAAAGTAATTTTCTATTGCATTAATGTTCAAAAGGTTTGGTGATATCAAATCTTTATTTGTTAAATGAAAATCAATGATTGCAGATGCTAGAATATGAAATAAGAACAGAAACTGTTGAAAGCATTCAGCAGATCAGGCGGTATCGGTGGGGAGCATTATTTCGAATGTGTCTTTAGTTTCAGGTTTTCAAAACTCTTTCCAGACAACTTTGAAGTAATTAAATTAACTATAAGGCAAAAGAGCTCTTAGAATAATTAAAATAGGTGGACCAACAGTTCTGGACCGACTATCTATTACTCTCTAATGTAGTTTGCTTGTATGTCACTGATGCCACTACTGAATAATGTGACGTTTCCCCTACTATTTGCCTGTTCTAGTTAAAGTTCTAGATCTAATTAAAAGGTTTGTTTCAAGGTTCTCGAGTTGCTTTCTTTTCTTTGTCTGGGACCTTGACTTGGAGTTGATTTTTTTTCTAAACATCACATAATTATGGTGGAGTTGATCTTATTTTAAAAAAAAAGTATTTATTGAACCCCACATCCTGGGATTCTGAATTCTTTAATTGAATAAAATGTTAGTCATTTCTGTGAACGCCCAATTTAAAGCTGCCAACCAGTGATTTTTGTCGGTAAAAATAAAAACTTGCATTTTGTGCTTGTGGGAGTTGGGAGTGGGTGTTTATTGGTAGGATGGACCCTTTCCTGCGCTGCGAATCCTGCGTTGGTGCCAGCATTAACAACTTGGGCAGGCAGGGTTACACATTCACCACAGCTTCTGCTATATTTGCCCTACTGTCCCCCAGTGATGCCAATGATACCAATAAACCATTTCCATTTAAAGTAAAACACAGTGTTGCTTTAATTCAGCAGTTCAGGTAGCATCTGTGGAAGGAATGGACGATCGATGTTTCAGGTCGGGAGCCTTCGTCACAGTTTGAAGATGGCACTGTTGCACAGCTATTAACACTGCTGCGACACGTGCATAGGTGAAGTATGGAGGGAGCTGAAGAAAATGTGAGGAGAATACAAAAAAAGATATTCGTGTAACATTAGTGTAAAAGTTGATGACCAAGCAATATATCCACCTATTGAAACACCATTATCTCCTGAAGCTCCAGTGCTGTAACGGTCATCAAGACGTATTAAACCTTCTGACAGTCTCAACTTATAAATAGGAGGGGAGAATGAAGTGGGCCCATGTGCGGGGCTCTTCTAGAGTGTGTGCATGTGCAGGACCTTTCTGGTGTGTACGCATGTGCGAAGTATTTTGGGCGGAAAATGCCTGTGGAATAAGCCATGTTTGCCAGACGTTTCTGAGTTTATGTATTAAAGAAATAAATTGCTTAAAGCTTAAATAAAGTTAAGTAAATTACGAGTAGTGTAAAGTTTCATTTGCCTCACAACAATATGTTTAATGGTCAGTGCTTGTGAGCTAAAGGGCCTATTTCTGTATTCTGTGGAGATTTATGAGAAGGATGTGCTGGCCCAAGAGAGGGTCTAGAGCAGGTTTTCAAGAATGATCCCAGGAATGAGTGGGTTAACCTATGATGAGCGTTTGACAGCACTGGGTCTGTACTCCCTGTAGTTTAGAAAAATGAGGGAGGACCTCATTGAAACGTACCGAATAGTGAAAGGCTTGGATGTGGAGAGGATGTTTCTTGATTGGTACAGGTGTTAGGGGTTATGGGGAGAAGGCAGGAAAATGGAGTTAGGATGGGGAGATAGATCAGTCATGATTGAATGGCGGGCCGTTGGGCCGAATAGCCTAATTCAGCTCCTATCAATTATGACCTTATGACAGTGCTAGAGACCTGGGTTCACTCATGACCTTGTGTGCTGTCCATGTGGAGTTTTAATGTGATCTCTGTAACCATGTGGGTTTCCTCTGGTTATACATGCAGATTGGTCGGTTATTTAGCAATTGTGATTTGAGTCTAATGCGTAGGTCTGGAGGGAGCTGAAGAGAATGTGAGGAGAATGGAAAAAATGAGATTCATGTAAGATTAGTGTAAATGTTTGTTTAATGGTCAGTGCTTGTGGGCTAAAGACCTATTTCTATACTCTGAGGAGATTTATGAGGCTGGTTCCAGGCCTGTAAATTGTTGTAATTTGGAGTGATTTTCTAGGCTGGAGTTGCTTTCTTTGCAGTAAGGGACATTGCAGGGATGTGTATTAGAGGAGCCATAACGTGCAGGCATATTGACTCCGAGTAGGCAATTGTAAGTGACACAATGCCCATTTGTGACTGACATAAACACAATGGAAATAGAAACGTCCTTCGGTGCTGTCAGTTTCTATAAATCTATAATTCCGTTCCAAGGTTGTGAGGACAGCCTAGTGAGGAAGGAATGAGTAGAGTTCTCTGGAATTTGAAAAAGTAATGTGTGAGCTCATTGAAGTGTATAAAATTCTTGACACAATAGATGCTGAGAGTTTATTATTTCTGATTGATTGTAATCTTTAATTTTCTGTCTCGGTTCCACACTAGGGCATCGGAAATGTCCTCATTCTTCAGGGAATGGGGTTTCCCCTCCCCTACTATAGATGAGGCTCTCACCAAGGTCTCTTCAATACCCCGTAACACTGCTCTCTCTCCCCATCTCCCCCCCCCCCACTCGTAACAAGGGCAGAGTCCCCCAGTCCTCACCTTTCACCCCACTAGCCATCACATACAACAAATAGTCCTCCATCATTTTCGCCACCTCCAACGTGACCCCACCACTTGCCACATCTTCCCATCTTCCCCCATGTTTGCTTTCCGCAAAGACCGCTTCCTCCGTAACTCGCTGGTAATTCTTCCCTTCCCTCCCACACCACCTCCTCCCTGGGCACTTTCCCTTGCAACTGCAAGAGATGCTACACTTGTCGCTTTACCTCCACCCTCGACTCTATTCAAGGTCCCAAGCAGTCGTTCCAGGTGCGACAGAGGTTCACCTGCATCTCCTCCAACCTCATCTATTGCATCCGCTGCTCTAGATGTCAGCTGATCTACATCGGTGAGACCCAGCGTAGGCTTGGCGATCTTTTCGCCGAACACCTCCGCTCGGTCCGCATTAACCAACCTGATCTCCCTGTGGCTCAGCACTTCAACTCCCCCTCCCATTCCGAATCCAACCTTTCTGCCCTGGGCCTCCACCATGGCCAGAGTGAGCACCACCGGAAATTGGAGGAGCAGCACCTCATATTTCGCTTGGACAGTTTGCACCCAGTTGGCATAAACATTGACTTCTCCAATTTCCAGTAGCCCTTGCTGTCTCCTCTCTTCCTCCCCTTCTCAGCCTTCGGGCTCATCCTCTTCCTTTCTCCTTTCCTCTCCCCGCCCCCCCACCCTACATCAGTCTGAAGAAGGGTTTCGACCCGAAACGTTGCCTATTTCCTTCGCCCCATAGATGCTGCTGCACCCGCTGAGTTTATCCATCACTTTTGTCTACCATCAGTATGATGAATGGTTCCAACCCAAAAAAACACTTATCCATATTTTCCAGAAATGTTGCTTGATCCGCTGAGTTACTCCAGCCTTTTGTGTCTTTTCTTTTGTAAACCAGTATCTGCAGTTCCTTGTTTCTGCATTTCTAATTATGGAGAGGGAGTTGAAAAAAATCATTGGATCCTCAGTCATCTCGTATTGAAAGGTAGAGCAGATGCAAGAGGGATGGTAGCATACTCTTTTTTTTAGTTCAGTTTAGAGATACAAAGCGGAAACAGACCCTTTGGCCCATCGAGTCCGCACCGACCAGCGATCCCTGCACATTAACACTATCCTACTAGGTGACAATTTCCATTTATACCAAACCAATTGACCGACAAACCCTTATGTCTTTGGAGTGTGGGAGTAAACCCACACAGGTCATGGGGAGAACGTACAAATGTTAATATACCAGGGCAGAAGATGATTAAATTAATAAAATAATCTATCTGAATCTAAATCCTGGAACTCCATATCAAACGGCATATGGGAGTAACCAAATCAGCAGGATAGCAACAGTTCAAGAGGGTAATTTGCCACCAACATCTCGTTGTTAGGGATGAAATAAATACTGACCCTGCCAACAACATCCAGATCCTGTAAAATGAATAAAAAAACTTAGAACTCCGGTTTGTGGGCATTTTAGCCTCTCTTATTGGACTTATTTCTATCACATCTAATCTTACTGCTTTTTAAAAACATTATGAAGTGTATTTGAGCTATATTTCACTTTTACACATTCCACTGGATTTGCATTACTTGCACCTGGTATTAAATAATACTGATATCATAATTGTACTTAAGTTTATTCCCTTATGTATTTTAACATTGGTTGTTGAGCAGTCTACATGTTTCACTACCATTTGCCTGTTGTACTTGCCTACACACCTTTAGTTCTGTTGTCCAAGGCACCAAAGAGTAAAAGAGTAAACCATTTTATTCTCCCACATATACATCAACTTGCCCCTCTCCGTTTCATTCCCAATCCTATCATTAATCTACACCCTTGGACCAATTTAAAATGGCCAGTTAACCTACCAACCCGCACATTTTTGAGATGTGGGAGGAAATTGGTGCATTCCGAGGCGGCTCTTTCCATCGCAGAGAGAACATGCAAGTATCAGAGGCGAGGATTGACACCAGGTTGCTCGGACTGTTTGGCAGCGGTAGCTCTACCACCTGTGCCACTGTGCTACCTTTGTAGATGAAAGCAATGGCAATTCATAATACCCATATGCATAATGGACTTGTTGGAAGTAGATGATCAATGAAATGAGTTTCTCAGAACAGAGTTTTGTTTCAAGCTTCACATCAATAAATTGGCTGGTTTCACTGCCTCATCTTTTTTATTTAATCTCCTGCTGTTGTAGCAGTGGGATTGTGTACTGTAAAACTACTGGTGCTGCTGCTGTAACAAACTCCTCAATAGGCCTAATTTCCCAGGTACAATTTAATCAAAGCCTTATTGTGTGCCATTGACTTTAACAAATGGCAACTTTTAAGTTTTGTAGCCGTGTACTATAAATTTTGTCATCTCTATAACTTTAAAAGTTTCATCTTGCGTTTGTGTGTGCGTGTGTGTGCCTTTATATTTTCGCCAAAACGCTGCGCGGTAACGATAAATATTTTACATATTCCGACTCGCATTTTCCCGCTCTAAGCAGTGATCAGCTTCACTTAAGATTTGATGCTATATTTCACGACTTATTGGTGATTAAAGTTTTAAAAAAAAGACAAAACTGCCTTTTAAGCTTCGACAGATGACGTCACACAGAGGTGGGCAGGCACGATGGCTCGGGTTGGCGCCCATTTCACACACAGAATATTCCACGAGCTTCGAGTAACGTCGGGGGAGGTCCGCATTTAAATTAACGTTCCGCTTTTTCCGACCCGGACTTCTACCAGCGATGCCTCAGCTGGGTTTTACGCGGCCATCAAGGAGGCATCTAGATCGCAGCGGTGAAAGAGACATCGAGACTGCAGTGGTGAGGCCTCGCGACAGTGGGGTCCGGGCCTGTCGGTTTGACCGGCGGGAGTTGAGCTGGGGTTGCCGCCTTCTCCATGCTGGCTGTGGGCCTGGGGCTGCTGGTGTCGTCGGTCCGGGGAAGTCGGTTGGCCCGGCGGGAGTTGAGGTGGGGTTGCCGCTTCTCTGCGCTGGCTGTGGCCCCAGGCCCATAGCAAGCATGGAGAAGGAGGGGCAACTCCTGCTCAAAAAGGTAGCCCCCCCCCCCCCCCTCCCCCCCGGGTTATTCACACCCCTGCCCCCTGGGTTATTCACACCCCCCCGCCCACTCCCGAGTTATTCACACATTCCCTGCCCCCTCCCCCCCCCCCCCCCCCCCCCCCTGCGTTATTCATACCCCCCCGTTGCCTCAAAAAGGCAGCCAACATCATCAAAGACCCACACCAACCTGGCCACACACTCATTTCACCATTGCCATCGGGAAGAAGGTACAGGAGCCTGAAAACTGTAGCATCCAGGTTCAGGAACAGCTTCTTTCCTTCAGCCAATCAAGCAAGAATTTCATTGTCCTATCTGGGACATATGACAATAAAACATTCTTGACCCCCCCCCCTGCCCCCCCCCCCCCCCCCCCCCCCCCACCCCCAACGTGGGGACGATGGATTGCCTCCATAATCTTCCTTGTGAGGGGTGATGGGGGTGATTGACTCCGGGGGGTGAAATAGCCTCCCGTGTGACAGGGACCCGTTAGTCTAGTATGTACTATAACTGTGTAATAACAGAACAGGGAGGTGGGGGGAGAACAGTGGACAATAGAGGGGGGGCAAAGGTCAATGGTGACCCGGCATGGGGGAACTGCTGGGGGGAGGGGGGGGTTTGGGGTCAAAAGGGGGAGTCGGCATGCTTCGTAACTTTGTCAACGCCATGCATGCAAGCAAAGAATCTCACTGTGCCTAGTCACATGTGACAATAAAGTATTTCTATTCCTACTCCAGGAAATACAGCAATGTAAATAATAGAACTTGAAAGTAACATCGCTCATTCAGTTATTGTCACCTGTCCTCAGTTAGGCTTGTCATTTGGATATTGGAAGATACACTATCTAAGCTAATAGAGTTTTTTTATCAGGAACCTTTGTATAAACAGCACTTCTTCAGGATTGAATTGTAACATTACAGATCAGATGCATTAAAGAGATGAAATAATATATATTTTCAATCTTATCTACATCAAATAACTAATATATAATTAACACAGAGGCACAGGGAACTGCAGATGTTGGTTTATAAACATTAACAGATTGCTTCTGAGACTGCAGTATGTATTAGTGACTAATTATGAAGTGGCAGTGAATAAAATACTAGAGAAGTTGTCAGCACTAGCTAAAATCAAAACTGTCCTTTTAAAAATGAAGCTGTAAAATGTAGGTCAGTTTAAAATCTATATTACTCTTTTCATTTGGCCCATCTCGAGCAACCTTAATTTTTAAGTTAATTCCCTTCTTCTGTATGCCTATTTAACTTCCCCTTGAATGTATACGGTGCCCTCCAAAATGTTTGGGACAAAGACCCATCATTTATTTATCTGTTATGTACTCCACAATGTGATCTATGTAATAGAAAAAACATGTGGTTAAAGTACACATTATCAGATTTTAATAAAGGCCATTTTTACACATTTGGATTTCACCATCTAGAAATTACAGCAGTGTTTACACATAGTCCCCCAATTTCAGGGCACCATAATGTTTTGAACACAGCAATGTCATGTAAATGAAGGAAGTCATGTTTAATATTTTGTTGCATATCCTTTGCATGCAATGACTGCTTGAAGTCTGCGATTCATTACCAGTTGCTGGGTGTCTTCTCTGCTGAAGCTCTGCCAGGCCTGTATTGCAGCCATCTTTAGCTTATGCTTGTTTTGGTGGCTAGTCCCCTTCACTTTTCTATTCAGCATATAAAAGGCATGCTCAATTCGGTTCAGAACGGGTGATTGACTTGGCCACTCAAGAATTGACCATTTTTTAGCTTTGAAAAACTCCTTTGTTGCTTTAGCAGTATGTTTGGGATAGAAACATAGAAACATAGAAACATAGAAATTAGGTGCAGGAGTAGGCCATTCAGCCCTTCGAGCCTGCACCGCCATTCAATATGATCATGGCTGATCATCCAACTCAGTATCCCGTACCTGCCTTCTCTCCATACCCTCTGATCCCCTTAGCCACAAGGGCCACATCCAACTCACTCTTAAATATAGCCAATGAACTGGCCTCAACTACCCTCTGTGGCAGAGAGTTCCAGAGACTCACCACTCTCTGTGTGAAAAAAGTCTTTCTCATCTCGGTCTTAAAGGATTTCCCCCTTATCCTTAAGCTGTGACCCCTTGTCCTGGACTTCCCCAACATCGGGAACAATCTTCCTGCATCTAGCCTGTCCAACCCCTTAAGAATTTTGTAAGTTTCTATAAGATCCCCTCTCAATCTCCTAAATTCTAGGGAGTATAAACGAGTCTATCCAGTCTTTCTTCACAAGACAGTCCTGACATCCCAGGAATCAGTCTGGTGAACCTTTCTCTGAGGCACATAATGTCCTTCCTCAGATTTGGACCAAAACTGTACGCAATACTCCAGGTGTGGTCTCACCAAGACCCTGTACAACTGAAGTAGAACCTCCCTGCTCCTGTACTCAAATCCTTTTGCTATGAAAGCTAACATACCATTCGCTTTTTTCACTGCCTGCTGCACCTGCATGCCTACTTTCAATGACAGGTGTACCATGACACCCAGGTCTCGCTGCATCTCCCCTTTTCCTAATCGGCCACCATTTAGATAATAGTCTGCTTTCCTGTTTTTCCCACCAGTGGTAAACCTCACATTTATCCACATTATACTGCATCTGCCAAACATTTGCCCACTCACCCAGCCTATCCAAGTCACCTTGCAGTCTCCTAGCATCCTCCTCACAGCGAACACTGCCCCCCAGCTTAGTGTCATCCGCAAACTTGGAGATATTGCCTTCAATTCCCTCATCCAGATCATTAATATATATTGTAAATAGCTGGGGTCCCAGCACTGAGCCCTGCGGTACCCCACTAGTTACTGCCTGCCATTGTGAAAAGGACCCGTTTACTCCTACTCTTTGCTTCCTGTTTGCCAGCCAGTTCTCTATCCACATCAATACTGAACCCCTAATACCGTATGCTTTAAGTTTGTATACTAATCTCTTATGTGGGACCTTGTCGAAAGCCTTCTGGAAGTCCAGATATACCACATCCACTGGTTCTCCCTTATCCACGCTACTAGTTACATCCTCGAAAAATTCCACAAGATTCGTCAGACATGATTTACCTTTTGTAAATCCATGCTGACTTTGTCCAATGATTTCACCACTTTCCAAATGTGCTGCTATCCCATCTTTAATAACTGACTCTAGCAGTTTCCCCACTACTGATGTTAGACTAACTGGTCTGTAATTCCCCGTTTTCTCTCTCCTCCCTTCTTAAAAAGAGGGGTTACATTTGCTACCCGCCAATCCTCAGGAACTACTCCAGAATCTAAAGAGTTTTGAAAGATTATCACTAATGCATCCACTATTTCCTGAGCTACTTCCTTAAGTACTCTGGGATGCAGCCTATCTGGCCCTGGGGATTTATCGGCCTTTAATCTATTCAATTTACCCAACACACTTCCCGACTGACCTGGATTTCACTCAATTCCTCCTTTGACCCACAGTCCCCTGCTATTTCAGGCAGATTATTTATGTCTTCCTTAGTGAAGACGGAACCAAAGTAGTTATTCAATTGGTCCGCCATATCCTTGTTCCCCATGATCAACTCACCTGTTTCTGACTGCAAGGGACCTACATTTGTTTTAACTAACCTCTTTCTCTTCACATATCTATAAAAACTTTTGCAGTCAGTTTTTATGTTCCCTGCCAGTTTTCTTTCATAATCTATTTTTCCTTTCCTAATTAAGCCCTTTGTCCTCCCCTGCTGGTCTCTGAATTTCTCCCAGTCCTCTGGTATGCTGCTTTTTCTGGCTACTTTGTACGCATCATCCTTTGCTTTGATACTATCCCTGATTTCCCTTGTTATCCACGGATGCACTACCTTCCCCGATTTATTCTTTTGCCAAACTGGGATGAACAATTTTTGTAGTTCATCCATGCAGTCTTTAAATGTCTTCCATTGTATATCCACCGTCAACCCTTTTAGAATTAATTGCCAGTCAATCTTGGCCAATTCACGTCTCATACCCTCAAAGTTACCTTTCTTTAAGTTCAGAACCATTGTTTCTGAATTAACAATGTCACTCTCCATCCTAATGAAGAACTCAACCATATTATGGTCACTCTTGCCCAAGGGGGCACGTACAACAAGACGGCTAACTACCCTTTCCTCATTACTCAAAACCCAGTCTAAAATAGCCTGCTCTCTCGTTGGTTCCTTGGATCATTGTCTTGCTGTAGAATGAACCGCCGGCCAATGAGTTTTGAGGCATTTGTTTGAACTTGAGCAGATAAGATGTGTCTATTCAGTTCAGCATTCATTATGCTACTATTATCAGCAGTTGTATCATCAATGAAGATAAGTGAGCGAGTACCTTCAGCAGCCATACATACCCAGGCCATAACACCCCCACCACCGTGTTTCACAGATGAGGTGGTATGCTTTGGATCTTGGGAAGTTCCTTCTCTCCTCCATACTTTGCTCTTGCCATCACTCTGATATAAGTTAATCTTCGTCTCATCTGTCCACAAGACCTTTTTCCAGAACTGTGATTGCTCTTTTAAGTACTTCTTGGCAAACCTGGCCGCCCTATTTTTTGCAGCCAACCAGTGGTTTGCATCTTGCAGTGTAGCCTCTGTATTTCTGTTCATGAAGTCTTTTGCGGACAGTAGTCATTGACAAATCCACACCTAACTCCTGAAGAGTGTTTCTGGTCTGTCGGACAGGTGTTTTGGGTTTTTATCTTTATTATAAAGAGAATTCTTCTGTCATCAGCTGTGGAGGTCTTCCTTGGCCTGCCAGTCCCTTTCCAATTTCCAACAGTTGATTTTGGTAGGCCTAAGGTTTGATTGATTTATCTAACAATTTTATTATTGTTTCTCAGTCTCGTAATGGCTTCTTTGACTTTCTTTGGCACGACTTTGGACCTCATGATGAGAAACAGCAATAAAAGTTTCCAAAGGCGATGGAAAGACTGGAGGAAAGACTAGGTGCTGAGAACTCTCTTTTCCCTGCATTAAGGAGGCAATTAAACACACCTGAGCAATTACAAATGCCTGTGAAGCCATGTGTCCCAAATATTATGGTGGCCTGAAATGGGGGGGGGGGGGACGGGACTATGTATAAACACAGCTGTAATTTCTAGATGGTGAAATCAAAATGCATGATAATACCCTTTAATAAAATCTGACAATGTGCACTTTAACCACATGTGATTTTTTTCTATTACAAATCTCAAATTATGGAGTACAGAGGCAAATAAATAAATAAATGATGGATCTTTGTCCCAAACATTATGGAGGGCACTATAGATGCTGTTCACCTCAATCAATTCCAAAGTTTATTTTTTAGTTTTAGAGATACAGTGCAGAACAGGCCCTTCGACCCTCCGGGTCCGCGCCGACCAGCGATCCCCGCACATTAAGACTATCCTACACCCACTGGGGACCATTTTTATATTTACCAAGCCAATTAACCTACAAACCTGTACGTCTTTGGAGTGTGGGAGGAAACCCATGCAGGTCAAGGGGAGAACGTACAAACTCCATACAGACAGCACCCATAGTCGGGATCGAACCCTGGTCTCACGGCGCTGCATTCACTGCAAGGCTGCAACTCTACTGCTGTGCCACCGTGACCGCCCACATTATATAATACTTTGAATAAAGAAGTTCCTTGTGAATCTGCATTTGATTTTTTTTTTTGTGACTGTCTTATCAATTGATAGAAGAGAGAAAAAAATTAATGCTTGTGCCATCCAAATTTTACATACTAATCACATTCCTAGAAATCCTTTATCAATAAATCTGAAAAACTATTGATAATTTAAAGGACGACACTAATTCAATTTCATAACATTCATTATTCTGGAGAGTAAGAAATTCTGAAGCTTCCTACATTTTTATTTTCAAGAGAAAAGGAACCCTCCCTGATTCTCCTTTCCAGGTATATAGCACTCAGTGCTGGTATTATTTTTAGTAAACCATCAGTCTATCTTTGAAAACTTTCACACTGCAAGTCAAAGTGAATAATTTTAAGTTGAAACTATATTTAAGAAGGGCACTGCTTATTGTTCTTTTGAAACTGTCATGAGGAGATATAGTAGATGCACAATACAAGTCACTATTCATAGCACATTGAGCCTGCAGACTCCTGCTCTATATAAAAATATCATTCTGCTGGCCCTGGAATTTTGTGGACATCAGAGGAGGATTACTATAAAGGGTTAGGGAAAATGTATACAAATGGAGCTTAGATAGTCATTTTTGTTGGAATGGATGGGCCAAGGTGCCTGTTTCCTTTAAGTAGTCAATGGCCCTATTACTGTATAATCTGGTCAACTGGGACCTTGGGAGAATATGACACAAGTACATGATGAATATGTTCTCCTAAATAGGCTTTGGGAGGGAATCCGTGATCAGATACAACTTCTCCATATAACCATTAGTAGTATAGCCCAAATTAATGGGTAGGAAACAAAAAAAATTCCGATCAATTTCTGTAGTTAAAACAGGCCTCCCTCTCTCCTCTTGTTTGTATGAAGGCTTTTTCCAAATCCATCAGTTTGCACAAGGGCAGAAGAGTGGTGAACATCCCAGGCACTCGTGTCGAATCTTCTGCTTGGACTTAATCGTGTGCCGGTTAATAGTAAGATTAAACGAGAACTTACCAGTTTGAAGTTTGATCCTTATTTTATTAGGAGTTACGATGAGGGATTTCATGAAGACCCCACCAGCACGCATGCGCGACATTCTTCAAAGCAGCGGTGTGAAATCACAGATAGTAGAGTTGACTGAAGATAGTAAGATAAGAGAACTAACATACCAGTTGACCTTATAATAGAGGGTTGGGAACGGAGGGCACGAAATCCCTCATCGTAACTCCTCATAAAATAAGGATCAAACTTCGAACTAGTAAGTTCTCATTTATTCTTACTATTTTACTTTGGAGTCATGTGAGTGACTACGTGAAGATTTCAAAGCTCTGTGATTTCATGCCCTGGAAAACGAGTCCATGCTCACACACTGCCATAATAACCAATGGAGGAAGTATGTTAACGTATTTCAGACTTGTACAGTGCTGAAAAACAAACAATGTATTATTTATAATAATAATAATAACCCCTAAATTCGGAGAAATTATAATACAGAACTTAAAATAGTGTCTGTAGATATCCCAGGCATTGCTACAGGTTTGTTATAACCGCTGGAAGTTGTTTCATTTGACCAACCCGCCGTTACAAGGGCGTGGCCCATGGGACTTCCATCATCCTCGCTGCACGATGTTGCTGCAGTCCTGGTGAAATGAAATTTCAAATATCAGTGTCCACCCCTGCTGCACCACCCTGCGTCATCTTGATATGGTCTGCACGGTACTCTGTGATGAGGATGTTTGAACTTATCAATAGAGCCATGTCTGTTCCCCGAGATTATTGGTGACCTCCAGTTAATGTAGGAGGTGGTTCACTATGCATAGGCGTCTATCTACGGAATAAGCCAGGAACTCCAATTTGAGGCCAGATGATCCAGGCCTGTTTTACTAGGTAACTCATAAATGTGAGAGGTTACTTATTTTGGGATGTTACATGGAGTCTAGTTTGTGCAGAGACTGGACCTGCTGTACCGTTACAAGTGTCCTCAGCATCATTCTTTTATACGTGTTAGTGAGAGGGACCTGGCTGGTGCCCAATCTCTGAATAGGTCATGACAATGCCAATATCCCAGGTCCGGGTATATTGAGGCCTGGGGAATTTTTGTGTTAAAATCCCCTCATGAGTTTTGACAGCAGAGGGTGAGATACTCCTCCATGGTGTTCTAGCTCCTATCCCAGGTATGAGGATAGGGCACTTTGCACAATTGATGGCATTATAACTCGAGCCTTCATCGAAGTGTAGACTTACCAGGAATTCTAGCACAACCACGATGGTGGCTGTGTTGTAAGTTGTGTCTGTCCTGGTATAAAATACCTCCCATTTTTGATATGGGTGAGGTACTGTTTCCTGGTGGACTCTCTGCATGATGCCGCAATGATATTCATGGTTCGGTCCGACAGCCCAATTCCAGGAGAGGTCTTTCCCAAATTTCGCACCCAATGGGTTCATTCGGTCATGGCACAGATGACTCTCCCTTGTCATAGGTGTATCAGCAAACTCGGGTGTTTGTAGATCGAAATCCATTGCTCGTACCATGTCGAGTCCCTCGGGGTACCATGGCTGAGTAGGCCGATCGGGTACTCCCAAATACCTGGTGCGGAGTCTTGTTGAATATTCCGCAAGACCCGACTAACGAGGCAGAAAAGGGGGGAAAAATGCATAGAAAAAACAATTCCCCCCCCCCCCCAAGTGTAGCGAGATTCGTCCATCGCTACTGCCCCATGGTCTGATTCCCATGCAACATATGTTGGTATCTGGTGATTAAGTCTTGATGCAAAACAATCGATATTTGGCGTTCCATACTGAGCTATAATGTCAGTAAATGATTGGTGGTCCAACATCCATTCGGTGTTATCATTGAATTTGCGTGACCTGGAGTTGATATCCAAATGTTTCTGTCTATGCACCAGTGCCAGATTGTTTTGATCAATTCCTCACAAGATATTGACTTAATTCCACCCATATGATTAATGTATGTCACCACGGTGGTATTATCAATTTGTAGGCGAACATGCAGATGATGCATGTCTGAAAGGTAAGCCCAAAGTCCGTGAATGCTCCCAACACCTTATGATGATTTATACCCTGAAGTAAGGTTAACTCATGTGTATTCCATCTACTACCGCAACTGGAGGTGGTATTGGTTACACCCCAGCCGTGAGTGCTGGCGTCAGTTTGTAACACTGTAGTTTTGGCCCTTTGTAGATTTTGGTAATGTAAGGGTCCAAATTGTGGCTAGGAAAAAAGGCAGCCATGAGCTTTCCAATTACCGAATAGATGGTTTACTGACGCAAACAAGGCTGTTATATGCCTCTGTCAAGTCTGTTGCTTTGTCCTTTGGCAAGGTGACAGACATATGAACAATCGTGAATCCCAAATCCATAGTCACCGGAAGGCATTTAACTTGCATTTGTCTGGATGGATAATAAACCCTGATTTTTGAAATAGGAGCTTGTTGGCTGAGACAGCCAATTTAGCCAATTCCAAGGTTATCCCCACAATAAGATGTCATCCAGATACGCCATGATAATGTTTTTTGTTTCCGAAGAAACACCAAGCTGGTTTCAATATTTTTGGAAAACAGTCTGGGCTGATGTTAATCCATTAGGCAGCGCTTTATACTGCCAGAGCTCCCATCCAGATAAATTTCAAATATCTGCGGTGATCTTTGTCTATTGGTTCTGAGTAGTATGCATCTTTGAGGTCGATGCAGCCATGATGCACCCTTTGGAAACTAGTTGTTTTAGCAGTAAAAAAACGTTTTTCCCTTTTTAAATTGGTGTACTGCACAAAAGTATTCAGTTATGTCAAATCAAATGATGTGGACATCTGCCATCTTTTTTGTTTTAGGTGAAGATGTTTGATACAAACTCAAGAGACTTATGTTTGGTTTCTTCTATTGCTCCTTTTGTATATAGATTTAACAGTTCCGCATGACCTTCCACTTTCTCTTTTTTGTGAAAGCTCAAACGTTTGGCTAGATGCATGTTGAACCGGAAAGAAGGAGTTTGTCAACAGATTCAATTTTGTATCGCTGAATACTGTGCAGTATGAAAGATCAGAAGTTACTCCCTGTACAAGTGTAGCCTTCCCCCAACCTGTGAAGAAGTTACACACTCTATGTTTTGAAGGCAACAAAACCCACCTACCTCCATGGTTACTGGTGGTGATGTGTTAGTTTTCTCCTTCTTTGATTCCTGGGAGGTGGAGGCGTGTGGTGTGGGGTTGGCGCATCTTCCAGGAAGGCCGTTCTGGGACATGGCCTGACAAAGACCTTTGAGCTTTCACCAGCTTTTCTTTCAGTGTGATAACGCAACCTGCTGGTGGATGCGTAGGGGTGCTGCCGCCAAATATGTGAGGACCTGGTAGCGGCCGGCTCCTTAATCATGCCGCCGGCTATTGTCACTTTGTCGAGGTCTTTTACCTGTTTGGGCAGGTTGTCCCTGAAACAGAATAGGCGGCTGTGCACTGTTGGTTCTACACAACCCCGCGAACTTGGGGTTTAGTGTAGGACGGATGCCGGATGGCATTCTTCCTGAAGTAGTTGATCTCAATTGACCATACTGGAGAGTGCCAGAGCTTCTCTGACATATCTTATAACCATATAACAATTACAGCACGGAAACAGGCCCTCTCGGCCCTTCCAGTCCGTGCCGACCATTTGTTTTCCCCTAGTCCCATCTACCTGCACTCAGACCATACCCCTCCATTCCCTTCCCGTCCATATACCTATCCACTTTACTTTTAAATGTTAAAATCGATTCTGCCTCCACCACTTCTGCTGGAAGCACATTCCACACAGCCACCACCCTCTGAGTAAAGAAATTCCCCCTCACGTTACCCCTAAACTTCTGTCCCTTAATTCTCATGTCATGCCCTCTTGTTTGAATCTTCCCTACCCTCAATGGGAAAAACGTATCCACGTCAACTCTGTCTATCCCTTTCATCATTTTAAAGACCTCAATCAAGTCCCCCCTTAACCTTCTGCGCTCCAAAGAATAAAGACCTAACTTGTTCAACCTTTCTCTGTAACATAGTTGCTGGAACCCAGGCAACATTCTAGTAAATCTCCTCTGTACTCTCTCTATTTTGTTGACATCCTTCCTATAATTAGGCGACCAAAATTGTACACCATACTCCAGAATTGGTCTCACCAATGCCTTGTACAATTTTAACATTACTTCCCTGCTCCTACATTCAATGCTCTGATTTATAAAGGCCAGCACACCAAAGGCTTTCTTTACCACCCTATCTACATGCGATTCCACCTTCAGGGAACTATGCACAGTTATTCCTAGATCTCTCTGCTCCACAGCATTCCTCAATTCCCTACCATTTACCATGTACGTTCTATTTTGATTTGTCCTGCCAAGATGTAGCACTTCACACTTATCAGCATTAAACTCCATCTGCCATCTTTCAGCCCACTTTTCCAAATGGCCCAAATCTCACTGTAGACTTTGAAAATCTACTTCTACTTTATAATCCACAACCCCACCTATCTTAGTATCATCTGCGTACTTACTTATCCAATTTTCCACCCCCATCATCCAGATCATTGATGTACATGACAAACAACAGTGGACCCAACACAGATCCCTGAGGCACCCCACTGGTCACCGGCTTCCAACCTGACAAACAGCCATCCACCATTACTCTCTGACAACTCCCATTCAGCCACTGTCGAATCCATCTTGCTACTCCGCCATTACCCCCCAAAGATTGAACCTTCTTAACCAACCTTCCATGGGGAACCTTGTCAAAGGCCTTACTGAAATCCATATAGACAACGTCCACTGCTTTACCCTCATCAATTTCCCTAGTAACCGCTTCAAAACATTCAAGAAGGTTTGTCAAACATGACCTTCCAGACACAAATCCATGTTGACGGTTCCTGATCAGACCCTGTTTATCCAGTGACATATATATATATATATATATATATATATATATATATATATATATATATATATATATATATATATATATATATATATATATATATATATTTATTTATTTATATATTATCTCTAAGTATCCTTTCCATTAATTTGCCCACCACTGACGTCAAACTAACAGGTCTATAATTGCTAGGTTTATTCTTTGAACCCTTTTTAAACAATGGAACAACATGCGCAGTACGCCAATCCTCCGGCACTATTCCCGTTTCTAATGATATTTGAAATATTTCTGTCATAGCTCCTGCTATTTCTACACTAACTTCCCTCAATGTCCTAGGGAATATCCTGTCAGGACCTGGAGACTTATCCACTTTTATATTTTTCAAAAGTGTCAGTACTTCCTCCTCTTTGAATCTCATAGTTTCCATAGCTACTCTACATTTTTCCCTTACCTCACAGAGTTCAATATCCTTCTCCTTGGTGAATACCGAAGAAAAGAAATTGTTCAATATCTCCCCATCTCTTTTGGCTCTGCAGATAGCTGTCCATTCTGGCTCTCTAATGGTCCAATTTCATCCCTCGTTATCCTTTTGCTACTAATATAGCTGTAGAAACCCTTTGGATTTACTTTCACCTTTCTTGCCAAAGCAACCTCATATCTTCTTTTAGCCTTCCTAATTTCTTTCTTAAGATTCATTTTACATTCTTTATACTCCTCGAGCACCGCATTTACTCCATGGCTCCTATAATTATTGTAGATATCACTCTTTTTTCGAAACAAGTGTCCAATTTCCCTTGAAAACCATGGCTCTTTCCAATTTTTACTATTTCCTTTCAACCTAACAGGGACATAAAGATTCTGTACTCTTACAATTTCCCCTTTAAATGTCCTCCATTTCTCTTCTACATTCTTCCCATAAAACAAAGTGTCCCAATTCACTCCTTTTAAATCCTTACGCATTCCCTCACCTTCCGTCTTCCAGTCTTCCGTCTACTGACCTGGTAAATCTGGTAATACCCGAGGCCAGTAGTTTGAGGATTTGCCACAGGCACATTGAGGGAAATACCGATTCCTGTAGCTAGATAAGTTGTTGAGTAATTTAAACTGGCTGCCTGTTGACAATGGTAGCCCCTTTTGTGAGGGCATCGTAACTTGGATGCCATCCCGAGTAGCTCCTCTTTTTGCACCCCTAGCATGTTGTGTTTCTTCTGCCAGCAGGCTGGAGTGGGTCACGTTGGAGCTAGTGTTCCCCATCCGCTCCATGCGGGATTATCGAACTGGCCTCCACTATCCTCTGTGGCAGAGAGTTCCAGAGACCCACCACTCTCTGTGTGAAAACAGTCCTTCTCATCTCGGTCCTAAAGGATTTTCCCCTTATCCTTAAGCTGTGACCCCTTGTCCTGGACCTCCCCAACATCGGGAACAATCTTCCTGCATCTAGCCTGTCCAACCCCTTAAGAATTTTATAGGTTTCTATAAGATCCCCTCTCAATCTCCTAAATTCTAGAGAGTATAAACCGAGTCTATCCAGTGTTTCTTCATAAGACAGTCCTGACATCCCAGGAATCAGTCTGGTGAACCTTCTCTGCACTCCCTCTATGGCAATAATGTCCTTCCTCAGATTTGGAGACCAGAACTGGACGCAATACTCCAGGTGTGGTCTCACCAAGACCCTATACAACTGAAGTAGAACCTCCCTGCTCCTATACTCAAATCCTTTTGCTATGAAAGCTAACATACCATTCGCTTTCTTCACTGCCTGCTGCACCTGCATACCTGCTTTCAATGACTGGTGTACCATGACACCCAGGTCGCGCTGCATCTCCCCCTTTCCTAATCGGCCACCATTTGGATAATAGTCTGCTTTCCTGTTTTTGCCACCAAAGTGGATAACATCACACTGCATCTGCCAAACATTTGCCCACTCACCCAGCCTATCCAAGTCACTCCTAGCATCCTCCTCACAGCTAACATTGCCCCCCAGCTTAGTATCATCTGCAAACTTGGAGATATTGCCTTCAATTCCCTCATCCACATCATTAATGTATATTGTAAATAGCTGGGGTCCCAGCACTGAGCCTTGCGGTACCCAACTAGTCATTACCTGCCATTGTGAAAAGGACCCGTTTACTCCTACTCTTTGCTTCCTGTTTGCCAACCAGTTCTCCCAATGCCGTATGCTTTAAGTTTGTAATCTAATCTCTTATGTGGGACCTTGTCGACCACATCCACTGGTTCTCCCCTATCCACGCTACTAGTTACATCCTCGAAAAATTCCACAAGATTCGTCAGATATGATTTACCTTTCGTAAATCCATGCTGACTTTGTCCAATGATTTCACCACTTTACAATTTGCTGCTATCCCATCTTTAATAACTGACTAGCAGTTTTCCCACTACCGATGTTGGACTAACTGGTCTAACTGATTAACTGCAGGTCAATTCCGGTGGAGGAGCGACCCTCCTCCCTGCCTATCGCTTCGCATGCGGTCGACGACATGTCGTGCATGTGTGCTGGCGGGGTCTTCACGAAGTCACTCACGTAACTCCGAAGTAAAATCAATGTCTGAGGGCCAGAATTATTCATTGTAAATTATCCGAGGCGATATTCTCGGGCTCCTATCTAGCTGATCCTTTGTTCCCTTTCACCACCAGGACTGATTGCATGGCCGCGCTGGGAACCTGTTTCAGGGCATGCAGCAAAGAGCCACATTGAAACAGTGTGAGCTCTGCTTGCTCTTGGTGAAGAAAGAACCAGGTCCTAACTTGTAAGGTGACCTTGGTGTTGCTGTACGTGACATCAATGTGGTTGATACCCCATCCTGCTTGTCTGGAGATCCAAAATGGATTTTGTTCAAAGGGAAGTCATGTACAGGTCCTCGGAGAATTGGGGTGGAAACAGACACAAGCGCTTCTCAAACGAGCGCCAAGATTTCATTTAACTAGTCATGCAAAGCGTCCTCTCCAGTCATGCTGCACTCAAGGTGGCTGCAGCTTGGATGAAATGGCCCTCCACTTTCTTGTGGACTATGTGTTTTGCCAGAAAGGACTAGGAAGGGATGCAATATATATTGTTCCAAGCAGCTGCTCCCATGGCATATGCTGAGAAAATCCTTGCCATATTGCTAGAAGAGCATCAGCTCAATGAAGGTAACACCATGGTCTTCTGGAATTTGTTGGTCTGTTTATGCAAGGATCTAGCCTGGAAAAAAGTTGTTAGTAAAGTATCTTTTATTGTCATTCAGACCTTTCGGTCTGAAAGAAATTTCGTTCCTGGCAGTCATACATTTAATAAATTAACCAAACACAATAAACACAAATTAACATCCACCACAGTGAGTTCACCAAGCACCTCCTCACTGTGGTGGAAGGCAAAAGTCTTAAGTCTTTATATCTTCCTTCCTTGCTCTCCCTCTGCGCTGAGGCGATCCAGGCCTCTGATGTTGCGACCCCACCGGGTGATGGTAAGTAAGCCCCGCGGCTGAATCCGAGCTCCGCGAACGGGCCGGTTCAAACTCCGTGGCCCGGGGTGGTTGAAGCTGCCGCCCTCCAGTCCAGCGGACACAGCTGTTGTTGCGGGAGCTCCGGAAAAACAGGTCACCGACCTGGGACCTGCGAGCTCCCGACGATGTCGTCCACTGGGCCCGCGGCCTAGCCTCCGAAGTCGCTGCCGGGACACCTCCTCAGCCCCGAGTCTGGCCGTCACCGCCGCCACAGCCCCGAGGTCGGCCAGCCTCGCGCTGGTAAGCCCTGGCTGGCTCTGCCTTCGGAGTCTCGGGTCGGTCGCAGTTGGAGGCCGCCAGCTCCGCCATTAGGCCTCAGCGCAGACGGAGATGGGGGATACGAGAAAAAAAAGTCACATCCCCCCTGAAGGAAGAGACTAAAAACAAGTTTCTCACACACACACACACACACACACACACACACACACACACACACACACACACACACACACACACACACACACACACACACACACACACACACACACCTCAAATTAACTGACTAAACAGCACAAGGGAAACAAAAAAAATGAAAAAAAACAAATGGACTGCAGGCGAGCCGCAGCTGCTAGGGCAGCGCCGCCACTTGGTACATTCTAAGGTGCTGAATGGTACAATACAACTTAATTTCACTGTAGTAATTGCAAAGGGTCAGTGGGATAAGACCAGAGTCTAGGGTCGTGTGTTACAGCCTACTTGGAAGCTTCACTGATGTAATGTTTGCAGTTGAAACATTAATGATATTGATGTATTGAATTGTGTGATAGAATGAATGAAGATAATGACATGTCTTGATAACATTGCTGTATATTTTATGAGTAAATCATTTTTGGAAATAGCTTATTACAAGTTAACTTCTTGGACATTTAACTTGTGGAATGTTTGGGGATGTGCCAGTGTCATGTTGATGATTTGTAAATATTGCAAGTGAATGTAAGCATGTGCTTGGTGCCATGAATATAACAATTTTATTAATAAAGTATGTTTCAGGGGAAAAAAAAAGTTACATGGTAAAGAGCTGAGAGAGAGAATTAATTGGCTATTTCAAAACATGAGGGCTAAATAGTCTCCAACTGGTGTCTCATTCAACAATGTTATAACTATTAATTTTAAAGTAGTGTGGTATTATAAAATTGTGGAAGCGGGAATATTTTTAGTGATTTAATGTACTGTGACAAAGATTTTGCTTTCCAATTCTTTCAGCTATGCTTATGAAATGTGATAATTAATATCCATCCACCAGATATTTTAATATCCTATCATTTGTGAAAGTACCCTTTGAATTGATTTTACACAACGTTCTAGCATTGATTGTGATTGAATATGCCCAACTATGTCCATCCATTCAATCCAGCATTACTTTAGATGTAGATTACTTCTTGTAGTTATGGGAGAAGCAGGTTATTGAATGAACTTAAAGGGCCTGTAGGCGATTTTTCGACCTGCTACAATCACAGCCGTAGCAGGTCGCCCAAAAACTGGCAACTGGACCCCTCCCCCACCACGACAATGTCTACGACAACCTACCACCAAATCGACGTCAAGCTACGACAACCGGCGATCCAATTCTTCGTGACTCCTTCGCTGTCCACCTACAACGACACATGTGACAACCTACGACCACACAGGCGACAACCTATGACAACCAAAGTCAACCTACGTCCACCCACGACAAGCTACGTCTCTTTAGGCGACTCGAGCAGACTACTCACGACCATACAGGCGTCACCCCGCGACCATGTGGCGACAGCCTAGCCACCTGTAGTCGCCAAAAATATCGGCTAAGTGGGGCAGGCCCTTAAGGGGTTTCTCTCTCCTTTCCCAGGGTCTGGCTTGAACTGATGTTTCTCTGAGAGTCCTCTCCCAGTACTGAGCCTGCAGATTGTCGGCCACTTATGTACACTGCCCGTATGGATGAGCTTTTGGGAGGCGGGTGGGGTGGATTTGCAGGATCGGGTTGCAAACTGTTCTCGGGAATGAAACTATGCTGTAACTTGGGGAGGATCTGTAATTGTGCTCATGTACGTGGCTCTATTTAACAACTGGACTTGGGCTTGACAGCCCAGATACATATTTATAAACTGGTATTGTAAAGCTGTTAAATCAATCTTGAACAGCGAATCTGGCAGTTTATCCACCGAGCCCCAGTATTATCCTACTTCTGCCTCTGCTTCGCACAAACTCGTGTCACAACACAGGGAGGCCAGAATCTATATTTCATAAGTGATAATGGAAAAGTATATTTATATTTCTGTATGTACATGTGTTTATCTAGCTGAATATGACAATGAATCATGCAGGACATTGTGTTAAACATCTCCCACTTAGATTGACAACAAAGCAATTAGTTCCTAAATGCACAAGAGTGCACGTTTTGATCTTTATCTTTGAACTTCATAAACCTGTCGGGTGGATATGGGCAACGATATATTTGATGAAGGGCAGGACCACTGGTTCTCGTCATGTTTTGATGAACTAAAAATAAATATGGTTGCAAAAAGTAGAAAATGCTGGACATACAGAGCAATCAGCGTCTTGAGAAAGAGAATGAATATTTCAGGTAGATCGCCTTTCATCAGAATTGAGAAGATATAGAGTGGCAGACAAAGGATAGGCGAAAAGCAGGAAGGATGATGTGCAGATTTATTTGTTCCTATTTCTGGCACATATAGTACTTGTTCGATTTCTGGCACATATAGTACTTTGCTTGCAGAATTGACGTGGTTGGTTACTACTTTGATGTTTGTGGGATCTTTTATAGGTATATATTTGCTGCTACAAATCCCATAGTACAATGAAGACTAGATTGAAAAAAATACTAAGTTAGCCCTGAAAATGTATTGGGACATGCACAGGTTTAGAATTTTCTAAATGGAGAGAGAATCCAGAAATCGGAGGTGCAAAGGGACTTGGGTGTGCTGGTGCAGGACTCCCAAAAGGTAAATTTGCATCTTGAATTGGTAGTAAGGAAGGCAAATTCAATACTAGCACATATCAAGAGGACAGGAATACAAAAACAGATGCAATGCTGAGTTTCTATGAGGCGCTGGTCAGGCTACATTTGGAGTACTGTGAGCAAATTTGGACCCCATATCTGAGTAGGGATGTGCTGGCTCTGGAGAGGGTCCAGAGGAGGTTTACAAGAATGATTCCAGGAATTAGTGGGTTAGCATTTGATGAGCGTTTGACAGCACTGGGTCTCTACTCGCTGGAGTTTAGAAGGTTGGGGGGGGGGGGGGGGGGGGATCTCATTGAACTTGCAGAATAATGAAAAACATAGATAGTGGATAGACACAAAAAGCTGGAGTAACTCAGCGGGACATGCAGCATCTCTGGAGAGAAGGAATAGGTGATGTTTTTTGGGTCAAGTCTGAAGAAGGGTCTCTACCCGAAAGGTCACCCATTCCTTCTCTCCAGAGATGCTGTCTGGCCTGCTGAGTTACTCCTCAGTTGTCCAGCATTCTGTGTCTATCTTCAACATCTGCAGTTCAACATCTAAACCAACATCTGCAGTTCATTCCTATACATAGAGTGGATGTGGAAAGGATGTTTCCACTGGTGGGAGAATCCAGGACCAGAAGTCACAACCTCAGAATTAAAGGGCGCTCTTTTAGAAAGGAGGTGAGGAGGAACTTCTTTAGTCAGTGGGTAGTTAATCTGTGGAACAAACTTAGTGGTTTGCTAATGAACCAATCTTCCCACTATGAAAAGAATGTTAATAGCTTGGATCTATTGGTGTACACAAATATAAATCATCTAGATTTCCAATTTGCATCTCCTAGCTGTTAATTTTGACAGCTTGAGTGTTCCTTTGCCAGCAGTCTGGGAGACTAGATCTCCAAATAAGCAGAGAGAACCAGAATGTCAAGGTCCACAGATTAGCCAAAGTGCTCTTCTGATTATTTGTACATTCCACAGCTACATATTCTGGTGCTCATTATGTTTGTACTTCAGTGGTAAACTTAAATCCATGGATCTGAAACATGACTATACACAGTGAGTCAATCAGCAAACCCCAAGCAAAAGGAGGGAACAAAGTAATTTGATTTATAACCATATAAATAGTTATGATAGTATTAATGCAATTGAATGTCTAACAATGCAGTAGAGTGGAAATTCTTAAGTCAACATGTTGTTATTAAAGTAGTTAAAATGTGGTATTAAAATGCATCTTCCTGTTCTTTTAAATGATAAGAGACTAAATCTGAGTAAAGTAATGACTGTGTCTGTGGAGTAGGGGAATTGAGGACCAGAGGACATGGATTCACGGTGAAAGGGAAAAGATTTAATAGGAATCCGAGGTAACATTTTCATACAAAGGGTGGTGGGTGTATGGAACAAGCTGCCAGATGAGGTAGTTGAGGCAGGGACTATCCCAACGTTTAAGAAACAGTTAGACAGGTACATGGATAGGACAGATTTGGAGGGATATGGACCAAGCGCAAGCAGGTTGGACCAAAGGGCCTGTTTCCACACTATCACTCTATTAATTGACCAGCAAATTCAGGAAATGTAGAGGTATGATCAGATGCATATCTTCAGCTGGATTTATGCCACTTTGTTTTTGCAATCAAACTCTTCTGATCACAAAGATCAAACAAACTCTACACTGGCAGCAGTACTGGGTTGCTGAGTTGGACTGAGTTGCTGGCTCTACACGCTGCACCACCTCAACTTTGGGTACATGCAGGTGAGAATGCCCCTAGAGACCTTATGTTCTCAGTGGCGGGTTTGACAAGCGATATTGAAGAGTTCTTGATGAGTCTATTCAATATATTTTTCAGATGGCACTCGCTGCAGTCAAAATGTGCCAGTGATAGAGAGAGTGAATGTTTATTATAGTGGAAGGTGTGTCATTCAAATGACCTGCTTTTTCATGGATGGTGCCTTTGGGATTGCAACAGGATACCTTCTGTCTGCCTGTCTTGTGGCAACTGCTTATGTGTTTTTTTAAATTTAGGTTTCTGGTCATTGATGGTCAGGATAATTGATACCCCTTTCTTATCGCGCCACTTGTTCATTTCAGTCAAGATGCGCTGTACTTTCTGTTGTTCATCATGGTTTAAGATCTTGTGATTGGCTTACCCACCCAGTAAAGTATCTTTGTATTAAGCTCCACTCCAACAAAATGTTATCCAAACCTTTGATGGAAATGTTGAAAACCATTTTTTTTTCTTAAGCTGATTACCAAAAAATATTTGTTGATCAGTTGAAAATAATTCAATTGCCAATATGTAAATCTACTATTTATTAAAGTCACCTTTTTCCCTTTTAAAAAAAAATATCTCCCATTCAATATGAAGCCGTTGAATAGCTCTAATGCTTCCCCTCAACTGGTTATTATATGAACCTTTACAGCAAGGGTTCCCAACCTGGGGTAAATTTACCCCCAGGGGGTATATTTTGCCTACCCAGGGGGTAACTTTGTTGATTCTGGATTTGTACATATTTTTTCTCATTGACTGACTGTTAGGTTCTGGTATATCATCTGTTCATCATTAGTTGTTCATAAATAAGTGAAATAACATTGTTATGTGCTATTAAGTTGCCAGGAGTAAAAGGGATGAAAAGGGTTGGGAACCCCAGCTTTACAGTGAGTGCTTTGAAGTTATTTTTTCCATAAAGGTTCTTACAGGCAGATCAGTCCTATTTTTATCTCACAGCAACGGTCAGGTTCACTGAGTGATCAGGGAAAGGAAGTTTTATCTCTATTTATCGTTTGCTATTTTAATCGTTGGGTGCTGAAGACTATAGTGTGACAAAATGATTGAGATCAATAAACTAACCATGCTAAGTGTTCAGTTTAAGCTATTTCTGCTTGGCCACCCATTGGACTATCCAATGTAATTTATGAATCTATTTTGCTTTGAGAATTATTTTATACACACACACACACACACACACACACACACACACACACACACACACACACACACACACACACACACACACACACACACACACACACACACACACACACACACACACACTCATTGGAGACCTTACCGGTCGATTATCCTTGGTTTGGAAAACTATTGCTTATGTTTTTTTTCCCCAATGAGCCAATGAAACTCACCGGTCAGCACCGGCTACAACCTACGAGAACCTTCAGCCTCCTGGCAACCCACTAGGACCTCCTGGCGACCCACCCACGGCACGAGAATTCCCGCTACGCTCCATGGCAGCTTCTTTCTGGTGAAAAATTGTTGAAAAATTTGCAGCGCCCATAATGAGGCCGCGACAAGTTCCCAGAATGCAGGAACTCCTCACAACCATGAAGGCGACTCCCCGGTCATCACCCGCGAACATGTGGCGACTGCATAGTCTCCTGCAGTCAGCTAAAAATTTGCCTAAGTGGGACGTCCATTATACAAAGCTTGGACCTCAAAGAATTCAGGCCAAAGATTATTAGTATGTAGATGAGCTACAGTGGCTTGCAAAAGTATTCATACCCCTTGAACTTTTCCACATTTTGTCACGTTATAACCACAAACGTAAATGTATTTTATTGGGATTTTGTGTGATAGACCATCACAAAGTGGTGCATAATTGTGAAGTGGAAGGAAAATGATACATAGTTTCCAAATTTTATTACAAATAAAAAACTGAAAAATGCAGCGTGCAAAAGTATTCAGCCCCCCTGAGTCAATACTTTGTAGAACCACCTTTCGCTGCAATTACAGCTGCAAGTCTTTTGGGGTATGTCTCTACCAGGTTTGCACATCTAGAGACTGAAATTTTTGCCCTTTCTTCTTTGCAAAATAGCTCAAGCTCAGTCAGAATGAATGGAGAGCATCTGTGAACAGCAATTTTCAAGTCTTGCCAGAGATTCTCAATTGGATTTAGGTCTGGACTTTGACTGGGCCATTCTAACACATGAATATGCTTTGATCTAAACCATTCCATTGTAGCTCTGGCTGTATGTTTAGGGTCGTTGTCCTGCTGGAAGGTGAACCTCCACTCCAGTCTCAAGTCTTTTACAGACTCTGACAAGTTTTCTTCCAAGCTTGCTTGTATTTGGCTCCATCCAGCTTCCCATCAACTCTGACCAGCTTCCCTGTCCCTGCTGAAGAAAAGCATCCCCACAGCATGATGCTGCCACCACCATGTTTCACAGTGGGGATGGTGTGTTCAGGGTGATGTGCAGTATTAGTTTACCGCCACACATAGCGTTTTGCATTTAAGCCAAAAACTTCAATTTTGGTCTCATCAGACCAGAGCACCTTCCTCCACATGTTTGCTGTGCCACCACATGTCTTGTGGCAAACTGCAAATGGGATTTCTTATGGCTTTGTTCCAACAATGGCTTTCCTCTTGCCACTCTTCCATAAAGGCCCGATTTGTGGAGTGCACGACTAATAGTTGTCCTGTGGACAGATTCTCCCACCTGAGCCACTCTGCAGCTCCTCCAGAGTTATCATGGGCCTCTTGGTTGCTTCTCTGATCAATGCTCTCCTTGCCCGGCCTGTCAGTTTAGGTGGACGGCCATGTCTTGGTAGGTTTGCAGTTGTGCCATACTCTTTCCATTTTCGGATGATGGATTGAACAGTGCTCTGTAAGATGTTCAAAGCTTGGGATATTTTTTATAACCTAACCCTGCTTTAAACTTCACTGCAACTTTATCCCTGACCTGTCTGGTGTGTTCCTTGGGCTTCATGATGCTGTTTGTTCAGTAATGTTCTCTAGCAAACCTCTGAGGCCTTCACAGAACAGCTGTATTTATACTGAGATTAGATTACACACAAGTGGACTCTATTTACTAATTAGGTGACTTCTGAAGGCAATTGGTTGCACTGGATTTTATTTAGGGGTATCAGAGTAAAAGGGGCTGAATACTTTTGCACGCCATACTTTTCAGTTTTTTATTTGTAAAAAAATTTGAAAACCATGTATCATTTTCCTTCCACTTCACAATTATGCACCACTTTGTGTTGGTCGATCACATAAATCCCAATAAAATACATTTACGTTTGTAGTTGTAACTTGACAAAATGTGGAAAAGTTCAAGGGGTATGAATACTTTTGCAAGCATCTGTATGTTAGAAGTTGAATATATTCCAGTGACCAGTGATTATGTAAGTGAAGAATGCAGTGAAAATTCAGAGAATTTTTAATGTGTTCTAAATCACCTTGTGCTTCTGAATCTTGCGAGAATATTTTAGTGATATCAGACTATTGGAATATTTATGGGATAAAATCCAGTTGGATTTTAATCATATTTTGGCACAACTCTGGAGAGGGGCCTATTTTTAACGTGGTGATTTTTGTCGAGTTTTGCTGCAGCAGACTATAGGTATGGAAGGTTTGTGTTTGGAGTCAGAGAGCCATGCATCATGGAAACGGGTTCCTTGGCCCAACTTCTCCATTCCGACCAAGATGCTCGTCTACGTTGGTCGCATATGCCCCCAAAACAAAACACAAAGTGCTGGAGTAACTCAGTGGGTCTAGCAGCTTCTCTGGAGAACATAGATAGTGACGTTTCAGGTCTTTGGCTCAGGACCGTTCGTTAAGAGTTATTCCTGCACTGCCTTTTGTTTTATAAACCAGCGTTTACATTTCTAGGTGTCCCCATTTGCCAGTGTTTGGCCCATATCCTGCTATTCATGTACTGGACTGTATCTGTCCAAGTATTTTTTAAATGCTGTTATTGTACCCTCCTCAACTCCCTCCTTGGGCAGCTCGTTCCATGTACCCACCACCATCTGAGCTAGTCTGTGGACTGTCAGAGGATCTCAGTTATTTTGAAAATGATAGTGTGAAAGTCCATTTTCATATATTGATTTGTGGCTAATCTGTTGTATTATTTTTACAGCTAATTTAACAGGCCATGCAGAAAAAGTTGGGATTGAAAACTTTGAACTATTAAAGGTCCTTGGAACTGGAGGTAAGTAAATAATTTTAACTTCATCAACTTTATACAGCAGCGATTAGAATTTTAATAGCAGAGATTAACTTTGTTGCAGAGGGCCTTGAAGTATTTTACTTGCCTTTATTCAAACAAAAACAGTAGTATGGGAACAAAATGGGAATGCAAGAAACTCCAAACTGATCAGTGGTTTTAAGGTAAAATGCTAAATAAAAATGACTGAAATTCAAACAATCCATATTTGTAAAGTATGAAGGGATATTTTAGATGTGAATGTGTTCTACACTGGTATTAGTATTTTAATTTTTTGTAACGTATGAAGAATTATCTTGTATTGGAAAGAAATTCACACAAGGAATTGGTCACTAAATTTATGATGCATTTACAACTTTTTTGTTTCTTGTCATTTTCTAGATATAGATTTGCTTCAGTTTTAACTGTTTGATGATCCTGTAACTTGCTGCAAGAAGCTGAATAATTTGAGGCAAAGAAGAAGGAATAAGGAACCGCCTTGTAGTACTGAAGCCATTAGTATACCCAGCACCTGGGGAGTTTTAGTAATGGAAATTGACTATGTCAACAGATTATTTGCTTGAGTACAGTTAATTGCCATTCCAGTCAGTCAGATGTCTGTGAGTACAGACAATGTTAAAACATGGAGTTATTGCGATGATATATTGCAGTGAAGTTGTTGTAATGATTTACTGCGATGGAAGATGTGTTTTGAGTGGTGGACAGGAGTTGATTAGTTTGGAAATGTCTCAGTAAAGATGGACAAAGGTTTAGGTGCTTATGTGCATTGGGACAAAGCACATAGAACAGTACAGCACTTGAATAGCACGAATCAGCCCCACCGTGGCCGCGCCAACATGATGCCAAGTTAAACTGATCTCCTCTACCTGCACCTGTCCATCCGCCTCTTCCCTGCCTTCTATTCAGGGACCCATTCCAGATGAAACAACAATTCATTTGCAATCCCAGATTAGTACACTGCTTTCTCTGTTCACAATGTGTTCTCATTTACAAAACCAAACACCAGTCAGATGACTTGTTTGTGGGGCACCTGCACTCAGTCTGCAGTCTACAGTTGTATGCTGCTTTATGTCTCATTCCCACTTCCGCTTAAACCGATCTAACTGCGGCCTCCGTTGCCATTGTGAAGCCCAATGTGAACCAGAAGAACCACATCTTTCTGTAGTCATTTTGAAGCTTTCAGGAATGGACTGTGAATTCTCCAACCTCATTGTTTTCCATTATCATAGCGTCCATTTCTTACCCTGTTTCTTTAAATGCCTTGCACTCAAGCTCCTTATCACTTGATCTGTCTTAACCTATCCCTATGTAATCTTTTGCCTTGAACTTCATTCCTTCCCCCAACATTGCTTTGAAAACTGTAACATATAGAACGTAGAATATAGAACAGTACAGCATAGAAATAGAACCATCGGCCACAATGTCAGTATCGAACATGATGCTGTTAAAGTATTCTGCTCTGGCTGCTTGTGACCAATATACCTCCATTCCCAGTATATCAATGTATCCATCTGAAAGACTCTTAAACGCTGTTATTGTATCTGCTTCCAACACCACCCCTTGCAGCCCATTACAAGCACCTGCCACTGTCTATATGTTTAAAAAAAAAACTTTCCCACCACATGGAGGGAGGGAGGGCGTGACTGAGGGTAGGGGAAAAGGAGAGGGGAGGAGGACTGGGGGAAGGAAGAGGAGGGTAAAGGTGCGATGGGGCTTGAAGGGAAATGAGCCGCGCCTGCGCAGTTGGGGGCTATGGGTGAGTGGTGGAATATTGCATTGAGGGAACGGGTGAGTGGTGGAATATTGCGTTGGGGGAACGGGTTACATTGGGGGCTATGGGTGAGTGGTGGAATATTGCATTGGGGGAACGGGTTGCGTTGGGGGAACGGGTGAGTGGTGGAATATTGCGTTGGGGGAACGGGGCCCAACCGGTCTCACTTGGTCTAGTCTCCTTTAAACTTTCTCCGACTGGTTAGGACCCCTTCCCCATAATTGGGAAGGGGTCCTAACCAGATACCGGTTCTCTTCCCACAGGTGCTGGTTGATTGGCAAAGTTCTTCCAGCATTTCTGGTTTTGTTTCAGATTCCAGCAGTTTTATTTGTGTAGCAACAGTGGGCATTTGGATAAATGACTTAAAAGATTCAGTCGGTATGTTTCACTTGTCAAAACAAGTGTGATTTGCTGTTGCTTTGCTACATCCTTACTGAGAGGAGATTGAGTAGCTTGTAATAAATATCCATAGCAACGGGAATCCCCCTGTGAACGTTAATGATGAGGTGTAGCACCTGCAATATGAATTTTTGCGATACAAAGAATTCTTTAGGAATTTAACCTCTTTGTTAACCGGGGAGACCCGCAGTGAATAACATATATAACATATGGTGGGTCTGGAGGACGTGAATAGGCAAAGCAGAATAATTATATGAAATTATAAAAGGAAAACAGTCCTCATTTTGTCATTGCTGATTATCTTGTAGCTATTTGCAGGCCAAGTTGGAAGGTGAGGTGCTGTTCCTTGACATTGAACGTTGTTGGAACAGTGTAGGAGACGGAGGACCATTATTGTGACAGTTTTATTAGTCCCTGTGCTTCCAGTTGCTGCACTTTTATACAATAGACAATAGGTGCAGGAGTAGGCCATTCGGCCCTTCAGGCCAGCACCACCATCCCACTCTAACTGAGAGACATTGAGTTCAGCATTTTCAGATAACCTATTTTAAAGTTCCTTTTTTGAGTACTTTCCTTTTGGGAATTAGAGGAATAAATTTGTTGGGAGATTGTAGACAGCTAATAGGGTTGCGTAAGGGATTTCAACTTTCCCCAATATAAGCTGGGTCTGCCGTAGTACCAAGGCCTTAGTTGGGATGAAATTTGTCAAGTGTGTTCGGAAAAGTTTCCTTGGGCAAAGTGTAGCGGGCTTGTTAAGGAGAGGGCAACACTTGACATACTCTTAGTGAATTGGGCAGGGCACGTGACTGAAGTGTCAGTGAGCGAGCCTTTTGGGATCAGTGACCATTTTCTGTTCACTTTAAAATACTTATCGATAAGGACACCGCTGGTACACAAATGAATGGGTCATTTTGAAGGTATTAAACGAGAACTTGAAAAACTTAACTCTAACATGTTGATTGCAGGCAAAGGGACATCTGGGAACTGGGATGCTTGTAAACGTGTGATAGTTGGAGTTCAAGATATGCATGTCCTGGTGGAGTTAAGGCAAGGCAGGTGGGCGTAAGGAACTCTGTATGACGAGAAAAATTGTATAGACAGCGGGGATCAAATATATCCCTGGAGGTTTATACAAAATAAGGAACATAATTAAGAAGGAATTCAGAAGGCAAAAAGCTGTCATTAGGTAGCTCTGACAGATAAGAATAAGCAGAATCCAAAGAGATTTTATGTATATTAAAGGGAAATAAGGTAACTAATGAGGCGAAAAGGGCCCCATAGAAACTAAAGTACTCATCTATATGTGGTGCCGAAAGAGATGGGCGTTCCTCAAAGAGTGTTTCTCTGTTTTTGCTGCAGAGGATGACATGAGGACTAGGGAAGCTGGGAACAGTAATGCTGTTACAAAGTTGGGAGGTTATGCAATTGTTGCACAAGACGGTGGTGTTGCCGCTGTTAGACTACTTTGTTCAGTTCTTGTCGCCCTGCTAACGGAAAGATGCATTTAACCCTTTCGCTGCGACAGCCAAAATGTCACCAATTGGGTTCCATGCTGGGTTCAAAATGGGGTCACCGTGCTGCTCACACGTGCTATGTTTGAGACAAAATATCACCCATAAAGACCAAAGATTATAGATCTTTGATAAAGACCAAAGCTGGAGTTTTAGAGTAACTGAAAAGGCTATAGAATATGATCAGGACTCTCAAATAGTGAAATCAGATTTCACCCAAAAATATGCTGTTATGCAAATGAGCTAATTAGCATGTTTGTGTATACTTTTTGATAAAAATACATGCAAATTCAAAAATACAGGTTTTAGAAAGTGAATAATTTGTGAATACAGATCTTTGAACATGTCGTGGGTGATTATATCCCAGATAATTCTTTGAAATTGAAATATCAAATACAAAATCATGAAGACTCATGCAATGCCAAACCACAACGTCAGTTTCAAATTCACTCAGTGTACCGTGGTGTAATAAAGTCATAACTTTCTAGCATACAGTTTGTTTGTAGTCTATTCATATTCAATTTTATATTTATACACTGTATGGTACCGTTTGAAACATTCAGGGAAACACGTTGGACATTCACAGTCCTCACAGTAGGTTCTCGTCTAGTGGCGCTGAGCAGAGGCACGATCCGAGCACACAATACTTTCAGGCCTGTACCCTTTAATTCTCATATTCTGCACAAAAATGCTGTTCTACTAGCCACCTTTTTCTTCACTGATCAACAGTGTCTGCTTTGGTCTTTGCATTGGTACGAATGTCCACTGGAATGAGGTTCAGGCGGAAACCAATCTGATCAATGTTCTCATCAGGAAGTGAAAGTTTATGTTAAAACCCATTCACAAGTTCAGTTTCCTTCACAAAGTGGAAAATAACTTGATACCATTTCTGGCATTTGTGTGGATAACAGTAGCAAGCCTCTTCTTCTTGCGTGTGGCGTGCACAGCCTAAAGTTGTCGGACAACTTGTTCTATTTGATTGTGCACGCCAGATTGATTGCATTCGTCGAAACAGGGCGGACCATGTGAAGGTTGCAATCTGCCACCCCAGTAGCAAGCTGATAACTGACCAAATCTGTCGATGCCGCCCATAAATTTTTTGTCGTTCTGCACTCGGGCTGGCTTCTTCACAGCCCGCTTTCCCGTCGGTTCTTTCTTTGACCGAATTTCCTTGTCAACATTTCCATGTATAGATGAGAGACAACTGACACGGGCTGTATCCTGCCATGTGGTAAAAGTAAGGCCATCAGTAGAATTCCAAGTGGAGGTTGATCCCCCTGTTTCAGCTTCATGTCTGCTTTACCAACTTTTTGGGGCAAACTTTTTCGGTTTGATCTTACAGTACCACAAGCACCATTCCCCTTTTGTCTCAAGCTAAGAAATAGCTCAGGGGAGGAGAAAAGGCTGTCCATATATACCTTATGACCATTGGAATCAATTTCATTCACAAGAGTTTTCACCAAACTAGAACCCAAGGTCAACTTGCGTTCATTGTTCTCACTTTTACCGGTGTAAACATTCCATCATAGATTGTATCCATTCACTGAATCACACAAAGCCCAGATTATTATCCCCATTTACTAGGCTTATTTGGGATATGTTGCTTGAAATTCAAGCGGCCTTTGAATCCTTTCATTATTTAATCTATTGATGTTTCTTGGTGTGGCTGATAGAAATTCAAATACGTATCTTTCACAAGATTTATCACTGGATGTATTTTGTACAGTGGGTCACAATCGACATGACCCTTCACCTTTTGATTGGCATTGTCATTGAAATACAGGAAGGAACGCAGAAGTATGTATCGGCCCCTACTCGTCACCTGACTGAATCCCTGGGTTTGTGTCAGTCAAAAACTATCCCAGTAATCTTGGAGGTGAGTTTTACTACACAGGCCCTTGACGATTTCAAGGGCCACATACTTCTGAGAGAGAAATGAAAATGTATCGTGCCACTTTCTAAATCTTGCTGAGGGTGGTAGCTGATCATCAATAAAGGATTGGCAAAGAATTGTAAGGCGTATCTATTTATTTCGTCAGCCATGTGTGCAAATATGGCAGGTGGAAAAAATGCAGTGAAGAAATCAAGAGTCGAATCAAGAGAGTTTATTGTCATGTGTCCCAGATAGGACAATGAAATTCTTGCTTGCTGCAGCACAACAGAATATAGTAAGCATAAATACACCTGGTTGATCATGTCCAGGGTCCATTAGTGCTGGCTCAGGCTGACCACGAAATAAGGTTGAGGGATCGAAGGTAGGATGGTGCTCATCAGCATGACCTAATTGATCCAAAGTGTCAGTCAACACTGCAGGCCCACGATTCTGTGCTACACGCCTTGGAGGGGTAGGGGATGCATTGTCACGGTCCACATCACCTCCTTGGTCCAATGTTTGGTCACTTTCAGAGGAGTTGTCACAGAAACTTCACTTTCAATATCATCGTTATTACCCAGTTCATCGTCGGAATCATTTGAAAGTTCCTCGCCTTCAGAGTCACTGTCTGCAAAGATCTCGCATTGGATGGACTCGTCAGTTCGTCTCCTACGATAATCCGCCGTGGTGGTTTTGGAAACAAAAAGTTCACACGCAAAAGTGTCTCGATTTTTGAATGAAAACACCCATTTCTCGAGTGTTATCTGGAGAGCGCCAGTCTGAAACTGAATGCCAGCGACGTCTATTGGCGACTCCTAACACTACGGTTATTATAAAATACGTCTCAACTTGGTTGGAATGACGTTGCCAATTGGTGTACTCCCACAGAAGGAAGTAAGTGACTTCAGTCGCCAATTGCCGTGCATGCGCATCAAAAGGGTTAAGCTAGAAAGAGTGCAGAAAAGATTTACGAAGATGCTGCTGGGGCTTGGGCTATGGGGAGAGTTCGGGCAGGCTAGGACTTTATTCATTGGAGCACAGGAAGTGGAGGGGTAATCTTGCAGAGGTGAACATTGTCATGAGAGGAATAGATAGGATGAATGCACAGAGCCTCTTTCCCAGGGTAGGATAATCAAGAACTAGAGGGCATAGGTTTAAGGTGAGAGCGGAAAGATTTAATAGGAACCCGAGAGGTGACTTTTTCATGCAGATGGTGGTGGGTAAGTGGGGAGAGTTGCCAGAGGAAGTTGTTGTGGCAAGTAAAATAGCAACATTTAAAAGACGTTGGAACTTTGAAAGTTCAAATTGAAAAGGTTTAGAGGTATATGTGCCAGGCATTGATAAATAGGACTAGCTTGCATGTTATATGTGGCACCACCATTGTGCTAATTGGGATAGATTTAGTGGGGATGTAACAGCTTAAAACTCGTTATCTACGAGGTCATACAGGCCACCTGCACATGCTCATTTGCTAGCTCAATCTATATAATCTTCCGACTTGACATATATTTCACTCTGACCTTGCTATCAAGCCAGGGAGTAGACTTTGCTACAATTAGTATAAAGAAACGAGTCAGAAACAGCACCGGGTGCACTTAAAACAAATCTCTGGCAAATGCACGACGGTATTGCTTGTGTGCTAAATGCTAAAATCTGCCTGCGGTTGATGAAGCAAAGAAATCCCACAGTGAGCAGCTTGGCTGAAAGCTCTGCTATATCCTGTATCAATGGCTAAATGAGAAGAGGACTGCAAGAACACCCAGTGCATTCGGAAAGTATTCAGACCCCTTCACTTTTTCCACATTTTGTTACGTTACAGCCTTATTTTAAAATTGATTAAATTTTTTTAATCATCAATCTACACCCCATAATAAAATAGCGAAAACAGTTGTTTAGAATTTTTTGCAAAGTAATTAAAAAGAAATAACTGAAATATCACATTTACATAAGTATTCAGACCCTTTACTCAGTACTTTGTTGAGGCACCTTTGGCCGCGATTACAGCCTCAAGATTTCTTGGGTATGGCGCTACAAGCTTGGCACACCTGTATTTGGGTAATTTCTCCCATTGTTCTCTGCAGATCCTCTCAAGCTCTGTCGGGTTGGATGGGGAGCATCGATGCACAGCTATTTTCAGGTCCTTCCAGAGATGTTCGATTAGGTCCAACTCCGGGGGGCCACTCAAGGACATTCACAGGCTTGTCACAAAACTACTCCTGTGTTGTCTTGGCTGTGTGCTTAGGGTCGTTGTCCTGTTGAAACTTGAACCTCCATCCCAGTCTGAGGTCCAGAACGCTATGGAGCAGGTTTTCATCAAGGAGTTCTCTGCACTTTGCTCCATTCATCTTTCCCTCGATCCTGACAAGTTTCCCAGTTCCTGCCGTTGAAAAATATCCCCACAGCATGATTCTGCCACCACCATGCCTCACCGAAGGTATGATATTGGCCTGGTGATGAGCGGTGCCTGGTTTCCTCCAGACGTGATGCTTGGCATTCAGGCCAAAGAGTTCAATCTTGGTTTCATCAGACCAGAGAATCTTGTTTCTCATGGTCAGAGAGTCCTTTAGGTGCCTTTTGGCAAACCAAGCGGGCTGTCATGTGTCTTTTACTGAGGAGTGGCTTCCGTCTGGCCACTCTACCATGAAGGCCTGCTTGGTGGAGTGCTGCAGATATAGTTGTCCTTCTGGAAGTTTCTCCCATCTTCACAGAAGAACTCTGGAGCTCTGTCAGAGTGACCATCGGGTACTTGGTCACCTCCCTGACCAAGGCCCTTCTTCCCCCGATTGCTCAGTTTGGCCGGGTGTCCAGCTCTATGAAGAGTCCTGCAGGTTCCAAAGTTCTTCCATTTAAGAATGACAGAGGTCACTGTGCTCCTCGGGACCTGCAATGCTGCAGAAATTGTTTTATACCCTTCCCCAGATCTGTGTCTCGACACAATCCTGTCTTGGAGGTATACGGACAATTCCTTTGTCTTTATGGCTTGGTTTCTGTTCTGACATGCACTGTCAACTGTGGGACCATATATAGACAGGTGTGTGCCTTTCCAAATCATGTACAATCAATTTAATTTACCACTGGTGGACTCCAATCAAGTTGTAGAAACATCTCAAGGATAATCAATGGAAACAAGATGAACCTAAGCTCAATTTTGAATGACATAACAAAGGAGCGGAATACTTATGTAAATGTGATATTTCAGTTATTTATTTTTAATTACTTTACAAACATTTCTAAACACCTGTTTTTGCTTCTTCATTCTGGGGTATTGTGTGTAGATTGATGATTAAAAAAATGAATTTAACCAATTTAAAAATAAGGCTGTAATGTTACAAAATGTGGAAAAAGTGAATGGGTCTGAATACTTTCTGGATGCACTGTACCTGTCCTCAATGTGTGCCAAAGACAAGAGGCTGAGCTAAATATTTTTAATCATCTTCATCCCTTGGGACAAGGGTCAAGAGAGACATGAACCAAGATTGTTTAAATGTCATATGTACTCGCAGCACCGTTACAAGGCCTGTAAACACAATACACATAGACAACTTATAGACAAAAAATAATTAAATGGTGGCTGGTACATTATGAGGTCCCTGCTATCACAGGGGCTGGTCTTTGGACAATTTCATTCATAGAACATAGGACAATTGTTGCAATATGCACCTTAAATACAATTCTACAGGATCCCGTGACAGTTCCGTGGGAGTAATTTGGAACTGCTTTGTAAATAGTCTCAAATTGCTAAATCAAGCTTTGTAAAGTAGAAGAAAGTAGCTGAGAGGCAAGGTTGCCGAGCTTCATCTTCTTTAGGCCTGTCCAAATTTGTACGTCACATACAGCTTGAGTAAAGCAAGCTACTTGTCGATACAAAAATCCATTGTTACAAAGAGCTCCACATCTGTTGGCAGTTGAAATTGGTTTTGTGTCCCAAGAAAAAATAAACACAAGTGAATGAAGTTATTTCAGCTTTGACAACATGGTGACAAACCTGCAAAATGCCTTTGGATATTTTGCTGTGTTGAACATGTAATTTATTCTCACTGCTTCAGAGCTGGGCTCAGTTTAGCGTCATGATATTTAACCCATTATCCTCTTTTAGGCTTGGCTCAGGGTGAAGCTTTTAAAAAGCCAACATTCCTACAACCTTGTTGCTTCCTCATTCACAGCTGTTGTTTATTCTTCTCAGCAAAATACTTTCACAGCAGAAATGTAAATTCCTTTTTTAGTACCTCGTCAAAACTATTCTCTCTTTAGTGTTCTCAAACTGTTTAAACATAGGCCAAACAAAATGCTTGCATTCTCCACTAATTAGCAGTTGTATATACTGTAGAATAGTCTCTTGCTCTTCACAAATCCAAGCCTCAAGTGAGGCTGAATTCGCTCACAACACTGCATTATAAATGCATCTATTATTAATAAACCATTTCAATCTGTACTCCAGTGTGAATCGCGGGGTGTAATTTAGAGCTGGCCGTTCTTGATGAACTTGTTCTACTCTTGTTTTTGCCTTTCTGGGATTGCTTTCTCAGTTTTTCTGGGTTAATTTGCTTTACCAGTTCTACTTCAGTCCCGCTGGCTCAACTGAAAATGAAAAAAAAAGGAAATAGAAAAAGTAAAACGGTGCAAGTATTGTGTGCAGTTTTGATCTCCAAATTTGAGGAAGTACATTCTTGCTATTGAGGGAGTGCAGTGTAAGTTCACGAGGTTAATTCCCGGGATGGCGGGACTGTCAGATGTTGAGAGAATGGAGCGACTGGGCATGTAAACACTGGAATTTAGAAGGATGAGAGGATATCTTATTGAAACATATAAGATTATTAAGGGATTGGACACGCTAGAGGAACGAAACATGTTCCCGATGTTGGGGGAGACCAGAACAAGGGGCCACAGTTTAAGAATAAGGGGGTAAGTCATTTAGAACGGAGACGAGGAAACTCTTTTTCACACAGAGAGTTGTAAGTCTGTGGAATTCTCTGCCACAGAAGGCAGTGGAGGCCAATTCTCTGGATGCTTTCAAGAGAGAGTTAGATAGAGCTATTAAAGATAGCGGAATCAAGGGATATGGGGAGAAGGCAGGAATGGGGTGCTGATTGTGGATGCGCTGTGAGTATAAATCTAGCGCGGGGCTTGCTTTTCACAGAGGCCCGGGGAGCCGTTGGTGCGAGAGGGTGGGGTTATCTGCGCTGTGAGTATAAATCTGCAACGTTCCATCTTTCAGAGAGGGAATCTGGTGGAGCCTCTGATTGCTTGACGAGGACCAGAGGAAGCACTGATTGGGTGCAACCCGGGGTTTACGTTTTTACATTTCTGTAATACATTAACTGTGAGTTAAGGATTCTGGGAGTTAATGATTCAGTATTTGTTAGTATTTATTAGTAAAGTTTAAAGGATAAAGTTTTGTGTTTAATAAAAATAAAACAAAAAAATAGTAAAATAAAAAATAAAAATATATATTTCTAATACAGAGTAATTTGGGAGTAAGATATGGCAGTAGAGATCGGCCCCGTGGTTTGTTCAGCCTGCAACATGTGGGAGATCAGGGATATGGTCGGTGTCCCTGGTGACTACGTTTGCAGGAAGTGTGTCCAGCTGCAGCTCCTGGCAGACCGCATTGAACGATTGGAACTGCGGCTGGATTCATACTGGAGCATCCACGATGCGGAGAAAGTCGTGGATAGCACGTACAGCGAGTTGGTCACACCACAGGTAAAAGGTAAGTGGACAGAAAGGGATCGGGTGGCCAATAGCCAGCAAAGCAGTAGGCAGGTAGTGCAGGAGTCCCCTGCGGTAATCTCCCTCCTAAACAAGTATACCATTTTGGATACTGTTGAGGGAGATGGCTCATCAGGGGAATGCAGCAGCAGCCAGGTTCATGGCACCATGGGTGGCTTTGCAGCACATGAGGGGGGAAAAAAGAGGGGAAGGGCAATAGTAATAGGGGATTCAATTTTCAGGGGAATAGATAGGCGTTTCTGCGGCCACAAACGAGACTTCAGGATGGTATGTTGCCTCCCTGGTGCAAGGGTCAGGGATGTCACTGAACGGCTGCAGAACATTCTGGAGGGGGAGGGTGAACAGCCAGTTGTCATGGTGCATATTGGCACCAACGATATAGGTAAAAAAAGGGATGAGGTCCTACAAGGTGAATTTAGGGAGCTAGGAGATAAACTTAAAAGTAGGACCTCAAAGGTAATAATCTCTGGATTATTACCAGTACCACGGGCCAGTCAAGAGTAGAAATAGGAGGATATTGCAGATGAATACATGGCTTGAAAAACGGTGCAAGGGGGAGGGATTCAAATTTTTAGGGCACTGGAACCAGTTCTGGGGGAGGTGGGACCAGTACAAACAGGACGGTCTGCACCTGGGCTGGAATGGAACCAATGTCCTTGGGGGAGTGTTTGCTAGTGCTATCGGGGAGGATTTAAACTAATGTGGCAGGGGGATGGGTACAAGAGCAGAGAGGCAGTTGTGTGTAAAACTAGGGTAGAAGCAATAGGGAGCAAGGTGAAAAGTAAAAGTGGCAGGCAGACAAAACCAGGGCAAAAATCAAAAAGGGCCACTTTTCAACATAATTGTATAAGGGGTAAGAGTGTTGTAAAAACAAGCCTGAAGGCTTTGTGTCTCAATGCAAGGAGTATTCGTAATAAGGTGGATGAGTTGAACGTGCAGATAGCTATTAATGATTATGATATAGTTGGGATCACGGAGACATGGCTCCAGGGTGACCAAGGCTGGGAGCTGGGATATTCAATATTCAGGAGGGATAGAGAGAAAGGAAAAGGGGGTGGGGTAGCGTTGCTGGTTAGAGAGGAGATTAACGCAATGGAAAGTAAGGACATTAGCTTGGAGGATGTGGAATTGGTATGGGTAGAGCTGCGAAACACTAAAGGACAGAAAACTCTGGTGGGTGTTGTGTACAGGCCACCTAACAGTAGTAGTGAAGTTGGGGATGGTATCAAACAGGAAATTAGTAATGGTGCGACAAAGGCAAAACTGTTATAATGGGCGACTTCAATCTACATATAGATTGGGTGAATCAAATCGGCAGGGGCACTAAGGAAGAGGGTTTTTTGGAATGTATACGGGATAGTTATCTAAATCAACATGTAGAGGAACCAACGAGAGAGCAGGCTATTTTAGATTGGGTATTGAGTAATGAGGAAGGGTTAGTTAGCAGTCTTGTTGTAAGTGCCCCCTTGGGCAAGAGTGACCATAATATGATCGAGTTCTTCATTAGGATGGAGAGTGACATTGTTAATTCAGAAACAATGGTTCTGAACTTAAAGAAAGGTAACTTTGAGGGTATGAGATGTGAATTGGCCAAGATTGACTGGCAATCAATTCTAAAAGGGTTGACGGTGGATACGCAATGGAAGACATTTAAAGACTGCATGGATGAATTACAAAAATTGTTCATCCCAGTTTGGCAAAAGAATAAATCAGGGAAGGTAGTGCATCCGTGGATAACAAGGGAAATCAGGGATAGTATCAGAGCAAAGGATGAGTACAAAGTAGCCAGAAAAAGCAGCATACCAGAGGACTGGGAGAAATTCAGAGACCAGCAGAGGAGGACAAAGGGCTTAATTAGGAAAGGAAAAATAGATTATGAAAGAAAACTGGCAGGGAACATAAAAACTGACTGCAAAAGATTTTATAGATATGTGAAGAGAAAGAGATTAGTTAAAACAAATGTAGGTCCCTTGCAGTCAGAAACAGGTGAGTTGATCGTGGGGAACAAGGATATGGCGGACCACTTGAATAACTACTTTGGTTCCGTCTTCACAAAGGGAGACATAACTAATCTGCCGGAAATAGCAGGGGACCGCGGGTCAAAGGACGAATTGAGTGAAATCCAGGTTAGTCGGGAAGTGGTGTTGGGTAAATTGAATGGATTAAAGGCCGATAAATCCCCAGGGCCAGATAGGCTGCATCCCAGAGTACCTAAGGAAGTAGCTCCAGAAATAGTGGATGCATTAGTGATAATCTTTCAAAACTCTTTAGATTCTGGAGTAGTTCCTGAGGATTGGCGGGTAGCAAACGTAACCCCTCTTTTTACGAAGGGAGGGAGGGAGAAAAAGGGGAATTACAGACCAGTTAGTCTAACATCGGTAGTGGGGAAACTGCTAGAGTCAGTTATTAAAGATGGGATACCAGCACATTTGGAAAGTGGCGAAATCATTGGACAAAGTCATCTTGGATTTACGAAAGGTAAATCATGTCTGACGAATCTTGTGGAATTTTTCGAGGATGTAACTAGTAGCGTGGATAGGGGAGAACCAGTAGATGTGGTGTACCTGGGCTTCCAGAAGGCTTTCGGCAAGGTCCCACATAAGAGATTAGTATACAAACTTAAAGCATACGGCATTGGGGGTTCAGTATTGATGTGGATAGAGAACTGGCTGGCAAACGGGAAGCAAATAGTAGGAGTAAACGGGTCCTTTTCACAATGGCAGGCAGTGACTAGTGGGGTACCGCAAGGGTCCGTGCTGGGACCCCAGATATTTACAATATACATTAATGATGTGGATGAGGGAATTGAAGGCAATATCTCCAAGTTTGCGGATGACACTAAGCTGGGGGGGCAATGTTAGCTGTGAGGAGGATGCTAGGAGACTGCAAGGTGACTTGGATAGGCTGGGTGAGTGGGCAAATGTTTGGCAGATGCAGTATAATGTGGATAAATGTGAGGTTTACCACTGGTGGGAAAAACAGGAAAGCAGACTATTATCTAAATGGTGGCCGATTAGGAAAAGGGGAGATGCAGCGAGGACCTGGGTTAAGGGGTTGGACAGGTTAGATTTCCATAGCAGCATTTGAAGGAGCAGGGAGGTTGTTCTTGGTGAGACCACCTGATAATTGGCCCTACTCCTGGATGTCACCTTAGTCTATTGTTTAGAAGATTGAGAGGGTATCTATGACACCGTGTTTAGCTGCAGTAACCTGGGGTCAATGGTACAACATTGATAAGCCATCTGCACAGGTACTTGGATAGGAAAGGTTGAGAGGGATATGGGTCAAGGACGGACAAATGGAACTAGCTAAGATGGGGCATCTTATCGGCATGAACGAGTTGGCCCAATGGGCCTGTTTCTGTGCTGTGTGACTCCACGGCTCTATGTTGATGCTGACCTTGGGGTGCTGCCTGCATGCAGTTTGCATGTTCTCTGTATGTGATCTCATAGGTTTTCACTGGTGTGATTTAAAAAAAGATATATATCCTGGATGTCATAGTTATGCTTCTGGTAATTGGTTCCTGTTAATTGCCCTCGTGCAAATACAGTAGGCTATTTGCCTTTCAATGTGGTATTTGTGAATATTGGAAGGCTTGGATAGAGTGGATGTGGAGAGGATATTTCCACTAATGGGAGTATAGGATTGGAGCCCGAGAATTAAAGGGCGTTCCTTTCGGAAGGAGATGGGGAACATTTCATTAGTCAGAGGGTGGTGAATTTGTGGAATTCTTTGCCACTGATGGCTGTAGAGGCAGTCAGTGGGTATATTTAAGGCAGAGATAGATAGATTCTTGATTAGTATGGGTGTCAGAGATTATGGGGAGAAGGCAGGAGAATAGGGTTAGGAGGGAAGAATAGATCAGCCATGATTGAATGGTGGCGTAGACTTGATGGGCTGAATGACCAAATTCTATCACATGAGGTTGCAGGAGAGTTAGGTTGGGGTGTGTGGCTGCGGTGGCTGGCAAAGAGCTAATTTGGAAAAGATTGGGATTAGTGGATATGGACGGCAGGATTACCATCAGCAGAGCATCAAGAACCAAGGACTACAAAGGTACAGAAGCTACCTGCAGAAAAACATTTTTCATCGGAGTCATTGCCACTTGCAGCTCGCTGACTCCAAGAGCAGTTGAAATAGAATCAAACAAGGCTTTACAAAGGAGGCCAAAAGGCACAAGATAGGATAATCAGGCATAGCATAGGAAAGTGACTGACTTGGGTCCTGCTTTGTGCAGGTGTGATGTGGTGTATTTTTCGTTTTTTTTTTCATTGTCCTGACTGGTGAATGAGGTCATTCATTACAAATAGATATCATGATGTTAAGGTAGTAGTAAAACATAGTATGGTGCCCTGGGTTTCATCCTGGGCCTCAAAACTGACAACTTCACTGTAGAACCTTTCAAGATACACTGTACAGAAGTAATCAAGTAAGTGAATTAATCCAAAGGATGAGTTATTGAGGGGGATGACTGTGAGCCTGGTTAAATAATTCAATTTTAAGTGGCAGTGATGGAGACAATGGACAGTAGGTGCAGGAGTAGGCCATTTGGCCTTTCGAGCCAGCACCGCTATTCAATGTGATCATGGCTGGTCATCCCCAATCAGTACCCCGTTCCGGCCTTCTCCCCATATCCCCTGACTCTGCTATCTTTAAGAGCCCTATCTAGCTCTCTCCTGAAAGCATCCAGAGAACCGGCCTCCACCGCCCTCTGAGGCAGAGAATTCCGCGGACTCGCCACTCTCTGTGAGAAAAAGTGTTTCCTTGTCTCCGTTCTGAATGGCTTACCCCTTATTCTTAAACTGTCGCCCCTGGTTCTGGAGAGCAAATGGAAAATCTGAGTTTGGATTGCACATTATCACAGAATAGAGTTTAGATATTTTGAGCGATGCTATGTGAAGATTGTGATAACATCCTAACATCCTAATTACTCCCCTGTCTTTTCTAATTTGGAGAGCATTGAATTCCCATTTGGTGTTCAACTTTAATTCCACCTCAGATTCCATCAATCTGTCAAATAATTTCTTAGTGCAGATCTATCAGAAAAAATAATGGTCAGCACATGTTTTCATTCAAGTTAAAACGTAGCCTGGACTGGAATATAGATGAGGAGTAACAATTATTTTCTGGAAAAAATATCATTTTATCAAGAGAACACAAGGAACAAACTGTAACCAAAGGAAGAAGATTAGCCATGGAAATCTTGGAGATGACTCTTCCATTGATTTGGAACTATTCCTGATGATGAGCGGCTGAAACCAGCTGTTTTGTTTTAACAGAGTGCAATACCTGAGAGAATTTTTATTAGTTGTTCATGAGGTTTTATCCATGAGTAGTTGCTCTGCTCAACAGCCAAAAATCTTTAGCCTCCCTTTGATCTGGTATTTTGTTGGTTCACATGCTTGATAAACGGTGTTATCATTAATGTTTTATTATTATTAATGTTTAGTGTTTCGGAGTCATTCGTAGCTGTCACTGTCATGTTGTTACTTGTGGGCGGAGCACCAAGGCAAATTCCTTGTATGTGAATACTTGGCCAATAAACCTACTTACTTATGAGGTAATGTGCGCATTTGTGTTGCTTTTGTATCAGACTGTATGAATTGATTGCATGTTCTTAATCCCGATGCCTTTTATTCTGTTTCCAGCTTATGGAAAAGTATTTCTAGTGCGAAAAATCAGCGGCCATGACACCGGACAGCTTTTTGCCATGAAGGTTCTGAAAAAGGCAACAATTGTTCAAAAAGCAAAGACGGCAGAACACACCAGGACAGAGCGTCAAGTGTTGGAACATATTCGGCAGTCACCATTCCTTGTCACATTACACTATGCTTTCCAGACAGATACAAAACTCCATCTAATTTTAGGTAACATTCACAAATAGCTTTCACTTATTTTTAAACCTGTTTTCACTTATAGCTTTCACTTATTTTTAAACTTATCAGGTTTTTTTTCTCATCCCTTCTTCTCTTGAGTGCAGTTATGCAGTTGTCTCTGGCATTTAACCCACATTGTGATTAGTTCATGTGGAACCCTCTGTGTGAGTGATATTGTAATGTCAATGTGAGAGTGGTGACGTTTCTGAAAGGAAACCGTTGTATTGGCAATAACTTAGTCAGTCTGTCCCCAGAATCCATACTTCTGTTAAGAAACTTAATCTCGCTTTTGGTCGCTGAGTGTTTGCTGCTGGGTGGAATAGGGTTAACATCGAAAATAGGTGCAGGAGGAGGCCATTCGGCCCTTCGAGCCAGCACCGCCATTCATTGTGATCATGGCTGATCGTCCCCTATCAATAACCCGTGCCTGCCTTCTCCCCATATCCCTTGACTCCACTAGCCCCCAGAGCTCTACCTAACTCTCTCTTAAACCCACCCAGTGATTTGGCCTCCACTGCCATCTGGGGCAGGGAATTCCATAAATTCACAACTCTCCGGGTGAAAAAGGTTTTTCTCACCTCAGTCTTAAATGACCTCCCCTTTATTCTAAGACTGTGGCCGCTGGTTCTGGACTCGCCCAACATTGGGAACATTTTTCCTGCATCTAGCTTGTCCAGTCCTATTATAATTTTATATGCTTCTATAAGATCCCTCCTCATCCTTCTAAACTCCAGTGAATACAAGCCTAGTCTTTTCAATCTTTCCTCATATGACAGTCCCACCATCCCAGGGATCAATCTCGTAATGGGTTGAGGCCCATTATCATGGTTGAGATTCTCTGGATTCTCTCGTCACCTATCCATGTTCCCAAGAGATGCTGCCCGACCCCTTGAATCATTCCAGCACTTTGTTTTATTTGCAAACCAGTATCTGCAGTTCTGTATTTTCCCATGTTCTATATTGCCATCCCATTGGATTGAGCAACATGGCTGGAGATCTGTGGGATTTGTTTTTTTACACCGATAATGGTAAGTACCTGGAGCAAGCTGCCTGAGGAGGTGATGGAGCCATAGACAATTACAACATGGATGGGTGCTTGCATAGGGAAAGAGTGAGGGAGAATGTAGGCAAATGAGATTATCAAAGATAAGCATTAGGGTCAGCAAAGGGCCTATTTCTGTACTTTTATGATCTGATTATTTTAACCCTGCATAATGTGAAATTATTTCTGTCAGACATCTCCACAAATCATGTGACATTGTTCAATATTCAAGAGAGTTTATTGTCATGTGTCCCAGATAGGACAATGACATTCTTGCTTTGCTTCAACACAACAGAATATAGTAGGCATAAATACAGAAAAGATCAGTGTGTCCATATACCATTGAATATATATATATATATTTATTTATTTATTTATAAATTATTTATATTTATTTTTATATATATATATATATATATATATATATATATATATTTTTTTTTATATTTTTAGATATATATATATATATATATATATATATATATATATATATATATATATATATATATATATATATATATATACACACATAAATAAACAGATAAAGTTAAATGGGCTATTAATGTTCAGAGTTTTGTTTGAGTTGAGTTTAATAGCCTGATGGCTGTGGGGAAGCAGCTATTCCTGAACCTGGATGTTGCAGATTTCAGGCTCCTGTACCTTCTACCTGAAGGCAGCGGGGAGATGAGTGTGTGGCCAGGATGGTGTAGGTCCTTGATGATGCTGCCAGCCTTATTGAGATAGATCCCCTCGATGGTAGTTAGGTCAGAGCCGATGATGGACTGGCCAGTGTTTACAACTTTTTGTAGTCTTTTCCGCTCCTGGGCGCTCAAGTTACCAAACCAAGCCACGATGCAACCGGTCAGCATGCTCTCTACTGTGTAAACACTTAAGATAGTTATAAATAAAAATGCAGTCCGTTAATTGTCATAAAGTTATTATTATTATAATGTGTACAGTGAGCCGCATTGTGAAGAGGGAAGGTTTTATTTTATTGAGAAATATAAAAGTGGATAAATCTCCAGGTCCTGATAGGATATTCCCTAGGACATTGAGGGAAGTTAGTGTAGAAATAGCAGGAGCTATGACAGAAATATTTCAAATGTCATTAGAAACGGGAATAGTGCCGGAGGATTGGCGTACTGCGCATGTTGTTCCATTGTTTAAAAAGGGTTCAAAGAATAAACCTAGCAATTATAGACCTGTTAGTTTGACGTCAGTGGTGGGTAAATTAATGGAAAGGATACTTAGAGATAATATATATAAGCATCTGGATAAACAGGGTCTGAGCAGGAACAGCCAACATGGATTTGTGCCTGGAAGGTCATGTTTGACAAACCTTCTTGAATTTTTTGAAGCGGTAACTAGGGAAATTGATGAGGGTAAAGCAGTGGATGTTGTCTATATGGATTTCAGTAAGGCCTTTGACAAGGTTCCCCATGGAAGGATGGTTAAGAAGGTTCAATCTTTGGGTGTTAATGGCGGAGTAGCAAGATGGATTCAACAGTGCCTGAATGGGAGATGTCAGAGAGTAATGGTGGATGGCTGTTTGTCAGGTTGGAAGCCGGTGACCAGTGGGGTGCCTCAAGGATCTGTGGACAATGAAGTAGATTTTCAAAGTCTACAGAGAGATTTGGGCCATTTGGAAAAGTGGGCTGAAAGATGGCAGATGGAGTTTAATGCTGATAAGTGTGAAGTGCTACATCTTGGCAGGACAAATCAAAATAGGACGTACATGGTAAATGGTAGGGAATTGAGGAATGTTGTGGAACAGAGAGATCTAGGATTACTGTGCATAGTTCCCTGAAGGTGGAATCGCATGTAGATGGGGTGGTAAAGAAAGCCTTTGGTGTGCTGGCCTTTATAAATCAGAGCATTGAATATAGGAGCAGGGAAGTAATGTTAAAATTGTACAAGGCATTGGTGAGACCAATTCTGGAGTATGGTGTACAATTTTGGTCGCCTAATTATAGGAAGGATGTCAACAAAATAGAGAGAGTACAGAGGAGATTTACTAGAATGTTGCCTGGGATCCAGCAACTATATTACAGAGAAAGGTTGAACAAGTTCGGTCTTTATTCTTTGGAGCACAGAAGGTTAAGGGGGGACTTGATTGAGGTCTTTAAAATGATGAAAGGGATAGACAGAGTTGACGTGGATAAGCTTTTCCCATTAAGGGTAGGGAAGATTCGAACAAGAGGGCATGACATGCGAATTAAGGGACGGAAGTTTAGGGGTGACGTGAGGGGGAACTTCTTTACTCAGAGGGTGGTGGCTGTGTGGAATGAGCTTCCAGCAGAAGTGGTGGAGGCAGGATCGATTTTAACATTTAAAAGTAAAGTGGATAGATATATGGACGGGAAGGGAATGGAGGGGTAGGGTCTGAGTGCAGGTAGATGGGACTAGGGGAAAACAAATGGTCGGCACGGACTGGAAGGGCCGAGAGGGCCTGTTTCCGTGCTGTAATTGTTATATGGTTGTTATATGGTTATATGTACTTTCCCCCTTCATATTTGCTGTTGGAATAATTTAGAAACTAGACTCTTATTTCCTAATGCCAACTCTTAATTCCTTAATTCCTAATTCCTAATTGCTGTAATTCCAGAATTATTTGCAGGCATTTGGTGGAAGAATTTTTATGTTGATGTCTAATTGTTCTTTGCTGGTATACACTACCATTTTGAGGACATCATTTTCAGTGTTGCTATAAAATATACCCCTGGGCATTCTTGTAGAGGTACAATGAAGCATGTGTACTATTGAGTTTCTGTCCATTGTTGACCTTTTGTAAACATATGAAGATATGAACAAGAATATTATTGCTAGGACAAAAGTATTCATTTTTGGCGGTATCCAAAACTGGGGATCGTAACAATAAGATGGTCATAAAAAGCTGGAGTAACTTAGTGGGACAGGCAGCATATCTGGAGTAAAGGAATGGGTGACGATTTGGGTATCGACAGTTACTCCAGCTTTTTATGTTTGTCTTAACCCAGCATATGCAGTTCTTTCCAACGTAATAAGATGGTCATCATTAGTTCCAAGGTTAGGAATCCTAAATGGAATTCAGGAAAAAACATTTTAACCCAGAGTGGTTGGAATCAGAATCTTTCTATCAGAAGCAGAATAATAAAGAGAAAAGCCAGCTAAATGCATGAGGGGGAAAGGACTGATGAAATAATGGATCGACTGGACTTGTATTCACTGGAATTTAGAAGGATGAGAGGATATCTTATAGGAACATATGCTCAGCCATGATTATTTTGAATGGCTGTGCTGGCTTGAAGGGCCGAATGGCCTACTCATGCACCTATTTTTTTATGTTTTCTAAATGGCCTACTACTTATTCTTAAAACTGACCCCTGGTTCTGGACTCCCCCAACATTGGGAACATTTTTCCTTCATCTACTTAAATTCATTGGATTTGTCATGTAATTCCTGTGTATTTCTGAGGAATATCCTTTATTTTTACTGAATTAATTCTGATTTTATTTGAATGTGATATTGACTGCTGCAAGTAGTTTGACACAAGTGGTTTGACTCTAAATATGGTAGTATAAACATGCATTCCTTCCGCCACTGTGCTTGCAGTGCATTCAAAAGCATCTGAAGGAGGGTTCCGACCCGAAACATCACCTATTCCTATTCTCCAGAGATGCTGCCTAACTCGCTGAGTTACTCCAGCATTCTGCGTCTATCTTTGGTATAAATGACCATCTGCAGTTCCTTCCTACATAAGTTGGAGGCATTCGCAGGTCGGGCAGTATCTGTGGAAAGAGAAAGAGAACTAATAGACAAGGTGCAGGAGTAGGCCTTTCGGTCCTTCAAGCCAGCACCTCCATTCATATTATCATGGCTGATCATCTAAAATCAGTACCCCATTCATGCTTTTTCCCCATTATCCCTTGATTCCGTTAGCCCTAAGAGCTGAAAACTCTCTTGAAAACATCCAGTGAATTGGCCTCCACTGCATTTTGTGGCAGAGAATTCCAGATTCACAACTCTCTTAGTGAAGACATTTTTCCTCATCTCAGTCCTAAATGGCCTACCTCTTGTTCTTAAACTGATACCCCTGGTTCTGGACTCTCCTAAAATCAGAAACATTTTTCCAGCATGTAACCTGTCTAATACTTTAAGAATTGTATTTGTTTCTATAAGACATCCACTCATCCTTCTAAATTCCAGTGAATACAAGCCCAGTTGACCCATTCTTTCATCATATGTCAGTCCCGCCATCCCAGGAATTAAGCTGGTGAACCTACGCTGCAGTCCCTCAATAGCAATAATGTCCTTCCTCAAATTAAGAGAACAAAATTGCACACAATACTCCAGGTGCGGTCTCACTAGGGCCCTGTACAACTGCAGTAGGACCTCCTTGCTCTTAAACTCAAATCCTCTTGCGATGAAGGCCAAAGTGCCATTAGCTTTCTTCACTGGGGTAACACCTGGTTGTTCGTGGGGATAAACTGTAAACAAGGATATCTGGCAATGAATGAATGGGAGCTGTTGGAAAGTAGGAACGGAGACAGACGATTGTATGAATGCCAAAAACAGAACATGAAGCCATGCCCAGCAGGTCAGGCTGCAATGTCCTCCATTCCCAGAAGAAAAAAGGACATGACCCGAACGTCAGTCATTCCTTTTCTCCAGAGATGCTGCCTGTCCCGCTGATTTTACTCTAGCATTTTGTGATTATCTTTGGTATAAACCAGCATCTGCAGTTCCTTCCTGCAGAAAAAAAGGACCAGTTGCTTTCTGCAGATTCACTTTCAGTAAAATGCGGCAAATCAGAAGAACTTTGTTCTTGCACTATCCAGTAGGAGCGGAGTGAGAACAGGTACAAAAAATGTTTTCAAAGGCTCTGTTCACTGCGGTGGAGGGAAAGCCATGTTTCTAGAAGAAGAGACACCTATGTGGATGGCCTGGTATTAAACCTATTGCTCAAATATGAAATCAAAACAAGATTGGAATTGGGTGGCATCTGTGGAGCAAGAAATTGTTACTATAACTTATTTAGCATGTTGTGCTGCAAGGTTATCCATCTGTAATATGGACATTATTCCTTCTGTGTGATGTGCTGGACATTGCCAGCATTCTCCATTTGATTTTATGATTCAACACCATCTGTTGAGCTGTCACCTGTGTTTCACAACTTTAGCGTGCCCTTTGTTCTCCCTCTCTCCCTCTCTCCCTCTCATTCTCTCTCTCTCCCTCTCTCTCTCTTTCCCTTCCTTTCTCTCTCTCTCTCTCTCTCTCCTCTCTCTCTCTCTCTCTCTCTCTCTCTTTTCCAATTAATCTGTCATCATACAACTCAACTCAAACAACAAGATCACTCAACCCACCATATTTTCAGCCTATGGAGACATTCCCTTTATCCTTTCTCCTCGCCCCTCAACCTCCCTGTAACATTAAACTAATTTGTTGTCTAACTTTCCCAGATTTGATTAAGGATCTTGAACATGAAACGCTAACAATTTTTTCTCTCTCCATAAGTGTTGTTTGACATGCTGAACCCTTCCAGCTTTTTCTGTTCTCATTTCAGATTTCTGGCATTGCTGGAGTGCCTTCACATGAATGACTGCAGCAGCTCAAGAAGATAGCTCACCACCATCTAGGGTATTAAATGCAGGCCTTGTCAGAGATCCACACATGCTGAAAATGAATAAATAACAATTAATAGCGAGTGTAAATTAGATTTCAGCCAAGGGTTTCGACCCGAAACGTCACCCGGAGATGATGCCTGTCCCGCTGAGTTACTCCAGCTTTTTGTGTCTATCTGAATGATGTGAACCTTTCTTACAGACTTGACAGTTGAGTGTATGTGCTTCATAAGAACTAAAGCAAGTTCCTGTTGGCCAATTTTGTATTGAGTCTAATAGAAACACATTTTTCTCCAATCATTCTTCTTAGTGGATTAGGATTTTTCTATAATCCCCCCTTTGGGACCATTGCTAAAATGTAATATAACTGTTTCTTTCGTTTCAGTGTGAAGTAAAATTAAACTAAATGGGTCCAATTTAAGCATGGTATTATGTTAAATCGTAGATACTCACTTTTCGGATAAATTTTGAAAACAACAGTTTTCGCGAGAGAGTTTGATGTTTTGTTATTTGGTGTTAAGAAACATCAAATCTATGAATCAAATAAATGTGTGATGTACATACCAAAAAACATTTCTGTCGCTAATGGCTCGCGGGAACGGCGTTTCTCTGGCCAAGACTAGTAGTATTAGCAGTAAATGAATGCACTCATTCACGACATGCCTACAATATTCCTCTTTCTCATACCACAAAAGTTGGCATTTGCATCGAACCATTAATTTGGTCGTACTGCTTGGAATCTAAAGCCTGTACCAAGAATGTGGAAAGTCTGTAAGCAAATTACAATACAATCCTTATCGTGGATAAACAAGTAGCAGAGAGAGCCGCCACTTTGGTTATTTATTTCTACTACATTGCTCCCAACACTCACCAAATCTTCACTGAAGAATGGAATTGAGAGCATTTAATAGTGGAACACATCGTCCACTACTAGAAGCAGCTGGAAAGAGCTTTCATACAATTTACGATGCTGAAGACATTGCAAGTGTTGTTCAATCAAAAGATCTGAACACCTAACTTCCAAGATTATGTCCAGTCCATTACCAGTGTATTCATCTGATTGCTGTTTACCCTGGTAAAAGTTTCAATTGGTATTGATTTTTCAAAAATATACATGGCTGGAATTTCCTACAGAGAGGTGTTCCAAGTTTTCTGCTAAAAATATTTCCACTTGCTACTGCATTAGAACTTGGATGGATAGAAGGGAATAGGGAAGATGGAGGGATAAAGCCACAGGTGACAACCTGTCCAGGTGTGGTAGGTCATAATGCTATCAAAGGCAATCAAAGGCAACAACTGCGCATGTTGTTCCATTGTTTAAAAACATAGAAACATAGAAATTAGGTTCAGGAGTAGGCCATTCAGCCCTTCGAGCCTGCACCGCCATTCAATATGATCATGGCTGATCATCCAACTCAGTATCCCGTACCTGCCTTCTCTCCATACCCTCTGATCCCCTTAGCCACAAGGGCCACATCCAACTCACTCTTAAATATAGCCAATGAACTGGCCTCAACTACCCTCTGTGGCAGAGAGTTCCAGAGACTCACCACTCTCTGTGTAAAAAAAGTCTTTCTCATCTCGGTCTTAAAGGATTTCCCCCTTATCCTTAAGCTGTGACCCTTGTCCTGGACTTCCCCAACATCGGGAACAATCTTCCTGCATCTAGCCTGTCCAACCCCTTAAGAATTTTGTAAGTTTCTATAAGATTCCCTCTCAATCTCCTAAATTCCAGAGAGTATAAACCGAGTCTATCCAGTCTTTCTTCATAAGACAGTCCTGACATCCCAGGAATCAGTCTGGTGAACCTTCTCTGCACTCCCTCTATGGCAATAATGTCCTTCCTCAGATTTGGAGACCAAAACTGTACGCAATACTCCAGGTGTGGTCTCACCAAGACCCTGTACAACTGAAGTAGAACCTCCCTGCTCCTGTACTCAAAACCTTTTGCTATGAAAGCTAACATACCATTCGCTTTTTTCACTGCCTGCTGCACCTGCATGCCTACTTTCAATGACTGGTGTACCATGACACCCAGGTCTCGCTGCATCTCCCCTTTTCCTAATCGGCCACCATTTAAATAATAGTCTGCTTTCCTGTTTTTGCCACCAAAGTGGATAACCTCACATTTATCCACATTATACTGCATCTGCCAAACATTTGCCCACTCACCCAGCCTATCCAAGTCACCTTGCAGTCTCCTAGCATCCTCCTCACAGCTAACACTGCCCCCAGCTTAGTGTCATCCGCAAACTTGGAGATATTGCCTTCAATTCCCTCATCCAGATCATTAATATATATTGTAAATAGCTGGGGGTCCCAGCACTGAGCCCTGCGGTACCCACTAGTCACTGCCTGCCATTGTGAAAAGGACCCGTTTACTCCTACTCTTTGCTTCCTGTTTGCCAGCCAGTTCTCTATCCACATCATTACTGAACCCCTAATACCGTATGCTTTAAGTTTGTATACTAATCTCTTATGTGGGACCTTGTCGAAAGCCTTCTGGAAGTCCAGATATACCACATCCACTGGTTCTCCCTTATCCACGCTACTAGTTACATCCTCGAAAAAATTCCACAAGATTCGTCAGACATGATTTACCTTTCGTAAATCCATGCTGACTTTGTCCAATGATTTCACCACTTTCCAAATGTGCTGCTATCCCATCTTTAATAACTGACTCTAGCAGTTTCCCCACTACCGATGTTAGACTAACTGGTCTGTAATTCCCCGTTTTCTCTCTCCCTCCCTTCTTAAAAAGAGGGGTTACATTTGATACCCGCCAATCCTCAGGAACTACTCCAGAATCTAAAGAGTTTTGAAAGATTATCACTAATGCATCCACTATTTCCTGAGCTACTTCCTTAAGTACTCTGGGATGCAGCCTATCTGGCCCTGGGGATTTATCGGCCTTTAATCTATTCAATTTACCCAACACCACTTCCCGACTGACCTGTTCAAAGAATAAACCTAGCAATTATAGACCTATTAGTTTGACGTCAGTAGTGGGCAAATTAATGGAAAGGATACTTAGAGATAATATATATAAGCATCTGGATAAACGGGGTCTGATCAGGAACAGTCAACATGGATTTGTGCCTGGAAGGTCATGTTTGACAAACCTTCTTGAATTTTTTTGAAGCGGTAACTAGGGAAATTGATGAGGGTAAAGCAGTGGATGTTGTCTATATGGATTTCAGTAAGGCCTTTGACAAGGTTCCCCATGGAAGGTTGGTTAAGAAGGTTCAATCTTTGGGTGTTAATGGCGGAGTAGCAAGATGGATTCAACAGTGGCTGAATGGGAGATGTCAGAGAGTAATGGTGGATGGCTGTTTTGTCAGGTTGGAAGCCGGTGACCAGTGGGGTGCCTCAGGGATCTGTGTTGGGTCCACTGTTGTTTGTCATGTACATCAATGATCTGGATGATGGGGTGGAAAATTGGATAAGTAAGTATGCAGATGATACTAAGATAGGTGGTGTTGTGGATAATGCAGAGATGCCAAGTGTCCCGGATTCGCCGTATTTTATCCCGGCGAAATAAACTTTTTACGGTGTTCCGGCAGCCAAACATGCTGTTACGGAACACCGCCGCGCCGGTGTTCCTCCCGTGAGAACGCCGGCGCCATGTGTCCCCCGGTTTGCCAGCCCGCGCGATCAGCGGCATTTTGCCGGGCCCTAGTGACCGCGCCTGCGCAGTTGGGGGAGGGTTGCCGGGCCCTAGTGACCGCGCCTGCGCAGTGGGGGGAGGGTTGCCGGGCCCTAGTGACCGCGCCTGCGCAGTGGGGGAGGGTTGCCGGGCCACAGTGGCCGCGCGTGCACAGTGGGGGAGGGTTGCCGGGCCTGGCGCGATTTAGAGCCACGCCACGCCCGGCCCAGAGCCCGGGCGGCGCCCGGCCCGCGCGATCAGCGGCACTTTTTGCCGCCAGCCGGCCGCTCGCGGCAGCCCCACACCGGGCCTCCCACCCAGTGCGCAGGCGCAGACCCGCCGGCAACCATGCCAAGTGCGCATGTGCCGCACCCGCCCGCCGGCAGCCCGCTGATCTGCACCAGTGCGCAGGCGCATAGCCGCCGGCAACAACCCCAGGTGAGTGTTACGGAGAGAATGCATTTAACCCCATTTGTTACGGACAAATGGGTTAAATGTTACTGTGAACTAAATTTAGGGTTGGCATCTCTGGATAATGAAGTAGATTTTCAAAGTACAGAGAGATTTGGGCCATTTGGAAAAGTGGGCTGAAAGGTGGCAGATGGAGTTTATGTTGTTAAGTGTGAAGTGCACATCTTGACAGGACAAATCAAAATAGGAAGTACATGGTAAATGGTAGGGATTGAGGAATGCTGTGGAACAGAGGGATCTAGGAATAACTGTGCATAGTTCCCTGAAGGTGGGAATCGCATGTAGATAGGGTGGTAAAGAAAGCCTTTGGTGTGTGGCCTTTATAAATCAGAGCATTGAATATAGGAGTAGGGAAAGTAATGTTAAAATTGTACAAGGCATTGGTAAGACCAATTCTGGAGTATGGTGTACAATTTTGGTCGCCTAGTTATAGGAAGGATGTCAACAAAATAGAGAGAGTACAGAGGAGATTTACTAGAATGTTGCCAGGGTTCCAGCAACTATGTTACAGAGAAAGGTTGAACAAGTTAGGTCTTTATTCTTTGAAGCGCAGAAGGTTAAGGGGGGACTTGATTGAGGTCTTTAAAATGATGAAAGGGATAGACAGAGTTGACGTGGATACGTTTTTCCCATTGAGGGTAGGGAAGATTCAAATGGGCATGACATGAGAATTAAGGGACAGAAGTTTTGGGGTAACGTGAGGGGGAACTTCTTTACTCAGAGGGTGGTGGCTGTGTGGAATCAGCTTCCAGCAGAAGTGGTGGAGGCAGGATCGATTTTAACATTTAAGAGTAAAGTGGATAGGTATATGGACGTGAAGGGAATGGAGGGGTATGGTCTGAGTGCAGGTAGCTGGGACTAGGGGAAAACAAATGATCGGCACGGACTGGAAGGGCCGAGAGGGCCTGTTTCCGTGCTGTAATTGTTATATGGTTATATGGTTAAACGAAGTTAATTTAAGGTAGTCGAAGGTAATAGCTCGTTGAGGAAAAAAAAGGTAAGTAAACCGACTGGTAATGTTAAATGGCCACCAAACTTTATTAAAAGTGGTCTGGCTTCTTAAAAGCATCTCCACTCCTTCTCTCCCCCCACCTTCTCTCTTCCCCTCCCCCCCCCCCCCCCCCCCCCCGCGCTCCCTAAAGGATTTACCGTAACTGCGCCAGCCGTCTTTTACCTTCCTGTTCATCGTGGGTGTGAATTTCAGACAGCGCTCCCACGCTTTCCCTGGCCCCCGCCTTTGCGATGTGTGTGTGTACAGACGGTCGATCCGGCTCGCGGTTTCATCGCTGACGGTTGATCCAGCTCGAGGTTTTTCAGACAAGTGCCCTCGAGCTTGAAAGTCGAAGACAGTCACTGCAAAGTCGTGTTTGTGGGACAGGCCCTTAAGATGTGTCTGACCTTTCATCTGGTTGCAACTTCTACAGAAACAATCATTGGTTCAGTGCCTGCTTCACAAGCTGCTGCCTGCCTGCTTTGTCCTCGTGAGTGATGGGTCCTGAAGTGAATTTATGACCCCCATGTTCCAAGATCATCTGGCTGGCCTCTAACCTATTTGTCCAACTAGCCCATCAACCTCCTTGTGAATCCATTCACCCCAATGTTCATTTCTACCGAGGCATGATATTACTGAGTGCAGCACATAGAGTCTAGAGGATGGACTATTGAAAGGCAACTCCAAATAAGTCAATGCAACAGAAGTACACCTTGGCATCCTCATGCTGGATGTACATACTTAGTAGACACAAAATGCTGGAGTAACTCAGTGGGGCAGGCAGCATCTCTGGAGAGAGAACATCTGGTGATGTTTTGGGTGGAGACCCTTCTTCAGACTGATGTCAGGGGAGAGGGGGATACCTAGATAAGGAAGTGTAAGGTCCTGCTCTCCGACTCTATGACCACGTTTTACCCCAGACTTCCTTGTGCATATTCCAGCAATTTCCCTTTGCACTCAGAAATGCCAGCAATCCTGAAGAAACTTAGTGCCTTCTGCTTTTCTCGACTGAGGTCATCAAATGAATTTTCTGGCTTGACCTTAAGGCAGGGGCCTCCAAACTTTCCAGCATGAGGGCCAAATTATATATTTGGCACATTTTTGCGGGCCGTATACACGCACGCACGCACTCACACGCGCACACACAGACACTCACACGCACTCACACACACGCGCGCACACACAGACACACACACACACACACACACACAACACACACACACACACACACACACACTCACTCACTCACTCACTCACTCACTCACTCACTCACTCACTCACTCACAACCACCCACACACAACCACCCACACAGTCACACACACACACGCACACTCACACACACACGCACACTCACACAGCCACCCACTCGTTCACTGGGACTGTCGCCGATCTTCACTGTCTCCCCGGGGCCATCGACGGTAACCTGTCAGCAGCTGCACACAAACCCTCAACTTGATAGCCGACGGCAACCTGACGTGTGTAAGTTCCCGCGTGACCGCAGAACCCGCTAAATGGCCTGAGGACCAGAGTTTGGAGAGCCCTGCCTTAAAGGATGGAAGTTTGTGAATGCAGGTTTTCTTACTGTTCCTTGACTGTACAGGTCCCACATGTTCATGTTACAGAAATGAAGATTGCTTGCTGATGGGCAAGGTGATCTCTTCTGTAGATCTCTTCTGTCTGAATATTTGTTCACCAGTTTGATTCTTGGGATGGCAGATCAGCTACAAGAAAAAAAATCATAGATGCAAGGAACAGTAAAGGCTGATTAACAAAATAGGAGACAAACTGCTGGAGTAGCTCTGCAGTCAAGACAACATCGCTGAATAACGTCGATCAGTGACGTTTCAGGTCGGGACCCTTCTTCAGACTCCTGAATTTAAAGGTAGACAAAAGTGCTGGAGAAACTTAGCGGGTGCGACAGCATCTACAGTGGCTTGCAAAAGTATTCATACCCCTTGAACTTTTCCACATTTTGTCACGTTACAACCACAAACGTAAATGTATTTTTTTGGGATTTTATGTGACCAACACAAAGTGGTGCATAATTGTGAAGTGGAAGGAAAATGATACATGGTTCCCAAATTTTATTACAAATAAAAAACTGAAAAGTGTGGCGTGCAGAACTATTCAGCCCCCCTGAGTCAATACATTGTAGAACCACCTTTTGCTGCAATTACAGCTGCAGGTTTTTTGGGGTATGTCTCTACCAGCTTTGCACATCTAGAGACTGAAATTTTTGCCCTTTCTTCTTTGCAAAATAGCTCAAGCTCAGTCAGATTGGATGGAGAGCGTCTGTGAACAGCAATTTTCAAGTCTTGCCAGAGATTCTCAATTGGATTTAGGTCTGGACTTTGACTGTGCCATTCTAACACATGAATATGCTTTGATCTAAACCATTTCATTGTAGCTCTGGCTGTATGTTTAGGGTCGTTGTCCTGCTGGAAGGTAAACCTCTGCCCCAGTCTCAAGTACTTTGCAGACTCTAACAGGTTTTCTTCCAAGATTGCCATGTATTTGGCTCCATCCATCTTCCCATCAACTCTGACCAGCTTCCCTGTCCCTGCTGAAAAAAAGCATCCCCACAGCATGATGCTGCCACCACCATGTTTCACAGTGGGGATGGTGTGTTCAGGGTGATGTGCAGTGTTAGTTTTCCGCCACACATAGCGTTTCGCATTTAGGCCAAAAACTTCAATTTTGGTCGCATCAGACCAGAGCACCTTCCTCCACATATTTGCTGTGTCCCCCACATGGCTTGTGGCAAACTGCAAACGGGACTTCTTATGGCTTTGTTTCAACAATGGCTTTCTTCTTGCCACTCTTCCATAAAGGCCCGATTTGTGGAGTGCACGACTAATAGTTGTCCTGTGGACAGATTCTCCCACCTGAGCTGTGGATCTCTGCAGCTCCTCCAGAGTTACCATGGGCCTCTTGGCTGCTTCTCTGATCAATGCTCTCCTTGCCCGGCCTGTCAGTTTAGGTGGACGGCCATGTCTTGGTAGGTTTGCAGGTGCCATACTCTTTCCATTTTCGGATGATGGATTGAACAGTACTCCGTGAGATGTTCAAAGCTTGGGATATTTTTTTATAACCTAACCCTGCTTTAAACTGCTCCACAACTTTATCCCTGACCTGTTTGGTGTGTTCCTTGGGCTTCATGATGCTGTTTGTTCACAAATGTTCTATAACAAACCTCTGAGGCCTTCACAGAACAGTTGTATGTATACTGAGATTAGATTACACACAAGTGGACTCTATTTACTAATTAGGTGACTTCTGAAGGCAATTGGTTGCACTGGATTTTATTTAGGGGTATCAGAGTAAAGGGGGCTGAATACCTTTGCACGCCACACTTTTCAGTTTTTTATTTGTAATAAAATTTGGAAACCATGTATAATTTTCCTTCCACTTCACAATAATGCACCACTTTGTGTTGGTCTATCACATAAAATCCCAATAACATATACATTTACGTTTGTGTTTGTAACGTGACAAAATGTGGAAAAGTTCAAGGGGTATGAATACTTTTGCAAGCCACTGTATGGAGCGAAGGAAATAGGCAACATTTTCGGGCGGAAACCCTTCTTCAGACTGACCTACATCAGTCTGAAAAAGGGTTTCGGCCCGAAACGTTGCATATTTCCTTCGCTCCATAGATGCTGCTGCACCCACTGAGTTTCTCGAGCACTTTTGTCTCCCTTCGATTTTCCAACATCTGCAGTTCCTTCTTAAATCCTGAATTTAAAGACTCTTTAACTAAAGAGTCCCTACCCTAAGATTAAGTTTTTCCAACATTTGCTTGAAAAAAGGCAGACAAGGGGCTGCCCCACTTGGGCGACCTAATCCGTGAGTTTGCCCTCGAACCATACTTGCAGCATGGTTGACACGAGGTCGTAGGAGGTCTTTGTAACTCTCCTTCATGCTCGTGAGTGGTCCCCGTGTACTCTAGGCCTCAGCTAGGTCGCCATGGAAAAATTGAAAACATGTTGAAAAATGCCCGCGAGTTAAAAAAAAGGTCGCCATGGAAAAATTTGATACTTTTTTTACTCGTAGGTTTTGTCGCAGTAGGTCGGCATGTTAGTCGTAGGTAGTCGAGGGTAGTCGAAGATAGTCAGAGATAGTCTTCATCAGAGTCGATGGGAGGTCGAAAGAGATTGAAGGAGGTCGTCTTCACTCGCCACTATTCGGTGACCAATTTTCCCAAAGTTAGTCGAAGCCAGTCTTGAACATAGTTGAATGAGGTCTTCTCGATGACATTTTTAAAAACTTTCCTAAACTCTTCTAAACACTCCAACTAGGGCGCCCAAATGGGACAGCCCCTTCAGAATTCTAAGAATGAGCATTACTTTGACACTTCTGGATTAGTTGATTTGCACCTCATCGAAGTGGCTCCAGGTGCTCATGTATTTAAAAAAAAATTGTTGCAATTTTACGAGTCGAGTCAGCACGTCTGCAGGAAATTCACACCCTGGTTTCTATTTTGAGGGGCCAATGTTCGTGAGCTAAGATGTGTTAATACAGATCAATAGATCTGTAAATAATAATTAAGGAGATTTGGTCATAGAATATTTATATTTATATAAAAAGTAATTTACACCGAAGAGATTAAAAAAAACCCTAGCTTATGCTCTGTTTATTTTCTGGCAGGATGCTAGTGTGTTCGTTTAAGGCCCGTCTCCATGCTGTTCCTCTTTAAAAAAAAATATTAGCTGGAACAGCTTGCTGTATTGTTTCCCCAGAACTCGATGTGCCTACTGATCCAGAATATAGATACGTAGACACATTGATTTTGAAGGCGGGCGGTAGTCTGTAGATGGCAACATGATGAGTTGTACTGTCGGGCAGCAAACTTTTTTGCCAGCTTGCAGCACTGCTCCATCTGAGGGAGAGGATTGTGAGTTTAAGTTCTAGTCCAGCCACGGAGGCATGACATTTGGGCAGTGGATTCACGGCAATACAAAAAAAAACATTTACACTGCCAGAGGTATTGGTATTGTCACATACACTAAGATCCAGTTAAAAACTTTGGTTTTGTGCTATCCACTGAAATCATGCGTTCATTCAAGCCATGTACAAGTGCAACAGGTGCTGTTGGATGGAATGTTTGAGGCAATGTCCCAACATGCTATTTCAAAGAATAAGAGTCTTGTCAACTGTGCTATTGTAACTAATCCTGATCCTTTCAAAAAAAAATCATTTGATGGGGATTTGACTGTTTTTGGCCAGGCCTATGTTTATTGCCCATCCCTTTGGGGCAACATAGTGGTAGATTTGCTTGCCTTGCGGCACCAGACACGCAGGGTCGGTCCTATCTGTTCGAAGTTTGTACGTTCTCCCTGTGCACGACTTTAAAAATACTGTCTAAGAAAAGAGATGCTCCATTGGCAGTTTTGACAGAATGTTTTGTTAGAAATGGCATGGTGTTGTGCAAAAGGTGTATTCATAAACATTTGTACTCTTGAGTTTGAATTGATCACTATGGTAGCATGGAAATGTTATCATAGTGATAGTTAGGCAGTTTGTTTAAGCAGTCTGAAGAAGGGTCTCGACCCGAAACATCACCTATTTCCTTTGCTCCATAGATGCTGCCTCACCTGCTGAGATTCTCCAGCATTTTTGTCTACCTTAAGGCAGTTTTGTTTTTTATGGATTGTTGCTCTTGGTCACCACAACTGCTGCTTATTATTCCAAATTTACTTTTGTGGATTTAAATTTGTTAGTGGTGAGGTGAGATTTAAATGAGTTAGTTCTGTTAATTCAGTTAATTCAATCTTTAATTGTCATTGTGCAGTGTACAATACAGAGACAACGAAATGCAGTTGGTATCTCCGAAGGGCGAACTTACAAATAAACAAGTATCTCTGCATCAATAGTATTGCTATTAAAGTAACGTAAACATTTGCCACGGTACGCAAATTGTAACTTCCACAAAATGCGTGGAAAGGTTCTCTTATCCCTTCCTCTGAGGCCCATGGGTTGATTAGTCAATAATGTTTATAATGCCTCTGGAAAGGCTGTAAGAACCTGTGTGGGGACGTGGCATCGAAGGCAAGAAGCCAAAGCAAAGAAGTGGAAGCTGGATAACTGAAAGGAAACGAAGCCGCAACGCCAACTAACCGAAAGCGTACGAAGCCGCAACGCCAACTAACCGAAAGCGTACGAAGCCGAAACGCCAACTAACCGAAAGCGTACGAAGCCGAAACGGCAACTAACCGAAAGCGTACGAAGCCGAAACGCCAACTAACCGAAAGCGTACGAAGCCGCAACGCCAATTAACCGAAAGCGTACGAAGCCGCAACGCCAACTAACCGAAAGCGTACGAAGCCGCAACGCCAATTAACCGAAAGCGTACGAAGCCGCAACGCCAATTAACCGAAAACGTACGAAGCCGAAACGCCAACTAACCGAAAGCGTACGAAGCCGCAACGCCAACTAACCGAAAGCGTACGAAGCCGAAACGCCAACTAACTGAAAGCGTATGAAGCCGCAACGCCAATTAACCGAAAGCGTACGAAGCCGAAACGCCAACTAACTGAAAGCGTACGAAGCCGCAACGCCAAATGACCGAAAGCGTACGAAGCCGAAACGCCAACTAACCGAAAGCGTACGAAGCCGAAACGCCAACTAACCGAAAGCGTACGAAGCAGCAACGCCAACTAACCGAAAGCGTACGAAGCCGCAACGCCAAATGAGCAAAAGCGTACGAAGCCGCAACGCCAAATGAGCGAAAGCGTACGAAGCCGCAACGCCAACTAACCGAAAGCGTACGAAGCCGCAACGCCAAATGACCGAAAGCGTACGAAGCCGCAACGCCAAATAGCCGAAAGCGTACGAAGCCGCAACGCCAAATAACCGAAAGCGTATGAAGCTGAAAAAGCAAACTAACCAAAAGGGTAGGACGCCTAAAAGCAAACTAACCGAATGGTCGCTCTGCCGAAACGCCAACTTACCGAATGGCCGCACTGCTGAAAAGTAAAATAACGGACATTAAACGGCTGAAGGAGCGCATCCCTCGGGACAGCCCCCACTCTCCCACGGCCACGGCCGCTCTCCAACTCGTCTCCCCGTGCGGCCACACTGTGACGGTCTGTGGGTCGGGTGGAGCAGAGGTGTGGGACAGGCTGGTTCCTCCGCCCACCCAGAGTCACTGACCAAGATGCACTGCCATCGGACCCCAACCCCCGCACCAGGGAGATTCACCCCCCCCACCCCGGCTGCGGGGACAGACGGCTCGGGACATTGGCAGCCATAGTAAATCTCTGTCCCCGCAGCCGGGGTGAGGGGTGAATCACTCGGTGTGGGTGTCGGGGGGTGAATCACGCCATGTGTGGGTCGGGGGGCGGGGGAGGTATGGGGGTTGGGGTCCGATGGCGGTGCATCGCGGTCAGTGACTCTGGGGGGGCAGAGGGACCAGCCTGACCCACACCTCTGCTCCACCCTGCGCTGCTGACACACAACCCGTCACAGTGCGGTCGCACGGGGGAGATGAGGCGGAGGGCGGCCGTGGCCGTGGGAGAGTGGGGGCTGTCCCGAGGGAATGGGCTCCTTCGGCTGCTTACAACTTGGTGCTCGGGTTTAGAGTGCCCAGTCACCCATGGCTTGTGTGGGGAAATGAACCCCACCCTCCCGTCTCCATCGGCCAGTGATGTGATGGACGCGGGGGGTCTGGACCAATTGCTGACAAGTCCCGCCCTCCGGCGACGTCATGTCCGCTATTTGACTTTTCGGCAGAGCGGCCATTCGGTCTGTTGGCTTGTAGGCAACGCAGCCTTTCGGTGAGTTGGCGTTTTGGCTTCGGACACTTTTGGTTATTTGGCTTCGTTTCTGTTCGGTTATTTGGCTTCCACTTCTTTGCTTCAGCTTCTCATCCTTCCACGCTACGTCCGGGTACCATAAGAACCAGCAGTGATATCTTCAACCAGTAGAGGAAGGAACTACAGATGCTGGTTTAGACTGAAGATAGACACAAAATGTTGGAGTAATTCAGCGGGACAGGCAGCATCTCTGGTGAGAAGGAATGAGTGACTTTTCGGTTCAAGACCCTTCTGCAGACTGAAACCCGTGGACATCTTTAGCCTCTCCCTGCTCCATTAGTACGTTTCCCCCTGCGTTAGGAAGACCACTTTAATCCACGTGATGAGGACGGACAAGGTAGCATGCCTTAGTGACTCCCGTCCAGTAGTTCTGTCATCCGTCATCAGGAAGTGCTTCGAGAGGCTGATCATAGCGCACATCAACTACACTTTCTCAAACAACCAGATCCACTACAGTTTGCCTACTGCCGCTAACAGGTCCACGGCAGAGTCCATCTCCCAGGCCCTATACTCAGCCTCGGAACTCCAGGAGAGAAACACCATGATTCCAACCAAACTCACCGCCAAACCCCTGAATCAAGAATGTGCAGAAGAGACATAAAAGGTAAGTACCACCAGTTTCATAAACAGCATCTTCCCCACGGTTATCAGACTCTAGAATGGACCTTTCAAATGCTAATTCCTGAGTTCCCAGTCATCGCAGCCCTTGCACTTGTTTTGATTTGAAATCGTAACACTATATTTCTTTGTTCAAGAAGGAACTGCAGATGCTGGAAAATCGAAGGTAGACAAAAATGCTGGAGAAACTCAGCGGGTGAGGCAGCATCTATGGAGTGAAGGAATAGGTGACGTTTCGGGTCGAGACCCTTCTTCAGCCTGAAGAGGGTCTCAACCCGAAATGTCACCTATTCCTTCACTCCATAGATGCTGCCTCACCCGCTGGGTTTCTCCAGCATTTTTGTCCACCTTCCTTATCTAGGTATCTCCCTCTCCCCTAACATCAGTCTGAAGAAGGGTCTCCACCCAAAACATCACCAGATGTTCTCTCTCCAGAGATGCTGCCTGCCCCACTGAGTTATTCCAGCATTTTGTGTCTACTAAGTATGTACATCCAGCATGAGGATGCCAAGGTGTACTTCTGTTGTATTGACTTATTTGGAGTTGCCTTTCAATAGTCCATCCTCTAGATCTATGTGCTGCACTCAGTAATATCATGCCTCGGTAAAAATGAACATTGCGGTGAATGGATTCACAAGGAGGTTGATGTGCTAGTTGGACAAATAGGTTAGAGGCCAGCCAGATGATCTTGGAACATGGGCATCATAAATTCACTTCAGGACCCATCACTCACGAGGACAAAGCGGGCAGGCAGCAGCTTGTGAAGCAGGCACTGAACCAATGATTGTTTCTGTAGAAGTTACAACCAGAAGAAAGGTCAGACATACCTTAATAGATTTTTTTTTACTTACTGGATTGGTACAGGGCAAGACATTTTTAACAATTTCAAATGTTTTGTGGAATTTCTTCTGGACATATGAACAAATTGTAACAGGAGTTTCCATACATCTGTAATTGAACCCACAGATGTAAATCATAATATTTTATGGCAATGTTAAACTGAGAATTTGAACAATGATTTACAGCAACAAAATATTTAATGAACAATATTCAACTTTAGAAAGATGAATCAAACTAAAACATTACTAATGTTACATCTTTGCCAAACTGATAAGTTTAAATAGTTAATCATTCTCATTCAAAAGGCTGCCACAGCAATTACAGATATCAAAGCGGGGGGGTCAAGGTGTTGACCATAGTTTTCCAACCGATAGATTACCGCCCTCCCACTCCTTGATATAGAGTGGTGGCTGAGACAGACACTGTTATTTCCATACTCACCTTGTGCTGGGCACCTTAACAAGTCCTTTAATCAGCCTTCCATGATTATAGTCCAGTCAACTTTGAACCAGAGAAGTGCAGGAAAATAGGAAGTGGCCAGGCATGAGTTAAGGACTTGACGATGATCAATGGGATCCCACCACTGGCCACATCTTCCCATCCCTGTCGGCTTCCGCAGAGACCGCTCCATCCGTAACTCCCTGGTCAATTTGTCCCTTTCCACCCAAACCACCCCCTCTCCTGGCACTTTCCCTTGCAACGGCAGGAAATACTACGCTTGTCACTTTACCTCCCCCCTTGACCATTCAAGGACCCAGGCAGTCTTTCCAGGTGCTGCAGAGGTTCACCTGAAACTCCTCCAACCTCATTATTGCATCCGCTGCTCTAGGTGTCAACTGCTCTACATCGGTGAGACCAAACGTAGAGTCGGTGATAGCTTCACCCAACACCTCCGCTCGGTTCGCAATAACCACCTGATCTCCCGGTGGCTCAGCCCCCTCCCATTCCGAATCCGACCTTTCTGTCCCGGGCCTCCTCCATGGCCAGAGTGAGGCCTACCGTAAATTGGATAAGCAGCTCCTCATACTTCGCTTGGGCAGTTTACACCCCAGCGGTATGAACATTGACTTCTCCAATTTCAGGTAGACCCTGCTTTCTCCTCTCCTTCCCAGCTCTCCCTCAGCCCACTGTCTCCGCCTCTTCCTTTCTTCTTCCAGCCCCCACCAACCCTCACATCAGTCTGAAGAAGGGTCTCGACCCGAAACTATTTCCTTCGCTCCATAGATGCTGCCTCACCCGCTGAGTTTCTCCAGCATTTTTGTGTACCTACTATATTTCTTTGCCTCTCTCTTGCTCTACCTTGATGTGCATATGTATGATTTGTTAGGAAGACACACAGGCAAAGCTTTTCACTGTATCTTGGTATATGAGACTCTACTAAAGTAATACCTTCATGAAATAGGGTACACAAAAGGCTGGAGAAACTCAGCGGGTGCAGCAGCAGCTAAGGAGCGAAGGAGATGGCGACGTTTCGGGTCGAGGCCCTTCTTCAGACTGGTCAGGGATCAGGGAAACGAGAGATATAGACGGTGATGTGGAGAGATAAAGAACAATGAATGAAAGATATGCAAAAAAGTATCGATGATAAAGAGAGGGAATGCCAGGCCCCGAGGGCTGAGGGAGAGGTGGGAAGGGGCGGAGACAGCAAGGGTTAACAGAATTGAGAAAATTCAATGTTCAAGCCCAGAGGATGCAGACTCCCCAAGCGGAATATGAGGTGCTATTCCTCCAACTTGCGGTGTTGCTCACTCTGGCCGTGGAGGAGGCCCAGGACCGAGAGGTCAGATGCGGAATGGGAGGGAGAGTTGAAGTACTGAGCCACCGGGAGGTCGGGTTGGTTATTGCGGACCCTCAGCCCTCGGGGCCCTGGCATTCCCTCTCTCTCTATCTCCCTCCCCCACCCTAGTCGCACTGGCTTCTCATTTTCACACCACAAACAGCTTACAATGGCTTGTTCCCTTTATCATCGATACTTTTTTGCATATCTTTCATTCATTGTTCTTTATCTCTCCACATCACCATCTATATCTCTCGTTTCCCTGATCCCTGACCAGTCTGAAGAAGGGTCTTGACCCGAAACGTCGCCTATCTCCTTCGCTCCTTAGATGCTGAGTTTCTCCAGCCTTTTGTGTACCCTCGATTCTCCAGCATCTGCAGTTCCTTCTTTAACACCTTCATGAAATATTTGTGCAACCCCTTTAATGCTCCAAAATGTCCTAACTCTGGAATGTAACATTACACGGGAATGTAATCAAACAAAATTTGACACAAGCCAGATGGCCTAAAGTTCGATGAGCAATAAGTGGCCCTAGTAACACCAAAACAGCTTCTTGAAGGAGATGAAAAATGAGTTTCTGTGTATGGTAGAATAGAAAAAGCAGTAAAATCAATGTCCAACCTAAAGCTTAATCTCTGCATTGCTGCTTTTTCAATGCAGTACATTTGTTTTCATTTTGATGTGAAATTCATCCTCACAGATGTGCCATGTCAGATGATATTTTGCTGTATCTTATTCTAAACAGGAGCATTATTAACAATATTGATTTTAGGGAACTCATTATTAATACCATTTTAAGAAAGCCTTTGAGAAGGTGCCACACGTGAGGCTGCTAAGGAAGATGAAAGCCCCCGGTATCAAAGGGCAGATACTAGCGTGGGTAGCAGGTTGGCTGGATGGCAGAAGAAACATAGAAACATAGAAACATAGAAATTAGGTGCAGGAGTAGGCCATTCAGCCCTTCGAGCCTGCACCGCCATTCAATATGATCATGGCTGATCATCCAACTCAGTATCCCGTACCTGCCTTCTCTCCATACCCTCTGATCCCCTTAGCCACAAGGGCCACATCCAACTCACTCTTAAATATAGCCAATGAACTGGCCTCAACCACCCTCTGTGGCAGAGAGTTCCAGAGACTCACCACTCTCTGTGTGAAAAAAAGTCTTTCTCATCTCGGTCTTAAAGGATTTCCCCCTTATCCTTAAGCTGTGACCCCTTGTCCTGGACTTCCCCAACATCGGGAACAATCTTCCTGCATCTAGCCTGTCCAACCCCTTAAGAATTTTGTAAGTTTCTATAAGATCCCCTCTCAATCTCCTAAATTCCAGAGAGTATAAACCGAGTCTATCCAGTCTTTCTTCATAAGACAGTCCTGACATCCCAGGAATCAGTCTGGTGAACCTTCTCTGCACTCCCTCTATGGCAATAATGTCCTTCCTCAGATTTGGAGACCAAAACTGTACGCAATACTCCAGGTGTGGTCTCACCAAGACCCTGTACAACTGAAGTAGAACCTCCCTGCTCCTGTACTCAAATCCTTTTGCTATGAAAGCTAACATACCATTCGCTTTTTTCACTGCCTGCTGCACCTGCATGCCTACTTTCAATGACTGGTGTACCATGACACCCAGGTCTCGCTGCATCTCCCCTTTTCCTAATCGGCCACCATTTAAATAATAGTCTGCTTTCCTGTTTTTTGCCACCAAAGTGGATAACCTCACATTTATCCACATTATACTGCATCTGCCAAACATTTGCCCACTCACCCAGCCTATCCAAGTCACCTTGCAGTCTCCTAGCATCCTCCTCACAGCGAACACTGCCCCCCAGCTTAGTGTCATCCGCAAACTTGGAGATATTGCCTTCAATTCCCTCATCCAGATCATTAATATATATTGTAAATAGCTGCGGTCCCAGCACTGAGCCCTGCGGTACCCCACTAGTTACTGCCTGCCATTGTGAAAAGGACCCGTTTACTCCTACTCTTTGCTTCCTGTTTGCCAGCCAGTTCTCTATCCACATCAATACTGAACCCCTAATACCGTATGCTTTAAGTTTGTATACTAATCTCTTATGTGGGACCTTGTCGAAAGCCTTCTGGAAGTCCAGATATACCACATCCACTGGTTCTCCCTTATCCACGCTACTAGTTACATCCTCGAAAAATTCCACAAGATTCGTCAAACATGATTTACCTTTTGTAAATCCATGCTGACTTTGTCCAATGATTTCACCACTTTCCAAATGTGCTGCTATCCCATCTTTAATAACTGACTCTAGCAGTTTCCCCCACTACCGATGTTAGACTAACTGGTCTGTAATTCCCCGTTTTCTCTCTCCCTCCCTTCTTAAAAAGAGGGGTTACATTTGCTACCCGCCAATCCTCAGGAACTACTCCAGAATCTAAAGAGTTTTGAAAGATTATCACTAATGCATCCACTATTTCCTGAGCTACTTCCTTAAGTACTCTGGGATGCAGCCTATCTGGCCCTGGGGATTTTATCGGCCTTTAATCTATTCAATTTACCCAACACCACTTCCCGACTGACCTGGATTTCACTCAATTCCTCCTTTGACCCACAGTCCCCTGCTATTTCAGGCAGATTATTTATGTCTTCCTTAGTGAAGACAGAACCAAAGTAGTTATTCAATTGGTCCGCCATATCCTTGTTCCCATGATCAACTCACCTGTTTCTGACTGCAAGGGACCTACATTTGTTTTAACTAACCTCTTTCTCTTCACATATCTATAAAAACTTTTGCAGTCAGTTTTTATGTTCCCTGCCAGTTTTTCTTTCATAATCTATTTTTCCTTTCCTAATTAAGCCCTTTGTCCTCCTCTGCTGGTCTCTGAATTTCTCCCAGTCCTCTGGTATGCTGCTTTTTCTGGCTACTTTGTACGCATCATCCTTTGCTTTGATACTATTCCTGATTTCCCTTGTTATCCACGGATGCACTACCTTCCCCGATTTATTCTTTTGCCAAACTGGGATGAACAATTTTTGTAGTTCATCCATGCAGTCTTTAAATGTCTTCCATTGTATATCCACCGTCAACCCTTTTAGAATTAATTGCCAGTCAATCTTGGCCAATTCACGTCTCATACCCTCAAAGTTACCTTTCTTTAAGTTCAGAACCATTGTTTCCGAATTAACAATGTCACTCTCCATCCTAATGAAGAACTCAACCATATTATGGTCACTCTTGCCCAAGGGGGCACGTACAACAAGACGGCTAATTACCCCTTCCTCATTACTCAAAACCCAGTCTAAAATAGCCTGCTCTCTCGTTGGTTCCTCTACATGTTGATTTAGATAACTATCCCGCATACATTCCAAAAAATCCTCTTCCTCAGCACCCCTGCCAATTTGATTCACCCAATCTATATGTAGATTGAAGTCACCCATTATAACTGTTTTGCCTTTGTCGCACGCATTTCTAATTTCCTGTTTGATACCATCCCCAACTTCTCTGCTACTGTTAGGTGGCCTGTACACAACACCCACCAGCGTTTTCTGCCCCTTAGTGTTTTGTAGCTCTACCCATACCGATTCCACATCCTCCAAGCTAATGTCCTTCCTTTGCATTGCGTTAATCTCCTCTCTAACCAGCAACGCTACCCCACCTCCTTTTCCTTTCTCTCTATCCCTCCTGAATATTGAATATCCCTGGATGTTCAGCTCCCATCCTACGTCACCCTGGAGCCATGTCTCCGTGATCCCAACTATATCATAATCATTAATATCTATCTGCAGAAGACAAAGAGTGGCAATGAAGAGGGCAATTTCTGTTTGGCTGCCAGTGACTAGTGGAGTTCCGCAGGGTACGGTGTTGGGGCCGCTACTCTTCACGTTGTATATTAATGATTTGGACGAGGGGATTGAAGGCTTTGTGGCCAAGTTTGAGGATGATACGAAAATGGGTGGAAGGACAGGCAGTGTAGAGAAAGCAGGGACCCTGCAGAAGGACGGAGTGTGGGCAGAGAAGTGGCAGATGGAATATAGTGTAGCAAAGTGTGGAGTCATGTATTTTAGTAGTAAGAATAAAGGCATAGACTATTTTCTAAATGGGGAGATAATCCAAAAATCGGAGGTGCAAAAGGACTGGTGCAGGATTCCCAAAAAGTTAATCTGCAAGTAATCGGTAGTAAAGAAAGCAAACTCAATGCTAGCATTTATTTCAAGGGGGCTTGTATACAAAAACAGAGATGTGATGCTGAGGCTCCATAAGGATTATTGTGAGCAATTTTGGGGACCATATCTGAGGAAGAATGTGCTGGCTCTGGAGCGGGTCTAGAGGAGGTCTACAAGAATGATTCCAGGAATGAGTAGGCTAAAATATGATGAGAGTTTGCTGGCACTGGGCCTCTACTCCCATGAGTTTAGAATAATGAGGAAGGACCTCATTGAAACATATAGAATAGTGAAAGGCTTAGATAAAGTGGATGTGGAGAGGATGCTTCCACTAGTGGGAGAGTCTAGGGCTAGGGGTCATAGCCTCAGAATTAAAGGACAGTCTTTTAGGTAGGGAGATGAGGAGATATTTCTTTAGTCAGAGGGTGGTGAATCTGTGGAATTCTTTGCCACAGAAGGCTGTGGAGGCCAAGTCAGTGGATATTTTTAAGCAGAAATAGATAGATTCTTGTACAGATATCAGAGGTTATGGCGAGAAGGCAGGAGAATGGGGTTAGGAAGGAGAGAGAGAGATCAGCCATGATTGAATGGCGCAGTAGGCTTGATGGGCCGAATGGCCTAATTCTACTATCACTTATGACGCTGGTGCCAAACTATAATGGCCCTGCTGTTCCGTTGGATCGGTCCGCGACGTGGAGAGGGGGACGTGCTGCATGGGCAACAGCCTGTCTGTCCTCCATATGACATCGCCCAGGCTTGCATCCGACCAGGATGCATCACCCATGGTCAGTCATGACCAAAGGGGGCCTACTACCAGTACTACTACTGTGACCATCAGATTTAAGTTTTGAAATAGACACATTGGTTGCCACAACATCTTCACAGAAATAAAACTACATTGTTTTGGGAGGCCGAACATTAATTCTGAGACTTTTTTTCCATATCTGATATCGAAATAAAGTCATTGATCAAAAAGGTAATACGCAGTTAATTACATTTTGTAAAAAAAAATACAAGGCATTGGCCATAGTGAAATGACTTGTTAAATGATTATCCAAACTCAAATCAACAAAGAAATGTATTTAATAAAGATGTTTAAGAAAGAACTACAGATGCTGGAAAAATCGAAGGTAGACAAAAAGCTGGAGAAACTCAGCTGTAGAAATAGAAACTATTTAATAAAGATACCGTCCAAAAGAAGAGGTGTCAAAATCGTACAGTGTTGTGTCATACAGCACAGAAACGGGCCCTTTGGCCCATCTTGCCCATGTCAACAAAGATGCCCCATGTTCAGTTTAGTTTATTGTCATGTGCACAGTGAAAAGCTTTTGTTGCGTGCTAACCAGAAAGGCAATACATGATTACAATCAATCCATTCACAGTGTATAGATACACGATAAGGGACGCTTGTCCTATCCACCCATATTTGGCCCATATCGCTCGAAATCTTTCCTATCCATGTACCTGTCCAAATGTCCTTTAAATGCTGTCATAGTCCCTGCCTCAATTACCTCCTCCAGTATTGTGCTCTGTCTGACCAGTGAGCATGGTTTGGGGGAAGAAATACGTTGTAGTAATTAGTCTCCTAATGATTAAGAAAGAACTGCAGATGCTGGAAACATTGAAGATAGACAAAAATGCTGGAGAAACTCAGCGGGTGAGGCAGCATCTATTCAGTGAAGGAATAGGTGACGTTTCGGGTCGAGACATAGAGATATGGAAGGGTAAGGTGTGAAAATGAGAGGTCAAGGGGGATGGAGGTCAAGGAAAATGTACATTGGATCATTGTGAGCTGAGGGGAAGGTAACGACCCGAAACGTCAGCCATTCCTTCTCTCTAGAGATGCTGCCTGTCCCACTGAGTTACTCCAGCGTTTTGTGTATTTGGTTCAGGTTCCTTGTAGTCAATCCAAGTTCAGTTATCCATGTTACAAAGGGCACTGAGGACAGTGGGCAACATTGGGTATTAATTAAACTGATTTATTTATGGAACCCTAATTAACAAAGTGCAGATCTGTTCTGACCATTTCATCATTCCTAAACTAAAAGTCATTTTGAGAAATGACTACAAGTGATTTGTACCTATGGTCAGATTTCTAACAATCAGTGACATGGATATTATACAATAGTTAAATAACTTTTTAATCGGTGACTTTCCACTTTTAATGATTGTGAATTTCTTAGCAGGAGCACAATTTTTTTGTTTGCATAGACACTGCTTGCCTGACCTGAGTGTTTCGAATATTTTCTGTTTTTATCTCAAACCTCCGCCATTTCTGGGTTTAAAAAAATATATATTTCAGGAGTGCCGATTTCTTGTGTTAGCGTATTCGTGGTGTTGAAAATATTTCAAATGCGGCCCTACCAACATCTCGTACAAATGGTGTTTAGAATCCTTTAAGTTGTAAGATGTCCTTGAACATGGAATTGACAATGGGCTTTTGTGCAGTAGGTGATTTGTTGCAGATGGTTAACATTGTGTTGGTCTTTGGAATTTCTCACTGTTGGACCGATGAACAGGGTTTTGTTGATTACCAAGAGTTTAAGAGTGTTTATTTGTCATGTGAACAAGAACAAGGAACAATTAAATGTTTATTTGCGAAGATCGGCACAAAATGCTGGAGTAACTCAGCGGGTCAGGCAGCATCTCTGGAGATGAATGACATTTCGGATCGAGATAAGAATCGCGACCCGGATCTTATAGAAGCATATACAATTATAAAAAGGACTGGACAAGCTAGATGCAGGAAAACTGTTCCCAATGTTGGGGGAGTCCAGAACCAGGGGCCACAGTCTAAGAGGGGAGGCCATTTAAAACTGAGATGAGAAAAAACGTTTTCACCCAGAGAGTTGTGAATTTGTGGAATTCCCTGCCACAGAAGGCAGTAGAGGCCGAATCACTGGATGAATTTAAAAGAGTTAGATAGAGCTCTCAGGGCCAGCGGAGTCAAGGGATATGTGGAGAAGGCAGGCACGGGTTACTGATTGTGGATGATCAGCCATGATCACAATAATTTGGCTCGAAGGGCCAAATGGCCACCTCCTGCACCTATTTTCTATGTTTCTATGTCATCCATTCATCCTCTCCGGAGATGCTGCCGGTCACACTGAGTTACTCCAGCATTTTAAGCCTATCTTCGGTGTAAACCAGCATCAGCAGGGGCCTACTTGTCCATCTCACTACCACAGCCGAGATATAGCTTCACCTCTACCTCTAGAACGAATCTTGCAATTTTCCTTTTTTGCCGTAGATACTAGAACAATGTGTTAAAGCTGAAGTTGTTTCTGGCACCAACTCTTTTCAAAGGAGGGCATGTATTATTGAACATTGCACCTTGCTGCTTACAGTAAATTATGGGGTTTAATTACTTTCTGTGAATGAGGGGGCAACACGCTTAAACTTAATAAGACTTTCACTCGGATATGAGCCTCAAGGGATAGGATTTTTTTTTTAAACACTTGTGTTGTGCAGCCTAATGTTATTGGTTTGAAAACATCCGCGACGAACCATCTGCTTGACACAGTTGAAGCCAAAAGAAACTTTCTTTCATCAGTCAGTGAACAATCAAGTGATTGTTCTGATTTCCCAAATTGTTCTTTTTCCACCCTTGTACCAATTGATTCAGATTGTTTTTCATTCCACGTTTGTTCTGTACGGTTCGGTATTGTTTGTATTTCAATTCCAAATGTAGCCAACATTAAATAACAAACATCTGTACACAAAATTTCTGGGGAAAAGCCACTGGCCATCAGAACAGTCAGAACTTTGTTTTTGTCAAGTCAGCTTGGGATTATTGTCATGTGCATGCGTACGGCAGTGGGCAGATGCTATAGACCTGCAGGGGAAGGTAGACGCTCCCGCCCCCACCAGTCTCGGGCAGATAGGGCTCGTCAGCCTGGGAAGGCAGTCCATCTAGGAGAGGGAAAACTCTGATTTAAAACCTCCACTACCTTGTGGCCGTATTCAGTCATGGAAAAGACTCCAGGAGTAAACCTCAAGAGTCGAAGCCCCTAAGGCAGTTAGTCGTTATCTACAACCTCGCTCTGGCAGCTCCTGCGATGGCGCTGGTGCCAAACTGTAACATCCTGCTGTTCCTTTGGATCGATCAGCGACGTGGAGAGGGGGGCCACAGCCTGTCCTCCACATGACATCGCCCAGGCTTGCATCCGACCAGGATGCATCACCCATGGTCAGTCATGACCGAGAGGAGCCTACTATGCATACCATGGAGGACAATTACAATGAACTCACAGGCGCAGATTTTAGACAAACACACAAAAAATGCATTTATTTTACATGTATTACACAAAAATTTTAAAAGAAAGAGGATTGCCAAAAATAAGATATTTGTGCAAAAACATAATTTGAAAAGAAATGTCCATTGAAGTGCCCCATTTTTGTAGGATTAGGGCAGGCACGTGCCGTGAGTAATCAGCCAGGTAGGCAGTGGCTTTTACAAATCTTGAAAACTGCGCATGCGCACATTGTTCCCTCCCCGGTGAACTGTCATTCGGCTATTTTTAAATCGTGGAAACCGCGCATGCGCAGATTGTTCCCTCGACTTTTATCATGTAATTTGTTTTCAATAGGTCCTATCACTTAATAAAGTATTTAAAAACATATAGCTCAAAAAAAATTACTTACCATATTATTTGTGCACAAAATCCATTCTGCAGCAAAAATATCCATATTTGCTTCATGAAACTCTTCAGGTAATCACTATCCACCCTTGAAAATCCTGCTAAGAAACTTGAGCACGCGCATGCGCAATAGGCTGGTGCGCATGCGCAGTGCGCAACGCAGCACATGCACGCAGTTGGTTCACAGTGTAGACGCAGAGTTCCAGCTGCCTTTACATTCCCACTGATGGCTTGAAGCAGCCATCTGAGATTGATCTCTTAGGGAGGCATAATTCTCCCGTGCCTTTACTATTTATGACCATTTTATATATGTTTTATATACTTTATATATATTATATTTATATATAAAATAATTACTATTTTAAAATTTTAGTCAGGGTAGGCACTGCCTACCTTGCCTACCCTGACGGCACGTGCCTGGATTAGGGTTGTACAGGTTGATTCAAGAACCTGTGTAGGAAGGAACTGCAGATGCTGGTTTACACCGAAGATAGATACAAAATGCCGGAGTAACTCAGCAGGACAGGTAGCATCTCTGGATAGAAGGAATAGGTGACGTTTCGGGTCGAAACACTTCTTCAGACTGAGAGTCATGGCAGAGGGAGACATAGAGATATGGAAGGGTGAGGTGTGAAAACGAGAGATCAAAGGGGATAGGTCGAGGAAAATGTACATTGGATCATTGTTAGCTATGGGGAAGGTGAAACGTCACCCATTTCTTCCATCCAGAGATGCTACCTGTCCTGTTGAGTTATTCCAGCATTTTGTGTCTATGGTTCAAGTACCTTGTAGTACGAAAGGTAGCTGTTCCGGACTTCAAGCTTTTAAATCTCCTGCCTGATGATAGCAGTGAGAAGCGGGCATGTCCCGGATGGTGGCGATCCTTCATGATAAAAGCTGCCTTCTTGAGGCCGCGCCTCGTGTAGATGTTCTTGATGGAGAGGAGGGAGGGCTACATCCTTGATGGAACGGGCTGAGCCCACCACTCGCTGTAACCTCTTGTGCGCCTGTGCATTGGAATAGTACATCAGATTCTATACGGCCATCATAGAGTCTGTCCTCACCTTCTCCATCATGGTCTGGTTTGGCTCAGCCACCAAGCACGACACCCGGAGGCTGCAGCGAATAGTCTGATCAGCTGAGAAGGTTGTTGAGCAATTCTCCCCTCATTGATGAACTGTACACTGCAAGGGCCAGGAAGCGAGCGGGCAAGATCATCTCTGACCCCTCTCACCCTGGCCACAAACTCTTTGAATCACTTCCCTCTGGAAGGCGACTCCGGACTGTCAAACCTGCCACAGCCAGACATAAAAACAGCTTCTGTCCACGAGTAGTAGCTCTACTCAATAACCAAAAATCTGCAGCCTCCTTTTGCTCTGGTATTTTATTTAATTCACATGTTTAATTGATAATGTTTTATTATTAATGTTTAATGTTTTATGTGTCTTTCCTAACTGTCACTGTATGTCATGTTGTCAAGAAACCTATTCATTCATTCAGATGATGCCACCAGTCAGGATACTGTCCACAGAACATCTGTATAAGTTTGAGTATTCGGTGGCAAAGCAAACCTGTCTAAACTTCCAAAAAATAGAGGTGCACCTCTAAAAAATAGAGGTGCACTTGGAGAACCTGCCCCTTTAATTGCATCTATGTGCTTGGTTATCCACGATATTAACACCCAGGAGTTTGAAGGTGCCCCCTGTTTCCACCGCCAACTCACTGATTCCAAACGTGTATGAGTTCTCCGCAAGTCAACGATTAGTTCCTTGGTCTTGTTGACCGTGAGTGAGAGGTTAGGTTGTTGTGCCACTCAATTATTTGTTTGATTTATATCTCTCTCTCACTTATGCGGCGACTCGTCACCACCGGTGATAGGCCAAACACAGTGGTGTTATTGGCAAATTTATAGGAGGCTTCGGAGCTGTGCATAGCTGCACAGTCATGGGGTGAAGAGAACACAGCGGGAGGCTTGAAGATATAAAAGAACGTGATTTGAGGGCTCATGGGAAAGTGTCAAACACTAAGCAGGAAAGCAGTTAATGCCATGTCTGGCTACAGCCTTGAAGTCCTATTTTTTATTTATTTTGTTTTTAACATAGTTTACCTCATAGTATTGGTGCCAACATTTAGTAAGGGCATTAAAAATCCCTTGTCTGCCCTCAGCATGTAAAAGATCTCATGGACGAGTAGTGGGGAAGTTCTCTTTGGTGTTCTGGCTGATTTTACCTACCAACCACCAATTATAAAGTCGATATCTCGTTGTTATTTTACCGGTGTTCATGCGATCTTGCTGTGTGCAATTTGCCCGCCATCATTTCCAGCCACACATTAATAAACACCCCAGCAATATGAACATTGACTTCTCTAACTTCAAGTAGCCCTTGCTTTCCCTCTCTCTCCACCCCCTCCCCCTTCCCAATTCGCCCACCAGTCTTACTGCCTCCGACCACATTTTATTTCTGTCCCGCCCACGCTCCAGAGACGCTGCCTGTCCCGCTGAGTTACTCCAGCTTTTTGTGTCTACCTTTGATTTAAACCAGTATCTGCAGTTCCTTCCTACACAATAATAAATGTGATGAAAATGTATTATATTAATTGTGAGGCAGTTTAGAAATCCTAAAAGGGATGCGAAAAGCACTATAAAAATGTGTCTGATTATAAGTAAGTCATGTTTCATGTTTGAATGTTTTCTATGGATCTGGTGCCAGCAATATCTCAGAATTAAAGTGGAAATGATGAAAAATCAATTTTTATGATTCATAAACAAGTATGGCAAAAATTCAATACAGCATTTTCTTATCAGTAAAATGAAATGGCATTATGCTGTTAAACAGCTGTTTCTATGAGACATTATCTCCCCCTATTATGTATTTTCTCCATTGTATTCTCTCATTTTTCTTTTGTGTGCGTGTAACACTTTATTTTATGTGACAGACTATGTGAATGGAGGGGAATTATTCACTCACTTGTCACAGAGAGAGCGCTTCACGGAGAATGCAGTGAGAATATACAGTGGGGAGATAGTGCTGGCATTGGAACATCTGCACAAGGTAAGGCCCACCATGTCTGGTCAAGGAATGCATTTGTCAAAACTATAGAACGTACAACATGGATGCACGACGCGAACTGCCCCTTCGACCCACAATGTCTGTACCCAACATGATGTCAAGTTAAACTAACCTCTGCTTGGATACAATCCTTTTCTCTCCAGTCTCTGCATATCCATGTGCCTATCTAAAAGCATCATAAATGTTACTATGGTATCTGCCTCCACTACCACCTCAGTCAGTGTATTCCAGGCATCGACCACCCTCTGTGTAAAGGTTAAACAAAAACGTGCCCCTCACGTCTCCTGTAAAATTTGTCCCTATTAAAAAGTAAGCTCTGTAGCCTTTGACATTTCCATCCTGGGAAAAAGATTCTGACTGCCCACCCTATCTATCATTCTTCAAAACTCCAAACTGTACTGACCTTTTTTTATCTTTTATTATCCTTAATCATTATTCACCGAGTGACCCGTCGCCCCAGGAATCGATCTACTAAATCTTTACTGCGGCATGTCCAAAGATGTTTTCCTTTCTTGATTAAGAAGGCCAATACTACAGACATACCCCCCAATGACTTGCAATGTGCAAGCAGAGAAGATTAACTTAACTTGGCACCATTACTTGCTGAAGGGCCTGTTCTTGTGCTATACTGTATATCATAAGTTATGAGCAGAATTAGGCCATTTGGTCCATCAAGTCTCTCTGCCATTCAATCATGGCTGATCTATCTTTCCTTCTTAACCACAATCTCCTGCCTTCTCCCCATAACCCTCGGCGCCCTTACTATCTCCTTCAGACCGAAGAAGGGTCTCAACCCAAAAAGTCACCCATTCCTTCTCCTGCTTGTCCCACTGAGTTCTCCGGCATTTTGTGTCTGTCTTCAGTGTAATCCACCATCTGCAGCACCTTCCCACAACCTCACTATCTTCCTGTTGTATGTTCTATCTTGCAACTTCCTGGGTCCTGTTCTCCCATCCCTCTTGGAATTTGGGGTCAATATTCCATTTGCTTTCTCAATTGGCTCCTGCGTACTTACATAGAAGCATAGAAAATAGGTGGAGGAGGAGGCCATTCGGCCCTTCGAGCCAGCACCGCCATTCATTGTGATCTTGGCTGATCGTCCCCAATCAATAACCCATGCCTGCCTTCTCCCCTTACCCCTTGATTCCACTAGCCCCTAGAGCTCTATCTAACTCTCTCTTAAATCCATCCAGTGATTTGGCCTCCACTGCTTTCAGTGGCAGGGCTTTCCACAAATTCACAACTCTGGGTGAAAACGTTTTTTCTCACCTCAGTCTTAAATGGCCTCTCCTTTATTCTAAGACTGTGGCCCCTGGTTCTGGACTTGCCCAACATTGGGAACATTTTTCCTGCATCTAGCTTGTCCAGTCCTTTTATAATTTTATATGCTTCTATAAAACCCCCCCTCATCCTTCTAAACTCCAATGAATACAAGCCTAGTCTTTTCAATCTTTCCTCATATGCCAGTCCCGCCATCCCAGGGATCAATCTTGTGAACCTACGCTGCACTGCCTTGTGGGATAACTGTTTTCCTGGTAATATAACCCCCAGATCTACCTTAAGGATGAGCATTTTAGTAGTTTTCCACCATGAACTACTTTACAGTTCTACCTACCAATATGGATCACCTGCTTGTAGTCCTCGTATTCGAACTGGAGGATGCTGGTCATCTCTACATAAACTCAAATCTGTCTTAAATCTCCTTAAATGGTCTGGTTAACAATTTGCACCTCTGATAAGCAGTCCCCTGTATTTTGCATTGTAGAATGCACTTATTTAAAGGATATATCCACAAAATATAATAATAAACTGTGTGGGAGAAATCCCAGAGGAGTAACATTTCAAAATATTGAATGTTGACTACAATGTAGTGAAGGCAACTATTTCCTTTACATTTGAACATGACTCACATCTTGAATCACTTCACGATCTCCTATTTTAGTCCTTCGTTGTGCATTTCAGAAGCTAACTAAAAAACATTTATTTTGATTTTACTTTTGTAAGATATTGCATTAACCCTGAATCAAACTGATTTAATGTTTCAAATCACTTTGGTTTCCTGTTAGACTGGAATGGAACTCCCAATACATTGGCTCTCTTAATGATAAGAATAAGGGCGGCGCAGTCGCAGTGAGAAGGTACAAACTATATACAGGCAGCACCCGTAGTCAGGATCGAACCCAGGTTCTGGACTCCCCCAACATTGGGAACATTTTTCCTGCATCTGATCTGTCCAATCCTTTAAGAATGTTATATGTTTCTATAAGATCCCCTCTCATCCTAAATCCCAGTGTATGCAAGCCCAGATGACCCATTCTTTCATCATATCTCTGTCCCGCCATTCCGAGAATTAGCCCGGTGAACCAATGTTCCACTACATCAGTAGCAAGAATGTTGTTCCTCAAATTAGAAGACCAAAACTGCACACAATGCTCCAGGTGTGGTCTCACCAGGGCTCTATACGACTGTAGTGGGACCTCCTTGCTCCTAAACTCAAATCCTCTCGCAGTGAAGGCCAACAAGCCATTTGCTTTCTTCACTGCCCACTGTACCTGCATGCTTACTTTCAGTGACTGATGTACAAGCACACCCAGGTCTCGTTGCACCTCCCCTTTTCCTAATCTGACATCATTCAGATAGTCAAGAGTGTTTATTGTCATATGTCCCAGATAGGACATTGAAATTCTTACTTGCTGCAGCACAACAGAATATGTGAATATGTAAACATAGTACATAACGGGGAAAGAGAAGGAAAATTTCAATAAATAACAAATATAGTACAATAATAGTATAGTCTTTTGCAGTTCAGAGCTCAGAGCTTATTCTTTGTTGTGTTTAATAGCCTGATGGCTGTAGGGAAGAAGCTGTTCCTGAACCTGGGCGCTACAGTCTTCAGGCTCCTGTACCTTCTTCCTGATGGCAGTGGTGAGATGAGTGCGTGGCCAGGATGGTGTGTGTCGTTGATGATGCTGGCAGCCTTTTTAAGGCAGCGACTACGATCGATCCCGTCGACGGTGGGGAGGTCAGAGCCGGTGATGGACTGGGCAGTGGTCACAACATTTTGTAGTCTTTTTCGCTCCTGGACGTTCAAGTTGCCGAACCAGGCCACAATGCAACCAGTCAGAATGCTCTCTACCTGTAGAAGTTTAGGAGAATCCTCTTCAACATGCCAAATCTCCGTAATCTTTTCAGGAAGTTGAGTAGCTGATGTGCTTTCTTTATAATTGCATCTGTGTGCTGGGTCCAGGAAAGATCTTCCGAAATATGCACGCCCAGGAATTTTACATTAATGACTCTCTCCACCATCATCCCTTTGATATGAACAGGATTGTGGGTCCTCATCCTTTCCCTACCAAAGTCCACAATCAGTTCCTTGGTTTTTCTGGTATTGAGAGCCAGGTTGTTGTGCTGGCAGCATTTGGTCAGTCGGTCGATCTCACTTCTATACTCTGCCTCCCTGTTCTTGCTATCAAAGTGGATAACCTCACATTTATCCACATTATACTGCTTCTGCCATGCATCTGCCCACTCACCCAACCTATCCAAGTCACCCTGCATCCTCCTCGCAGCTGACACTGCCACCCAGCTTTGTGTCATCCGCAAACTTGGAGATGTCACATTTAATTCCTTCGTCTAAATCGTTAACATATATTAACATATAACAGGTCCCAGCACCGAGCCTTGCGGCCCCCCACTAATCTCTGCCTGCCATTCTGAAAAGGACCTGTTAATTCCTACTCTTTGCTTCCTGTCTGCCAACCAGTTCTCTATCCATGTCAATACCCTACCCCCAATACCATGTGCTCAAAATTTTGCACATTAATCTCTTGTGTGGGATATTGTCAAAGGCTTTTTTTGAAAGTCCAGATACACCACAGCCACTGGCTCTCCCTTGTCCATTCTCCCTTGTTACATCCTCAAAAAATTCCAGAAGTCAAGCATGATTTTACTTCGGAGTCACGTGAGTGACTACGTGAAGAACCCCGCCGGGCGCTGGAAACGGCATTACGTCGACGCTGACGGCTGAAGCAGGAGCTGCACAGACAGCTCCTCGACAGCGGTAGGTTCGGAACCGGCAGGTAAGTGCTGTTGAAAAAATTTTTTAGGACTGGAAAACTCCGTGCCTGGTGGAAACCAGGATTTTAAAGGTTTTAAAAACAAACTAAAAGTTTAAATTGAACAGATATAAAAAATAACGGAGTTTTAAAAAGAACGTCCCAGGGGAATACCCAGCGATCGGGACGAGATATTAATTACGGGGCCGGTTCCGATACTGGTACCGTTAAAAATACGGTAGACAGGTAAAAATGCTCCACAATCTTTTGGCAGGGAATTTTAAAAGACAGAAAGACTGTACTTTAAAAAAGTTAATCAAAATCGCGATATGGAGAAAGTACTCCAAAATATAAAAAGAGACAAGGGTCACAGTACCCAAACAGCCCAAAAAAGACCCTGAGGGGCTTGAATATACAAAATATGGCTATGTGCCAAATTGAGAATTGAACCTTGGTTTAAGGGTGGAGGAAGTCTCTTTGGATATAATTCCAAGTGGATCAGGGCTGCAAAAGACAGACCCTGCAAGTGGTGATGTGAATTATGAATGCACACCACAAATAAAAAAGTGAGGCCAGATGTGCCTGAGATAGCAAAAGATTTTGCTATATCTAAAGGAAGTGGTGAGGCTATGGAAGAAAACCTAGCTGCCAACATTAATTATATGGTATCTCACCAACTTCAAGAATACGATAAAACTTTTATGTTTTATTAAAATATCAACGGTAAATACGTTTATAAATATCCATGTCTCAAATAATATGAGATATAAGAAATACAATTTCAAAGTATTTCAAAATGGTGCAAATAAGTAATACTTTCAAAATAAAATAAATTGCCATCAGTTGTGGAGCTCAATAGGAAGAAATATATATAATTTACCGAATCTGCACTATAGGTTTGCAGATCAATACAAATCAGGATATTAAACTCCTGATTATTATAGAATAAACCTGCCTTATGATAAATCAAAGATATTAATTACAAAAGAACAGACTACTGATCTTTAAACTTTGGGGAGAAAAACTATGATCCAATGAAAAATTTTGATAATGGATCAAAACAAAGGCAAAGATCTTTTAACTTGCGGTGAAAAAACTATGATCCAATGAAAGATTTGATAATGGATCAAAACAAAGGCAGAAGTGGTATAACCAAACATAGCCTTATCCTTATAAACCTATATAATTGGGAAAGAAGGCTTGAAGTACGTTGAAAAGGTGCAAACATCTGGTTACAAAATAAGTTCATGAAATCTCCAATTATGGGGGATTACAGGTGTATTATGATTGTTAACCAATATAACTAAGGAAGGATTGGTTCACCTGTATAAGAAAACTTTAAAAATTGATTTCAGGTTTGCACTCAAAAGTAATTTTAATAAGAATAAGTACATGTATAATTTAATAAGTACATGTATATTATAAAATTACCTCAGTGTAAAGATTTCATGGTATAAACCATACAAAACATCATTATATTTACACTTTCACAGTGTAAGAAAATGGAAACATCTAGAACATGGAAAAACTGTTGTGATTAACAAAGTGTTAATCAATATTACAGGTGCTTGAAATTAATTAAAGTGGGTCAAGCTGTGCAAGTTAAAACATTGTCCAAACAATCAATCAGTTCAAGGCTGTTAAACCGAATACTGAAGGAACAATTATACTGATAAAAGATTAGCACTAGCACTAATGAGGTCATGGTCATGGGTTATCTCGATTACATTTAAATTGGAAGAGATAAGAGCAGCTGCAAATTAGTGCCTGCCATTACAAACCTGGTGGGAGGTAAGGACCTGACCCATTACATAAAGCATATGCTCAGGCATTAATAAAATATTTATAAATTACTATTCTGAATTTAGAAGTAATTCAAGCACCATAAGAGAGGGGGAAAATTGTTCCATGATACAAATATGTCTAATTGTTGTTGACATACTTTGTCCCTCCATTAGGATTAGGTAAAAAATAAATAAAGTTCCAAAAGAAGGAATACAGAAGCTTATAAGAATATGTATGCCTTGTGACGAGGCTTATGCAAAATATCAAATGATACGTTATCATTATTAAAGTAATGTAAAAAAGGTTCATAAGCTGCTTCAACTATAAGATTAACAGCTGTTGCAAACTGAAGCAAGTGTTACAGATGATGTACAGCTTCTGTGAATGTTTGGGTAAAGATAAGAATATTATCTATTCTTATAACAATAATTGATATGTCTCTTGTTCGGACTGCAGACAATAATACCAGGCGAACATAAATGGTTTGTCCTAAGAAATTTTCCAAACATTCGTATTAATTGTTGAAGTATAAGGAGTTATGGATTAAAAAGATCAATTGTTTATTTATGGAACTGTCCATGTCGTATCAAGATGAACAATACCACGGCTGTGGCATATGTTAACAATGGTCAAATTTGGGAGAAAAACATATTGTCATTATTTTGCATTACTTACGATTAATCTGGTTGTATACAGATTAAATCACTGATCTTTCAAATGTTTCTTGTGGGTCACAAGATAAGTCAAATAACAATCATGGGATTATCTAAGTAAACAGATGTGGCATATTTTAAAGTTTAGTCCACCTGTTTATCTCTAAGGAAGAGACAATGGTATCGGAAGATACAAATTGGGAGAAAAAACATATTGTCATTAATATGGATTACTTACGATTAATCTGATTGCATACAGATTAAATCACCGATCTTTCGAATATTTCTTGTGGGTAAACCAAGAGCAGTGAAGGTGGATGCTTTTCTCCCAATTACATGAGGAAAAGATTTCTTTGTGTTCCTCATTTTTTGTTAATAGGGCAGTGTCTGATGAAAATGTAGCGGGACACTGCCAGAGGCATTTTTGGTGGCCTAATACGGATCCTTTATGGTTTCATAAATATTGTGTGATTTTGAACTGCTAATGATGATTCATAGTGGCAGCAATTTATTGAAGTCAAAAAAGGGGTCTCGACCTATATAACCATATAACAATTACAGCACGGAGACAGGCCCTCTCGGCCCTTCCAGTCCGTGCCGACCATTTGTTTTCCCCTAGTCCCATCTACCTGCATTCAGACCATACCCCTCCATTCCCTTCACGTCCATATACCTATCCACTTAACTTTTAAATGTTAAAATCGATCCTGCCTCCACCACCTCTGCTGGAAGCTCATTCCACACAGCCACCACCCTCTGAGTAAAGAAGTTCCCCCTCACGTTACCCCTAAACTTCTGTCCCTTAATTCTCATGTCATGCCCTCTTGTTTGAATCTTCCCTACCCTCAATGGGAAAAGCTTATCCACGTCAACTCTGTCTATCCCTTTCATCATTTTAAAGACCTCAATCAAGTCCCCCTTAACCTTCTGCGCTCCAAAGAATAAAGACCTAACTTGTTCAACCTTTCTCTGTAACATAGTTGCTGGAACCCTGGCAACATTCTAGTAAATCTCCTCTGTACTCTCTCTATTTTGTTGACATCCTTCCTATAACTAGGCGACCAAAATTGTACACCATACTCCAGAATTGGTCTTACCAATGCCTTGTACAATTTTAACATTACTTCCCTACTCCTATATTCAATGCTCTGATTTATAAAGGCCAGCACACCAAAGGCTTTCTTTACCACCCTATCTACATGCGATTCCACCTTCAGGGAACTATGCACAATTATTCCTAGATCCTCTGTTCCACAGCATTCCTCAATTCCCTACCATTTACCATGTACGTCCTATTTTGATTTGTCCTGCCAAGATGTAGCACTTCACACTTATCAGCATTAAACTCCATCTGCCATCTTTCAGCCCACTTTTCCAAATGGCCCAAATCTCTCTGTAGACTTTGAGAATCTACTTCATTATCCACAATACCACCTATCTTAGTATCATCTGCATACTTACTTATCCAATTTTCCACCCCATCAAGCTGATATATATATATGTGTATATGTATATATAATCTGTCCAAAATTGTAAAAAATATAAAGGCAGGAGATAAATAATCTTGAAATGCCTTAAGAAATGGACTCTAACTCTATCTATGATTCAAAAAACTTAAACATTGAAAATAATAATTCTGATAACTTTAGTATCAATATAAGAGTGCAAACATTGCAAATGTTACGTTATAATTGCATGTGGATACAAATTGCATTATCATATATGTTTATGAATCTACCAAACAAAGCACACCAAGAAGACCTGAAACGAAGGTAAACCTATAAGCATATCCTGCCGGCTTTAAGTTGTGTGTGTGTGTGAACATTGATGAAAATGTTGCAGTAGTAAGAGTCTCTGTGTCAATGAGACTGCTTATTACACACAAAAAAACCACATTGGGTTCAGTAAAAAACTGATGGTTATAGAGGAAATGTATTTCTAGATGGTTAAAAATTGGATACATTCTGTAGGAACTAGACACTGGTGGAAAATCACTCTGTTAATGAGGAAAATACATTCACAGGAATGGCACAGGATGAGCCACTCGAGCAAAGATGCAAGGCCGCAGGAGGCTGTAGATTACTGTTAAAGTAAAAAGGAACCAGTCATGGTGTCAGATTTAGACACGCAATGTTCGGTTCTCTATAATTGTTGCTTTGTCATGCCATAAAAAATATATATATCAATTGGTATTTGTGATAAACTTGCCTTTCAATGGAAAGGGCATTATTTTCATTTTTTATAATGTGAAATAATTTATCACATAACTTGAGGCAATGTTTGGGGAAAATGTGTTATTCGCTCGTTATTGTGTTAAATGAGCCGTACTGTCATATGGAATAAATTCTACGACACGAAAAACACAGAAAGCTTCAAACTCTTCACGTAGTCACTCACGTGACTCCGAAGTAAAATAGTAAGATTAAACGAGAACTTACCAGTTCGAAGTTTGATCGTTATTTTATGAGGAGTAACGATGAGTGATTACGTGCCCTCCACTCCCCACCCTCATAAAATAAATGATCATATGGTAGTTCTAAATCTATGATGAGCCTTACTATCTTACTCCGGCTATTTGTGTTCTGTGTTTTCATGCCACTGCTTTGAAGTATGCCGTTTCCAGCGCCAGGCAGGGTTCTTCACGTATTCCCTCATCGTTACTCCTCATAAAATAACGATCAAACTTCGAACTGGTAAGTTCTCGTTTAATCTTACTATTTCCCCTTCGTAAATCCATGCTCAATCGACTCCAGCATCTTCCTCACTACCGATGTCAGGCTAACTGGTCTATAATTCCCTGTTTTCTCTCTCTTAAAAAGTGGGGTTACATTAGCTACACTCCATTCCACAGGAACTGATCCAGAGTCAAGAGAACGTTGGAAAATGATCACCAATGCATCCATGATTTCTAGGGCCACCTCCTTGAGTACTCTGGGATGCAGACCATCAGACCCTGGGGATTTATATGCCTCCAGTCCCAACAGTTTACCCAACACCATATCCTGACTAATGTGGATTCCCTTCAGTTCCTCCCTCCCACTAGATCCTCGGTCCCCTAGTATTTCTGGGAAATTGTTTGAGTCTTCCTTGGTAAAGACAGAACCAAAGTACTCGTTTAACTGTTCTGCCATTTCCTTGTTTGCCATTATAAATTCCCCTGTCTGATTGTAAGGGACCTACATTTGTCTTCACTAATCTTTTCCTTTTTACATATCTAAAGAAGCTTTTAGAGTCAGTTTTTATATTCCCAGCAAGCTTTCTTTCATGCTCTTTTTCCCCCCTCTTAATCAACACCTTTGTCCTCCTCTTTTGAGTTCTAAATTTCTCCCAGTCCGGTGTGCTGCTTCCTTTGGCCAATTTATATGCCTCTTCCTTAGATTTTACACTATCCTTGATTTCCCTCGTTAGCCATGGTTGAGCCGCCTTCCCCGTTTTATTTTTTCACCAGACAGGGATGGACAATTTTTGGGGTTCATCCATGCGGTCTTTGAATCTTTGCCATTGCATCTCCACCGTCAACCCTTTAATTATAGTTTGCCACTTGTCCTAGCCAATTCCCGTCTCATGCCTTCAAAGTCTCCTTTCTTTATGTTCAGGACCTTAGTCTCTGATTTAACCGTGTCACTCTACATCCTAATGTAGAATTGCACCATATTATGGTCACTGTTGCCCAAGGGGCTCTGCACAACAAGATCGCCAACTAATCCTTCCTCATTACACAATACCCAGTCTAGGATGGCCTGTCCTCCAGTCAGTTCCTCTGCATATTGGTTTAAAAAACCATCCTGTGTACATTCCAGGAAATCCTCCTCCTCAGTGCTGCTACCAATTTGGTTGGCCCAATCTATATGTAGATTAAAGTCACCCATGATAACTGCTGTACCTTTGCTACACTCATACCTAATCTCCTGCTCGATGCTATCCCCAACCTCCCTGCTGCTGTCTGGTGGTCTGTATACAACTCCAACAAGTGATTTCTGCCCCTGGCTATTTCGCTGTTCTACCCATACTGATTCTACAGCATCCAAGCTAATGTCTCTCCGTGCTATTGCATCAATCTCTTCTTTAACCAGCAATGCTACCCCACCTCCTCTTCCTTTCTGTCTATCCTTCCTGAACATTGAATGCCCCTGCATGTTTAATCCTGCCACTTCGACTGCAAGTGTCGCCTGCCCCGACAGCTTGTTATTTGGCACGGATTTGGTGGGCTGAAGGGCCTGTTTCCATGTTGTATCTCTAAACTAATACAAGTGTTCCCCCAATGACTCACCACCCAGATTAATTTTGTCTTGCCGATCTCACGGCTACCGAAACTCTAATCCAGTTTTGTCACGTCAAGGCTCAACCTTGTGAAGGTCAGCCCCCTATCACCTCCTGACTCAAAGTTTAGCTTGGCCAAAGCTTGCTGTGCATGTTGTTGCGCTACCCAAGATAAACCAATACCAGTGCTAGAGTGGCGGAGCTGGTAGAGCCGTTGCCACACAGTGCCAGAGACCCAGGTTCGATCCTGACCTCGGTTGCTGCCTGTATGAAGTTTCCATGTTCTTCCTGTGATGGATAGGTTTCCTCCGGGCACTCTGGTTACCTCCCACATCCGAAAGATGTGTGGGGTTGTAGGTTAATTGGCTTCTTGTAAATTTTCCCTCGTGTAGGAAGTGGGATGACGTACAACCAGGATGAGCGGGTGATCCATGGTCCTTATGGACTCAGTGTGCTGGTCCTGTTTCCATGCTGTAATGCTCTATGTATCACTACCAAGGTCCTGCATGCCTATTCCCTTTAACCTTCCACAACACTTGCTAACATCAGTTTCTTGTCATCCCGTGTTCAAAATCAATGTTTATATTTGCTATTAGTTCCTATGTCCTGTCTATGATCCTCTTCCTTTCTGTGCATTCCTCATCTTGGAGAATGGATCAGCGGTGCACAAAGTCCTCCTTTGCAATGTTTATCTTGCACTTGTTTATCCTTCCTTCCTTCCTTCCTTTCCTGGTTTTGTATAAAATCCAACAGAGGTACAAGTCAGATGCTGTAGTCTGGAGCAAGAAGCAAACTGAGGGAGGAACTCAACGGGTCGAGCAGCATCCGTGGAAGCAAAGGGGCAGTCAGCAATTCTGGTCAAAACTGATCCAAAATGTTGACCATGCCTTTGCCTCCACAAGATGCTGCTCAACCCGTTGAATTCTGCAGCAATGGGTTTTTATTTGCATTGCTATAAAATCTTCTATTCTGTATCTTTCTGTGAGAGCAGCCAGACAGAGAGTTAAATGCTTTCTTGTTTAGTGTTTGATGCTTTCCCATGAGCATTCCAATCCCTTTGTTTTACATCTCTTAGTGAATAACATCATTATTGTTCATGATTGCTGGCTCTTTTCCCCACACAGCTCAAGTTGCCCATGCGGTCGTCCCGTTCTTCCAGCTTATTGCGATTTGATCTTTTGTGCACATTGGGGCATTGTCTCAGGATGAGTGGGGACAGGAGGTGGAGTTTGGTCCATTTAGGATTCAGTTGAGAAGAAATAATAAATCTTTAAAACTCTCTACTTCGGAGGTCAGTGGATCCATTGTCAGTGAGCTCTATTAGATTAGTCACCTGTGATTTTCCTTCATCAATCCAAGCTAACTCTGTTCAATCCCTTTCATAAGTTCATGTTATAAGAAAAGAGATAGGCCATTCATCCCATCAAGTTTACCCCGCTATTCAATCATGGCTGATCTATCTTTCCCTCTCAACCCCATTCTCCCGCCTTCTCCCCATAACCCCTGACACCTGTACTAACTCTTATTTTAGTGCTCTGCTGCTGCGTCCTTCATTATACATTCTAACATTATCCCTACTACTGATGTTAGGCTAATAGGCTGTTCCTTCTCTGCTTTATTTCTCTCTCTCTCTCTCTCTCTCCCCCTTCTTTCTTGCAGAGATGTCCCAGGCAATTTGGAGGACCCAGTCAAGACTCTATCTATAGAGTGAATGATAACGAATGCAATCACTATTTGTATAGCCACCTCTGTCAAAACTCTGGGATTAAGATCATTGTGTTCCTGGGATTTTTGCTTTCAGTGCAACTCTCTAGTACATTTTATTTCAAATAATGCTAATGTCCTTCTGTTTCTCATGTGTGTTAGGCCCTTGGCGCTGTTTTTTTGTGTGCTTCCTCCTGTCAAAAGGACGCAAAGTGGTTGTTTAATTGTTCTGCCATTTTTTCTTGCTATTGAGGGAGAGCAGCGTACGTTCACAAGGTTAATTCCCGGGATGGCGGGACTGTCATATGCTGAGAGAATGGAGCGGCTGGGCTTGTACACTCTGGAATTTAGAAGGATGAGAGGGAATCTTATTGAAACATATAAGATTATTAAGGGTTTGGACACGCTAGAGGTAGGAAACATGTTCCCGATGTTGGGGGAGTCCAGAACCAGGGGCCACAGTTTAAGAATAAGGAGTGAGCCATGTAGAACGGAGACGAGGAAACACTTTTTCACACAGTTGTGAGTCTGTGGAATTCTCTGCCTCAGAGGGCGGTGGAGGTCGGTTCTAAGGATACTTTAAAGAGAGAGCTAGATAGGGCTCTTAAAGATAGCGGAGTCAGGGGATATGAGGAGAAGCCAGGTACGGGGTACTGATTGGGGATGATCACCTATGATCACATTGAATGGTGGTGCTGGCTTAAAGGGCCGATTGGCCTACTCCTGCACCAATTGTCTATTATCTATTGAAGAAGGAATGTCTCGACCCGAAACGTCGCCTGAGTCTGAAGAAGGGTCTCGACCCGAAACGTCGCCTATCTCCTTCGCTCCTTAGATGCTGCTGCACCCGCTGAGTTTCTCCAGCTTTTTGTGTAACCCTGTCTATTATCTATTATCTATTTTCTTCTTCCTCTTTATAAATCCTCCTGTTTGTGTAAGGAAGTCACATTTTCCCTCACTAGGTTTCTATTTGAAAGTCATCCACAATGTCAAGCGGTTGCCAAAGCAAGAGAACCTGGTCAAAATAACAGCAGTAATTTGAATATTAAGCAAATGAAGACAGATGGCATTAGTTCAAGAAAGTGGCTCTGAGGTAAAAGAAAATCAGCCACAATCTTATTGAATGGCAAAGAGGCAGGAGGGACTGAACAGCCCATTGTTTCTCAAGACTGATTCCTCATTTAGAAATGTAACTGAGATGATTCTCGTGGGAATCGGTTGACTTTCAATGGACAAATTTCAAAGTTGCGTGACATCGGGTGGGAAGCTGATATTATTCAACTTGTAGAATCGAGGAACTGCAGTTGCTAGATGCTGCCTGATCTGCTGAGTTATTCCAGCACATTGTCTTTTTTAAAAATTTAGCCTGTACTCAATTTTTATTCCATTACGAGCTTTATTTTGGATAGTCAATAGTCAATTTTCTTCGTCACATGTACATATAAGTGCAGTCTTTGTCAAGACAGACGATATTTTTTGTGTAGGGAGATTAATCTCGCTGACGTGGTTTACACTAGAGAGATACATCAAAGGAAACATGACCTTTGGCCCGCCAAGTCTGCACTGACCAGTAATCACCTCGTACACTAGTGCTATCCTACACACTAGGTATAATTTTACTGAAGGCAATTAACCTACAAACCTGTACATCTTTGGAGTGTGGGAGGAAAACGGAGCAACCGGAGGACATCCACGCGATCACAGGGAGAACGTACAAACTCCGTACAGACAACACCCAGAGTCAGGATTGAACCACGGTCTCTGGCGCAGTGAGGCAGCAGATCTACCGCTGCGCCACCGTGCCGCACAGTGGTTACTAAATGTTATTTTGAGTAATGTTGAAAATGTGTTGGCATGGACAAAGCTGGGCTTCCTCTACATTAAATTTCTAGGATTCCTTGCATAATTTATCAAGCCATTTAGTCATTAGATAGAAAAACACTTTACATTAACCTTTAAGAAAAGCTGATGCTGGAAAATCGAAGGTAGACAAAAATGCTGGAGTAACTCAGCGGGTGAGGCAGCATCTATGGAGCGAAGAGAGAATGGGCAACGTTTCGGGTCGAAACCCTTCTTCAAAAACCCTCCTTTTTGTCTACCTTCGATTTAAACCAGCATCTGCAGTTCTTTCTTACACATTTTGAAGCACTTAAGATATTTCATAAAGAGATTATATTCTGTGACTTTTTTTTTGCAGCTTGGAATTATTTATCGAGATATTAAATTGGAGAACATTCTTCTTGACAGTAATGGGCATGTGGTTCTGACAGATTTTGGACTTAGTAAAGAGTTTCTCATAGATGAAGTAAGTATCCCTCTTTATTTTTTTGCAGCTGCATGTATAAGACACAATAGATATTTATATGTTAAGTCTTCTTCTTGCCTATGGCGTGCTCAGCTTAAAGTTGTTGGACAACTTGTTCTATTTGATCTTATTTGATTCTGCACGCCGGGTTGATTGCATTAGTCGAAACAGGGCGGACCACGTGAAGGTTGCAATCTCCCTGCCGTGTATGTTAAGTATAAGAATGGGAGAGCAGTATTTATTGATGATATCACTGTAATATTCAATGAAACTGTAATGAACTTACTGAACCATGTTCAAAAGCAGGCGGATGGCAAGCCTGTGGTTTGACAGGTATGCTACTCAAAGTTGTGCAATGCACTGAATGTCAAAAAGCTAGATCATTGTCTTACCCTGTATTTCGTACTCTGTTGATGATTTCACCGGCTCTTCAACTCAAGTAGGCATTTTATGCTGACAGCAAGAATCTTGTGCTTCTGTTCTTGGCCCTGTGAACTGAAATGCATACCTGTGAACTGCTTCCTCCTCATCGACAGAGCGGCACGGTGGCGCAGCTGGTAAAACCACTGCCTCACAGCGGCAGAGACCAAGGTTCCATCCTGACCTTCGGTGCCGTCGGTGTGGAGTTTGCCCTCCCTGTGACCACGTGGGTTTCGTCCGGCGCTCAGGTTTCCTCCACAGATGCTGCCTGATCTGCGTGTGTTACACCACCACTTCCAGCATCTACATCTCATTCTTATTGCCCTTTACGGATGTTAATCTTTCATTCGATCCAGTTTGGCCTTCATGCATCTTCAGGTCCTTTGAAATAGCATAGCGAGACACTTGGCCGTCATTTGCGCACCATTTACGCGACCTCCAAAAATGTGGTCGTTGCATTGTGACGCACGGGTAGCGTGTGGGTAACGCGGGACGGGCGCGTGGAGACGCGTGGAGGAGTGTGGAGTTGCGAGTGGTATCGTGTGGCACACCAGGATTTTGTTCTGCACGAAAACCTCGTGCGCAACCTGTGTGACGTATCGCTAAAGCATTAGCGTCGCACGCTGGCGTCCCGACATCTCGCGTGTATCGCGTGGTGACGCATGGTTACATCACCGTGTGTCACCAGACGGCATGATGACGTGTGATTTGCGCGCGATGTCGCGCCAACCTATTTTTCATATCACGTGTAAATGAGGCGCAAATGACGGCCAAGTGGGACAGGCCCTATAATTTCCCACATTGTCACGAGTGAACTAAATATTGAAGTAGTAGTTGTGGGTTCAACACGTGAAAACACTGTTGACATGAGGTTTATTTTTCCAGTCACAGTCCATGTTTATGTAAATACTATCGCCACATGTAAATTGTATACACAAGAGCATCTGGCTTCTGTGCCGTTAAATGTCAAATGTGTATTTTAATATTTTACTAGGATGCTAAGCTACTAACTCAGATTCGGCAGTGAGGTAGTATATTTTAATTGGAAGGAGTATTGGTTAACAAAATTAAAATGTTATTGTTTTTACTGTCACGTCCAGTGGAAAAAACTAGGCACACTATTTTGCAACAATTTGATATTTAGAACATATCACCGTAATATTGTTTTTAATTAAAATTACTTACTGGTGTGGATTAGTATAGTCAAATTATTAGTTTGTACATGCAAAGCCTGTGCAGCCAAGACATTTTATTTGTATCAAATGTGCTTGTCCGACTGCCAAGCACTCTTTCCTCACATATTTGTATAAGCTATATATGTCCTGCATGTGTACCACTGAAAGTGGAAAGTTAAAAAAATAATTTTAACGAGGATAAAAATGTTCCCGATGTTTACAATTGTTAGTTCTTGTTGCTATTGTGGGAGATTTACTTATATCTTTTCCTCAAGACTAAGCTGATGCATAGCCTGGCTTGTGATTGGGATTGTGCGGAGTAACGTTAGGAGGGGTAAACGTTGTGAAGGCTGCAGGCCTGTCGGGGGGAAGCCGCCCAGCTCGGCCCCTGCTCGTCTCCTGAAGACCAGAGTATCAAAGAGGAGGGAGCTGGTGACGGCGGTCCTGAGGAACAAGGCGAGTGGAATAGTGAAACAGGATGTTGCCTTCTGCGCCCTCAAGGTCGGCTGCGGGACCCGCCCCCCCGAGGACACATAGGTGGCCGGGCGAGGAAAGGAACGTCAGTACGCTGAACAATCTAGGGACCCGCCTGGACCGGGGTGGGCAAATCTGGCTACGCGAAAAGTAGTTTCACTGTGCTGTGCACTATTGAACTACTGAGGTACTGTCTGCCCCTGTAACAACAGATGGGCAGAAAGGAGGTTTAAGTCAAGTTAAGTCAAGTTTATTCGTCACATACACATACGGGATGTGCAGTGAAATGAAAAGTGGCAGTGCCTGCGGACTTTGTGCAACGAACAAACAAACAAACAACCAACAAACTACAAACAGAATCACATGTTCTTTTTCATATTAAATATTGTGGGCGGTATTGTGGTACAGTAAGTTAGTAGAGTTAGTCCCTGGTGAGATAGGAGTTTACAGTCCGAATGGTCTCTGGGAAGAAACTCCTTCTCATCCTCTCCGTTCTCACAGCATGGCAACGGAGGCGTTTGCCTGACCGTAGCAGCTGGAACAGTCCGTTGCAGGGGTGGAAGGGGTCTCCCATGATCTTATTGGCTCTGGAGTTGCACCTCCTGATGTATAGTTCCTGCAGAGGGGCGAGAGAAGTTCCCATAGTGCGTTCGGCCGAACGCACTACTCTCTGCAGAGCCTTCTTGTCCTGGGCAGAGCAGTTCCCAAACCAAATTGTAATATTTCCGGACAAGATGCTTTCCACAGCCGCTGAGTAGAAGCACTGGAGGATCCTCGGAGACACTCTGAATTTCCTCAATTGCCTGAGGTGGTAAAGGCGCTGCCTTGCCTTACTCACGAGTGCTGCAGCGTGCGATGTCCATGTCATATCCTCAGAGATGTGGACTCCCAGGTATTTAAAACAGCTCACCCTATCCATACATGTCCCATGTCCATACATCGCCCGGCGCGGCCTCAATGGACATGGGACTTAACACCGCCCGCCTGGGGCTTCGACATCGGGAGAGAGATGGTGCGGGGGAGAGAGAAGAACTTTGCCTTCCATCACAGTGAGGAGGGATCCACTGTGATGGATGTTTGTGTGAATTCAATTGTTTGCGTGTTTTTTTATGAATTGTTCTGTTTGTTTGTTTGTATGGCTTGTAGAAACGGAGTTTCGTTCGAGCCTCTCTGAGGTTCGAATGACAAGTAATAAAATCAAATCAAATCCACAGTATCCCCATTTATCCTCAATGGTGTGTACGTCCTCGGATGATGTGCCCTTGTAAAGTCCACGATCAGCTCCTTCGTTTTTTTGATGTTCAAGAGGAGGCTGTTGTCTTGACACCAGAGTGCCAGATCAGCCACCTCCTCCCGGTAGGCCTTCTCATCGTTGTCTGAGATCAGGCCCACCAACACGGTGTCATCAGCAAACTTGATTATCGAGTTGGAGCTGAACCTAGCCACACAGTCAAGTGTGTACAGAGAGTACAATAGGGGGCTGAGGACGCAACCCTAGGGGGATCCTGTGCTCAGGGTGATGGACTTCGATGTATTCCCTCCCTTATTGACTACCTGGGGCCTGGCGGTGAGAACGTCCAGGACCCAGGCACACAGGGGAGTGTTGAGCCCTAAATCCAGTAGCTTCGCGGCCAGTCTGGTGGGGACTATCGTGTTGAAGGCTGAACTGAAGTCTATGAACAGCATCCTCACGTAGCCCCCCTTCTGGCTGTCAAGATGGGAGAGAGCGGTGTGCAAAACCTGGGAGACAGCATCGTCCGTGGATCTGTTCGGACGGTATGCAAATTGTAACGGGTCCATGTTGCGAGGGTGGAAGGCGCAGATGTGTTTCTTCACCAGCGTCTCAAAGCATTTCATGACTACCGAGGTGAGGGCCACCGGACGGTAGTCATTCAGACAGGCTGAAGAGGCATTCTTTGGTACAGGTACAATGGTGAATTTCTTGAAGCAGGCAGGGACTATGGACTTGTCCAGGGAGAGGTTGAATATTGTAGTGAGCACCGGAGCTAGCTGCTTAGCACAGGACGCAAGTACTCGCCCCGAGATGCCATCATGGCCTGCAGCTTTCCTCGTGTGCACCCGTGTCAGAGCCCTGTGATTCGGAGGGCAATAGGTGAAGGATTGCCATAATCAGTTGGGCTTGCGTGAGAGTTGGGATTGAGAGTGGGGCATTGGTGGGTTCCTGAAGTTTAAAGCACTCCTATCTCTGAGAGAATGTTAAAGCCGTCATTATCATCAGCCTTTTGATTTACTGCAATTTTTCCTATCTCCGGAAAGTCTGCAGTGGCAGTTATTTTCATGTGGACTTCCAATGGACATCTAGTGCACTGTCGAATCTTGATGCAAATAAATGTAATTGGAAATCTCCCATCCTGAGAGTGGCCGTGCCATGAAGTGTCTCCCTTTTCATATTTTAAACATTGTAAGAGGGAGTTAACATCTAGAAGGCCGTGCATTTTTGTTTCTTCGCTAAAGAGTTATCTTCACGTGATCAACATAATTACTTATTCAGAGATGCAAAAGACTGCCGATGCTGGAATCTGGGGCAAAATACACACTGCTGGGGGAACATAGTGGGTCAGGTAGCATCTATGGAGGGAAATGGACAGTTGATATTTCGGCTTGGGACCCTTCTGCGAGACAACCAGTCCAGAGTTAATCTGGGAGTTAACTACAGGCTTGTCCTGACACCATGTCACTAATGTGTAGGAAGGAACGGCAGATGCTGGTTTATACTGAAGACAGACACAAAATGCAGGAGTAACTCAGCGGGACAGCAGCATCTCTTCTATCTATCCAGAGATGCTGCCTGTCCCACTGAGTTACTCCAGCATTTTGTGTCTATCTATCATGTTACTAAGTTCTCTCGCTCTCTCCTTCCGGTACTCTGTCACATCATTGTTCGTGATTCTGCCCACCATAGAGGTGTCGTCTGCAAACTTGTAGATGGAATTAGAGCTGAATTTGGCCACATAGTCGAGCTTAGTTTTGTTTTGTTTTGTTTTGGCACAGTCTTACTTTTCACTGTCTGTGTAGAATTGTATAATGTATAATTCACGTTTTGTGTGTTGACTACAATGCTGCCGCAAGCAAGATTCTCATTGTACCACACTGTACTTGCGAGTATGACAGTAAACGTGACTTTTGACTTGATTTAAGTCATGGTTGTCAGGACAGGACGCCTAACATGGACTTGCTGTTCTCTCCACCAGTTTGGGATTAAGATTGTTGTCCGTTTGGGTCAGTTTTTGGGCCATAATCAGTTTGGGGATTCAGTGATAATGATGTCCACAGGCATGAATAATGTGGAGATTCTACAGTAACATTCGTCAAGGGAAGAGAACAGTTCAACAAATGGCTGGCTGCCTGAGATGCGTGACTCTTGTTAAACTTCACGATAAAAAGCAGCTTACTATCTGGTTCATGACTGAACAACAGGAAGTTGCTGTAGATGATGAACCAGATATGGACTGAGTTTGTGACAGAAAGTTAATGCTCAACTCAAATGACATGAGGAAATGGATCAGAGCCATTTATGTCCATATATATTTACTTACAATTAGTTGGAAACAAAAAAAACTGCAGATGCTGGAATCTTCAGCTTTTAAGTGACTCAGTGGGTCAGGCAGCATCTATGGGAGGAATGTACAGGCGACGTTTTAGATTGGGAGTCTGAAGAACTGTCTGACCCGAAACGTTGCCAGTCTATTCCTTCCACAGGTGCTGTCTGACCTGCTACTTCAGTTATTTTTGTTGTAATCCAAAGCTAGCTGATACTTTCATATCTCACAGTTCAAGCCTTGTTTTTCCCTCTCTATTCCACTTTAGTTTAATGTATTATTGTCATATGTACTGATGTACAATGAAAAGCTTTTTTCATTTTTCTACTTGCACTTCTTCCAGAGAGATCAACTCTATGTGTGGATGGGGCAACTTGGTTGGCATGGGCAGACTGGGCTGAAGAGCTTATTTCCATGATTCTATGACAATAAGTGTGATTAAACATGTATTTACCCTCCCTCTCAGTTGGTACCACGGCACATAAGGTCATCATCGATAAGCGCAGAATTAGGCCATTCGGCCCATCAAGTCTACTCTGCCATTCAATCATGGCTGATCTATCTCTCCAACCCCATTCTCCTGCCTTCTCCCCATAACCCCTGACACCCATACTAATCAGTAATCTATCTATCTCTGCCTTGAAAAAAATGTCCATTGACTTAGCCTCCACAGCCTTCTGTGGCAAAGAATTCCACAGAATCACCACCCTCTGACTAAAGAAATTCTTCCTCGCCTTCCTAAAGGAACGTCTGAGGCTATGACCTCTCGTCCTAGACTCTTCCACTAGTGGAAACATCCTCTCCACATCCACTCTATCCATGCCTTTCACAATTCGGTATGTTTCAATGAGGTCCCCCCTCATTCTTCTAAACTCCAGTGAGTACAGGCCCAGTGCCGTCAAAAGCTCATCATATGTTAACCCACTCATTCCTGGGATCCTTCTTATAAACCTCCTCTGGACCCTCTCCATAGCTAGCACATCCTTCCTCCGATATGTTGCCCAAAACTGCTCGTAAATGTGGCCTGGCCAGCACCTTATGGACCTTCAGCAATACATCCCTGTTTTTCTATTCTCCTTCTTGAAATAAATGCTAGCATTGCGTTATGTCGTTTAATTTTTCTTGGTCTCACTACATCAGAAGACCTCTTGTTCCCTTCCTGCTAAGCTCCCTTGCAGTTCCTGCAACTAAAAATGTGATTAATTCCTAACTCTTCCAATTTCCAATACAATGTCATTGATAACACATCAGTTTTTCTCTCCACAGAAGCTAACCGACCTGAGCATTTCCACCATCCGGGTTTCATTTTATTTTAATTGTTGTTCAATAGTTTACATAAAACCTAATTCATCTTTCTTTTCTCTTAATTCAGTCTTGTGTTTCCCTCTCTATTTGGAACCAAATTCTGAAGTAGGGTCTCGACCCGATACACCACCCATTCCTTCACTCCAGAGATGCTGCCTGTCCTGCTGAGTTACTCCAGCATTGTGTGTATATCTTCGGTGTAAACCAGCATCCGCAGTTCCTCCCTACTACTCACCCACTTTAAATTTCAATTCCTTGTACTGTATATTTCACAATCCTTCATTCTGACTTGTTAAATTACTTTCCCCACTGGCTCAGACACGAGGTGTTTGGTTAAACCTGCTGTGGTGTTATCAGCTTGTACTGTCAGCAATTAGAGGTGCAAAATGTTTATGCAAGACATTTCATCAAATGGCAAGCAGGAAGTAAACGATTTAATTTGAGCTTTAGACTGCTTAATAGGTGTCACCCGAGACCCATTTAAAAGCCCCTGGTTTTTCGAATCATTAGGACATGTTGCCCATTGATTCATCCCAATTACAACTCTTTGCATGCGGTGGTGTAACATTTCATTTCTGATTGATCTGCCCAGCTCCAGTGCAAACCATTCACAATATTCTTGATTCTTAGTACAATTTCTATTTTAGTCTCAATGCCACATTTTGGTATCTTGCAGCTGTTTTCAGCATTGAATTTATATATGGGCAAGATTACTTATAAACGCAGTTATAAAGCAGGTAAACAAAAATGCTGGAGAAACTCAGCGGGTGAGGCAGCATCTATGGAGCGAAGGAATAGGTGACGTTTCGGGTCGAGACCCTTCTTCAGTTATAAAGCAATGACCTTTTCATCCCCATATCGGACACTTTGCTTACTTCCTGCTTGCCATTTGATGAAATGTCTTTAACTTGTATAAGCATTTTGCACCTCTAATTGCTGACAGTACAAACTGATAACACCACAGCAGGTTTAACCAAGCATCTCGTGTCTGAGCCAGTGGGGAAAGTAATTTAACAAGTCAGAAAGAAGGATTGTGAAATCGTATCTATTGAGAGATAAGTCACAAGTGCTAGAGTAACTTAGTGGGTCAGGCGACTTCTACGCAGGGAATGGATGACGTTTTGGGTCAGGACTCTTCTTCAGATTTTGTGTCTTGCTCAAGATTCCAGCATTTTGCAGTTCTTTGTGTCTTCCTTCAATGGTATTTTCTATTCTTAAATTTGTAACCAGTGCCTTAGTTTGTGTCAGCCATTGTGTTCTCATGTCTGATTGAGAAAGCTGACAGTTCAAAATTCACTGGAGACCCAAGCACATGATCTAAGACAGGGCTGCCAACTCTCACGCTTTGAGCGAGAGACTCACTCAGTTCGAGAAATTCTCACGCCCTCACGCTGATCACAAATTTCTCACGTTCTGTCGTGAGAAGTTCTGTGATCAACGAAAATTTCAAAACTCAGATAAACTGCATGGGCCGCGGGTGTTCGAGAGCCGGGACTGAGGGAGGGATGGAAGCAGAACAGATGCGGGTTGCCGGCGCTGGCGGGTGTTTGCGGGCTGGCGAGTTGCTCGCTGCAGCTCCGGCCATGGTGCAGCTTCAGTTCAAGAGTCCCGGACCGTCGGAGGCATCGGAAGCGTTGCTCCGCTGCCGTGAGTGTCTCTGTGCCGAAGGGACAGAGACTCTCAAAGGGAGGCAGAGAGAGAGATGGGAAGGAGAGAGGGGAGTGACAGAGGGGGAGAGAATGGGGAGAGAGAAGAGGGGGGTGGGGAGGGAGAAGGGAGGGAGAGAGAGAGTAGGGAAGAGAGATAGGGAGAGGGAGGGGGAGAGAGAAGGGGAAAGAGGAAGAGAGAGAGAGGAGGGAGGGGGAAGAGAGAGAGAGGGGGAAAGAGAGAAGGGGGAAAGAGAGAAACGGGGGAAGAGAGGAGGGGGCAAAGAGAAAGAGGAGATAGAGACAGAGGAGAAAGAGAGGAGAGAGTAAGGGGGAGAGAGCAAGGGGGAGAGTGAGGTGGGAGGGAGAGGTGAGAGAGGGAGAGGGGAGAGAGTGAGAGGGAGCGAGAGAGAGGGGGGGAGAGGGGAGAGAGAGGGCGGGAGAGAGGGGGAGAGCCCCTGGTTCCGGACTCCCCCAACATCGGGAACATGTTTCCTGCCTCTAGCGTGTCCAAGCCCTTAACAAATGGTAACAGAATACTGAGTGAGTATAATTTTATGGATGAGAAATTGTGTTCAACCAATTGATGACTTCTTTGACAAAGTAACTGACATGTTAGATAACAAGGAAGCCAATGAATGTAGCAAACTTCGTTATCCATAATTTGGTCTGTGAAGTGGCCCATAAAGGATTACTGCATTAGATAAGCACCTGTGGGCTTGAACGTAATAGGTTAAGTCCAGGGGGTCAGATATGGGGCTTTATGTGTGGGCCAGATATATTGTCAGTGCAAAGGGGCTAGGAGCAAGGCCAAGTGTGCATCCAGAGTCAAGGTCTGGAATAGTACTAGGTGTGCAGTCAAAGCTTTGACCAGGGGAGTGTTCAGCACTGGGAACCTAAGCAGGTAAGCAGCTATGATCAGGGTAGAACGGGGTAAGGCTGGATTCTGGGACAGGAATGAGAGAAGGTATGCAACTGGAGTCAGGGCCAGGAGTAGTACCAGGTGTGCTGTGAGACCCAGGTTGGTCAGCATGGGCCAGGTGTTTGATTATAACCTGATATCCATACATGGATACACTACTATGCACCATATTGCACAATTTCAAACTGAAGATTGCGGAAGTTCCGTACCAATGGGAGGAGGGGGCAAGATTTTTGCTCGAGGGAAGAAATGATTTCCTCTAGTCAGTGGCTTGGTAACCAGTGATCAGAATTTAACATCTAATATCATTACCAAAGGATCTTTAGAATGACTATTTTTTAATATTTGATTACTTTAACTAAAACGGTAATGAAAGCAAAATCGTAGAATTATAGAAAATTTACAATGCAGAAAATCCATTCAGGCCATCATATCCACCTCAGTCAAAAATGACTTCCTGAACTAACCCCACGACCAGCGGTGGGTCTGTAGACCTGCAGTCTGGTACAATCCAAATACTGTTTATAGACAATAGGTCAGGAGTAGGCCATTCGGCCCTTCGAGCCAGTACCGCCATTCAATGTGATCATGGCTGATCATCCACAATCAGTACCCCGTTCCTGCCTTCTCCCCACATCCCCTGACTCCGCTATCTTTATGAGCCCTATCCAGTTCTCTCTTGAAAGCATCCAGAGAACCTGCCTCCACCACCCTCTGAGGCAGAGAATTTCACACACTCACAACTCTCTGTGAGAAAAAGTGTTTCCTCGTCTCCGTTCTAAATGGTTTACCCCATATTCTTAAACTGTTCCCAACATCGGGAACATGTTTCCTGCCTCCAGCGTGTCCAAACCCTTAACAATCTTATATGTTTCAATAAGATCCTCTCTCATCCTTCTAAACTCCAGAGTATACAAGCCCAGCTGCTCCATTCTCTCAGCATATGACAGACCCGCCATCCCGGGAATTAACCTTGTAAACCTACGCTGCACTCTCTCCATAGCAAGAATGTCCTTCCTCAAATTAGGGGATCAAAACTGCACACAATACTCCAGGTGTGGTCTCAACTGCAGAAGGACCTCTTTGCTCCTATACTCGACTCATCTTGTTATAAATGGCCAACATGCCATTCGCTTTCTTCACTGCCTGCTGTACCTGCATGCTTACTTTCATAGACTGATGAACAAGGACCCCCAGATCCTGCTGTACTTCCCCTTAAGATGTGGAAATCTTTCCTGCCTCTACCAACCTTTCATGCATTAATTCTGGGCTCCCATCACTCTCTGGAGTAAAAGAGACCATTATTAAATACTCTATAATTACATCCATCCCACAGAAGTAATTCCCCCAGCTTCCTCTTATCCATAGATTGCAACTCCAGTTTATCCAATCTTTCATGGCTATAATTTTTAAGTCCCAAAGTCCTCCTAAATCTGTCCATTAATCACATCTCTCATATAATGTGAAGTCAAGCACTGTACCTATCAATCAAGCTGTGGTCCAAGCAGAGCTGCATAAAGTTTATCCTAGCCTCCCTTCTCTTGTGTTCCATCCCTCATTAATAGAGAAAAGTATTTGTTCAGAAAATAAAGCATTTTGCAAAAAAATGTATGGAAGTGCTTAAAAAGGATATTAGGAAGGCAAAGAGGGGGTCACAAGGTATCACTGACAGTCAGAATTATGGTTAATCTGAAGGCATTCCATGAGTATATATATTATACACCTACACACCTGTGTTCCTACGCAGTGCCCTTGTCACCCTAAAGAGCTCTACTCTTTCTCTGGTTATTTTTTTAAGGGCATTCTGTGTAGGAGCCAGAAAGTCTTCGCGTGGTTCTAAATCCATAATTTGTATCGGTATTCAGAAAGGACTTTGCAGATGGAGAATTTAACAAAAGGAAAGTTTAATGCAAGCCTCAATAAGTAAAGATGAGGTACTCGATGCAGTTCTGGGCAGCGTGTTATGGGAAGGATGTGATGGTTCTTGAGGGGGTGCACTGTGAATGTTTTTTTCCCCTCCACTACTCACTATCCTCCCATTTAATGTGTCTTCTGTAGTCTTCTTCCATCTCATTCCAATGCATCACCCTGCTCATCTTCAGTTTTCACCTTTGTGCCTTGTGATGAAACCATTTACATCTTTTCAATTTGCTGACTACCACACAGCAAATGTTGTATCATCTGCAATCTTGAACATGCTCGACCCACTCTTGGCCACATCCTCCCCAACTGAAGATAGACACAAAATGCTGGAGTGTCTCAGCAGGAGAGGCAGCATCTCTGGAGAGAAGGAATGGGTGACGTTTCGGATCGGGACCCTTACTTCAGATGGAACTAACTGGGTTGTGGAATATAACATTCTGGGACTGGGAGCAGCAATAGACAATCCTTCATAGTGGCCATCTTTCCTGTCTGCTTCTGTGATCTCTTGTGTGGTTAGCCGAAACATTCTAGCTTTAATTCGGGGAAAAGCACAGTCTATTTTCAGTAATAGTCAGAGACCCACAGATAAATCAGCTTTGACAGTCTTGTGTTCAAAGAAAAGTGCTTCTGATTAATTCTGAACAGATGTGCCAATATGATATGTGACGGCACTGAATCTAGGACTGAATCGTGTACTAAAGCGTCTAATTGCATCTGTCATCGCAAAGGAGATGCTGCCAATACGGCAGAAAAGGGGGTGGTAGTTGGGTAGGATAAAAAATAGACGAGACAATGGCACAGGTTTAGGATTATTATTGTCATGTGCACTAAGATACAGTGAAAAGTAACAGTTGAACAGTCACCCCATCTAATGAGTGCACCTCAGTTTTCGGTAGGGATGGGAAGAAATTGTAGCATCTCTGCTGCATCACAGTGGGGTAAAGTTCCCTGGATGTTAGAATGTCTAAAGCTTTTGTCCCACTTTCACGACCTAATTCACGTCCTCTGCCGAGTTTGCCCTTGACTCGTACCCGCAGCATGGTCATAGGAGGTCGTAGCAGGCCGTGATGCTTGTCGTAGATACTCGTGTCATCAAGTAGGTCGGGGAGTTTTTTCTAACCTGATGAAAAATGTCCACGAGCAAAAAAGGTTGTGAATTAGGTTGTGAAAGTGGGACAGGCCCTTAACATTCTAACATGTTAGGATGTCTCTTCTATACCCCGCAACTCTGCTTTCACTCCCCATCCCCCCCCCCCCCCCCCCCCCCCCCACCCCACGTGTAACAAGGGCACAGTTCCCCTTGTCCTTACCTTCCACCCTACCAGCCGTCACATACAACAGATAATCCTCTGACATTTTTGCCACCTCCAATGGGATCCCACCACGGGCCACATCTTCTCATCTCCTCCCCTTTCGGCTTTCCACAGAGACCGCTCCCCGGTCAATTTGTCCTTTCCTACCCAAACACCCCCCCCCCGGTACCTTCCCTTGCAACCAAATGTTACACTTGTCGCTTTACCTCCCCCCTTAACTCCATCCAAGGACCCAGGCAGTCTTTCCAGGTGCGGCAGAGGTTCACCTGCACCTCCTCCAACCTCATCTATTGCATCCGCTGCTCTAGGTGTCAGCTGCTCTACATCGGTAAGACCAAGCGTAGGCTTGGCGATCGCTTCGCCCAACACCTTCGCTCAGTTCGCTATAACCAACCTGATCTCCTGGTGGCTCAGCACTTCAACTCCCCCTCCCATTCCGAATCTGACCTTTCTATCATGGAGGTAGACAAAAATGCTGGAGAAACTCAGCGGGTTAGGCAGCATCTATGGAGCGAAGGAAATAGGCGACGTTTCGGGTCGAGACCCTTCTTCAGAAGAACTTACCTTTGATTTTCCAGCATCTGCAGTTCCTTCTTAAACATTTCTGTCCTGGACCTCCTCTATGGCCTGAGTGAGTCCCACTGTAAATTGGAGGAGCAGCACCTCATATTTCGCTTGGGTAGTTTACACCCCAGCGATATGAAGATTGACTTCTCAAATTTCAGGTAGTCCTTGCTTTCTCCCTCTTTCCCCTCCCCTTCCCAGCTGTCCCACAGCCCACTGTCTCCGCCTCTTCCTTTTTTCTTCCCACCCCCACCTCAGTCTGAAGAAGGGTCTCGATCCAAAACGTCGCCTTTTCTTTCGCTCCATAGATGCTGCCTCACCCACTGTGTTTCTCCAGCATTTTTATCTACCTTGGATGTTAGAAGCGTCCACGTGGCGGGGATGGAAACTGAGCTAATTCTGCTACCACCATCATCTACTGTGTCAAGTGATGGCTCCCACTGATTGTCGCTGGAAACTTGCGTCCTTTTCATGACATGCGATGACATCGAGGCCAACATCTGTAACAAGATGGACACGGAAAGAAGACCTGGATGTTTTGCTCCACGAGGTGGTCACACCTCTTCGATTAAATAAGTACTGTACAATTGATCAGTCAAGAGACTGAAGAAGGGTCTCGACCCGAAATGTCACCCATTCCTTCTCTCCAGAGATGCTACCTGTCCCGCTGAGTTACTCCAGCATTTTGTGAGGGAGTGAGGCAGATATGGGAATCCAGAATGTTGGAGGAGTCTGGGTCCTTGCACCTTGCCAATAGGTAAAACCTTTGCAGCTGTGTGGATGAGAATCTTAGGAGGGGGATCTAGATTACTTCAGGCATTTTATAAGTAGTGCAATAGGCACAAGCTGGATTAGACATTTTGACAGTAGTATAGATCAGAAGGAGAGAGAAAGGGCCAGAGGGGGACCCACTGAGTTCCTGAAGCAGATTGTTTGTTGCTCCAGATTCCAGCAACTACAGTCTTGTGTCTCCTTTTAACTCTGTTAGACTCATAGAGTGTAACAGGCCCTTCGGCCCAACTTGCCCACACCGGCCAACAAGTCCCAGCTACACGAGTCTCACCTGCTCGCGTTTTGTCCATATTCCTCCAAACCTGTCCTATCTATTACCTGTTCAAATGTTTCTTAAACGTTGAGATAGTCCCAGCCTCAACTACCTCCTCTGGCAGCTTGTTCCATAACCCACCACCCTTTGTGTGAAAAAGTTACCCCTCAGATTCCAATTAAATCTTTTTCCCTTCACCTTAAGCCTACGTTGTTTTTGAATTTTGTTGCTCCGTGTCAGTGTGTCATGTCGCTAGGGCCATATGAAGTCCCGACTGCCAAAAGACTCACATTGTCAGTGACGTGGGTTCATTCCTGACTTCGGATGCTGTCTGTTTGCAGTTTGCGTGTTCCCCCTATTCTCCCCTTCATGCCCCGGTTTCTTCCCACATCCCAAAGATGTGTGGGTTTGTAGGTTTTAAAGAAGGAACTGCAGATGCTGGAAAATCGAGGGTACAGAAAATGCTGGAGAAACTCAGCGGGAGCAGCAGCATCTGTTGGGCGAAGGAGATAGGCAACGTAATGTGATGGCAATGTGTCTGAAGAAGGGTTTCGGCCCGAAACGTTGCCTATCTCCTTCGCTCCATAGATGCTGCTGCACCCGCTGAGTTTCTCCAGCATTTTGTGTACCCTGGGTTTGTAGGTTAATTCTTATATGAAATTCCGCCTAATATGAAGGGAGTGGATGAGGAAATGGGATAACGTAGAATTAGTATGAACTGGTGATTGATAACTGGTCGAACTTGGTGGGCCAAAGGGCCCATTTCCATGTTGTACCTGTAAATAGACAATAGACAGACAATTGGTGCAGGAGGAGGCCATTTGGCCCATCGAGCCAGCACCGCCATTCAGTGTGAACCACAATCAGTACCCCGTTCCTGCCTTCTCCCCATATCCCTTGACTCCGCTATCTTTAAGACCTCTATCTAACTCTCTCTTGAAAGCATCCATCAAATTGGCCATCACTGCCTTCTGAGGCAGAGAATGCCACAGATTCACAACTCTCTGGGTAAAAGGTTTATCCACATCTCCGTTCTAAATAGCCTCAATACAGTTTTTGATTTATGCCTTCATCCCAGCAGGTTAGGCCATCATTTGTGTTTTTTTTAAGATTATAGAGCCTGTCTATATATATATATATATATATATATATATATATATATATATATATATATATATTTGCAAGACACAATGTGGATGACAGAATAAATCTATCACTTTGTTAACTGAATCTAGCCATTGTCAATTAAATTACTACTGAAACAACTGCAGAGTGCACCATGGAAAGGAAAACAGTAGTGGATTGAGTGAGCCCTGGGGTTGCTTGTTAGAAAGATTGAAGTGTCGAGGAGAATCAGCAGCTTTATTGATTGAAGGGAGTGGACAGCAGTTGTGTGAAGAAACCCAATAAATTATCGAGGCTTACAATGTTTCGGTTTCATGCGGTCACAGTGGCATAGCGGTAGAGTTACTGCCTCACAGCAAAATGCAGTGCCAGAGACCCGGGTTCCATCCCGACTACGGGCTGCAGTCTGCACATTCTCCCCGTGATCTGCGTAGGCTTTCGATTTCCTCCCACACTCCAAAGACGTACAGGTTTGTAGGTTAATTGGCTTGATAAAATGTTAAATTGACCAAGTTGGCGATATGCAGAGTACAGCCCTGCCGACTACAAAATTCAGAAGGTTTCATTGTACTATAAAACGGAGCAGGCAATTTCTCTGAAATGTGTTGAGCCTCATTTAATACTTACGTCACTGAAGGTTTGGATTTGTAGGACTCGGTGTTGAGTCTGGAAGGCCTGAAGACCTACTTGAGCTCCCTGATCATCAGAAACAATAGCTGAAGAAATAGCTCCTTGAAGTGGGAACAAATCTGCTGCCCACAAGTGGGCGGCAGATTAGTTCCCACTTCAAGGAGATGATTGGCCTAGTATTGAGTTAAATGAGAATCTTCTCTCTTCCCCCCCCCCCCCCCCCCCCCCCCCACCCCTCTGTCTGATTTACCGGATGCACTTGTGTGGCATCCGTGACAGTGGATTTCATTCCTTCCATCAAAGGTGATCTGCCTGCAAGACTGCGTGTGTTGTCAACAACTGCAACTTGTCAACACTAGATTACGTTCGGCCAAAGGACCTGCGTGTTGTGATCTGACCACTGACCTCTTCAGGAGAATGGACCCATAGCCATCGAAGATCCAACGTCTCGGCTTCTGCTACCACGTGCTGGGTGAACAGTCCCAGTTTGTTCCTTTCCCCTTCTCCTATCATTAATTTTTTAATATCTTTCTGGTTGAGTGCATCAATCGCTACCTGTTTATCCTCCCCCCTTTAAATCAACCCAGATCAAAGTATCCATATGAGTTGTTGTATTACTGTATAGTCCCCAGCATTATTTTGTAAATAATAATATGAGAGAGCTTCTGCTTGCCTTTCCTTATCAGTGGCCATACATATTTACATAGCTACAAACCACAGATGGCTCAAATAATATATGTAATGAAGACATATTCTCTCTGACTGCACCCAACTGTATAGTAACCAGTTTAAGGTCAGTTTAAAACAATCTATAAGCCCTGCCTTTGAAATGTAACAGGCCTCTTGTCTCTCCGTGTGACCTAATTACTAAATTATCTAAATTTCTTATCAACAAGCACCCTGAGCTTATTGATTTACGTTGGCACCTGATTCAAGAGCACACTGACTTTAAAATTCTTGACGTTGCTTCAAATCCCTTGGCCTCACCTCGCCCAATCTCCATATACTTCTTCACCCCTACAAGCCTCTGTCTATAAAGACCGTACAGATTTGAACATAAATTGCCATTTCTGTCTCAAAACCTCCAACCTCCAGCGCCCATTGCTGACCTCCAAGGCGGATGATCTCCACAAATACTCTCCATCCCAAAACTCGCCAATAGTGCACCCAAACCTTTGTTTAAGAAATAACTGCAGATGCTGGAAAAATCGAAGGTAGGCAAAAATGTTGGAGAAACTCATCGGTTGAGGCAGCATCTATGGAGCGACGGAATAGGTGACGTTTCAGGTTGAGACCCTTCTTCAGACTTATGTGGGGTGGGGGGCGGGAAGAAGAAAGGAAGAGGCGGAGACAGTAGACTGTGGGAGAGCTGGGAAGGGGAGGGGAAGGAGGGAGAAAGCAAGGACTACCTGAAATTGGAGAAGTCAATGTTCATACAGCTGGGGTGTAAATTGCCCAAGTGAAATATGAGGTGCTGCTCCTCCAATTTACAGTGGGACTCACTCTGGCCATTGAGGAGGCCCAGGACAGAAAGGTCGGATTCGGAATAGGAGGGGGAGTTGAAGTGGTGAGCCACCTGGGAGATCAGGTTGGTTAATGCGAACCGAGCGGAGGTGTTGGGCAAAGCGATCACCAAGCCTATGCTTGGTCTCACTGATGTAGAGCAGCTGACACCTAGAGCAGAGGATGCAACAGATGAGGTTGGAGGAGATGCAGGTGAACCTCTGCCGCACCTGGAAAGACTGCCTGGGTCCTTGGATGGAGTCGAGGGGGTGGGGGGTGTAAAGCGACAAGTGTAGCATTTCCTGCGGTATCAGGGGAAAGTACCCGGGGAGGGGGTTGTTTGCGTGGGAAGGGACGAATTTGCCAGGGAGTTACAGAGGGAGCAATCTCTGCGGAAAGCCGAAAGGGGAGGAGATGGGAAGATGTGGCCCGTGGTGGGATCCCATTGGAGGTGGCGAAAATGTCGGAGGATTATCTGTTGTAAACTTTGTAAACTTTCTATCTAACCATGACCAGAGCAATAGCAAATAACACCCTTAGTAGTGATCCCTAACCCAGTTTATTAGGACTGGTCTGAATGACTCTGAAGAAGGGTTTCAACCCAAAACATCACCTATTCCATTTCTGTTCACTTATTCGCGTCGGAGTGAGGCTAATGGCAAATTGGAGGAACATATTTCACTTAGAAAACATAGAAAAATAGGTGCAGAAGGCCATTCGGCCCTTTGATCCTGCAACGCACCACAATTCAATATGATCATGGCTGATCATCTAAAATCAGTACCCCGTTCCTGCTTTTTCTCCATATCCCTTGATTCCTTTATTTGATTTGATTTAATTTATTGTCATTGTCTTCAATGAAGAGACAACAAAATTATTTTTCCCTTACAGTCATACAAAAATAAAAAACACAAACCACAGAACCCAGTAGTCCACAACACAAACATCCCCACAGCAGCACCAAAGTTCCCCACTGTGAGGGAAGGAACCAAAGTCCAGTCAACCCCCTCACCGATGTTGCCCAATGTTCACCCGTGGTCGGGGCCTCCCGAGCTCCCCGTAGTCGCCGCTACGGGCGACCGATGTTCAGGCCCCCTCACCGAGAACCTCTCGTCGGCCGCCTTTCACCGGAGTCCGCGGCTCCCGATGTCCACAGGCCGCGCTGGGCGGAGATTCGGGCTGGCGACCCCCGGCAAAGGGTCCCAGGACTCCGCGATGTTAAAGTCAGCGCCGCCCGCGTTGGGAGCTCCGCACCCACAGCTCCGCGATGTTGGAGCAGCGGCCCACCACTCCGGAGCTCCAAGCGGCGATCCCAGGAAGGCCTTGCCCGCTCCGCGACGTTTCCAGCGCCTCGCCGCCGCCGCTGAAGCTCTGGTCCGGTCCCGGCAGGAAAGGCCGCGCCAATCCAGCTGGTAGGCCGCGAGGGGGGGGGGTGGGAGCCTAAAATATTTGTATAATAGTCGCATCCTCGCCAGGAAGCGACTGAAGGACGGTTTCCCCCTTGCCCTACCCGCTTCCCCCCACATAAAATACTGAAATAACGAAAAAAAAACACACTCTAAACATAACAAAATAAAAAAAGACAGCCAGACCGTGGGTGGAGGCAGCTAGCAACAGCGTCACCGAATGTCCAACAAATGCTTTAGCCCTAAGAGCTTCCTTTTCACTGGACAACTTACAACCTTGTGGTATGAATAGTGATTTCTCTAACTTCAAGTAGCCCTTACACTCCCTCTCTGCCCATCTCCCCCCACCCAAGTCGCACTGGATTTGGTTCTCACCTGGCAAACAGCTAACAATGCCTATTTCCTTTATCATAGCCAGTGTAGCCATCCCTGGATGAGGGAATTGAAGGCAATATCTCCAAGTTTGCGGATGACACTAAGCTGGGGGGCAGTGTTAGCTGTGAGGAGGATGCTAGGAGACTGCAAGGTGACTTGGATAGGCTGGGTGAGTGGGCAAATGTTTGGCAGATGCAGTATAATGTGGATAAATGTGAGGTTATCCACTTTGGTGGCAAAAAAAACCAGACTAAATGGTGGCCGATTAGGAAAAGGGGAGATGCAGCGAGACCTGGGTATCATGGTACAGCAGTCATTGAAAGTAGGCATGCAGGTGCAGCAGGCAGTGAAGAAAGCGAATGGTATGTTAGCTTTCATAGCAAAAGGATTTGAGTAAAGGATCAGGGTGGTTCTAGTTCAGTTGCACAGGGTCTTGGTGAGACCACACCTGGAGTATTGCGTACAGTTTTGGTCTCCAAATCTGAGGAAGGACATTATTGCCATAGAGGGAGTGCAGAGAAGGTTCACCAGACTGATTTCTGGGATGTCAGGACTGTCTTATGAAGAAAGACTGGATAGACTCGGTTTATACTCTCTAGAATTTAGGAGATTGAGAGGGGATCATAGAAAGGGGATGATAGAAACTTACAAAATTCTTAAGGGGTTGGACAGGCTAGATGCAGGAAGATTGTTCCCGATGTTGGGGAAGTCCAGGGCAAGGGGTCACAGCTTAAGGATAAGGGGGAAATCCTTTAAGACCGAGATGAGAAAGACTTTTTTCACACAGAGAGTGGTGAATCTCTGGAACTCTCTGCCATAGAGGGTAGTTGAGGCCAGTTAATTTGCTATATTTAAGAGGGAGTTAGATGTGGCTAAGGGGATCAGGGGGTATGGAGAGAAGGCAGGTACAGGATACCGAGTTGGATGATCAGCCATCATCATATTGAATGGCGGTGCAGGCTCGAAGGGCCGAATGGCCTACTCCTGCACCTATTTTCTATGTTTCTATGTAGTCACCCATGCCAACATCTTACAAAATAAATCCAGAGTCAAATTTCTGGCTTCTCCCACTGCCACTTTGAGGAAGGTTCATGAAAAGTTAAGATACATAAAAATGAATGTGGACACAAGGAACTGCAGATGCTGGAATTTTGAACAAAGCGCAAAGTGCTGGAGGAAATCAGCTGGTCAGGCAGCATCTGTGGAGGGAATGGACAGGTGACGTTTTGGCTTCAGGAGAAGAATTCCGATCAAAAAATTTCACCTGTCGACTCCCTCCACACCCGCTGCCTGAACCGCAGAGTTCCTCCAGCACTTGTTGTTTTGCTAAAAAAACTGCTGAACTTGGGTTTCTTGTGTAGTGTGACTCTCTATCAAAGCCTTTCTAAAGTTTAAAGGCTTCAAGTAAACTAACCCTCATGCTTCTTTTCTGAAAATAGAAATGCAGCCTGTTCCTGGTGGGTGAAACCTCAGATTTTGAATCCACCTTCAGGGGCCTGTCCCACATGGCGATTACTTTTGACGACTGCCTGCATGTAACCGACGTATCAGGTCACCGAAAAGCTTGCGGCGTGATGTAGCGGCGACGCTAATGATGACGTATTGACGCGCGGTGTTTTTTCAAGTGTCGAGAAAAAACGTTTTCACCCAGAGAGTTGTGAATTTGTGGAATTCCCTCCCACAGAGGGCAGTGGAGGCCAAATCACTGGATGGATTTAAGAGAGAGTTAGATAGAGCTCCAGGGGCTAGTGGAATCAAGGGATATGGGGAGAAGGCAGGCACGGGTTATTGATTGGGGACGATCAGCCATGATCACAATGAATGGCGGTGCTGGCTCGAAGGGCCGAATGGCCTCCTCCTGCACCTATTGGCTATGTCTATGTTTCCATTCCCTCCTCGGATGCCATCAGGCCCGCTGAATTACTCCAGCACGTTGTGCTTTGCATTTGCAGTATATACCTTCTGCAAAGACAGGACCCTTCCCCACACGCTCCTCCCCAATCACCACTTCACACCCACTTACAGCCTGACTCCAGTCTGCAAAGACTGGGCCCTCGTCCACTACCTACCCCCTCCGTCCTGCCCAACGTCAGTCTGGCCACTTCTCCATCACTAACATTAGCAATTGAGGAGGTGGAAAAGCTATTCAGGAGACAGAAAAGCAAGACCGTACAATGTTTCCCCCTCTACCCTCAAGCTCTGTGCCGAACAACTGGCACCAGTCTACACAGACATTTCCAATCGGTCCCTGCAAACCTGCACTGTCCCTGCCTGTTTCAAAGTCTCTACTATTGTTCCTTAACCAAAAAGCCAAGGATTACTGGTCTTAATGACTACAGGCCTGTTGCACTGTAATCATGAAGACCCATGAAAGACTTATGCTGGTCCACCTGAAAAATATCACAAACCCCCTGCTGGACCCCCTGCAGTATGCATACCGGGCAAATAGATCTGTGGATGACGCAGTCAACCTGGGAATGCACTTCATCCTCCAGCACCTGGACCACCAGGGGACCTATGCGAGGATTTTGTTTGTTGATTTTAGCTCTGCATTCAACACCATTGTGCCAGAGCTACTACAATCCAAACTCTCCCAGTTGACTGTGCCTGAATCTCTGTGTCAGAGAATCACCAACTTCCTAACAGACAGGAAGCAGCATGTGAGGCTGGGAAAACACATCTCGGACCTGCAAACCCTCAGCATAGGAGCACCGCAAGGCTGCGTACTCTCCCCTCTCTTCTATCTCTCTACACCAATAACTGCACCTCCACTGACCCCTCTGTCAAGCTTCTCAAGTTTGCGGACGACACAACCCTGATTGGACTGATCCAGGATGGGGAGGAATCTGCCGACAGACAGGAAGTGTCACAGCTGGCGTCCTGATGCCATCGCAACAACCTGGAGCTCAATACTCTTAAGTCAGTGGAATTGATTGTAGACTTTAGGAGAGCTCCCCCTCCCCTCCCCCCACTCACCATCAACAACACCACAGTCATATCTGGGGAGTCTTTTAAGTTCCTTGGAACCATCATCTCCAGGGACCTTAAATGGGGGGCCACCATCGACTCCACAGTCAAAAAGGCCCAACAGAGGATGTACTTCCTGCGGCAGCTGAGAAAACACAATCTGCCACAGCCAATGATGGTCCAGATTTATACTGCCATGATAGAGTCTGTCCTCACCTTCCCCATCGTGGTCTGGTTTGGCTCAGCCACCAAGCACGACATCCGGAGGCTGCAGCGCATCATTCGAACAGCCGAGAAGGTTGTTGGCAATACTTACCCCCCATTGAAGAACTGTACACGGCAAGGGCCAGGAAGCGAGAAGGCAAGATCATCTCTGACCTCTCTCACCCTGGCCACAAACTCTGAATCACTTCCCTCTGGAAGGCAACTCCGGACTGTCAAAGCCGCCACAGCCAGACATAAAAACAACTTTTTCCCACGAGCAGTAGCTCTTCTCATCAGCCAAAAGTCTGTAGCCTCCTTGTGCTCTGATATTTTATTTCATTCACATGGTTAAACTATAATGTTTTATTCTTAATGTTTTATGTTTTATTCTTAATTGTACTGTATGTCGTGTTGTTATTTGATGGCGTTAGCAGATTCAGATTCAGATTCCTTTATTGTCATTCAGACCTTTCGGTCTGAACGAAATTTGTTACCTTGCAGTCATAACATGTAATAAATTAAAACAAAACACACAATAAACACATATTTAACAACCACCACAGTGAGTTCACCAGGCACCTCCTCACTGTGGTGGAAGGCAAAAGTCTTAAAGTCTTTGTCTTTTTCCCCTACTTGTTCCCTCTCTGTACTGAGGCAATCCAGGCCTTCGATGTCATCGTCCACTAGGCCCGCGGCCGAGCCTCCGAAGCCAGGCCGTCACCGCCGCCATTGCCGGAATGCCGGAACACCACCACAGCTCCCAATCAGGATCGACCACGGGAACGCTGGAGCGCCGGAGCTCTGAAGCCGGGCCGCCGCTGGAGCACCGCTGGAGAGCCGCTGGAGCGCCGAAGCCCCGAAGCCGGGCCGCCGCTGGAGCAACTGCTGGAGCGCCGGAGCTCCGAAGCCGGGCCGCTGCTGGAGCACCGCTGGAGAGCCGCTGGAGCGCCAAGGCAAATTCCTTGTATGTGTACATACCTGGCCAATGAACATATTCATTCATTTTTAACTGTCTACTGTATATCGTGTTGCTACTTACGAGCAAAGCGCCAAGGCAAATTCCTTGTATGTATACCTGTTTGGCTAATATGTGTGAAATATACATCTTCTAGATGCGCTGGGACGCATCCTCAGTGATGTGACCTGGGGTCATTGGGTGTTTCAGGTCTCACAATATTAGACGCCCTCGCCCAGGCGACCCAGCCGGGGTTGATCAAGCCCCGACTTGCGTCCCAGCAGCAATTGCCCACGGATCAGCCCTCTTAATCCAAAGCCACCTAGTGGCTTTCTCTGCGGCTTCGCTTGCGGAATGAATGGCCCTCTTCTTTGCCAGCCCCGTAATGCCCAACTGGTTGAGGACTTTGCAGTGAGCATCCTGCAAAGCCTCTACAACCCACCTCTATGGGCTCAAAGTATGTCCTCCAGCCTCTGTCCTGGCACATCTCCACCAGTTCCTGGTACCTTTCACACTTCCTCTCATTTGCCTATTCAATACGCTCTTCCCAAGGCACTGTCAGCTCCAGATGATCAGCTGTTTTGTCACTTCGGAGGTAATGATCATGTCTGGCCGGAGTGATGTTGCTGTGATGTGCTGTAGAAATTTGCCAGATCGACGTGCAGCTGCCAGTCAGTGGCTGTAGAAGATGCCCGTCCTTGTTTTTGGTTGTGGTCGGGGCTTCTCCAGCTTTGACAAAAGTGATTGATTTCTTTGAGGCGTGGTGGTGTTTGCTGTTGCCGATGGCAGTGGCTCTGCTCTCAGCAACCTCCTTGAGCCTGGTTATGGCGCCACCGATAGCGACCTTCCCCAGGGGACTTTGGGCAGCTGCTGAGGAAATGTTCTAATGATTCCTGCAAAGTGGGCAGGAAGGTGTCTCGCTCTTGCCCCAGATGTGCTGGGCTTGGTAGGGCATCGTAGACAGCTTGGACAAGGAAACGGATGCGCTGGAAGTCTGCCTGCATGATGTTTGATCCTGGTAATCCTGTGCTGCGGTATGCTCTCCCACCTTGTACACGCTCCCTGCTGCCTGAGCCCCACCGTCCTGCTCGCACGCTCTTCCTCCACACCTGCTCGGACCTCTTCCTGGATTAGATGGTGTCTCTCCTTGCCCTGGGCCTTGCCAACCGGTGTCTTAGGGAAGTATCCCAAACGCCCTCTGCCAGTTGCCATAACTCCCACCAATGCCTTTTGCCTTAGGCGTGACTCTGCCACCTCCACTGCTTTCTCCGCCCTCCATTTCCTCCCTGTTCTCACCTCAATGCCAGCCGATGACACTTTCTAGTCCCTGGAGTCCCTGTACTGCAGAGCTTCTCTTGTAATCGCCACCATAAACATGTATTCAATCAATCAATTCAATCAATCACGACTTCCCAAGCCCCTTCAAAAGTGGGTTGTCAAACAAAATGTTGGACCAAATCACGTAAGTAGATGAGTAAAAGTGCGGTGAAGGAGCAACGGCTGAGGTGGCTGCAACAATTCGCATCCTGTAGACCAAAGTACAATCTCAAGGAAAATGGAGTGACTTGATTGAGGAGCTGCAGAAGTGTTAAGTTGGGAACATACTGAAAATGATGTTGATATATTTGGCAGGAATGGCACAGATTGGAAACCTACTTAAGTATCAGTAGATGATGTGTTTATTTTTAATAGCGACATATATCCAAATAGGTCATATTTTTAAACCACACCTGGTCGGAGATTGGTTGTAACCTAATTTACTACTTTTATTGCAATAGGCTGGGTGAGCTTTATTTGACTTGACTTGGTATAGTCAAGTCAAGTTTATTTGTCACATACAAATACGAGATGTGCAGTGAAATGAAAAGTGCCAATGCTTAGGGATTGTGCAAAAAAACTACAAAACAGAATGGAACAGAATCAGTACTTACATAGTTGTGGAAAAAATAAAATAAACATCAATTTTAAAAAGACACCACACAACAGTACATTGGTACAGCAAGTTAGTCCCTGGTGAGATAGGAGTTTACAGTCCTAATGGCCTCTGGGAATAAACTCCTTCTCAACCTCTCTGTTTTCACAGCATGGCAACGGAGGCGTTTGCCTGACCGTAGCAGCTGGAACAGTCTGTTGCTGGGGTGGAAGGGGTCCCCTATAATGTTGCTGGCTCTGCATCTGCACCTTCTGATGTATAGTTCCAGCAGGGGGGGCGACATAGAAACATAGAAACATAGAAATTAGGTGCAGGAGTAGGCCATTCAGCCCTTCGAGCCTGCACCGCCATTCAATATGATCATGGCTGATCATCCAACTCAGTATCCCGTACCTGCCTTCTCTCCATACCCTCTGATCCCCTTAGCCACAAGGGCCACATCCAACTCACTCTTAAATATAGCCAATGAACTGGCCTCAACTACCCTCTGTGGCAGAGAGTTCCAGAGACTCACCACTCTCTGTGTGAAGAAAGTCTTTCTCATCTCGGTCTTAAAGGATTTCCCCCTTATCCTTAAGCTGTGACCCCTTGTCCTGGACTTCCCCAACATCGGGAACAATCTTCCTGCATCTAGCCTGTCCAACCCCTTAAGAATTTTGTAAGTTTCTATAAGATCCCCTCTTAATCTCCTAAATTCCAGAGAGTATAAACCGAGTCTATCCAGTCTTTCTTCATAAGACAGTCTTGACATCCCAGGAATCAGTCTGGTGAACCTTCTCTGCACTCCCTCTATGGCAATAATGTCCTTCCTCAGATTTGGAGACCAAAACTGCACGCAATACTCCAGGTGTGGTCTCACCAAGACCCTGTACAACTGAAGTAGAACCTCCCTGCTCCTGTACTCAAATCCTTTTGCTATGAAAGCTAACATACCATTCGCTTTTTTCACTGGTAACATACCATTCGCTTTTTTCACCAGGGACATCAAGAATATCTCGGTGAAGCTGTTGTAAGAAAACCAGCGGCCGTTTCGCTGTACCTGATCATGCATCGACAACGGGTTTTGTTGATTTTAAAAGGGCACACACTTTAATAGAATTTAAATACTCACGTTGCCTCGGCAAGGCCAGCAGCATAATCAAGGAGGAGTCGCACCCTGGCCGCTCCCTCTTCTCCCCTCTCCCATCGGGCAAAAGGTATAGAAGTGTGAAAACGCACACCTCCAGATTCAGGGACAGTTTCTTCCCAGCTGTTATCAGGCAATTGAATCATCCTACCACAACCAGAAAGCTGTGCTGAACTACTATCTACCTCTTTGGTGACCCTTGGACTATCCTTGTTCGAACTTTGCTGGCTTTACCTTGCACTAAACATCATTCCCTTATCACGTATCTATACACTGTAAATGGATGTCTTTCTGCTGACTGGTTCGCACGCAACAAAAGCTTTTCATTGTACCTTTTGTTGGTATACGTGATAATAAACTCAGCTGAAACTGAACTGAATTGATAAGGTGGTGTGCTATTAAAATTAGCAATTAGCTCAAACAACCTATGATAAATTGGTCTGTGAAAAGTAGATCATCATGGTTATATAGGAATCTAAATTTGATATTTCAATTTAAAGTAAAATGTACACACTGAATCATGCAGATATATATCTGAGGCTGATCCAATCCAGTTAACATTGGGTGTGGTATCTGATGTGAGTACAGACCAGTGGAGTCTCAACAAGGGACACTAGCGAGGTAAATGCACAGTATATCTTCATTGGTTTCAATTGACAGGATCACAGAGGAACTTCCCTGTGACTGTGTGGTAGTTTCAATGAGGTCCCCATCATTCTTCTAAACTCTAAGCTTCTTCCCAGCAACCATCAAGCTCCTGAAACATGTTGATTAACGCTAACCACAACCGTATCTCAGCAACGATCTACTATGGACTTTGTTTAGGTGCACTAATATGGTCTGGTTACCCAGTATTACTGATAAACTTATTGTATTATTGATCATTGTCTACTTATTTGTGGTGTTACTGTGCTAATGTGCCTGTAAAACTGCAGCAAGTAAGAATTTGATTGTTTTGTTCACCGTGAATGTGACAATTAAATACTCTTGATGGTTTTTGTATTATTGGCGTTAGCTGAAAAACATTTTTTTCCAATGAGAGTAATTAAGTGGAGCATCACTGACCAGCAATTATTTTCAGATGATAAAAATGTCAATCATGCTCCAGTTATTGTCAACATAATTACCTGGGAATACATTCTTTGAAGAAAGGCCCAAGTCATGATACTGTATATTAAGGGAAATTAAATCCATTTACTTTTATTGAATGCTTACACAGCGCAGCGGAACTGAGTACCTGTGTTAAAACAAGAATGTTTAACCCCTTCGTAATGTTAAATCGTGTCTCTGGTTTTGTGTTTGAAAAGCTAAATATACCTCAAACTAGATTAGATGCTCCATATTGTTATATCTGCTTTCTGCATTGTAAAGGGCCTGTCCCACTTTCACGACCTAATTCACAACCTTTTTTACTCGTGGACATTTTTCATCATGATGAAACAAATGCCCCGACCTACTTGATGCCACGAGTACCTACGACTAGCATCACGCCGTACCTACAACCTAACTACGACCTCCCACGACCGCGTGACGACCATGCTGCGAGTATGAGTCAAGGGCAAACTCGGCAGACGTCGAGAATTAGGTCGTGAAAGTGGGGCAGGCCCTTAAATTGTAAACATGCCTTGTTTCAAAAAATATATATTCGATTCACCGCAACAGTTTTATACACCAAGTGCCATTATTCTAGGCTGCAGAAACATGCAAATGAACGGGTGATGCAAGAAACTGCAAATGCTGGCATGTCGAGCAAAACACAAATTGCTGGAGGACGCCAACAGATGAGGTAGCATGGGGTGGGGGACATTAACCAGAAGCATGCTACAGGTCTGAAGGAGAGGGGGAGGCAGAAACCTTTATGTATGTAAAAGGAACCACAGTGACCAAATGAAGGGCCGCTTATATACAAAGCTTTACACCAAGGTTGGAGGTGGGAGCAAGATAAATAAATCATTTTTTTGGCCAGCGTGGACACGGAGGAGAGGAATAATTATTCTTTGCTGTAAATGTTCATGATTTTCCAAGTAAAAATAGAAATTAAACGTCAAATTATTTAATGGATCCAATGACAGTAGAAAAGTGGCCTAGTGGGAAAGAGAGAGGGCCACATTGATATTAACTTCATAAGTGACAGGAGCAGAGGAATTAGGCCATTCGGCCCATCAAGTCTATACCGCCATTCAATCATGGCTGATCTATCTTTCCCTTCATTCATTCATCATCGTTGAAAACATTATTAGCGACGCAGTGGTGCTGGTTTCCGACAGGGAAAGGTGACGGACGCACCGCACATCTCTGTCCTCCAGTTCCTGCGGACTTCCACCGCATAGGACGTTGGTGTGTGTGATTTATCATCATTCCTTACAATGCTATGTACGACAGTGATCACAACACCTACTGAAGTGTGGATGGCCGTTGGCTCGCTAGAAGCTCATTCGCCCTTTGACAGGTCTTGTTTTTGGTCTTGCTGGGTGTCCACAGCCCCCTCCTCACCCGGCAAACCAGGTGGGGGAGACGGTTTAGTCGCCGACTATTCGACCATGGAGCAGGTAGCACGGGATTACATGGTACCCGCGGCGGGGGGAACTCCCCCTGATCTCCCTCCTAACCCCATTCTCCTGTCTTCTCCCCATAACCCCTGACACCCGCACTGATCAAGAATCTATCTATCTCTGCCTTACAAATATCCATTGGCCTCCACAGCCTTCTATGGCAATGAATTCACCGCCCTCTGACTAAAAAATCTCCTTCTCTTCTTCGTAAAGGAAAGTCCTTTCATTCTGAGGCTATGACATCTTATGCTCTTCCTATGATCTGTATAACATCAGATTTTTACGCTTGTCCTAAGAAACATTCATGTTTTGGTTGCACTGATTGATTTTAGCATTGTACAAACAGATTTCTTCTTAGAATATCAGTGCAGATATTTCGGCAAGCCAAACGCAGAATAGACGCGGTGGGCGGTGCAGTTAACCAGCTGGTAGACCTGCAGCCTCACAGCGCCAGAGACCCAGGTTCGATCCTGACCTCGGTGCTGTCTGCGTGGAGTTTATACGTTCTCCCATTGACTTTAGTGGGTTTCCTCCTGCAACTCCAGTTGCCCCGCACCACAAAGGTTTATCGTTTAATTGGCCTCTGTAAAATGCCCCGAGTGTTTGGGGAACGGATGCGAATGTGGGATAACATAGAACTAGCATGAATGGGTGATTAATGGTCAGGGCCAAGGACCCCGACAGTCTTCCCAGGTGCGGCAGAGTTTCACCTGCACTTCCTCCAACCTCATCTACTGCATCCGCTGTTCCAGGTGTCAACTTCTCCACATCGGCGAGACCAAGCGCAGGCTCGGCCATCGTTTCGCTCAACACCTCTGCTCAGTCCGTCTTAAATTCCTCGGGGTACACATCTCGGAGGATCTGTCCTGGTCCCTCAACACCTCCAAGCTGGTCAAAAAGGCGCAGCAGCGCCTTTACTTCCTGAGGAGGCTCAAAAAAGCCCACCTGTTCCCCCTGATCCTGACCAACTTCTACCTCTGTACCATCGAAAGCATCCTGGCCACCTGCTTTACGGTATGGTACAGCAGTTGCACCGTAGCAGACAGGAAGGCACTACAACGGGTGGTGAAAACCGCCCAGCACATCATCGGTGCCCCGCTCCCTGCTTTGGTTGCCCTCCACCGAAAACGGTGTCTGAGACGGGCCGGGAAGATCATCAAGGACCCCTCCCACCCTAACCATGGACTGTTTGCCCTCCTACCATCGGGGAGGCGGTACAGGAGCCTCAGGTCCCGCACCAGCAGGATGAGGCGTAGCTTCTACAATAACACCATCGCACTGCTGAACTCGGAGTCCCGCCGATAGATTCCCACATCTGTATTTATTTATCTGTATTTATCTAAACATTGCTATCACTACGTACTGACACTAAACTGCATTTAGTTGTACCCATACTTGTATCTGTGCAATGACATTAAATTTGAATTGAATTGAATTAACCAAGCTGATCTCCCGGTGGCTCAGCACTTCAACTCCCCCTCCCATTCCCAATCTGACCTTTCTGTCCTGGGCCTCCTCCATTGTCAGAGTGAGTCCCAGTGCAAATTGGAGGAACAGCACCTCATATTTCGCTTGGGTAGTTTACACCCCAGCGGTATGAACATTGACTTCACTAACTTCAAGTAGCCCTTGCTTTCTCTCTCCATCCACTCCCCTTCCCAGTTTCCCTACTAATCTTACTGTCTCCGCCTACATTCTATCTCTGTCCCGCCTCCTCCCCTGACCTCAGTCTGAAGAAGGGTCTTGACCCGAAATGTCACCCATTCCTTCTCTCCAGAGATGCTGCTTCACCCGCTGAGTTGCTCCAGCATTTTGTGTCTGATCAATGGTCAGTGTGGACTAAGTGGGCCAAAGGGCCTGTTTCCATGCTTTACCTTTCAATCAATGGAAACAGTGTATGTGCCAAATTTCTAAATGCTTTGCTTGGTAATGTAGCTAAATCTCGATTCCATGGAATAGTTTTTCTTTCTATTTTGATATATTTTCTTTTCCTCTGGATGAGGGCATGGTAGTTTCCTGTTGGTAGGCAACAGTAGGCAATGTAGCTGCATATCTCTTGAGGTCTAGCATTTCCTTCGAGTACATGAGTTAGTTGTAGTTCAAACACTTACACAAACCACAGTTTATTAGCCACAAGTACTTTGCGATATGAATAACCTATTTAATGTTTTAGTCACCAGAAAAAAAAATGCTGAGCAATATGAAAATATTTTTGTTAGCAAAGTGTTTTTCACTTGTAAATTCTTTGGAGTTGCAGTTTATTTTGGCTTGGAAATACAGTATGGAAACAGGCCCTTCAGCTCTCAAAGTCTATGCTGACCTTCGATCACCCGTTCACACTAGTTCTATGGGAATTGAAGGCTTTGTTGGCAAGCTTGCAGATGATAAGAAAATAGGTGGAGGGGCAGTTAGTGTAGAGAAAGCAGGGACTCTGCAGAAGGACTTGGACAGGTTGGGAGAGTGGGCAGAAAAGTGGCAGATGGAATATGGTGTAAAGTGTGGAGTCATGCATTTTGGCAGTAGAAATAAAGGCGTAGACTTTCTAAATAAGAGAGAATCCAGAAATCAGAGGTGCAAAGGGACTTGGGAGTGTGTGTTGGTGCAGGAATCCCAAAAAGTTAACCTGCAAGTTGAATTGGTAGTAAAGAAGGCTCACACAATGCTAGCATTTATTTCAAGAGGACTAGATTACCAAAACAGGGATATAATGTTCAGGCTCTATAAGACGCAGGTCAGGCCAGATTTGGTGTTCTGGTCCCTTTCACAGAAGACTGCTTACATCATAGAGCTCACAGTTCCATGGGAGAACTCTGTTGTGGAGGCCTATGAGCGTAAGAAGCTGCGCTACACAGAGCTTGCAGCAGAGGCAACGCAGCGTGGCTGGAACATCAACGTTTATCCAGTTGAAGTGGGATGCAGAGGATTTGTTGCGTCATCTACCATAAGACTGCTGAAGGAGCTTGGAATCCACGGTCAGGCTCTGCAGAAGACCATAAGATCACTCTCAGACGCGGCTGAAAGAAGCAGCTGTTGGATTTGGCTCAAGCGGAAAGACCCATGCTGGGCCCCAAATGCGTCATGGTGAATCTTTGAGGCAGTTTGACACGGGACACACGCTGAGGCATGATCATCCTGCAGCGGGCCGCCCTTGTGGAGGGTGTATAGTGATAAAAGGCCGTAACACCCAGTGATGCAAGGGTACACTACTGATGATGTGTCCTGTGCCCAGCTGTCCTGAAGGTTACCCAGGCCAAGATATACGTATACGTACCCCCCCCCCCCCCCCCCCCCCCCCCCCTGATGTTGAGCGTCGACCACTCTCAGCAATCAATGAATGTCGTGAAATGCAGACGCAGGTCAGGCAGCATTTGGAGTATTGCGAGCAATTTTGGGCACCATATCTGAGGTAGGATGTGCTGGTTCTAGAGAGGGTCCAGAGGAGGTTTACAAGAATGACCCCAGGAATGAGTGGGTTAACATATGATGAGCGTTTGACGGCACTGGGCGTCTACTCACTGGAGTTTAGATGGATGAGGGGGAACCTCATTGAAACTTACTGAATGGTGAAAGGCTTGGATTGAGTGGGTGTAGAGAGGATGTTTCCACTAGTGGGAGAGTCTTGGACTAGAGGTCACAGCCTCAGAATTAAAGGATGTTTTTTGAGGAAGGTGATGAGGAGGAATTTCTTTAGTCATAGGGTGGTGAATCTGTGGAATTCTTTGCCACAGAAGGCTGTGGAGGCCAAGTCAGTGGATCTATTTAAGGTAGAGATAGATAGATTCTTGATTAGTACGGGTGTCAGAGGTTATGGGGAGAAGGCAGGAGAATGCGGTTAGGAGGGAGAGATAGATCAGCCATGATTGAATGGAGGAGTAGACTTGATGGGCCGAATGGCATAAATTCTGCTCCGGTCACTTACGGCCATATGTTATCCCACTTTCTCATCGACTCCCTGCATACGTGAGGCAATATACAGTACTGACAGAGTACTGTAAAGTACTTGTGAAAAGTTGGGCAGTGAACCCCTTTGTAAAACAGCGAAATTTTCACCAAAAATGTTTTTTCTTTCATTAACTGCAGAAAATTAATTCTTGGGTCGATCAAGATCTTTACCTTCTAAGTTTTCAGTGTTGATTGTATGCTCACATATGGTGCTTACTTAAGACGTATATGCATGAAGTAGTTTGAATAATTCTGTTCATTGTCGTCTATGTTGATTTGAAGCTGTATCTGCTCATCAGTTCTCTCTTCATATTTTTCTGGACAATTGAAAAAGAGGGACTTGCTGAAAACTTGGAGGGAATATTGAGAGTCCATTTGTAATTACATTCATTGCAATAAGGCAATAATTAAAAACAAATCTAAATTGACTGATCTTCATCAAGGATTTGATGCCTGCTTTCAGTTACTGAAAAAAGGACCCAAGATGGGTGGATTTCTTCAATTCAGTTCAGTTTAGTTGACTGTCACGAGGTACAGTGAAAAACTTTTATTGCGTGCTAACCAGTCAGCAGAATGACAAAACATGATTATAATCGAGCCATTCACAATGTATAGATACATGATAAGGGAATAACGTTTAGTGCAAGGTAAAGCCAGCAAAGTCCGATCAAGGATAGTCCGAGGGTCACCAATGAGGTAGATCATAGTTCAGCACTGCTCTCTGGTCGTGGTAGGATTAGTTGCCTGATAACAGCTGGGAAGACACTGTTCCTGAATTTGGAGGTGTGCATTTTCACACTTCGGTACCTCTTGCCCGATGGGAAAGGGGTGGAGAGGGAGTGGCCAGGGTGCGACTGGTCCTTGATTATGCTGCCGGCCTTGCCGAGGCAGCGTGAGGTATAAGTGGAGTCAATAGAAGGGAGGTTGGTGTGTGTGATGGTCTGGGCTGCGCCCACAATTCGCTGCAATTTCTTGCGGTCTTCTGTAGCAGAAAGCAATCTGGGTCAAGGATTTAACGGAGGTGAATCATTTGCTTTGCCTTATTCTTCCTTCCTGCACTTACAATGTGACCTGGAAACACTGTCGGTGTTTTCATTCTCTTCTGGTGTAGGCCGAAATCTTTAGCGTTGCGGTTAACAGTAGGGAAAACAGTATGCTTGTGTTCATAAGTTATAGGAGCAGAATTAGGTCACTCAGCCCATCAAGTCTACTCCGTCATTCAATCATGCATGAACTATCTTTCCCCCACAACCTCGTTTTCCTGCCTTTTTCTCATAACCCCTGACACACTTACAGCCTCCAAAGGTTTACTGCTTTTTATCCAGCAGCAGTTATTTTACTGCGCCCTGGTTTAATGAGATGAATTGCTCTTCAGAGAAACCATCCTGACAGGAATCCTGTCACTCTCAGGAAATGTGTAGATATGTTAATTTTTACACAGAAGACAACAAAATCAAGGATCCTTTTTTTCGCAAACCCGCACCAACAATTCCTGGACAAGGAATTGGAAGCATTCCTTTGCACCGAGTATTGTGTTTTCTCTGGCACACAATTCCCTCCCAAAGGAGGACCAGATATTGCTGACCTGAGATATGACTTAAATCTTTACAGAGATGTATACAACTGAGGCGCATTCAGTCTTTCACCAAAGGTAGAGCATAAAACTACAAGACATAAGTTTAAGCTGAAAAGGGAACTATATAAAGGAGATCTGAAGGGCAAGTTTTGTCATGCAGAGGGTGGTGGGTATACGGAATAAGCTGCCGGATGAGGTGGTGTAGGCAAGAACAATCGTGGTCTTAAAAAGCATTTGGGCAGGTATGTACTGTAGATGGGAAAGGAATAGAAGGATATGAGCCAAATGTAGGTAAATGGAATTAGAATACATGGGCATCTCAGTCAATATGGGCAAGTCGGTTCGAAGGCCATGTTTCTGTGCTGTACAACATTATGACTCTAACATGTCTTCTGCATTGCTGTGGAAAATATTTGATTTAGTGCTTTTGATTATATCCCACGCAGAAATGTGTAATCGTATGTTGTTTTCAAGTTGTGAATGTTAAATTCCAATTTTGATTTTAGATTTTTTTTTAAATCTGTAGAATGAACGGGCATATTCCTTTTGTGGAACAATGGAATACATGGCTCCAGAAATTGTACAAGGAGGCGATGCAGGACATGATAAGGTACGTGATCTCTCACAGTTTGTGGTGCATTGAATGAATGAATGAATGAATAAGTTTATTGGCCAAGTATATTCACATACAAGGAATTTGCCTTGGTGCTCCGCCCGCAAGTGCCAACATGACATCAGAATCACACTTTATTCGCCAAGTATGTTTTGCAACATACGAGGAATTTCATTGGCCAGGTCAGTCATACAATTAAAAGCAACAGATCACTCAAAAACCTATTTTAACATGAACATCCGCCACAGTGACTTCTACACATTCCTCACTGTGATGGAAGGTGAAATAAAGTTCAAGTCCTTCCTTTAGTTCTTCCTCGGTCGTGGGCCTCGAGCCCCCGTTGACGGGACGATCTTGACTCCCATAGCCGGTGCCGTTTGGGCCCTCCGCATCGAGGCGATCAGCTCCCGCATCGGGAGGATGTCGGCTCCCCCGCGCTGGAAGATCGAACCTCGCGTCGGCGCTGGTCGAACCTTCCGCGATGTTGGAGCTCCCGACTAGCCTCTCCCGACTGCGAGCCCTTGATGGTAAAGTCCGCTGGGGCTGCGGTGGGAGTGATCCCAGGCAAGGATCACTCCCACCGCAGCTCCGATGTTAAGTCCGCACCCCGCGATAGGGCTCAAAGTCAGTCCGAGGAGGCTTCCAGCTCCAGCGATGGTAGGTCGCAGAGCGCCCGGAGAATATAATCCGAAAATTAATCGCATCTCCGGCAAGGTAAGAACTTGAAAAAAAGAACCCTGAATGCGGGATCTTGCTGAATATTGCAAGCCCCGACTGATGAGGCAAAATGGAGAACCACATAAAAGAACATTCCTCCCATGTGTAGCGAGAATGAGCCTGCATGCAAACATATCGATATTGGGTGCCATCGAGCCATAGATCCTAAAAAGCTTTGTGATCCAACATCCATACTGTGTAGTTATTGACTTTGCAGGATGATACACCAGCGCCAAAAAGGTTGGGCACATTATGACAGGATACTTTGACTTTATTGCATCCATGTGACTAACACATGCCACCACCACAGTGTGTCAACTTGGAACTAAGCATGCAGGTTTTGCATATTCGCACAATAACCCTTTAACCCATTGTATACACCTAGTGTTTGTAGGTAGTTGATATCAATAAGTGAAGAATTGGTAATTCATGCAAAGCCCATCCGCCTTCGTTACTAGAGATGGCATTCGTGATTTTCCATCTTTGAGTTCTAGCACGTGTAAGTAATATAACTGAAGATTATGTGACCAAAACTACAGGAGCAATGCTGAATATAGTTTGACTACCATTGTGACTTTGGTAGCTTCAGCTGATACTAGCATAGGCCTGTTAACAATGACCTATATGGCACTAGAGAGGTTATTACTTGCACGTTGAAAGTTCTAATAATGCAAGGCCCAATTGCACAGCTGAAACACAGCTGCTATAGCCAATTACACTTGATAAATAGAAAACTGCTTGATAATAAGGTTGTTACAGGCTTCAATTGATTCCAATCTGTTGCCCTAGGGCGGAATCACAGGTAATTAATAGTTAAAGGTAAATCCGAGAAACAATAACTTCCAGTTGGTATCAACTGAAATTTGACTGGATGGCTGAAATCAGTTGATTTGATCAAAGCGCAGCATAAGAAATATCCTCCAGATCAATTTGAAATGTCTCCGGTGATCTCCTGTGAATGGGTCCTAAATAGTATCTTGGAGATAGATGCATGCCATAAAGATCCTAAGGAAATAGTAAGATTAAACGAGAACTTACCTGTTCGAAGTTTGATCTTTATTTTATGAGGAGTTATGATGAGGGATTACGTGAAGAAGCCCCGCCAGGCGCATGCTCGGCATACTTCATAGCAGCGGCGTGAAAAACACAGAACCAATAGCCGAAGTAAGATAGTAAGGCTCACACAAGACTAGAACTACCAGATGATCGTTTAGATTATGAGGGTCGGGAGCAAAGGGCACGTAATCCCTCATCGCAACTCCTCATAAAATAAAGATCAAACTTCGAACAGATAAGTTCTCGTTTAATCTTACTATTTTACTTCGGAGTCACGTGAGTGACTACGTGAAGATTTTGAAGCTCTGTGATTTTCATGCCGTAGATTCATTCCATACGACACACTGCTTCAATAGACACAGTAGTGAGTAATAATATTATTGAACATTGCTTGAATAATGCAATAAGTATTTTAATATAATAATAATAGAAGAAAGTAATACCCCTTTATAATAGGGAAAATTACAACAAAAGATGTGAATCATTACATAAAAGAAAGCAAATATCAAACAGAACTCAACATTGCATGTGCAAATTCTGGCACCATGATAACAGGTTTATTGTAAAACTTGGAAAAAGTTTCTTCTTTACACCATCCTGCGGCCTCTAAAATTTGGTCGAGCGGCACGTCCTGTGCCATCGCCGTGGACGTGGACGCTGCCTTGGTGGAGTGAGATTTAAACACATCAGTGTCTACTCCAGCTAAATCCAAAACCTGTTTTAACCATCTAGAAATAGTTTGTACTGACACTTTTTTGTATGTTTTTTTATTAGCAATAAGCATTGTTGTCTCACAACCTCGGAGACTCTTGGTTACTTCAATATATTGAGTCAGATGCTTAACCACACACAATGTTTGGTCGACAGGATATGCTCTAAGGATTACCTTGGTTCCAGACTTCCCCGGTCTGCTTTGTTTGGTTAGATCATAAACATAAAAAGTAATGTTATCTGCAGACAAATGCATACAATCTAAACGTAACATTTGCAATGTTTGTACTCTTTGTGCTGACACTAATGCCATAAGCATTACCACCTTAAATGTTAACTTGTGAAAAGACAGTGACGTAATTGGAGCCCATTGCCGAAGTAATGTGAGGACTATACTAACATCCCAAATTTCTGGATATCTGGGTTTGGGAGGATTTTTATTAAAAATCCCTCTCATAAATCGGGATATTAATGGATGAGACCCGATAGATAGGTGTTCTGAAAATTGTCCTAAATAGGAAGACAAAGCACTATGAGCACTATTAAGAGCACTATTACTAAGGTGCTGATCAAAATGCAACATGGCAAATACATCCGATATGTTTGCAGAATGATAAGATATCTGTGACTGAATACAAAAAGCTTCCCATTTCTTAATGTGAGACATATATTGTTTCTTGGTGCTATTTCTCCAAGCTGACGTTATGACATCCATGGTCCTATCCGACAGTTCAAGCCCTTGTAATGGTCTGGTCAGAACCTGCAGATTAACAAATTAATATGATCATGCAATGGATGAACTTGTTCTGTCACTGGTTGTACCAACAAATCCCTGGAGCTGGGAATCGTCATAAAAGGTTCAATTATCATTCTAAGCATCAATGGGAACCATGCCTGTGTAGGCCAGTTGGGAACCACCAAAACACCCTTAGCTGAGTCTTGCTCTATTTTACTGAGACATTGCCTAATGAGGCAAAATGGGGGAAAAGCATAGAAAAACATATTTCCCCAATGTAGCGAGAATGCATCCAACGCTACAGCTCCTGGGTTAGGCTCCCATGACACGTATTTAGGCAATTGGTGATTTAATCTGGATGCAAACAAATCAATGTGTGGTACATCATACTGATTGACAATTTTTTGGAAAATTTGTGGATTTAACATCCATTCTGTATTGTCTTTAAACTCCCGTGACCTGTTGTCTGCCACAACATTGTCTTTCTGCAGCCACTATCTTACCAATAACCCTAGCTACTTCTCGGATGGTGGGATAAGGTTTGTCAGCAAGAAAATTACACTCATTTGTAATATCCACAATTTTATCAGTTGGTAAAGTTACTGACATAGCAACTGAATTAATGACAAACCCCAAATACTCAATTGTCTGCAACGGCTGTAGCTTAGATTTCGTTGGATGGATCAGAAACCCTAGCCTTTTCAACAGGCTTATAGTTGCTGAAACTGAATCTTCAGCTGATTCCTGAGTAGCATTAAGAATTAAAATATCATCAAGATAAGCCATGACAATGTGATTTTGAGCCCTTAACAATGCCAGTGCTGGTTTCAATAATTTTGTGAACAGCCTGGGAGCTGAACTTAACCTATTAGGTAATGCTTTATATTGCCACAGCTGACCCATTCAATTACACTTCAAGTACCTGCGATAATGGTGATGAATTGGCACTGAATAATACGCATCTTTCACGTCTATAGTTGCCATGTAACATCCTATGGAAAACAACTCCTTTGCAGTGTTGAAGGTGTCCGTTTTGAAATGTCTATACTGGACATATAAATTCAATTTTGTGAGATCCAGAATGACTCTACAACCCCCATCTTTCTTTGGCCTGGGGAAAATATTTGACACAAATTGTTGCGGATGATACCCCGTACTTTCAATTACGCCTTTTTTAAGTAAATTTTTTACTTCTTCTTTTACCTGAAAATTTTCAGGTGCAGAAAACACCAAATCCCGATTAGGTTTATCCTGTACAGGTGGATCAACTCCTTCCACAAAATTCAATAGTGGCACCTGACACAGTGTCTAATATAAACCGATCAGATGTTATACAGTACCATTCATCATAAAACAATTGCAATCTACCACCAATCGGAGGTTCTACAACAGTTTCCTCTGTGATAGAATACAGTTTTTGTACCTCAGCAAATGACCTTGATGGTCTCCTTCTCCCAATATATGGATTAACATTAGGCTGTGATGGATGATAATACTTTCTCACCATACCCCTGCCTCTGCTTGTTCCTGCTCCTGAATCAAACCCCCTTCTCATCCAGCCAGATTGTCTCCTTTGGCCAAATATAAAAGGTTTCATGAGGCTGATCGTTGTTGCCTCCTCATCAATATCTTTAATTTGTTTAGGCAGGTTTTCTCCAAATAAATAATCTGGAGCTTGAACATTGCTTGATTTACACAAACCAGCAAATCTTGGGTGCAGGATGGGCCGAATGGCAATTTTTCTCATACAATTAATTTCAAAGTAAGAGTTACAAAATAATGCCAACATTTCTTTTTGAATTTTGGACATAGCTTGCCCTTCCAACTGCCTCCCAAAAGCAGTAATGCCAGCTGCAATGAGCTTGAGGACCCTCTGGAAACGTATCTCTTGTCCTCGCATTGTTGAACTCATAGGTGTCCAAATACTTGGATTCACCATCGGCACCCTTAGTCCATTTTAAAACTTCCCAAACTCCTCCTGGCTATTCCAGCCAGCGTCAGGAAGTAATTTCAACTCACTTACCTGCGGGCCTTTTACTTACCGCTGGTGGAGCTGCGATCTGCAGCCCTTCCCTACCGACATGCGTCGGAGGAGTTTGGGAAGTTTTAAAATGGATTAAGGGTGCCGACGATGAATCCAAGTATTTGGACACCCATGAGTTCAACAATGCGAGGACAAGAGATACGTTTCCAAAGGGTCCTCAAGCTCACGTGACTCCGAAGTAAAATTAGTAATTAGACAGTAGAGAAATTCCTTATACTGAAAGCTATGTTGCACATGGGTGTAAATGGAATATGAACCGACATCTCTCCATCTTTCACAAGGAACAGGCCACGCCTGCCATAATTCCGTGCCTGCCTTGAATGCAGCTCTGGCCATACTACTGCCCTGCCTTAAAACTGCTCCGGCCGTAATACTGAGTCTGCCTCGAAAGACAACTCTGGCCATATTACCGAGCTTGTCGCGGAAGGCAATGCTGGCCGTAATCCTGAGCCTGCCTCGAAAGACAACTCTGGCCCCAATTCCAAGCCATGCTTGGTACCCTTGTGTACTGTGTAATAATAGTAAGATTAAATGAGAACGTACCAGTTTGAAGTTTGATCTTGATTTTATGAGGAGTAACGTGGGTATTTACGTGAAGAACCCCAAATGGACCGCATGCGCGTCAATCTTCAAAGCAGCGGTATGAAATCACAAATAACAATCACCGAAGTGACATAGTAAGATGCGTGACTCGAGAACTACCAGATGATCTTTATGAGAGAGGGTTGGGCGTGGCGCGCACGTAATCACCAACATAACTCCTCATAAAATCAAGATCAAACTTCAAACTGGTAAGTTCTCGTTTAATCTTACTATTTTACTTCGGAGTCACGTGAGTGATACTGTGAATACTTCGAAGCTTTGTGATTTCATGCCGCAGATCGAAATCTCTGGGTCTCACTGCATTGATTGACTCAGGATGAGCGAATAATCAAAATGCATTAGCATGATATTGATTCACATGTATTCATGGTTTACGTTAAAAAATAACTCAGTAGCAACCCCTGTAACTCAGGGGAGGCTAAAGTGGACGCAAACAGAATGGGCAAAACACCGGGTCAGTAACCGGCCTATGGAAAACATTTTAAAAACTATTTAGTTTTTTTTAATATTTTATTTATTAGAGGTAAATACATCAATGTACTTCACATATATATTGTTACAATCATTGTACCCCATAATTTTATGGCTTTTAAAGAAAAAGAATAGAAAGAAAGAGAGTGAAATAGGTGAAAAGAGTTGTGATAGTGAAAGAGCGTACCAAAGGTGAGAAGAAACCCTTGGTCAAAGAATTAGAGAAAGGGGGTTAAGAGATAGACCCTAAAAAAAATTTTTTTTTTTAAAGGAAAAGGGAAAAAAAAGCCAGTTACTATGTTATATATATCACGCAAAAGGAATCCACCAACTCAATCGTTTTTCATCCCCCCCTACCAAGGCGCGAGGTACTCCTGCACCCTATCTTTGTAGTAATTCTATAAATGCAGACCACGTCTGAAAGAAGCGTTTTGATTTTCCTTCCAGGCGGAGTCTCATTTCTTCCAGATGTAGTGTTTCAAACATAGTTGAAATCCACATATTTACTGTTGGTATAGGAGCATTTTTCCAGAATTTTAAGATTAGTTTTTTTCCTATTATTAAGCCGTAATCAAATAAATTCTTTTGATACGCATTTAATTCCGAACTACCTTCTATCATTCCGAAAATTATCCATTCTGGCTTTGGTGTCATTTTAATTTTAAACGCTTTTTTGAAAATTTCAAAGATTTCAATCCAAAACCTTTGAATTTTTGTACACAAGATGAATGAGTGCGCTATAGTAGCTTCTTGACAGTGGCATTTATCACAAATTGGTGAAACGTTAGGGAAAAATTTATTTAATTTAGTTTTGTAGTATAATCTATGTATAATTTTAAATTGTATTAAAGTGTGTCTTACGTTAATTGAGCATTTGTGCACATTTAATAAGTATTCTTTCCATCTTTCGTTGGAAATTTTTATGCTTAGTTCGTTTTCCCCCTCACCTCTAATACCATCCGTTGTTGGTATTACTGCATTTATTATAATATTATTTGAAATTAAATTTGGTGATTCCGCCTTTGTATTCATTACTTCATCTTGTAAGTCTAATGGCATTTTGTGAAATTCATGTGCATGTTTTTTCAAATAATCACATATTTGGAAATATTTAAAATAGTGATTGTTACGCAGATTGTATTTTAGTTGTAATTGTTTAAATTATAATAGTTTTCCCGTATCATACAAATCTCCCAAAGTTTTAATTCCTGCTCTTTCCCATTGTATGAATGCTTTGTCTATAATCGAGGGTTTAAACAGAGGGTTTTTAGCAATAGGAGATAGGAGAGATAAGTTTCTTAATTTTAAATTGTATTTTATTTGTTTCCAAATTCTGATTGTACTATGTATAATTGGGTTATTGTTGTAGTTTGTATTATTCACCGTCATTAGTGAAAGAAGGATCGCACCAATATTAAAGGGGGAGCAGTCCTCTTTCTCCATAATGATCCATTCCGGTTGATGAAGAGCATTATCCAACAATTGAATCATATTTCTAATATTTACCGACCAATAATAATACATAAAATTAGGGAGTGCTAATCCCCCTACTACTCCCCCTACCAGTTTATTCAGGTGTGGTCTTTGTATTCTATGGGTCTTATAATCCCAAATAAAATTTGTAATATCGGAGTCCAATTTTTTTTTTTACTTTTTGGGTAGATATAGTGGGATTGATTGGAACAGGTATAGAATTTGTGGTAAAAAAAATCATTTGTATGCCGTTTATTCGACCTATTAAGGACATCGGGAGCGTTTTCCAGAATTTAATTAAATTATGTAATTTCTTAAGTACAGGGTTATAGTTTGCTTTAAACATGTCTTGATATCTTCTAGTAATTTCATTGCCCAAGTATTTAAATTTTTCCCCAGCTATTTTAAAAGGAAATTGTACGAGATGTATAGGATCTTTCTGTTTTATTGACATGATTTCACTTTTATTCCAGTTTATTCTGTAACCTGAAAATGAAAATCCTCATTTAAATTTAAAATATTGGGTATAGTGATATGCGGCTTTGTGATGTACAAAAGTACATCATCAGCGTATAATGATATTTTATTGTTTGAATATTTTGTCTTATATCCGTGGATATTCGGATGAGTTCTAATTCTTTCCGCTAGTGGTTCAATTCTGAGGGCAAATAGCAAAGGTGATAATTAACAATCTTGTCTATTACCCCTTGATGTTGAAATTTCATGGATAAAATATTATTAGTTAATATTCTGGCTGTTGTCTTATTATATATTAATTTAATCCATTGAATGAAATCCTCTCCCAGTTGAAATTTTTGCAATACCTTAACCATATACTTCCAATCAACAATAATTGCGAGATTTGGATCTTTAGTTTGGTGTGAGTGCATTATATTAAGCAGACGTCTCAAATTATTAACTGAATGTCTCTTAGGGATAAACCCCGTTTGATCCGTATATATTAGTTTAATGGCGTACTTTCTTAACCTTTATTTAGTTGACCATCCTGCGGCCGTGAGGATATGGTCGATGGGCATGTTCATTGCCCTGGCCGCTGACGTTGATGCTGACCTGGTGGAATGAGATATACAATCGTCAGTGTTAATACCTGCATAACCCAGAACCTGCTGAAGCCACCTTGAAATAGTCTGAACCGACCTTCCTTTGTGTAGTTGTTTGTTGATTAATAAACAATGCTGATTCCACACTTCTTAGGATTCTGGTGGCCTTGATAACATAGTCGTGAGACCGTGGGGTATCTGAAAAATGGTCTTAAATCATTCTACCCCTGGTCTGCTCTGCTTGTGTAGACCAGAATGTAAAATGTAATGGCAGCTGCTGCCAATTCCATTCTATCTAACCACAGCGTTTGCAATGTTTGCCGTCGTTGTGCTGATATAAGTGTCATAACTAAGGATGTAGCTGGAACCCCTTGGTGAAGTAATGTTTACACATTTTCAATAACCAACTGCATAATCTTGTAGTGGGAGAACTTGTGTCAAGATCTTTTTAACAACTCGATATCCGGGTTGAACCTGACAGAGTAGTTCCCTTTTGTTGCAGCAGTATTGTCTCTATAACTGAATTATTGTCAAATACCATTTAAGAATAAACTGGAAAATGTCAGTAATCTGTACCGTATTAAATGTAACATAAACATTTAAACAATATCACTTCTGATCCCCTCAATAGGAATGTATTGCTTTTTTGGGTGCTATCCCTGCACATTGCAGTGAGCACATTCATGGCTTGATGTGACAACCTGAGGCATAAGTCAATCCATTCAAAATGTGTAAGTCAATAATTGTTTTATTGTGCAAAGGCCGGTCTCCTGAACCACAGTTTGAACCAGCAAGTTTTTGTTTTTTGGAATAACCGTATACCGTTGTATTATTATGCCTGATGAAGCAGGCAACATGGCTGCTTAGCCAGTCTGACAATAAGAACCCAAGCGAGGTCTTGCTGACTGTTTTAAGACCCGGCTAATGAGGCGAAAAATGGAGGAAGGCATAAAAGAACATTCCTCCTTTTGTAGCGAGAATGTATTTCTCCACACTGTTGTGCCACATATTATTGTAATCCGTGAATAAACATGCACCAACATGTCGATATTCAATGTGGTATTGAACCATACTTTCATAATACTTTGAGATCCAATACCTATTCTGTGTTGTCATAGATCTGAACTGGATGATACACCAGTGGCAAAGGAGATTAGATAATTACTACAGGATACTTTTACTTGATTGCCATGTGACTAACATATGTCACCATCGTAGAGCAACAACTTGAAATTGAGCATGTAGAATATGTATATTCTACATATTCGCACTACTGTAGCGACTTTCAAGTTCAAATGAGTTTATTGTCATGTTCAGCAATGCTGAATACATCATTGTGACTGAGGTAGCTTCAGCTGTCAATAGCATAAGGTTGTTAACAATGGTCTAATTGTCTTTTGAGAGGTTGCTACTTTAACAATATCAGTTCCTTGATTTGCTCAGCTGGAGAATAGCTACTATATTGCCAATTCCTCTTGATGAAAATAAAAGTCAGTTTTATAACAGGTTGCGATTAACTCCAATCTCTTGCCACAGGGCGGAGTCAAGGCTAATTAATAATTACAGGTAAATCCCAACGACCAACAAACAGTTTATCCCATTCTGCAATGCTTTACTGTTATTAGTACAGTTATATTGTCTTCGATAACCTCTGTAATGGGATTTGTGTAGCATGGATCTTTGACCCTTATGAATCTGTTGAGAGTCAGGAAAAATAAGTTTTCATATTCGGAAAGTTCATATGCCCGACATTCTCCATTCTTTATAATAACATGCCACTCCTGCCTTATTCCATGGGTGGTTTGCATGAGAACTTTTCCCAATTTCCAAACCTTAACTTTAAAAATAACCCTGACCATAATCCAAACTTGCTTGGAATGCTACGACTGTGCCTCAACCAGATGTTCTTTTCCTTTGTGTGTTGTACAAAACAAATGTAAATATTACAACTTGTGAACGGTGCACTACCCATAATTTGGAAGTGCAGGACCTATTTAGTTGAGCAGGGTTGGTAAGGTGCATGGAATTTCTGAGCTATCATGCTGCCCCCAGCTCCAGTGAACCGCTTCCTGCCGATGAGCGCCTGGGGTGCGTTCTGAAACGATTACTTTTGCCCGCCGTTGGTCTAATTGATTAGTCTGCCAGGTTTTTTTCCCCTGTTGAATAGGCCTACCTAAATGACAGATTCGGCGGCTGGCTCTCACATCCCCCTGTTGGCGCTGTTCTCTGCCGGCACACATGTGCTTTAGTATGTTCTATTGACTTCTTTAGAACCTGGAGTCAGTTATATCTTGACCTTTTTCTCTTCCCTCAGAGAGGGCGATTCATAGGCAGCCCTAAACAGGCGCTGCCGCAGGCCGCAGGATACCTATACTGATAAGAACCCATTGAACCTAACCCAAATAGAATATTCTGCTGGGATGGCAACTTTGTTGTCAGGAAAAGGGTACCTCTGACATGTGCCCTTCATCCCTTGGGGTATGCCTCACGGCCATACTCTGAGACTCGGTGTCAGCAGGATACTGACCCGTCTTAGTCTCTGCCTCCAAGAGGGAGACCTGCAGCAGCTCTGTAACTGGAGCTACTGGTGTGGCCTGCGGAGGTGAACTTCTGTCTCACCCTACCATCAGAGTCGGTGTCAGAACTAATCCTCATCTATGAAGGTACTATCAAACAGTTCTCTACTAGATACTGCTGGCGCCTTTTTTGTTCAGGATGGCGCTGACACTCCTCCTGTTGGCATGTGCCCTGCTGTAGTACTATATGCAACAGTTGCTGTATTTGGGATAGTCGTTTCAAACGCACTATCCAGCCCCAGTGAGGAATCATCACCTGACTACGTGGGCCTTGCTATCCAGCCCCGGTGGAGAATCATCTCCCGACTCCGTGGACATAGCAGATTTATGTGTGAACTTGAGCAGCCCTGTCCCAGACGTTGCTGGCGCCACCTTTCGTAAAGGCCGGCGCTTTTTGACATGAAACAGCCCTGTACCAGGTGCTACTAGCACGGCTCTCATGGGTCGGTAATGTCACAAATGAAACAGCCCTGTATCAGGCGCTGCTGGCACGGCTCTCCCGTATGCCGGCACTTTCATACATGAAGCAGCCCTGTCAGGCGCTGCTGCCGCGGCCTGTCCCATAGGCCCGCACTATTACAGTGTAAGCTCACTAAATCAAATCTTTAGTGTACAGCTTTACCTGTGAAGGGTTAAAACAATTCACAGCAACTTGTGTTAAACAACAAGGATTACATTGTCAGAGACATATGACAATAACTTTTTATGACTTTAACTTTGCCTTTAGCTTTTAACTTTAAGAAAAACACTATAACATACATACATTTTATTATTAAGAGAAACCCTTTGTAGCCCGACTCACCCGAGTCCAAATAGGGCTGAATGAGTCCAATTTTATTCCTTGCCTGGGGACCAACGTCTGTGAGCCACTGACCGCACTGTCAGTGACTCAGGCGTTGTTTCCTTGCCGTTCCATGGCATCCCCGCAGGCTGGGAAACGCTGACTGCACGTTCAGCGACTCTGGCGTTAATTCCTTGCCGTTCCATGGCATCCCCGCAAGGCTGGGAAACGCTGACTGCCTTGTTAGCGGCTCCTTATCTCGCAACCTGATCTTTTTGACGGTTATCCGCTTCCGCGGTCGGACTGGGTTTCCCCACAGTCCATAACCGGTACACTCGTCGGGCTGCGAAACTGGCAGAAAAACCTCTGTGAAGAGAGGCTCCTGCCTGAAAAAACCCCTGGTAAGTAAAATGAACTTACCTCTAGGTTTAATTTACCGCTGACAGGAGCTCCGTCCTGCCAGTCTGGTGCTTGCGCCAGTGCGGCTGACGTACTGACGCGCATGCGGCCCAGACGGGGTTCTTCACGGAATCACTCACGTGACTCCGAAGTAAAATTACCCATCACATGTTATCATTTTCATTTGTACAATACAAGTGTAAATATTACAAACTTGTAAATGGTCCACTTACCCTATGTTTCGATCGAACCAGACCCTCCTACCTCCATGGTTACCGGTGGTCTTATGGTAAGCCCAAAGGCCCCTGATGTGGGTTCCATTCCCATCCTTGATTTCCTTCCTGAGACCAGCTTGGCCCAGCTTTCAAGCGCCCATCAACTTCAGTGAACTGCTACTGCCGTTGAGGCGTGGGGGTGTCATCGCTGATACGATGGTTTCATTTGATAGCTCTGAGCACTGCCGGCACTTGTAGCGTGGGGGAATCTGGCCCCTGCAGGGTTTTTTGCCCCTTCCCTTGCGAGTATGTCCTCGCACCCCCTCCACTGAGGGAGGCTCGTTGACAGCCCTGAGACAGGTGCTGCCGCAGGCCCCTGAGTATACCTGAGGAATACCTGCACTGACATGGCCCCTTGGACCTATATCAGAATATGACTGTGGGCCAGAAGCTGACCCCTGATGCTCCCCTCCTCAGAGAGGGAGACATTGTGCAGCCCTGACACAGGTGCCGCTGCCAGCCGGTTTTTCATAATACCCAGGCTCAGATAGCTCTCTTCTGGAGCATATCTCTCTGGAACAACCTCTCCATCGGGTGTTCCAGGGGGGTTTTAGGCGTTCACAGACGCTACCCATAGAAGGAGGGGGTGACCTCCTGGCCCAACTCGCCCGAGTCGCACGGTCTGACCGGCTTCCTCGTGGTTTAACCCCTTTCCTGGGGAAGCCATAGCGGTCTGTGAGTTGCTGACCCCATGGTTAGTGACTGGGTCAGCGACTGGGGTTGCGAGACCGGTTTACTGCCAGTCTAAGCCCTATCTGGGAAGCCCTAAGCGGTCTGGGAGCTGCTGACCCCATTGACAGATTGGGGTAGCGAGACCGGCTTACTGCCAGTCTAACCATTTTTCTGGGGACCATAATGGTGTAGGAGCTGCAGACCCCATAGTGAATGGCTGGGGTTGCAAGGCCGGCTGACTGCCAGTCTAACCCCGTTATTTTTTCCTGGGGAACCATTGCGGTGTGGGAGCTGCAAACCCCATAGTGAATGGCTGGGGTTGCAAGACCGGCTAACTGCTAGTATAACCCCGTTCTCTGAGGGGACCATAGCATTCTGGGAGCCCAACTGGGAGAACCCCCACTCGCATTCCCCTCCTGCGTGTAGCTGACCTCCTTGACAGCGACTTGAGAGTGAACCCGACGGCCGCCAGCTACCCGCAATTCTGCGGTCCGGACCGGGATTTCCCCACGGTCCATAACTGGTTTCCCGCGACCCGTCCAACTTCGCCCCGAATTCAGCAGGCAATCCTGCAAAACAAAACACATCCCTAGCAATAAGTTAAAACTTACCTTCCAGGTTTAAAACTTACCGCTGGCAGGAGCCGCGCGCCCACCAGTCAGTCCGTGCGCAACACATCAGACGTAATGACGCGCATGCGTGGGGACGGCTTTCTTCACGTAGTCACTCACGTGACTCCGAAGTAAAAGTATAACACTACTTCCATATTTCTAAACTCCAACCCCCACCCAATAATGATCGGTATGCCGCTTGCCTCTCCAACTGTTTGCTGCATCTGCCTGCAAACTATTTTTGCTTCATACACCTGAATCCTTGACATGCCATCCTCTGCTCATTTGCAATCTCTCTCCATTCAGATTAGAGTCCGCCTTTTGATTCCGCGTGACAAAATGCTCGACTTTACATTTTCCCACGTTCCACTCAACTTGCAAAGTTTTCCTCAATCTCTAAACCTCTGTGTTAGGGCACAGCCTAACTCCTGTCCCCTGTGGCAATATCTAAATATCCTCAATGCAACATGCCCTCCCAACTATTTGTGTGTAATTTTCAAACAGATACTTTATATTCTATCCTCTGCTGCAGATCATTAATATAACTAATGTAATTAATTGAGGACGAAGAGCTGGGACTCTTTTTCCCAAAGATCCTATAGCAAGCAAGATAGATCACTCGACGAAAAAGACGTAGTATGGTCATGGGCAGATTCATGGGTAATTTTCGGCCCCATTTCCGTAACCGGCTTCCGTCTCCAAAGATCCCATAGCAGAGCAAAGATACTAGTGCGGAGACGGAAGCCGGTTACGGAAACATCCTCGTAAAAATAAAAGTTATTTGGTAAAAATCGTCTCCTCATTTTCAGAATTATAATTTATTAACACAAACTGTTCCCCCGCAACGTTGATTACACTGCGAGTCGGGTCGGGTCGGGTCGGGTTACTGAAATGGATGAAAAAAAGGCCCACGTTCCGCTCCGTTGCGTACTACACGTCAGCCCGTTGCATTTTGCAGGAGTGGTCTATCTTGCTCCTCTATAGGATCTTTGCTTTTTCCAGCCTGTAATAGATCTATTTATTATAACTGTCTTCATTCTATGCTAACACATCTTCCCTCACAATGCAGTGAGATCCTGTGCACCAGCCTTTTATGCAGCTTGTGTGTGAAGAAGGGTCCCGGCCTAAAATGTCACCTATCCATGTTCTCCTGGGATGCTGCCGGACCCGCTGAGTTACTCCAGCACTTTATGCCTTGTTTTGTAAACCAGCATCTGCAATTCCTGGTAGAAACAAAAAACAGCAGATGCTGGTTAATGCACAAGAGGGCTCCAAGTTCTGGAGTTCTCAGCAGGTCAGGCAGCATCTCTGGAGAACATGGATAGGTGGTGTTTCGGGTCGAGTTACTCCGGCACTCTATCTACCATATATCCCTTTTGCAGTTCTTTGTATTAACTTTTGTGCAGCTTGTTGTCATATGCTTTCTGTTAACTCAAATATCACTGTACCTTAATTGGTGCATGTGACAATAAATTCAAACTTGAAACCCAAATAAACTGTATCCACAATCTTGATATTGGAGTTTCAAAGTACTCAGTCCTTTGATTTTATAGCAAATACAGTATAAATGATTTTGACTTAAACTCCGCCAGGACAACAGACCTTCATGGTCAGGTCAAGTACCCTGCACGTACAACAACTGGGACTTGAAAATGGCGACTCTGTATACCGTCTCAGTGTACTGCTACTGTACACTTGTACTGTATCTGAGATGCTTATCGAAGATGTATCTAAGTGATTATCAGTAAAAAATCAGCTTCAAAACTATTTTTATCCACAAAATAGTTGCTCTACTCAACAGCCAAAAATCTGTAGCCTCCCTTTGATCTGGTATTTTGTTGGTTCACATGCTTAATCAATGGTGTTTTATTATTATTAATGTTTAGTGTTTTCTGAGTCATTCGTAACTGTCACTGTATGTCATGTTGTTACATGTGGGCGGAGCACCAAGGCAAATTCCTTGTATGTGAATACCTGGCCAATAAACTTACTTATTTATAGTAATACTGACTTGTATACAGGAATGAATTTCACTGTACCTCGGTACGTGTGACAAATAAAGTGCCATACCATACCACTATCAATATGCATTTTTGTAAGGTACTTGGACAAGCACTTGGATAGGAAAGGTTTGGAGGGATATGGACTAAACAAGGGCAAATGGGGCTAGCTTAGATGAGGAATATTGCTGCACGTGGTCAAGTCGGGCCGAAGAGATTTTCTCCGTGACTCTGTGGCTCAAAGTGATACAAAGTGATACAAAAATAGTCTGTGTGATTGACGGTGAGGATGAAATCATTAGACTGCAAGATAATATAGATGTCTTGGTCAATTGTTACATTATCTTTTGACCAGCGGTGTCATGAGAGGCTCAACAGTTTCTTGTGTTAATGAAACATTCATCATCCATAAATTTTTGCTACTGTATATCTGTAAATCTGATAATGAGGGTGTGCACAGTATCAATGGGCATTAAATACACAGTTTGCTCTTAATCGCTTGTAAGTCACTTTAGTAACAAAACTTACAAAAAACTTACAAAAAATGCATCTACCCACAATCTTTGATTGTAAATGGTGCGGTTGTTCCACTTGCTTCCTGTGTTATTTATTTTTAGTTTAGTTTAGAGATACAGAGCGGGAACAGGCCCTTCGGCCCACCGAGTCCGCACCAACCAGCAATCCCACATACCAAGCCAATGAACCTATGAACCTGTACGTCTTTGGAGCGTGGGAGGAAACCGAAGTTATCGGAGAAAATCCACGCAGGTCACGGGGAGAACGTACAAACTCTATACAGACAGCACCCGTAGTCGGGATTGAACCCGGGTCTCCGGCACTGCAAGCGCTGTAAGGCAGCAACTCTACCGCTGCGCCACCGTGCCGCCCTTGTTGTCCATGGAGTTTCCATTTTCCTCCAGCAGCGCTTCAACTAGGGAGTCCACAAAAACGGCATCCTCAAAAGGTGGAGACATTGGTTTCTTCACGTGGCTTTGTCAAGATTTTAAAAAACTGGCCTCTTCTCCTTCCCATCGTCACACCTGGCAGTGCAAGGTGGGGTGGGTGTTGAGGGAGCCTGGGTGCGAATTACTAACACAGCTGAGAGCCTCCAATTCTTAACACTGAAACTGTTGGCTTACCAGCTGTGATTTTATTTATAATGACTGTATCAGTGCATGGCCACACTTCCATAATTGTAAACAAAATCATATTAAGCAGAGGAGTTCTTGGCCAACAAAGTAATTTTATGAGGATTGTTTCATTGTTCAATAAAGAGCAATGTTGAAAGCTACAACAATCTATTTTCAGTCTGTATATTTGGATTTATTTTTTCTTTGGGATAAATGCAGTGGCACGCCGGACTGCGTGACGTGCAGTCATTACCGATATTAACCTGCCCCTCTTCTTTGTTCAGGCTGTTGATTGGTGGAGCCTTGGCGTTCTGATGTACGAGCTAAAAACTGGAGCATCGCCTTTCACTGTTGACGGGGAAAGAAATTCGCAAACCGAGATTTCAAAGTAAGGAGTAAAATTTCAGTTGGTAGGCATCCTTAAACATTTGACTACAGATGAGAAAGCCATTTGACACGTTTCAATCTTCCTTTCATAAAGATGGGATGAATTAAAATAACTGATTGGGGATGATCAGCCATGATCACATTGAATGGCGGTGCTGGCTCGAAGGGCCGAATGGCCTACTCCTGCACCTATTGTCTATTGTCTAAATTGAGTGGGCCATTAATGCAGACAATAGACAATTGGTGCAGGTGTAGGCCATTCGGCCCTTCGAGCCAGCACCGCCAATCAATGTGATCATGGCTGATCATCTCCAATCAGCACCCCGTTCCTGCCTTCTCCCCATAACCCCTGACTCCGCTATCTTTAAGAGCCCTATCTAGCTCTCGCGTGAAGGTATCCAGAGAACCGGCCTCCACCGCCCTCTGAGGCAGAGAATTCCACACACTCACAGCTCTGTTTGAAAAAGTGTTTCCTCATCTCTGTTCTAAATGGCTTACCCCTTATTCTTAAACTGTGGCCCCTGGTTCTGGACTCCCCCAACATTGGGAACATGTTTCCTGCCTCTAGCGTGTCCAAACCCTTAATAATCTTAATTGGCTGCTGTAAATTGCCGTCGTGTGTATGGAGTGGATGGGCGGTAGAGACAGGTTCTCTGGATGCTTTCAGGAGAGAGCTAGATAGGGCTCAAAAATCGCAAAGTCGGGGGATATGGGGAGAAGGCAGGAACGGGGTACTGATTGGGGATGATCAGCCATGATCATATTGAATGGCGGTGCTGGCTCGAAGGGCCGATTGGCCTACTCCTGCACCTATTATCTATTGTCTATTGAAAGTGGGAGAACTAGTGTGAACGGGTGATCAGTGGCAGCGTGGCTGCTGAGCCAAGAGGCCTGTTTCCACGCTGTGTCTCTAAACTCTTTAAAAAATATATATATTTGTGCTCTAATGATTATGCTTTCTCATAAATCACCCATCAAATGTCATTCCTCAGTAAAAAGCCTGTTTCTCCAGTTTCTTTCAGCCTTACCTAGTTATTTGAATTCACTTTATTTTTGATAGTTATCTGATGTTGTTCTGTCCAGGTAAATGTTTTACCTGTCTCAGGTACTTCCTGAGATACATCACATGACTTGAAATCGTGTGCAAATGTTTTCAATTTGCTGAGCATTATTTGAATCTGTGTCACTAATCGCAGTTAGTTGACTGCAGGTATTTTTCACCCAATTTAATATGGTCATGAACGAATAACATTTAAATGTTTTAAATTATCGCACCCTCTTTTGCAGTTTAACAATTGCACAGTTTTTCTTCCTCCCCAGGAGAATTCTAAAAAGTGACCCTCCATATCCGCCAGAAATCGGCCCTTTAGCTAAAGACATAATGAAGAAACTCCTTGTGAAAGACCCCAAGAAAAGGTTGGGTTCTGGTCCTGGAGGTGCTGACGAAATTAAATCTCACCTCTTCTTCCAGGTGAGCAAAGAAGACAGTTGGAAACTGGGACATCTACACTGGTTCAAATTGATCAGTGCAGTCCTCTCGCTGGTTGCAAGAGGTAGTTACAGACATTGAGTTACATCATCACCAGCTATCAACAACTGCAGCTTCCTAACTCCTTAAGGGCCTATCCCACTTACGTGTCCTTGGCACACAAATTACGCGACCTTGTGGTCGCGTTGAGCTGCGACGGTCCCGCGAAGGTCGTGCGCGATTACATGCGTAAGCACAACTGTCTGGAGCGCGTGACGTCATTTGAAGATGGACACAAAGCTGGAGTAACTCAGCGGGACCTGCAGCAACTCTGGGGAGAAGCAATGGGTGACGTTTCGTGTCGAGACTCTTCTTCAGTCTGAAAAGAAAGGTCATGACCCGAAACGTCACCCATTGCTTCTCTCCAGAGATGCTGCCGGTCCCGCTGAGTTACTCCTGCATTTTGTGTCTATCTTCAATTTTCTTGGCCCCGCTCTGGGACCAGAAGTGGGGGTGGATCCGGACCGCAATGGCTGTGAGCTCCAGGCTGAGTTCGGCGATCGTTTGCCTGCTTCTGCCGCTGTTGAAGGTGAGACGTTGCGTCGCGCCAGGGTCTTGATCCTGTCCCACTTTGGCCGTCAGTTACGCGACAGGCCGTTGGTGAGCGATGATTTAGTTCACTACAAAAATTTCGGAGCGATGCGTGATGTCGCGCACATCTACATACCCCTCCGCGCTTCTCAGTGGGACCGGCCCCGCGCAGCCATACCATGCCCGTACTCCTCAACGAAACCATGAGGTCGCGTAATTTGCGTGCCAAGAACACATAAGTGGGACAGGGCCTTTATGACCAAGTCAGAAGACATTACAGAGTTATAGATGTAGCCCAGTCCATCACCACTGACTCCATCTACACTTTACACTACCTCCGGAAAACAACCAACATAATCAAAGACTTGCCCCACCAGGGTCATCCCTTCTCCCTGATCCCATCTGGCAGAAGGTACAGAAGTTTAAAAGCACGCACCGCCAGACTCAGGAACACCTTATTCCCCTCTGTTATCAGGCTTCTGAACACTCTTTCCTTAAGCCAGGATACTGTCCGATTCACCTCTACACCATTGCGGACATTGGACTTTGTCTGTGGAACTGATGCGCTACAATGCTGAGAACTATACTCTGCATTCTGTATCTTCCCTTGTGTTCTATCTATTTTACTTGAGTTTGAGCTGATTATATTTATGTATAGTATTCTCTGAACTGTTTGGACAGTATATATCAAAACATTTCATTATACCTCGGTGTAGGTGACAATAATAAATTTAAACCTAAACCAAATTGCTGCCCAAAACTCACCAGACCCTAGCTTTGTAGGCCATAAAAGATACTGAAAAACTAACAAATTAAGGAAATGCTTAAAAAATTAAAAACTAATTACAATTTGTTCAATTTTTTGTTTTAAATACTAAAAATGGTTAGAGGCACTTAGAAACAATAACAAGTAGCTTTTACCTTTTTTATACACAAGCTTATAATACGATACAATACGATAGAACTTTATATATCCCAGGAGGGCAATTAATCTGCCAACAATCTGAAGAAGGGTTTCGCCCCGAAACGTCGCCTATTTCCTTCGCTCCATAGATGCTGCCTCACCCGCTGAGTTTCTCCAGCATTTTTGTCTACCTTCGATTTTTCAGCATCTGCAGTTCCTTCTTAAACAATCTACTCAAGGTGGCTCTAGAAATCGTGGATGCATTGGTGATCATTTTCCAATGTTCTATAGACTCAGGATCAGTTCCTGTAGGTTGGAGGGTAGCTCATGTTATTCCACTTTCCAGGAAAGGTGCGCGAGAGAAAACGGGGAATTATAGAACAGTTAGCGTGACATCGGTGGTGGGGAAGATTCTGGAGTCAATTATTAAAGAATTAATAACGGCGCATTTGGATAGCAGTAAATGGATTGGTCCAAGTCAGCATGGATTTATGAAGGGGAACTCCTGCTTGACTAATCTTCTGGAATTTTTTGAGGATGTGACAAGTAAAATGGATGAAGGAGAGTCAGTGGATGTAGTGTATCTGGACTTTCAGAAATCCTTTGATAAGGTCCCACAGGAAATTAATAGGCAAAATTTGAGCACATGGCTTTGGGGATAGGGGATTGACATGGATAAAGAATTGGTTGGCAAACAAGAAACAAAGAATAGGAATAAACGGGTCCCTGTCAGAATGGCAGTCAGTGGCGAATGGAGTGTCACAAGGCTCAGTGCTAGGTCCGCAACTATTTGCAATACATATAAATTATTTAGATGATGAAATTAAAAGTAACACTAGCAAATTTGCAGATGACACGAAGCTGGGTGGCAGAGTGAACTGCAAAGAGGATGCTAGGAAGTTGCAGGGTGACTTGGACAGGTTGAGTGAGTGGGCAGATGCATGGCAGATGCAGTATAATGTAGATAAATGTGACGTTGTCCACTTTGGCAGCAAGAACAAGGAGGCAGATTATTATCTCAATGGTGTCAGATCAAGAAAAAGGGAAGTGCAACTAGGCCTGGGTGTGTCCTTGTTTACCGGTCACTGAAAGTAAACAAGCAGGTACAGCAGGCAGTGAAGACAGCTAAGGGCATGTTGGCCTTCATAATGAGAGGATTTGAGTATGGGAATAGAGGTCCTTGTCCTTCTGTACAGGGACTCGGTGAGACCAAACCTGGATAAGGATAAGGGGGAAGTCTTTTAGGACCGAGATGAGAAAATCATTTTTCACACATAGAGTGGTGAATCTGTGGAATTCTCTGCCACAGAAGGTAGTTGAGGCCAGTTCATTGGCTATATTTAAGAGGGAGTTAGATGTGGCCCTTGTGGCTAAAGGGATCAGGGGGTATGGAGAGAAGGCAGGTACAGGATACTGAGTTGGATGATCAGCCATGATCATATTGAATGGCGGTGCAGGCTCGAAGGGCCGAATGGCCTACTCCTGCACCTATTTTCTATGTACTGTGTGCAGTTTGGTCTCCAAATTTGAGGAAGGACATTCTTGCTATTGAGGGAGTGCAGCGTAGGTTCACGAGGTTAATTCCCGGGATGGCGGGGTTGTCATATGAGGAGAGATTGGAAAGACTAGGCTTGTAGTCACTGGAGTTTAGAAGGATGAGGGGGGATCTTATAGAAACGTGTAAAATTATAAAAGAACTGGACAAGCTAGATGCAAGAAAAATGTTCCCAATGTTGGGCGAGTCCAGAACCAGGGGCCAGAGTCTTAGAATAAAGGGGAGGCCATTTAAGACTGAGGTGAGAAGAAACTTTTTCACCCAGAGTTGTGAATTTATGGAATTCCCTGCCACAGAGGGCAGTGGAGGGCAAATCACTGGATGGATTTAAGAGAGAGTTAGATAGAGCTCTAGGGGCTAGTGGAGTCAAGGGATATGGGGAGAAGGCAGGCACGGGTTATTGATTGGGGACGATCAGTCATGATTGCAATGAATGGCGGTGCTGGCTCGAAGGGCCGAATGGCCTCCTCCTGCACCTATTTTCTATGTTACTAAAAGGTCAAATGGCCTCCTTCTGCACCTATTTTCTATGTTTCTAACAGTCATAAAACACAAGATACATGAGATATGAAACTAAAGTGACGAGTGGAAAGGATTGGGGATGTGCAAAGATTGGGGGGGGGGGTTGGGTAAGGACAGAGAGTCTGTTTCACCCACGACAGAAGTGGGAGGAGTTGTTCAGTTTGATAGCCACAGGGAAGAAGGATCACCTGTGGCGTTCTGTGCTGCATCTTGGTGGAACCAGTCTGTTGTTGAAGGTGCTCCTCAGGTTGACCAGTGTGTCATTGTGGGGGTGAGCCGTATTGTCCAAGATGCTCCGCAGTTTGAGGAGCATCCTCCCCTCCAAGACCAACCTCCCATGAATCCAACTCCAACTCCGGCCGCAGGACGCATTGAATCTGCATTGAAATATTAGGAGCCTCCATTCAGATCTTTTGTTAAATATTCTAAAACAACACCTAAATTCTAACCGCTTCACTGATTACATTTTTAACAACAATTAAATAGATATTTGTGCCTTTTGAATTTATTTTTATTGACAACTTTGCTTGGCCTTGCATGTCTTGCTCACAGTATTCGGTTGTATGTCAAACAAGATCAATGTACTTGGAAACCAGAGGCCTTTCACAGAGTAGAGGAAATAGACACTACCATTCCATCTGAAGTCTGAAGAAGGGTCCTGATCCAAAACGTCATCTGTCCATGTTCTCCGGGGATGCTGAATGACCCGCTGAGTGACTCCAGCAATTTACGCCTTTCATTGGTAAAGCAGCATCTGCAGTTCCTTGTTTCTGCCACTGTTCCCCTTTTCTCCAGCAAAATGCAGCCGGTGGAACAGAGTGACTGAGACGGATTATGAGAATTATCTTTCTCAATCACCATTGCAATTGCCATTGCAATTTATCAATCATCCCATTCTGGCTGGCCAGTAGATTGTTTGTATGTGCAAACTTTGAAATTAGTCCTTCAAACATTTTACAATTGTTATATTTAGATTAATGAAGGACACTTGTGTGATATTTAAATCTGTTATTAACTATACTATACCCAAGTGGCCAGCTCTTCAGAACATGGCCTGACCCAAATATCTTGATTCAATATGTTCAACAATAAAGCAAGTAACTGAGTGACATTATTTATCACATTAAATGTAGTAGTCCAGTTATCTCCTCTTCCAACGTCTATTGATTTGAGGAATCAATTCATATATTTTTCTATTACATATTTCCGTATGATTCAGGAAAAGGCATTTGGTTCATTGAATCCATAAAACAGCTCAACGATCAAATCCATTTCCCCGCTAATATTCCCATCAAATTATTTTCCCTGGATTTCCTCCCAGATTCTATCACTTCCTAGACAAACGCGGAACAGTGGCGCAGTAGTAGAGTTAAGGGCCTGTCCCACTGTACGAGGTAATTCAAGAGTTCTCCCCTCCCCTGATTCGAGCTCGTGTAATGTACATAGGGGCTCGTACGAGTAAAAAGTAACAATTTTTTTCATCACGAGTATTTTTTTTACTCGTGGACATTTTTCACAGTGTTGAAAAAACGTCATGAGTTTACCAGATTTCCCGAGTACCTACCGTTACGAGAGCCGCCATGTGACATCCACGAGCTCCTACGTACCCGCTACGTACATTACACAAGCTCGAATCAGGGGAGAACTCTTGAATTACCTCATACAGTGGGACAGGCCCTTTACTGTCTTATAGCGCCAGGGACCCAGTTTCTATCCTGACCATTGGTCCTGTTTATATGGAGTATGTACGTTCTCCCTGTGACTGTTTTCTCCGGGTGCTCCGGTTTCCTTCCCACATTCCAAAGACGTACAGGTTTGTAGGTTAATTGGCTTCTGTACATCGTCCCTAGTGTGTGTGTAGGATAGAACTAGTGTGTGGGTGATCGCTGGCCAGTGGGGACCTGGTGGGTCGAAGGGGCTGTTTCCACACTGTATCTCTGAACTAAGCACAACTTGGGGACAATTTACAGTGGTCAATTAATCTATCAACCCATACATCTTTAGGATGTGGGGGGAAACCAGAGCAGCCAGGAGGCTCATCCAGCCACAAAGAGACTGTAATTCCTTCCTGCACATAATGCCAATCTTCACCACCTGTATTCACGGAACTATGGAACATAGCCGGTTGCTTAGCTCTTACAATAATAACAAAGAGATTGTGCACACTGTTCACAGACAGCACTCGACTGCACGATTTGATTGTCATTGGAGCCGAACGGCAGTAGTTCTTCCCATGTGCCATTGTACCACCCTGATTCATTACAGTCCCCTACAAGTAATTATTGTAAGAGCTAAGCAACTGGCTATGTTCCATAGTTCCGTGAATACATTGACACAGGTGGGCCGGGCGGTGAAGAAGGCATTATGTGTAGGAAGGAACTGCAGATGCTGATTGGGGTGGAAGATTGCAGCCTTCACGTGGTCCGCCCTGTTTTGACCAATGCAATCAACTCGACGTGCACAAACGGAAGATTAAATAGATCAAGTTGTCCAACAACTTTAGGCTGTGCACGCCACACGAAAGTAGAAGAAGAAGCAGATGCTGATTCATACTTCTTCATTCGTGTGGCGTGCACAGCCTAAAGTTGTAGGACAACTTGTTCTATTTGATCTTCCGTTTGTGCACGTCGAGTTGATTGCATTGGTCAAAACAGGGCGGACCACGTGAAGGCTGCAATCTTCCACCCCCTGATTCATACCAAAGATAGACACAAAATGCTGGAGTAACTCAGCGGGCCAGGCAGCATCTCTGGAGAAAAATAATAGGTAACATTTCGGGTTGGAACCACTGAAGGATGGAGGTGGGGGGGGGGGGACTGAAAGGACTGGAGGCAAGAGAAGGTCAGGACAAATTGGGACCAGCAACAAATGACCAAAGGAGGAGTGGGGTCCATAATGGCCCATTGTGAGCTGGGGAAGTTGTGCTAATGAGAGGGATACTAGTGGAACTGGTAGGGCGACGAGGGGGGTCGCGGGATAGGAGAGAAGGGTGGGTAGGAAATGCACAAGTTCATTATTAAGAAGGCATTATCTCGTGTACTGAGATAAAGTGAAAAATATTGTTTTCCTAGCTATCCGGATAAATCATATTATGCGTGAGTAAACCAGCATCTGCCGTGTTTTTACCAATTGGGTGTTGTAGTTTTAATAAAATGTCATTTATGAGGTGTAACTAAACTATTGACTTTGTGTATTTTGTTTGAAAATGTCAAATGCTTAGAATGACAGTAGTTAGTCAACAGGAGGGATGTCATTTCTGTCTGTGTGTGACGTTTCTCCGCATGAGACGGAGATGTTTACATGCTTTGTGTTATTGCTCATTCTTAGTAACCACCTCTGCTTTGTTCTTGTCGCTGACAGAAAATAAACTGGGACGAGTTAGCTGCCAAAAACATCGAAGCCCCGTTTAAGCCGGTCATCAGGGACGAGTTGGACGTCAGCAACTTTGCCGAGGAATTCACGGAGATGGACCCCACGTACTCGCCTGCAGCATTGCCGCAGAACTCCGACAGGATCTTTCAGGTCCGCACCAGAGAAGTGAAAGTAGATTTTTGAGACAACATTTGCCTCTTCTCCTTCAGAAACTATAAAGGGAACAAAATGGCTAATCTTTTGCTGAATGGGACATTTGCTGCAAGTTGTATTAACTATATGGGCAGCAATCTGGTAGACCTGCTCCCTCGCACCGCCAGAGATCCTGGATACTTTCAAGAGAGAGCTAGATAGGGCTCTTAAAAATAGCGGAGTCAGGGGATATGGAGAGAAGGTACACAAAAGGCTGGAGAAACTCAGCGGGTGCAGCAGCATCTAAGGAGCGAAGGAGATAGGTGATGTTTCGGGTCGAGACCCTTCTTCAGATATGGAGAGAAGGCAGGAACAGGGTACTGATTGGGGATGATCAGCCATGATCACAATGAATGGCAGTGCTGGCTCGAAGGACTGATGGCCTACTCCTGCACCTATTGTCTATTCTCTGTCTCATAATTGTCAAAGAGCAAAGGGCCAGCACAGACAAGGTGTCCAAAATGCCTTCTCCAGTAATGTAATCTACATCTCAGCATAACTGGCGATAGTATTAAAGGTTTATCTTTGTACTCATTTGACAGGGCTATTCTTTCATTGCCCCATCCATTCTCTTCAAACGTAATGCTGTGATGACGGATCCCATTCAACTTCACCTCGGAGTGGATCGTCCTGGTAGTACGGCCATCGCACGAAGTGCTATGATGAAGGTATTTACCATGTGAAGTATCTTGCTCTCCTTGTGTTTGAGTGTATTATTTTACATCATCTTTTAATTGAAACAAGTTGCACTGCTGTCAGTTCAATAATAAAAATGAAGCAGAAGCATTGACACTTGGAGCGCAGGAGGATGAGGGGTGATCTTATAGAGGTGTGTAACAATCATGAGAGGAATAGATCGGGTAGACGCACAGAGTCTCTTGCCCAGAGTTGGTGAATCACGGACCAGAGAACATAGGTTCAAGGTGAAGGGGAAAAGATTCAATAGGAATCCGAGGGGTAACTTTTACACACAGGTGGTGGGTGTACGGAATGGACTTCCAGAGGAGGTAGTTGAGGGATGGATTATCCCAACGTTTAAGAAACAGTTAGACAGGGACATGGATAGGACAGGTTTGGAGGGATATGGGCCAACAGCGGGCAGGTGGGACTAGTGTAGTTGGGACATGTTGGCCGGTGTGAGCAAGTTGGGCCGAAGGGCCTGTTTCTACGCTGTATCACTCGAAGACTCTATGACTTCCAGATTAAGAAAAAACTGCAGATGCTGGAAAAAGGTAGACAAAAATGCTGGAGAAACTCAGTGGGTGAGGCAGCATCTATGGAGTGAACGAATAGTTCTCGACCCCAAACGTCTTGTACAGGTGTTAGAGGTTATGGGGAGAAACTTAAATCTTAAATCTCGACCCGAAACTTCACCTATTCCTTCGCTCCATAGATGCTGCCTCACCCACTGAGTTTCTCCAGCATTTTTGTCTACCTATGACTTCCGGTTTATTCTGTTTGAAGTGTTTTTGTGGTGGTAAGTTCCAGACTTGATACAGTTTTCAATTTCTTCTTCCCACCCCCTCCCCCTGTTCCACCTCCTCCCGCCCCCACCAAACAGGATTCACCATTTTATCAACATTATGACCTTGATTTAAAAGATAGTCCACTCGGAGAAGGAAGTTTCTCCATCTGCAGAAGGTGTCGTAACAAGAAAACTGGGCAGGAGTTTGCAGTGAAAATTGTCAGCAAAAGGTAATGTCACACCATGATGGTCAATTATCATATTTTTAGAATATTAAGATTCCTTCTTGTCAAGTATTCAATTGATTGAATATAAGTCGGGTCGTGAGGAGTTCAACCCCCCCCCCCCCACCCCGCCGCGGGTACCATGTAATCCCGTGTTACCTGCTCCATGGTCGGATAGTCGGCGACTAAACCGTCTCGATTTGAAGCAGGGTTTCGTGCCCAAAACGTTGCGCTCCACTGCTGCATGAGTTTCTCCAGCACTTTTGTCTACCTTCGATTTTCCAGCATCTGCAGTTCCTTCATAAAGACTAAACCGTCTCTCCAGAAGAAGGGTCTCGACCCGAAACGTCGCCTATTTCCATCGCTCCATAGATGCTGCCGCACCCGCTGAGTTTTTCCAGCATTTTTGTCCACCTTTGTAAACCGTCTCCCCCACCTGGTTTGCCAGGTGAGGAGGGGGCTGTGGACCCCCAGCAGGACCAAAAACAAGACCTGTCAAAGGGCGGATGAGCTTCTAGCGAGCCTACGACCCATCCACACTTCAGTCGAAGTTGCGATCACCGTCGTACATAGCATTGTAAGGAATGATGATACAGCACACACACACACCAACATCCTAGACTTCCAGCGGCGGAGGTCCGCAGGAACTGGAGGACAGAGATGTGTGGTGCTTCCGTCACCGTTCCCGTTGGAAACCAGCACCACCACTGTGTCGCTAATAATGTTTTCAACGATGATGAATGAATTGAGAATAACTTGTCAAACATAAAAATCCCAAATTACAAATTGTTAGATACATTTCACAAATCAGTAACAGCAAGACATAAAAAATGCTACATTTATTACATTTATATTCTGAGGTTTTTTTTACAGAATGAATGTACTGATTACACGATTCATGATTAAATCTCTTATTTATCACAATAGATGATTGAATTTACAATTACATTAAATTGTCTTTATTGGCCTATATTTTCTTACTAGGCATGAGATGATAACAGTTGTGATTGAGGCACTTGGCAATGCTGATTTGCAGATTTTATTATTGATACCAAAGTAAGCATTTTCTTAATTAAGGTCCATTTTCTCTCCGCCAATAAAGACCCAATAAAAGTGATTTAATGAAACATTTTCAGATGAAGATTTGTCTTTGTCAAAAAAATGGCTATGTGCTGCCAGAAAAGGGAAGAATAATCACACCCAATTAGCCTTCTGGTGTTATTAGAATTGCCAATGGTTTTGCTAAATGTTATGTGAATGCCTAATAGGTGTATATTTGGGTATATTGCTTTTCTTCATTCTCCTGAGACTAACTGAGCTCTAAGGACCACATCTTCTCCAATTGATTCATTGCACATGTTGAGACATCACATTACCACCACTACGCATTTAACAACAGAGCCTTAGAATCACACAGCACAGAAACAGGCCCTTCGGTCCAAATGTACATTCGGACAAAGATGCTCCATTTACGCTAGTCCCATTCGCCCACATTTGGTCCATATAGAAACATAAAAATAGGTGCAGGAGGAGGCCATTCGGCCCTTCGAGCCAGCACTGCCATTCATTGTGATCATGGCTGATCGTCCCCAATCAATAACCTGTGCCTGCCTTCTCCCCATATCCCTTGATTCCACTAGCCCCTAGAGCTCTATCTAACTCTCTCTTAAATCCATCCAGTGATTTGGCCTCCACTGCCCTCTGTGGCAGGGAATTCCACAAATTCACAACTCTCTGGGTGAAAACGTTTTTTTCTCACCTCAGTCTTAAATGGCCTCCCCTTTATTCTAAGACTGTGGCCCCTGGTTCTGGACTCGCCCAACATTGGGAACATTTTTCCTGCATCTAGCTTGTGCAGTCCTTTCCTGCGTCCAGTCCTTTTATAATTTAACATCCCTCGGCAAGATGTCATCAACTGGTTCTTTGAAGTATACAATATCTGCAAGACCAACCATAGCTGCAAGACCAACATCCTCCACCAACCCGCCCCAACTGTACATTAGGCGAATGACGATGCCCTGGAAAATGCTGACCACATCCTATATCTCGGAAGCCATCTCTCAGTGATGGCAGACATTAGTCCTCAAATTCCCCAGCTCCTTCAATGTGTCAGCACAGCCGTTGATCCATTGAGGAAAAGGATGTTTCAAGAGCAGCAGCAGCAGCGGGTAGAGCTGCTGCCTCACAGTGCCAGAGACCCGGGTTGGATCCTGACTGTGGCTGTTGCCCGTGCAGAGTTTGTCCAGGCCTCTCTGTTTGTACAGCGTTCTCCCTATGACCGCGTGGGTTTTCTCTGGGTGCTCCGATTTTGCCACCACATCCCAAAGACATGCAGGTTTGTAGGGTAAACTGGCTTCTGTTAATTGTCCTTAGTGTGTAGCATAACGGGTGCGTACGGAGTGATCGCTGGTTGACGTGGACTCAGTAGGCCGAGAGGCCTGTTTCCACGCTGTATCTCTAAACTAAACTTAAGTTCAGCAACCCCTCCTAATGTCTGGCCCATTAACCGCTCAGAGAGGAGCATTCCCAATGGTGTTGTGAACCTCAGGCCCATGTATTGAGAGCACAGAGATGTCCTGCATAATCTGCGGAGGGTGTGTCCCACCTCACTACCATCCACCCATCCTGTTGGCCATCACAAATGGGGTACCATTTCAAAGGTTCAAAGTCTGTTTATCGTCACGTGTACCAATTAAGGTACAGTGAAACTCGGATTACCATACAGTGATACAAAGAAAAGCAACAATACGCACAAGTACATTAAAGTTAACATAAACATCCACCACAGCGGATTCCCCACATTCCTCATTGTGATGGAAGGCAATAAAGTCTAATCTTCACTCTTTGTTTGTGCAAGAAGATGCTGTTCCCACATTGGCCTCATCCGCCACCTCAGTTTCACCAAAACCATAGAGAAGGCAAATCATCCTCAATCCTGGGAGACCACCTAATATTGCATTTTAATCATAGGCTCCTTTCAACGCATTGACATTCAATACCGAACAACAGGACTAACAAAACATAAACACCACTGAAGAAAGGTCTCGTCCTGAAACGTCACCCATTCCTTCTCTGCCTGTCCCGCAGAGTTACTCCAGCATTTTGTGTGTTCGGTTTAAACCAGCATCTGCAGTCGACAGAGAGGATGAAACAGAGTTGCGAAAACAGAGAGGATGAGAGAGGATGAGACGGAGTTTCTTCCCACAGGCCATCATTACTGGAAACTCTTATCTCACCAGGGACTAATTTACTGTTGTGTTGTGTGTTTTTTTCTTAATGTAAATACTGGTTCTGTTCTGTTTGTGCACAGTCCGTAGGCATTGCCACTTTCATTTCACTGCAAATATTGTATGTGGATGTGACAAATAAAGTTGACTTGACTTGACCTAAATACCACTGAAACAGCCTAGACATCCTGGCAGGGACAAGGGGACGAGGCTAACTAATTTGTTAAATATATGAGTAGATTAATGAGTACTCTGCTTTGATTTTAAAAGAAAGCAATTTTTTACAAAGTTTTTAAACAAAATTAACAAACCAAAATATTGCATTTCTTCTTCCCCTTGGCAGAATGGAAGCGAACACTAAAAGGGAGATAGCAGCTCTGAAACTCTGTGAAGGACACCCGAACATTGTAAAGCTGCACGATGTTTATCATGATCAGGTACGTCACCACAAAGCTTGCTGAAGGGAAGGAAATCGTCGGGTACGTTGAGAATTCGCATACCCTTTGCGAAAGCTATCCAGTTAAAACAACTCCCCGACATTCACCTCGTAGTCCTGCACTTATCCTCCCCTTCGTTTTTATCCAGTTGCCTTCGTGACCACTATTGAATCTCCTGGTACTCCTTGATTAGGAGGGGTGTTCAAGGGTTATGGGGAGAAGGCAGGAGAATGGGGTTGGGAGGCAGAGATAGATCAGCCATGATTGAATGGCGGAGTAGACTTGATTGGCCGAATGGCGTAATTCTCCTCCTAGCACTTCCTCCCCACGCCAGCTGTGTATTCCAAGTCCTAACCACTTGCTGCACAAAGAAAGATTCCCATTGGATCTCATTTGTTGCTTTTGCTGGCCACCTTCATTCTACGGCTCTGGCCCTTGACGCAAGAGTCCAGAGTGTTTTTATTGTCACGTGCCATAAGGGATAGTGGTAGAACTAGGCCATTTGGCCCATCAAGTCTACTCCACCGTTCAATCATGGCTGCTCCATCTCTCCCTCCTAACCCCATTCTCCCGCCTTTTCCCGGTAACCCCTGACACCCGTACTAATCAAGAAATCCCGAAACAGAACAATGAAATTCTTACTTGCAGCAGCATAACAGATATGTAAATATAGTACTCGGTAGACACCCTAATAAACAACAAAAAGTCATTCAATATATGAAAAGAAACAAACAATATAGTGCAATAATAAAGACAATGTCCCCAAGTCCGGAGTGCAATCAAGGCAGTTTGTAGTTTTGAATTTAGTTGGAGTTCGATAGTTGTTACAATTAAAGTTCAAAAAATGGATTCTTACAAATTGATTCATAGGTGGGCTGAAGAGTCCCTGTTCATGTGCTGTATCTCGAAGATACGCAAAATTGTAAGAATCGCCTTTGAAAGTCAGTATTGAATCTGCCTGCATCTCTCTTTCTGACAGTGCATTTCAAATGAGATCAGCTCACTGTGCAAGAAAATTCATCCTCATGTCAAGTCTCGTTCTTTTACTAAGGATCATAAATGTCTTTGCTCTGTTAAAGTCCTTCACAGAGCAGATCTCTATCCAATCTTAATTTTCCTTTGGTCTGAGAAGAACAGATTCACTTTGAAGTCTCTCCACTTAACCGACCTTTCATTTCTCTCTCATCATATGATTCGATCAAAAGGGTGCACTTCACTGCATTGCCTGCGAAATAAGGAAAAATAACTTCAATGAGCTGCTAGCATCAAAATTAGGGCAGGTTTTAAATGTATTTGCATGTGTGACTTGATTATATGTTAACACTTATGAAAGATGTGAAGAAACTAGCTTGAACGAATGAAAAGGAGCAAGATCTTCATTGTTCCTGTGAAAATGGTGTCATTTTACCAAAAATGACTGAAACATTCTTGTCACTATCATCTTAATTAGCTTAGACCCAAAGAGGTCCAGGTGCTGGTTTACAAAAAAAACCCACAAGTGCTGAAGTAGTTTAAGGGAGAAGGAACTGCGATGCTAGTTGAGACTGAAGATAGACACAAAATGCTAGAGTAACTCAGCGGGACAGGCAGCATGTCTAGAGAAAAAGAATAGGTCGGAACCCTTCTTCAAGACAGTAAGTATGGGAGAGGGGGGATAAACCGCAAGACGTTTAGCCACCTCTGAAGAAAGTCTGAAGAAAGGTTCCGATCCGAAACATCACCTATTCTTCTCCAGAGATGTGGCCTGACTCACTGAGTAACTCCAGCACTTGGTGCTTTTTTGGTCCTGATTAGATTGCATTGTTTTTTTTTTTACTGATTTCCGCTCCCCTGACCCCCCCCTTTTTATTTTCTCCTCAGCTGCACACGTTTTTGGTGATGGAGTTGTTGAAAGGGGGAGAACTGCTGGAGCGAATCCGGAAGAAAAAGCACTTCAGTGAAACGGAAGCCAGTTGCATTATGCGCAAGCTGGTCTCTGCCGTCAGCCACATGCACGATGTGGGAGTTGTGCACAGGGATTTGAAGCCTGAGGTAAGGAACGCGTTGAAAACACGATGCAAGAGTGAATATGGAATTAACACTGGATGCCCTGTGTTAAGTTACCATTTCTGCACCACCTCCGTTGCCCTTTCCCCTTCTCTGTATCCTCCCTTGACATACTTCCACCTTCTTCGTTTCTGTAGCCCTACTGTCCTTCGCAGGCTAGGTTTGGGTTTAGTTAAGTGATACTAGCATGGAAACAAGCCCTTCGGCCCACTGAGTCCATAGCAGCCATCGATTACCCGTTCACACTCATTCTAATGAGTCTGAAGAAGATTTAGTGTATTGTGTTCAGTTCTGAGCACCCCGTGTTAGAGGAAAGATGCTGTCCAGCTGGAAAGGGTACAGAGAAGATCTACAAGGATTTTACCAAAACTAGAGGGTGTGAGCTATAGGGAGAGGTTGAGTAGGCAGGGTCTCTAGTTCTTGGAGCGCAGGAGGATGAGGGGTGATCTTATAGAGGTGTACGAAATCATGAGAGGAATAGATTGGGTAGATGCACAGGGTCTCTTGCCCAGAGTAGGTGAATCGAGGACCAGAGGACATAGGTTTAAGATAAAGAGGAAAATAATTAATAGGAATCTGAGGGGTAACTTTTTCACACAGAGGGTGGTGAGTGTATGGAACAAGCTGCCAGAAGAGGTAGTTGATAGGACTATCCCAACATTTAAGAAGCATTTAGACAGGCACATGGATAGGACAGGCTGGAAGAGATATGGACCAAATGCTAGCAGGTGGGACTACTGTAGCTGGGACATGTTGGCCGGTTGTTGGCAAGTTAGGCCGAAGGGCCTGTTTCCACGCTGTATCATGCTATGACTCTCTATGACTCTAAGGATCTCGACCCGAATCGTCACCCATTCCTTCTCTCCAGAGATGTTGCCTGCCCCACTAAGTTACTCCAGCATTTTCTGTCTATCTTCGCAATAATTCAACATTAACCCACTCTCTCATACACTCCTGACACACTTGGTACAATTTACAGAGGCCATTTAACCTACAAACTGGCACGTCTTTGGGATTTGGGAGGAAACTGGAGCACCTGGAGGAAACACAAGGCAACATAGGGAGAACGTACGAACTCCACATAGACAGCACCCAAGGTCAGGATCGAGCCCAGATCTCTGGCACTGTGAGGCAGCAGCTCTACCAGCTGCATTATTATAGCGCTGCCGTTTGCCATGAACACAAATCAGATTCTGTACATAACTGCTTTTTTGACAAATAGAATACTTCATTATTTTAAAATAATTTTTCATTCCATGTCTGTGTTGAACATATTGCTATCATCAGTCAAAAGGTGTACAAAACAATTACTTTGCAGCCAACGGATTAAAGAACACATAGCCTAAAGGCTTGCTGATTTTTACACAGACTTTCCAAATCTGTTGGAGAGAATTCAGTTGTAATGTCTGTCCATGCAGTGCAGATGTGCAGTGGTACAATGCTGCGTTATTTGTCACGTGTACTGAGGTACAGTAAAATTCATTTTTGTATACAGTTCAGTACATGTATTACAATACATAAATGCTTACAACCAGCAAAGATAAGCATCTCGGACACAGTACAGGTGTATAGCCGTTACACACTGAGACAGTATGCAGAGTCGCCATTTTTTGGTGACTATGAGGACGCAGGGTGACTTGGACAGGTTGGGGGAGTGGGCAGATGCGTGGCAGATTAAATTTAATGCGGATAAATGTGAGGTTATCCACTTTGGTATCAAAACCAGGAAGGCAGATTACTATCTAAATGGCGTAAATTTAGGAAAAGGGGAAGTACAACGGGATCTGGGGGGTCCTTGTTCATCAGTCTATGAAAGTAAGCATGCAGGTACAGCAGGCAGTGAAGAAAGCGAATGGCATGTTGGCCTTTATAACAAGAGGAGTCGAGCATAGGAGCAAAGAGGTCCTTCTGCAGTTGTACAGGACCCTAGTGAGACCACACCTGGAGTTCTCTGGATGCTTTCAAGAGAGATAGGGTGCTTAAAGATAGCAGAGTCGGGATATGGGGAGAAGGCAGGAACGGGGTACTGATTGGGGATGATCAGCCATGATCACATTGAAAGGCGGTGCTGGCTCGAAGGGCCGAATGGCCTACTCATGCACCTATTGTCTATTGTCTATTTTTAAGTCCCAGTTTGTAAGTGCAGGGTGCTTGACCTGACCACAAGGCCCGTTGTCCAAGCGGCCTGGCGGCGTTGGCCTGGCCAAGCGTAGCCATGGTGTCCTCCTTGGCTGCTCCACCACTGTAAGGTGTGTCTGGTCCATGCACTTGACCTCTTGGAGCGGCGCCCGGTCCTGCCGAGCCCCAGGCTGCTGCATCGGCCCACTCCACCGACGAGGCACTGCACTCCCTCCCACAGTCGGTCTGCTCACCAGCCCTCCGTCCGACTCCTTCCACTCTGGGCGGGAGAGCCAGGCCTTCCGGGCGGGTTCCCTGTCTGCAGCACGGGTCGACGTTCCACAGCGGGCAAGCTGGGCCTTCCGGGCGGGTTCTCCGTCCCTGGTCCACAGCGAGCAAGCAGGGCCTTCCAGCGGTGTTAAGCAGATCATTTTAATGGAGTGGTTGCATCTGAAGAAGTTTGTTTGATGCTGTTTTACGTAAATGATTATCCGCCTCATAGTCTGACAGTGTTTGTCATGATACGTTGCCTTCCTCCTTCTCTCCCCACCAAGGACCCACTCCCACCACAGTAGTTGGGCCTTCTACATTTAGCCCTCACCTTGTCAAATGCTCCAGTGTTGGAGCAGGAGGTACAGAGATCTGAGAGTGTACACCTCCAGATTCAGGGACAGTCTCTTTTCAGTTGTTATCAGGCAACTGAACTGCCCTCTCACCAGCTGGAGCGCACTCCTGACATCCTATCTACCTGATTGGAGACCTTCGGACTATCTTTAATTGGTACACTCTTTAATCCTGTTTCTGTATACTGTGGGCAGCTTGATCATAATTTTTTTTTCACTTATTAACGCGCAACAAAAAGATTTTCACTGTACCTCGGTGCACGTGACAATAACAAACTAAACTAAACAATGAACATGGCCCAGAATTAGCAGCCTCTTTCTAAACCCTTCCACTTTGCAGCTTTTTTTCCTTACAACCATCTCAAAATATTCCCTTCAACAATATCTCCATCTCCTCCCTTTGTCTCAAGCCTCGGCGTAATGACCATTGCCTGTTAGTAAAGTGATGCAAACCAGTAAAAGTTCTAGTGTAGAAGTAGGGAGGTCATGTTGCAGTTGTATAAGACATTGGTGAGACTGCATTCAGGGTATTTTGTTCAGTTCTGGGCACCAAGTTATAGGAAAGATGTTGTCAAGCTGGAAAGGATACAGAGAAGATTTAGGAGGATGTTACCAGGACTAGAAGGTCTGAGCCAAAGGGAGTGGTTGAGTAGGCTGCAACTCTATTCCCTGGAGCGCAGGAGGATGGGGGGAGATCTTATAGAGGTGTATAAAATCATGAGAGGAATAGATCGGGTAGATGCACAGTCTCTTGCCCAGAGTATATGAAACGAGGAGCAGAGGACATGGGTTTAAATTGAAGGGGAAAGGATTTAATAGGAATCTGAGGGGTAACTTTTTCACACAAAGGGTGGTGGGTGTTTGGAACAAGCTGCCGGAGGAGGTAGTTGAGGCAGGGACTATCCCAACGTTTAAGAAATAGTTAGACAGGTACATGGATGGGACATGTTTGGAGGGATATGGACCAAACGCAGGCAGGTGGAACTAGTGTAGCTGGGACATTATTGGCCGGTGAAAGCGAGTTGGGCCTGTTTCCACATGGTATCACTCTATGACTCTTAAGTTATCCTTCAAGTACAGGTTGCTTGGGAAGGCTTGTTCGCAGTACATTGTGCAGATTTATGATCTTCATTTTTAAGTATCTCTTGCACTATTTAAATAGGTCACAATGTCCTATCAAAATGAGAATGACACGAATGGGGACTGACATTATTTATGCACAATTGCTACCACAACTTCAGATAAGGCCAGTCACAAGGCACCACTCAATAGCTAAAATTGGCTCCCCAACCTACGGCATTCTATCATTATGTACAAACAAGGATCTGCAGATGCTGGCTTACAAAAACACTCAGAGTCCGAAAGCGGTTCCCCACCTTACACCCCCCCCCCCCCCCACCCCTCACCACACCCCACACAAGACACACCAAGAGAGACACTAAAACAAACATTTGGACACATTAATAAAAACAAAAAAAGTAAAAATAACGAACACGCTGCTGGGTTACTCCATTTGTTTTCTCCATTTGTTTGTGTTTGATCCAAATTCCTCTAAAATCTCTCCTACCTATGCAGCTGCCCAGCTTGGAATTGCACCTGCCTCAGACCACTTCCTCTGGCAGTTCGTTTCATTGACCATGTGAAGTGAAAGTGAGATTAAATGCTGTGAAAGAAAAACGTGTATTCCAGCCATAGAATCAGTGTGATGATGGCATTCAATTGAGAAACTCATCCCCCATAAACTCATTCCTCCATGTTTCGCAGCTTGCCTGGATTACAAGATTACAATTTCTATCCCTTAACTACTGGCTCAAGGGAACACTTCATTCATATTGGAGGAACAACAACTCATATTTCACTTGGGCACCTTACAACCCATGAGTGGCATTAATATTGACTTCTCTAACTTCAAGTAACCCTCTCTCTCCATCCCTCCCCCACCTTAGTTCTCCGACTAGTTTGTCCTCCTGATTAATTTTGGTTTGTATGCCTCGTTGTCACCTTCCCCTCATCCAACAATGAACCATTGTACATTTCCGTGACCATCGCCTGCTTTGCTTACATGCTCTTTGTACCCTTCCATACCTCTAGTTTCCCCTCTCCCTTGACTCTCAGTCTGAAGAAGAGCCTTGACCTGACACATCACCCATTCATCATGCTGCCTGCCTGTCCCGCTGAGTTACTCCAGCATTTTGTGTCTATCTTTGGTGTAAACCAACATCTGCAGTTTCTTCCTGCACGTCATACGGCACTGGACTTGAAAATGCAAAAAGCCGTATGTTGCAAAAGATATCAGATTGGCTGTGTATTCAACTCACTAAATTAAATCCGGCATCAATAAATGAAATGTGTAGAAAATAGGTTTAAAGCTATTCTGTCTATAAAAATAGATATGATTAGCTAAGGATGATTTGAAAGGAGAGCAAGAATTTCAAAGCCTAAATAGCGACAGAGCTATTAAATAAGATAGGTTTGATTATCTTGTAGGAAGGAACTCTAAAGAGATCTGTTGTAAATTAAGTTATTAAAATATTTTTCTTTTGTGTAAAGTTTTTGGTAGCCTAGCTGATTAAAGTTGATGTCTGGAAAATAGGTCACCCAGAACTTAAATGAACTGTATCTCTTACCACAACTGTATCTCTTACCGCAATGCACCCAGGACATCAGTGTTTTATTCACAGCTGGCATTGGAAGCACTTGTGTAGGAAGGAACTGCCGATGCTGGTTTACACCAAGGATACACACAAAATGCTGGAGTAACTCAGCGGGACAGGCAGCATCTCTGGATAGAAGGAATGGGTGTCTTCTATCCAGAGCTGCTGCATTTAGTGTCAGCCTTCGGTTGGAAGGACTTGCTCTGTTTGTTCATGGTCCAGCCAGATCTCTCTCATCACCTCCTGCTGGATGAGAAGGACGACGCCATCTCTCCGTCTGTGTTTGTCTGTGTTTGTCTGCTCTTCTCAGCCGGGAGATTTCTCTATGGTAACAAGTGCAACTGCAGTTGCAGTACAACATTGGTCCTCGCAGGCAGCCTCTTCACACCAGACATACAGAGAACATAGAACAGTACTGCACAGAAACAAAGCCTCCAACACGCAATGGCCATGCCGAATAGAATGGCAAGTTAAACTCATCTCACCTGATCCACATCCCTCCATTCCCTGCATATCCATGTGCCTATCTTAATGCTTCTTAATCACGACTATCGTATCTGCCTCCAACATCATCTTAGGCAGCCTTGTCCATGCACCCACCGTTCTCTGTGTGGAAAAAAACTTGCCCCACGCATCTTTTTCCCTCCTTTTGACATCCTTGCCTCCTTTTCATCTCTAGCCTTGTCCAGCAATCTCCCAATCAAACTCCCTGCATCCATCTATCACTTGGCAGGCTTGGTCCTGCCCCAACCTCTTTTCTGGCTTTCTCCCCACTAGGTCACCCAAAATGTCAGCTATCCATGTCCTCGAGAGATGCTACCTGACCTGCCCTACTTTTAAACTTCAAACTTTAGAGATAAAGCATGGAAACAGGCCCTTCAGCCCTCAGAGTCTGCTCCAATCAAACGATAACCCCCGTAGACTATCACTATCGTACATACTAGGGGCAATTTACAATTTTTACTGAATTATCAAAGCCAATTAACCTACAAACCTGTATGTCTTTGGAGTGTGGGAGAAAACTGGAGCATCTGGAGAAAACCCATGTGGTCACAAGGAGAACGTGCAAACTCCATACAGACAGCACCCGTAGTCAGGATCGAAGCCGGGTCCCTGGCGCTGTGAGGCAGCAGCTCTACAAATGAAACATGGGGTCCAGTTTGGATGTGTCCTAGGTTGCTCATGGAAGATAGGGTGAACATAGTGGATGAAGTGGGCATAATCTTTCGATCCTCCTTAGGTAGTTAAGATAGAAAATCTAACAAAAAGGACAAAGATAAACTTAACAACTAGGCCTTTCTTTACAAACCTAAATTAAATCTCCCCTCTCTGTGCTGATGCCATAGAACATGGATCCAAGGTGGACAGACTCTTCAACTAGCAAAACTTCTTGTAACAATAACTCTCCAACCTTATTTCTAACTATCCTCCACCACACTCTCTAGTCACTTCCTTCCTATAATGTGGTGTCAGAGCCAGGGATTCACCACCCTCTGCAAGAGTTTGTGGGATGGCGGGACTGTCATATGAGGAAAGATTGAAAAGACTAGGCTTGTATTCACTGGAGTTTAGAAGGATGAGGGGGTGATCTTATAGAAATGCATAAAATTATAAAAGGACTGGACAAGCTAGATGCAGGAAAAATGTTCCCAATGTTGGACCAGTCCAGAACCAGGGGCCACAGTCTTAGAATAAAGGGGAGGTCATTTAAGACTGAGGTGAGAAAAGACATTTTCACCCAGAGAGTTGTGAATGTGTGGAATTCCCTGCCACAGAGGGCAGTGGAGGCCAAATCACTGGATGGATTTAAGAGAGAGCTAGATAGAGCTCTAGGGGCTAGTGGAATCAAGGGATATGGGGAGAATGCAGGCACAGGGTTATTGATAGGGGACGATCAACCATGATCACAATGAATGGCGGTGCTGGCTCAAAGGGACGAATGGCCTCCTCCTGCACCTATTTTCTATAATTCTATTCTATAAATAACCAGCCCCTCCCTAATCTCGTAAACATAAAACTTGCAGAAACATTTCAGAGACTAGGAAGTTGCAAGATGGTGCAGGAGGAGGTGGACACTGCATGCTGTTCCACAAGAGGGTCTATTATGCTCATGTTTTGTACCATTTGACTGGAGAGTGTGCAGAACAAGCTTTTCACTGAACCTCTGCACACATGACAATAAGTAAACAAAACATTTCCTGAAATGCTCCTCAAAGATTGTGCATGTTTCAATGCGATCACCTCTCATTCCTGGCAGCAGATTCAGTGGTTGCTTTCTTATGAGAATTAATTAGATGCTGATGGATTAAATACCTTGAGAAAGGATGTGAGAAGGAATTTCTTTAGCCAGAGGGTGGTGAATCTGTGGAATTCATTGCCACAGACCGCTGCGGAGGCCCAGCCATTGGGTATTTTATGGTGGAGATTAAGAGATTATTGATTAGTACGGTGGTGTCAAGGGTTATGGGGAGAAGGCAGGAGAATGAGGTTGAGAGGGAAAGCCATGGTTGAATGGCGGAGTAAACTCGATGGGCTGAATGGCCTAATTCTGCTCCTGGAACTTATGTACAAGAGTCAAGAGTATTTCATTGTCATGTCCCAGAGAGAATAATGAAATTTTTACTTGTTGCAGCTCAACAGAATATGTAATCATAATAAATATAACAAAAACTCAGTAAAAAAAGAACATACAGTAACAGTGCAATATTAATAATAATAATAGTCTATTGTAGTTCATAGGTTATGAGGTCGTAGTGTTTAATAGCCTTGATGGTTGTAGGGAAGAAGATGTTCTGGAACCTGGACGTTACAGTTTTCAGGCTCCTCTACCTGTTTCCCGATGGCAGTGGTGAGATGAGTGTGTGGCCAGGATGGTGTGGGTCTTTGATGATGCTGGCTGCCTTTTTGAAGCAGCGACTACGATAGATCCCTTCGATGGTGGAGAGGTCAGAGCCGGTGATGGACTGGGCGGTGGTCACAACTTTTTGCAGTCTTTTCCGCTCCTGGGCGTTCAAATTGCCGAACCAGGCAACGATGCAACCAGTCAGTATGCTCTCTACTGTGCACCTGTAGAAGTTCAGGAGAATCCTCTTTGACATGCCGAATCTCTGTAATCTTCTCAGGAAGTAGAGGCGCTGATGTGCTTTCTTTATGAATGCATCAAAAAGGGTCTCGACCAGAAACGTCACCTATTCCTTCGCTCCATAGATGCTGCCTCACCCGCTGAGTTTCTCCAACATTTTTTGTCTACCCATGATTGTTTTTGTGTTGGGTTGAGGGGAGGAAGAGGTGAAAGGGAAGAGGGTGGGGTGGATGCAGTTGGAGTCAAAGATCCTTTAGCGAGCAATATAGTCCACTCCTGCTAAATCCAATGGGCTGACGTGTAGTAAGCAACGGAGCGGAACGTGGGCCATTTCTTTGGCCATTTCAGTAATCCCGACCCAACTTTGGTTATCCCTCTCGCAGTGTAATCAACGTTGCGGGGGAACTGTTTGTGTTAATAAATTATAATTCTGTTAATTTTCTTTTTTTAATGTTTAAATGTTTTAAATTTTTTTAAATGTTTTTTCGGACTCAATGCCCAGACAAGGGACAATATTCCATAAAAATACATTGCAAGCCTCCCCGCAACTCTACCCCTGGCATCCCTGCCGTGCTGATCCGGGCCAGACTTCCCACAGAGATGCAGAAAGAAAATTAGAAGATTTTTACCAAAGATCTTTGATTTTTACGAGGATGTTTCCGTAACCGGCTTCCGTCTCCGCACTAGTAATTTTGCTCCGCTTTGGGATCTTTGGTGCGGAGACGGAAGCCGGTTACGGAAATGGGGCCGAAGATTACCCATGTCCATTACAAACTTAAAGCACACGGTATTGGGGGTTCAGTATTGTTGTGGATAGAGAACTGGCTGGCAGACAGGAAGCAAAAAGTAGGAGTGAATGGGTCCTTTTCAGGATGGCAGGCAGTGACTAGTGGGGTACCGCAAGGCTCAGTGCTGGGACCCCAGCTATTTACAATATACATTAATGATTTGGACGAGGGAATTAAATACAACATCTCGAAGTTTGCGGATGACACGAAGCTGGGGGGCAGTGTTAGCTGTGAGGAGGATGCTAGGAGGCTGCAGGATGACTTGGAGAGACTGGGTGAGTGGGTAAATGCATGGCAGATGCAGTATAATGTGGATAAATGTGAGGTTATCCACTTTGGTGGCAAAAACAGGAAGGTAGACTATTATTTGAATGGTGACCGATTAGGAAAAGGGGAGATGCAGCGAGACCTGGGTGTCATGGTACACCAGTCATTGAAAGTAGGCATGCAGGTGCAGCAGGCTGTGAAGAAAGCAAATGGTATGTTGGCATTCATAGCAAAAGGATTTGAGTACAAGAGCAGGGAGGTTCTACTGCAGTTGTACAGGGTCTTGGTGAGGCCCACACCTGGAGTATTGCGTACAGTTTTGGTCTCCTAATCTGAGGAAAGACATTCTTGCCATAGAAGGAGTACAGAGAAGGTTCACCGGACTGATTCCTGGGATGGCACGACTTCCATATGAAGAAAGACTGGATAGATTTGGCTTGTACTCGCTGGAATTTAGAAGATTGAGGGGTGATCTCATAGAGACTTACAAAATTCTTAAGGGGTTGGACAGGCTAGATGCAGGAAGATTGTTCCCGATGTTGGGGAAGTCCAGGACAAGGGGTCACAGTTTAAGGATAAGGGGGAGGTCTTTTAGGACCGAGATGAGAAAATCGTTTTTCACACAGAGAGTGGTGAGTCTCTGGAACTCTCTGCCACAGAAGATAGTTGAGGCCAGTTCGTTGGCCATATTTAAGAGGGAGTTAGATGAGGCCCTTGTGGCTGAAGGGATCAGGGGGTATGGAGAGAAGGCAGATACAGGATACTGAGTTGGATGATCAGCCATGATCATATTGAATGGCAGGTGCAGGCTCGAAGGGCCGAATGGCCTACTCCTGCACCTAATTTCTATGTTTCTATGACTCTGCCCATGACCGTACTACGTCTTTTTCGTCGAGTGGACTATCTTGCTCGCTATAGGATCTTTGGTTGGAGTATTGATCTTTGTGCTGCAGCTTCTGTGTTTCATTTCTGGCAGCGGGTTGTTGTTGTCGAGTACCTCACACATCTGTGCAGTTGAGGCGGGCTCCAAAAGGCCGGCAAACCTCACTCAACGTTTTACTTTGATGTGGCATTCCTGACACAACAGCAGTCTTTGTAGTCGCGCACATAAAAGGCTATTCATTCATCTCAAAGCTGCACCAGTTTAAGGTCAGTGGAAATGGTGAAAATTAGTCAGCACGCAGGACGCCATGGAATGAGTTTTGCCCAGATTGTGTGGAACCGCAGTTGGGTAGATTCATTGGGTATTTTTACAGGTGAAGATTGACAAATTCTTGATTTAGTACGGGTGTCAGGGGTTATGGGGAGAGGGCAGGAGAATGGAGTTGGGAGGGAGAGATAGATCAGCCATGACTGAATGACTGGGTAGACTCGATGGGCCGAATGGCTCCTATGATGTTTGCACATTGCCGACCCAGGTCTCGGGGGCCAATTGGGACTGCTATTGATTCCAGTTTACATCAGATTTTGATTCTAGTTTACATCACTAATTTGTATCGGAACCTGAAGTTTCAGATTTGCTGACACTGCACGGTGAAATGAAGCAGTCAGTTTCAGGGGTTATGGGGAGAAGGCCGGAGAATGGGGTTCGGAGGGAGAGAATGATCAGCCAGGATTGAATGGCGGAGTGGATTTGATGGGCCGAATGGCCTAATTCTCATCCTATCACATGACATGAGTTTCCACTACCAGGGGTGGTGCTGGTGACAGATAATACAGCGTTGTTTAAGAGGCTTTCAGATGGACGCATGGATATGGAGGGATATAGTTTATGTGGAGGCAGATGGCATTTGTTTAACTCAGCATCATGTTCGGCATTAGAGGCCAAAGAGCCTGTTGCTGTGTTGTACTTTTCTATGTTCCATGTTCCCAAATTGAACAAGATAGGTTCTGGTGCAGAATTCTGACAGTTGGGATGCAGCAGAGTGAAAAGTCTTTAATTATCATATGCACCAGGAATGGAACAATGAGATTCTTTTGTGGCGCAGCTTCACAAGCCCATAAACACAACACAATGAAAAATATACAGTAAACAATAATACAATCAAGCAGTCAGTAAAAACTATGTGAGCATTGGAAGAGAAAGCGATCAAAATTTGCCTTCCAGCAGGAATTAACTATCCCACGTACGGAGATTGGGGGCTTGAAGACACCGAAGAGTTGTTGCTTGTCTCAATAATGGCATGCTCTGTATTTTATATCTGGTGTTGCATAAGCAGACAAAATGAGTAAATGATCTTGTAATCTGGGGAAGAGCCAGGAAAATGGAGACCAGGGTCAGCTAACCATTGATACTCTGAGCAGCATAGCTGGCAGAAGGAGACTCATGACAAACTTCTTCTATTTCTTATGTTTAAAAATAAGGAAGCAGTAGTTTTACCACTTCCTATTTCACCACTGGATTAAATGAGTTTGATTTTGCTCGTCCACTGTGCCACAGTATCAATGCATATATAACACCTTTATAAATTACTAGACCAAGTGTGACCCGTTGGGTCCCGTCCCCTCAACGTTCGGTTGCGGGGGGGAGCGGCCTGCGGCGTCACACACACTAACCACCCCCTTGATATTATATTAATGTTATTCATTGGCTCCTTTTTACCCCATCATCATCCTATCCACTGACGCATAGCCCCCAACTCGCAGGCATGTCTGGAGAGGGAGGGGGGTAGAGATAGAGAGAGTTCAGAGAGAGAGAGAGAGAGAGAGAGAGGCAGAGACAGCGGGACAGAGGCAGAGGGGGAGGGGGGAGAGAGGAGAAGGAGGGAGAAGGAGGGGGGGGGGCTGGGGGGAAGGAGGGGGGGTGGGGGGAAAGAGTGATGGGGAGAGAGAGAGAGGGGCAGAGAAAGAGGGGGGCAGAGAGAGAGAGAGAGGGGGAGCAAAGAGGGGGGAGGGAGGGGGGGAAGAGTGGGAGGAAGGGAGTGGGCAGTGGAGCGCACGTCAACCAAAGCGGCTTAAATCCAGACCCCTGGGGTGGGGGTCGTCACAGAGGAGGGCTGCTTCCCGAACACTCCCGTTGGCGGCTCCTGGCTTCAGGCTGCAGGCTTCATTCAGACTGCAGGCTTCAGGGCCCGTGTACGGGGGTGGGGAGGGGGGGGGCAGGCTTGCGAGCGGCAGGACAAGAGAGAGAGAGATGGGAAGGGAGCCGAGCGAGTGGCTTGCGAGCGGTGGGCAGGAGAGAGAGACGGGGGAGAGAGAGAGGAAGAGTACAGACTTGAAATTGCGAAGCGGCGCGGGCGGCGACCAATGGATGCGTGGAAAACAGTCAGTCGCGCGAGCAAGATGGCAACAAGCAGATCCATTGTAACATCATCAGCTCGTTTATTTCCTAAGTTATTTGAAATTATTTGAACATTTTCATAAATAACTTAGGAAATAAAGCTCGAAATTTTCAGGTAACCTGATTTTTGACTCCAGGGGGTAAATCTCTACCGGAATATGTAAAAATGTTCCCGTTAGTGCTTCGTTTCTTCAAGTAGATGTGAACACACACACACACACGCACGCACGCACGCACGCACGCACGCACGCACAAAGCTTTAAGTATATAGGGATATATCCTCACTGCACGAGAGACAATTTGATATGCTCTACAATGGACAATAGGTGCAGGAGTAGGCCATTCAGCCCTTCGGGTGGAGGCTGGTTCTCTGGATGCTTTCAAGAGAGAGTTAGATAGAGCTCTTAGTGATTATGGAGTTAAGGGGTATGGAGAGAAGGCAGGAACGGGGTACTAATTGTGGATGATCAGCCATGATCACATTGAATGGGGGTGCTGGCTCGAAGGGCCGAATGGCCTACTCCCGCACCTATTGTCTATTGTCTATTATTAGGACGAAGACACGGGGAACTGCAGATGCTGGAATTTTGAGCAAAACGCAGACGTGTTGGAGGATCTCAGCGTGTCAGGCAGCATCTGTGGAGGGAATGGACAGATGACGTTACTCTTCTTCAGACTGGGCACCCATTTCCCGTCGCATCCCAATAATCCTGTAGTTATTTGTTTTACATTTCTGATCAGTTCCCTTTGGAAATATACGATTGAATTTAATTCCACGGTCCTGTCGGGCATTAATCCCAAACCCTGACGATATTGCAGAGACCAATCCCCAGTGATTTGTTTTGTTGCCATTCATCATAAATCTGCATCTTCTGCATATTCATCTTCATCTACTGGAAGCTATGCATAAGGTCATACAGCATAAGACCAGGTCCTTCTGCTCGCCGAGCCCACGCCGACCCCCAGTTATCCATTGGCACTAACCCTACACCAATCCCATTTTATTCTCTCCACGTTTACATTAATTCCTCCACCCTCCAGCTTCTACTACTCACCTACCCACTAGTGGCCAATTAACCTACCAACCCCATGGGTCTTCTGGACACGGGAGCTTTACACCCATAAGAAAGCCATACACCATCACAGGTGGCGCGAAGGTGCTGACGTACAGCGCCGGAGACCAGGGTTCGATCCTGACAGCGGGTACTGTCTGTACTGAGTTCATACATTCTCCCCGTGATTGCGTGGGTTTTCTCCGGGTGCTCCAGTTTTCTCCCACGCTCCAAAGAATGTACAGGTTTGTAAGTTAATTAGATTCGTTTTTTTTTTAATTGTAAATTGTCCCTAATGTGTTAGTGTTTGGGGGTCGCTGCTCGGCCCAGACTTGGTAGGCCTTGGGCCTGTTTCCGTGCTGTATCTCTAAACTAAACTAAACTTAAACTAACTAAAATTAAACACAGGGACAGCATGCAAACTCCCCAGCACTGGAGGTCAGATGGAACTCAGGCCATTGGATCTCATGAGGTCATAGTGATAGGAGTAGAATTAGGCCATTCGGCACATCAAGTGTACTCCACCAGTCAATCATGGCTGGTCTATCTATCCGTCCTAACCCCATTCTCTACCAGCTGTGGTACTGTACTGCTACTAAGTTCCTCCATACCTACTTCATTGCTTTATATAACAAACCCCCCTGAGCTTCCTCCGCTGGAAAGAAAATAAATATGTCAGTTCCAGTCTATCCTCACAGCTAACCTGTCATCCCAAACTAATCTCTCGTATCAATGAGAGGTTGGACAAACTCGGATTGTTTTCTCTGGGGCGTCGGAGGCTGAGGAGAGATCTGACGGAAGTCTAGAATATTATGAGTGGCATGGATAGAGTAGATAGAAGTTTTTTTTAACCTGGGTGGAAATGTCAAATGCTAAAGGGGCTAAAGAGGGGGAAAGTTCAAAGGAGATGTGCAGAGGAAGGCTTTTTCTTAACACAGTGGGTGGTGGGTGCCTGGAACACCCTGCCAGGGTTGGTGATGGAAGCAGATATGATAGTAGTGTTCAGAGGCATTTACACAGGCACATGGACATGCAGGGATTGTTGGGATATGGATCTTATGCTGGCCAGGGAGATTAGTTTAAATTAGCATCATGTTCGGCACAGATATTGTGGGCTGAAGGGCTAGTTCCTGTGCTCTACTGTTCTATGTAGAAGCACAAAGCCTCCATGGCCTTCCTCAGTGGTGGTGTACAGAACCAGGCTCAGTATTCCACCAAAAACCCAATTGGCATGCAGTGTAAGTGAATGAGCATAATTCATGAGTGGCCTTCCCAGTCACATTTATGTGTGCGTCTGAAGAAGGGTCTCGGCCCGATACGTCATCCATTCCTTTTCACCAGAGATGCTGTCTGACCCGCTGAGTTACTCCAGTCTTTTGTGTCTATATCTTTAACCATCTACGGTTCCTTCCTACATGTTTGGCCTGCTGTAAATATGTTGTTTGAGCTAAAACTGGGGCAATGCTGAATGCTTGGTAATAATCAGTGGTGTTTAGCATTTGTGCCTGTAAATTAAAATAGTCACATTATTGTGAATGAATGGTGGATCACATCACTTCAAATTCATCCACTTACCATTTTTGGACTGAGTTCTCTAAAATAACCAGACTATTTTTGTCTTTCTAAAAAAACCAACCATCCACTAAAAATATCAGTTGCATCAGCAATTTCTGATTCAAAACTATGATTTGAATCAGAAATCGCTGATGCAATTGATATTTTTAGTGGATGGTTGATTTTTAGAAAGACAGACATGATCCTCCTTCACAGTTTATAATGTCATCTTCTGAAAGAATGCCACATGCCGCAGTGAGTAGTGTGTGACAGAGATGGGAATTGTAGCTGAACATGATGTCACTGTTGGGTATGTATAGTCCTGTTGTAATTTCCTCACCCCTCCTTCTCCCGTAGAACTTGCTGTACACTGACGAAACCAACAGCACGGAAATAAAAGTCATAGATTTTGGTTTTGCGCGACTGAAGCCTCCCGACAACCAGCCGCTGAAGACGCCGTGCTTCACGCTCCATTACGCGGCGCCCGAACTCCTGAAGGACGACGGCTACGATGAATCGTGCGATCTGTGGAGCTTGGGCGTCATCTTGGTAAGACACAAGATGCCGGAGTAACTCAGCGGGGACAGTGCAGCATCTCTGGATAGGAGGAATAGACAATAGGCAATAGGTGCAGGAGGAGGCCATTCGGCCCTTCGAGCCAGCACCGCCATTCAATGTGACTATGGCTGATCATCCCCAATCACTACCCCGATCCTGCCTTCTCCCCATATCCCCTGACTCCACTATTTTTAAGAGCTCTATCTAGCTCTCTCTTGAAAGCATCCAGAGAACCTGCCTCCACCGCCCTCTGCGGCAGAGAATTCCACAGACTCACCACTCTCTGTGAGAAAAAGTGTTTCCTCGTCTCCGTTCTAAATGGCGTATTCCTTATTCTTAAACTGTGGCCCCTGGTTCTGGACTCCCACAACATCAGGAACATGTTTCCTGCCTCTAGCATGTCCAAACCCTTAACAATCTTATATGTTTCAATGAGATCCCCTCTCATCCTTCTAAACTCCAGAGTGTACAAGCCCAGCTGCTCCATTCTCTCAGCATATGACAGTCCTGCCATCCCGGGAATTAATCTTGTAAACCTACGCTGCACTCCCTCAATAGTAAGAATGTCCTTCCTCAAATTAGGGGACCAAAACTGCACACAATACTCCAGGTGTGGTCTCACTAGGGCTCTGTACAATTGCAGAAGGACCTCTTTGCTCCTATATTCGATTCCTCTTGTTATAAAGGAATGGGTGACGTTTCTGGGGGAGTCCAGACCAGGGGTCACACTTTAAGAGTTAGGGGTAGGCCATTTTTAGGACTGAGATGAGGAAAAACATTTTCACAGCAAACAGAAGGCAATGCCAATGCGTTTTCAAGAGCTCTTAGGGCTAAAGGAATCGAGGGCGCAGCGGTAGAGTTGCTGCCTTACAGCAAAATGCAGAGCCGGAGACCCGGATTCGATCCCGACTACGGGTGCTGTCCGTATGGAGTTTGTACATTCTCCCCGTGACCTGCGTGGGTTTTCTCCGAGATCTTCGGTTTCCTCCCACACTCCAAAGACGTACAGGTTTGTAGGTTAATTGACTTGATAAAAATGTAAAATTGTCCAAGTTGGCGATATGCAGAGTACAGCCCTGTCGACTACAAAATTCAGAAGGTTCAAAAGGATATGGACAAAAAGCAGGAACGGGGTACTGATTTTGGATGATCAGCAAATGATCATACTGGATGGTGGTGAACGGTCGAATGGCCTAGTCTTGCACCTATTTTCTATGTTTTGGGTTGAGGCCCTTCTACAGACTGAGTCAGGGCGAGAGAGAGAGATACAAAAATAGGGAACTGTAAGGTGTGAAAACGAGATAAAGGGGATGGAGATCAAGGAAAATGAAGAATAGATTATTGTTAGCTAGGAGAAGGTGACAACAAAGTAAACAGAGATAAAATGTTAACGAGGGCAGTCATGCCAGTCGGAGAACTGGGAAGGAGGGTGGGAAGGAGAGAGGGAGAGAGAGAGGGAAGGCAAGGGTAACTTGAAGTTAGAGCAGTCAATGTTCATACTGCTGGGGTGTAAGCTGCCCAAGTGAAATATGAGGTGGTGTTCCTCCAATTTGGGTTGGGCCTCACTCTGACATCTTGATAAGTTGGAGGCAGGTCTGGAGTTGATTAGTGCATGTGTCCTGGGTTATGGGGGGAAGGTAGGAGAATGAGGTTGAGAGAGGGAAAGATAGATCAGCCATGATTGAATGGTGCAGTAGACTCGATGGCCTAATTCTGCTCCTATGGCTTCTGAAAAGCATCTTAGCACTTCCTGTCCTCAGGAATACATGGTTAATGCATCTACAAAATACCGAATGGCCTAATTCTGCTCCTATCACTTATGAACATTATACCTCCCCTAGGACTACAGATGCTCATTATACATGGAGCATAGAAAAAGTACAGCAGCAGAGGAACAGATCCTTCGGCCCATAATGTCCATGCTGGACAAGATGCCAAGTTAAACTAATCTCCTCTGCTTGCACATACCCTGCACTTTTAGTGATAATCTTTCAAAACTCTTTAGATTCTGGAGTAGTTTCCTGAGGATTGGCGGGTAGCACCAAGAAGGAGGAGAGAGAAAACGGGAATTACAGACCAGTTAGTCTACATCGGTAGTGGGGAAACTGCTAGAGTCATTATTAAAGTTGGGATAGCAGCACATAAAAAATCATTGCAGCATGGATTTACAAAAGGTAAAATCATAAATCTTGTGGACGAGGATGTAATAGTAGCGTGGATAAGGGAGAACCAGTGGACTGGACTTCCAGAAGGCTTTCGACAAGGTCGCATATATTAGGGGTTCAGTATTGATGTGGATAGAGAACTGGCTGGCAAACAGGAAGCAAAGAGTAGGATAAACAGGTCCTTTTCACAATGGAGTGACTAGTGGGTACCGCAGGCTCGACCCCAGCTATTTACAATATATTATAATGATCTGGATGAGGGAATTGAAGGCAATATCTCCAAGTTTGCGGATGGCTGGGGGGCAGTAGGAGCTGCCTCTGGTGAGTGGGCAAATGTTTGGCAGATCCATGGGTGTCATGGTACACCCAGTCATTAAAAGTAGGCATGCAGGTGCAGCAGGCAGTGAAAAAAGCGAATGGTATGGTTAGCTTTCATAGCCAGAGCAGGGAGGTGTTGTACAGGGTCTTGGTGAGACCACACCTGGAGTATTGCGTACAGTTTTGGCTCCACTGAGGAAGGACATTAATTGCCATAGAGGGAGTGCAGAGAAGGTTCACCAGACTGATTCCTGGGATGTCAGGAGGACTGTCTTATGAAGAAAGACTGGATAGACTCGGTTTATGCTCTCTGGAATTTAGGAGATTGAGAGGGGATCTTATAGAAACTTACAAAATTCTTAAGGGGTTGGACAGGCTAGATGCAGGAAGATTGTTCCCGATGTTGGGGAAGTCCAGGACAAGGGGTCCAGCTTACAAGACCGAGATGAGAAAGACTTTTTTCACACAGGGAGTGGTGAGTCTCTGGAACTCTCTGCCACAGAGGGTAGTTGAGGCCAGTTCATTGGCTATATTTAAGAGTGAGTTGGATGTGGCCTTGTGGCTAAGGGGATCAGAGGGTATGGAGTACGGGATACTGAGTTGGATGATCAGCCATGATCATATTGAATGGCGGTGCAGGCTCGAAGGGCTGAATGGCCTACTCCTGCACCTAATTTCTATGTTTCTATGTTTACCCATACCCTGCACATCCATGTACCGATCTAAAAGCCTCTTAAACACCGTTAAACACTATCGTATCTGCCTCCACCACGGAAGGCGATGCAGCCTCATTGTTCCAGCTACATTGGTTCCATCCTGAATTCTGGTGCAGTCTACGTGGCGTTTGCACGTTTTTCCTTCAGGGATCCATGTTTCCTCCCACACGCCAAGGCATGTGCGTCGGCAGGTTAGTTGGCCACCCCGTAAATTACACCTGAGTTCCTAAGTGAGTAGTAAGTCTGGGGGAGTAGATGGAGATGTGGGGAGAATAAGGTGGTGGCATGAGTGTCATTGGGTGGTTGGTGGTTGGCATGGACTTGCATGGGCATCATGTGGTCTTGCCCACATGCTGTCAATCGGAGCAATTGCTGCACAGGGCTGGAGTGAAATTCCTCTTAACATAGAAACATAGAAACATAGAAATTAGGTGCAGGAGTAGATTCAGCCTTCGAGCCTGCACCGCCATTCAATATGATCATGGCTGATCATCCAACTCAGTATCCCGTACCTGCCTTCTCTCCATACCCTCTGATCCCCTTATCCAACTCACTCTTAAATATAGCCAATGAACTGGCCTCAACTACCCTCTGTGGCAGAGAGTTTCACCACTCTCTGTGTGAAGAAAGTCTTTCTCATCTCGGTCTTAAAGGATTTCCCCCTTATCCTTAAATTCCTCTTCCAACTCTTTCTTCGTCACCCTTACTCCTAAAAGCCAGAAACTGGTGTCATGCCAGAAAGAGATGATGTGTTGTCTCATATTATTTATTTTGGTCTGATAATTATGTTGACCACTTGAGTTCCAAAAGCAGCGAAGCATTAAATACCTTCACACTGTCCTCCCCTTTCCCAGGATATGGGTGACATTGAATTCTACTGTAGACAGCATGGGAGAAATGCCATCTCCATTCTCTAAAGCTGAGATTGGGATTCCTTCATGATCTTAATTGGGGACCAGAGTGAGTCCCACTGTAAATCATGGCTCAGCAAGCCAGGCAGCATTTGTGAAGAGAGAATCATGGCCAGAGTGAGTCCCACCATAAATTGGAGGAGCAGCACCTCATATTTTGCTTGGGCAGTTTACACCCCAGTGGTATGAACATTGATCTCTCCAATTTCAGGTAGTCCTTGCATTCTCCCTCTTTCCCCTCCCCTTCCCAGCTCTCCCACAGCCCACTGTCTCCACCTCTTCCTTTCTTCTTCCCGCCCCCCACACCCACATCAGTCTGAAGAAGGGTCTTGACCCGAAACGTCACCTATTCCTTCGCTCCATAGATGCTGCCTCGCCCGCTGAGTTTATCCAGCATTTTTATCTACCTTGAATGGTGGACCGACAAGTTTAGTTTCGAGACACAGCACGGAACCGGGTCCTTTGGCCCACCGAGTCCACGGCGACCATGCACTCTGTTACCTACTTTCTCTTTTGCGCACTACACGTTATGGGCAATTTTACTGGGCCCAATTAACCTGCAAACCCACGTCTTTAGGACATAGTGGGGGGGGGGGGGATCCGGAGCATCCGGAGGAAACAAGCTCAGTCGCAGGGAGAATGTGCAATTTTCAGCCTCTATGCAAAGGTAGATCTCTGCCTCAGAGGGCCTTGGAGGCAGGTTCTCTGGATGCTTTCAAGAGAGAGTTGGATAGGGCTCTTAAAAACAGCGGAGTCAGGGGATGTGGGGAGAAGGCAGGAACAGGGTACTGATTGGGGATGATCAGCCATGATCACATTGAACGGTGCTGGCTCGAAGGGCCGAATGGCCTCCTCCTGCACCTAATGTCTATTGTCTATTCTCTATTCACACCGCCAGCTCCTGCGGTCAGGATCAAATCCAGGTCTTTAATGCTGTGAGGCCACTGTTTTACCTGCTGTGCCCCTGTAACACCAGTTGTTTAATATTAAAGCATTTAATGTGCCCCTTATGATGAAAAAGGATGAGAATTTGTTTGCAAACGACCGTAAATGCACAGCAAAGGAAATCCTCCTTTTTAAGATCTAAACCTGACATGTTTCCACTTCTGCCTGTTGCTCCCTCTGTCAGTACACCATGTTATCCGGCAAGGTTCCATTCCAATGTGAAGAACAGACCTTGACGTCGACAAGTGCGGAAGAGATCATGAGAAAGATCAAACAAGGAGACTTCTCGTTCGAGGGGGAAGCCTGGAGAAGCGTCTCACAAGAGGCCAAGGAGCTGATACAAGGTGAGATCGGCCAGTGGCCAATTCTACCCCTTCCTGACAGTGTCTCAACGGCTGCTTGTTGCTACCCCTTCCCTCCTTCTGTCCGAGATGGATTCTTCCCCTCAAACATTTCTCAAAACAGAGAACACTGGGGATATGTGTAGGATGAAACTGTACACTGCAAGGGCTAGGAAGCGAGCGGGTAAGATCATCTCTGACCCCTCTCACCCTGGCCACAAACTCTTTGAATCACTTCCCTCTGGAAGGCAACTCCAGATTGTCAAAGCTGCCACAGCCGGACATAAAAACAGCTTGTTTCCACGAGCAGTAGCTCTACTCAATAACCAAAAATCTATAGCCTCCTTTTACTCTGGTATTTTAATTCGGAGTCACGTGAGTGACTTTGTGAAGACCCCGCCAGCACACATGCGCGACATATCGTCGCTCGCATTTGCTGTCGACAAGCTGGGGGGGAGTGCGCTCTCTCCTAAAAAGGCCGTTAAGGTAAGTCCACTAACCTTCAGTTGGTTGCAGGATGGAAGAAAAAGGAAAATGGAAGGGGAAACTTCCCAAGAGCCGCGGGACGCCGACAGGCCAGCGGCCACTTTCTCCGGAGCTGCGAGAACCACCGGCAGCATCCGGAAGGCCGAGGGAAAAGGTGCGGAAGTTGGGCGCATCAGTGACACCAGCGCACAACTTATCTCCGGCATGGACGTCCGCACTGGAGCAGGAAATACCAGACCCTGACTTCATTCCCCCATCCCCCAGGAAGCGGGGGAGCAAACAGGTACGTGGCAACGTGCCTCGCACACCGACGGCGGCATCACCCCGTGTTGTTCAGGATCCACGGGGCCGAGCCGCGTAACGACTGCGCTACAGGGGAGCCCCGCAGCCGCAGCACGCCACGTACAGCTGCCGGGGATATCTGCCGTACGGCAGGCCGGCAGAGCTACTGCTGCGTCGAGCAGCCCTGCAGTAGCAGGTGCTGCCGACACAACGCCGCGTCAGGCTGCGGTCAAGGGCACCGGTGGCAGCAGTAGACGGTCGACCAGCTTAGCTCTGGCAGCTGCCGACCATGCATCTCCACGGAGATATATGGTCAGAAGTGGAGGTAAGCCTGCACGGGCTTCGGGGAGCCAGGTACTGGGGGCCGGCGCCGACTCATCTCCACTGCCTTCCTACCAGGCAGGGGGACCGCCACAGTCCGCTCGAAGGCCGACTAGCGGTATGTCCGTGCGGGAGTCGTATGGGCCTGCAGGAGCAGTTGCCCACGATGACCTACCACCGGACCCTAGTCTACACCTGGTGAAGGTGTGGTCCGCTGGTGGAAGCCCCGGAGAAATTGCAGAGCCTGGGGACGTCGGCTGGTCCGCCGCACGTAGCGGGGACGGTCGCATTGCCAGGTTGGAGCTCTTGGTGGAGCAAATAGTCCAACGGGATATGGACCGGGATGAACGGGAGTCTCGGGCCTCCACAAGCCACACCAGGAGACCGCCCTGCATCTCGTCTTCTCCAGCCAGCCGTACCAGAAGTTGCCTGGACGCTGACTTCGATGACGAACCAGGGATGCCGGAGGCCGTAAATCCAGTGCAAGGTGCGGACCTGCTGGACATAGTGGGTGAAATTTGCCACAGCTACCCACACTGGGGAGCCACTGCACCCCAAACTGGCGGGCACCATTGACTATCTGACCACACACCAGCTTCTGGGTCAGGTAGTTAAGTTCAAGCCGCCTGAAAACTGCATCAACTTGAGTGTGCCTACGGTGAATGCTCAAATCTGGGGGAATTTGAGTACTACCACCAAGATGCAGGACGTACGCCTCCAGCGCATCCTCAAACTCCTGTCGCCGGGGAATCACGGCATTTGCCAGGACCCTCGATGGGGATAACGTGACCAGTGAGCAGCAGGATGCCCTGGCACTTCTCTGCAATACGCAGTTCGAAATAAACTGCCTTCGTAAGAGCTCCATCCGGCCCACTCTCAACCCAAAATTTGCAGGGTTGTGCCGTACCTCCACCACCTCATCAGCTGTTCGGGGAAGATCTGCCGAAACAAGTCAAAGACATGGACGAGGAGGCCAAGACCGTTGGCCTTATGCAACCACCACTGGCTAAAGTACACCCATACCAACGACAGCAACCGTACCCTACCTGGAAACCTCGCCAGCGGGATAGGACATCAAGGACCTATCCACCTCCAGTTCCCCAACAGCAGCGGCCTTTTTTAGGGCAAGGCCTGCAGAGGCCCGCATGGAAGATGCGGCCACAGCCACGACAAGCAGCATAACGTCCCCCCAAAACGCCATACACCAAGACCCGCCATTGACCATGGAGGTAAGGGGGTCTGGTTCGTCTAAGGAAGTAGGGGGACGGTTGCGGGCATTTCGTGGTGCTTGGGATGCAATAACCACAGACACGTTTATTCTACAAAGTGTTCACGGTTATCTCATAGAATTTATTAATGGGAAACTTCCCCCTACACAGCATGAACCTCAGCGCACATTTACGCTCTCTCGAAACGAGATAAAGGAGGGACATGCTGAAATTCTACGGCTAGCAGCCAAAGGGGTGATCGGTAAAATGACACACGAACCCCTTGAGTTTGTGTCCAACATCTTTACAAAAACCAAAAAAGATGGTGGATGTCGGATTATCATAGACCTAACCCAGTTGAACACTTTTGTACAATATACCATTTCAAAATGGAAACCTTTGAAACAGCTAAGCAGCTGCTTTACCAGGGGTACTTTATGGCTTGCATCGATTTAACAGATGCATACTATACAGTCCCCATCATAGAATCTCACAGAAAGTTCCTAAAATTTGTCTGGAAGGGACAGTTATGGCAATACAAAGCCTTACCCAATGGGTTAACCACAGCCCCCAGACTATTTACCAAAATAGTTAAACCAATATTGGCAATCCTCCGGCAACAGAATTATATCGTCATGGCATACTTAGACGATATCCTTATAGTGGGACAGACCCTCCAATTGGCAAAGCTGGCAGTCACAGCGACCAAATCTTTATTCGAGACGTTAGGGTTTGTAACCCATCCAGACAAATCTAAACTAACCCCGTCTCAAGTTATGGACTACCTGGGTTTCACCATTGACACAAACCGAATGATGATCACCATCCCGACCAACAAAGCGTCAGACGTAAAAGAAGCATGCAACAGCCTTGCTTGCGCCAGGGTACCAACTATCAGACAGACGGCCAAGGCAATTGGGAACTTGGTAGCTACATTCTCAGCTGCGCAATTCGAACCGTTACATTACCAAAACTTACAAAGAGCAAAGATCTCAGCATTAAAAGCAAATGCTGGGCACTTTGACAGACCGATACGGCTGCCAATTAAGGCTATCGCTGAGCTACAATGGTGGATTGACAATATTAGTGAGTGTCACAGACCCATCATTGTTAGCAACCCATCAGTCGTGCTACAGACTAACGCAAGCGCACGAGGCTGGGGTGCAACTGACACCACGTCCAGTTGTGGTGGCAGATGGGACCCTCACGAGTCTACCCTCCTCCAGACACAAGGGATAAACTATCTGGAGATGTTAGGGGCATTCCATGGGCTGCGGGCATACTGCACTAACTTACAGCATTTACATGTCCGCCTCCAAATAGATAACACCACGGTGGTGGCTTATATAAATCATATGGGTGGTATCAGGTCATTATCTTGTGACGAATTGGCAAACACAATCTGGCACTGGTGCATTGAGCGAAATATTTGGATCACAGCGACCTATTTACCAGGGAAGCTCAATACAGTGGCGGACACCAGGTCATGAGTGTTCAATGATAACATCGAGTGGATGTTGAACCCCCACATTTTTGCTGAAATTATAGCTAACTTTGGCACACCAGATATAGACCTTTTTGCGTCCAGGTTGAACCATCAGATACCAACGTATGTGTCTTGGGAACCAGACCCTGGGGCAGTAGCTATGGATGCTTTTTCTCTCCATTGGGGGAAATGGTTTTGCTATGCATTTCCCTCATTCTGCCTCATCAGTCGGATATTGCAGAAAATTCAACTGGATTCTGCTACAGGCATTTTGATCATACCCGACTGGCCTACACAGCCATGGTACCCGGTGGTCCTCCAAATCTTGAAATGTCCGTGGGTTCAATTTGGTAAACACCCCAAATTGATTACTAACCACATTATGGGGGAAAGTCACCCGTGCCATGGTCACCTAAACATGTTGGCCTGCAGGTTCTAAAGAGGCCGCTTATCAAGGCCGGCATATCACCCAGAGCCTTGGACCTCATCTCAGCGTCGTGCCGAGCATCAACCAGGAGGCAGTACCTCACCCAGGTCAGGAAGTGGGAGGCATTCTGCTCCCGTACCAACACGACCTACAACTCGGCCACGATCCCTGATGTCCTGGAATTCCTAGCGGGCCTTCATTATGATGAGGGCCTCAGCTACAGTGCCATCAACAGCGCCAGGAGTGCGCTGTCCTCATACCTGGACATAGGTATAGGCTCAAACCACCTGGTGTCCAAATTAATGAGGGGAGTGTTCAACACCAACCCTCCACGACCCAGATACAACATCACCTGGGACGTAGGGATAGTACTGACCCTACTGAGGAGCTGGTCCCCTATGACAGAGTTACCACTCAATAAGCTCACCCTCAAAGTGGTGATGCTGATGGCACTGACTACAGCTCAACGAGTCCAGGCCTTACAGAAGCTGCGGCTGGATAGCATGGTCTCCACCCCTGCTAAGGTAACTTTCTTTGTAGAGGACCTACTGAAGCAGCGCAGACCTGGGGCTCTTGGGCTGCAGTTGGAATTTCGGGCATACCCCACTGATGCTACCCTCTGCATAGCCACCCATCTCCGCCACTACATCAGAACAACACGAACCATCCGGAAGATGGAGCAGGGGCTCCTCATCAGCCACAAACCACCACATCACCGGGTGACTGTGCAGACTATCGCAAGGTGGCTCAGGGCGGTGTTGGGTGCAGCAGGAATAGATACTAACATTTTTTAATCTCACTCTACCAGGGCTGCATCCACATCAGCGGTGAGGGCCATGGAGGTACCCACATCCTCGCCACCGCGGGCTGGGCCAGTGAAGCAACCTTCCAGCGGTTCTACAACAAACCGCTGGTCGCCCCCGCAACGTTCGCGGAAACCGTGCTGGGAGCCGCTCCATGAATGATTTGTCCCCGCATTAGGGGTCTTTTGCTTTGTTATTATTTGTGTCAATAAATGTGCATTATTTTTCAGCCTGTTCAGTCTGGAATGCATTAACAATCTTCCTCCATCGGTATTGCGGCAGTGTGATAGCATGGACGTTGTCCAGGGCGTGAAATCACAGAGCGTTGAAATCTTCACGAAGTCACTCACGTGACTCCGAATTAACATAGTAAGATTAAACGAGAACTTGCCAAGTTCGAAGGTTGATCTTTATTTCATGAGGAGTTGCGGTGAGGGATTTTGTACCCTCCGCTCCCAACCCTCTATCATAAGGTCAACTGGTATGTTCTGCGTCATTGATCTTACTATCTCCAGTCATGGGGCGTTCTGTGATTCCACACCGCTGCTTTGAAGAATGTCGCGCATGCGTGCTGGCAGGGTCTTCATGAAATCCCTCACCGCAACTCCTCATAAAATAAAGATCAACCTTCGAACTTGGCAAGTTCTCGTTTAATCTTACTATTTTATTGCATTCACATGTTTAAACTATAATGTTTTATTCTTGTTTAAGAAGGAACTGCAGATGCTGGAAAATTGAAGGTAGACAAAAATGCTGGAGAAACTCAGCGGGTGCAGCAGCATCTATGGAGCGAGGGAAATAGTCTTCAGAAGAACAGTCTGACGAAGGGTTTCGGCCCGAAACGTTGCCTATTTCCTTAGCTCCATAGATGCTGCCTCACACGCTGAGTTTCTCCAGCATTTTTGTCTACCAATGTTTTATTCTTAATGTTTTATGTTTTATTCTTAATAGTTTACTGCATGTCGTGTGGTTACTTGCAAGCGGAGCAGCAAGGCAAATTCATTGTATGTGTACATACTTGGCCAATAAACGTATTCATTTATTCATTCATTCAAATGCTGATTTAAATCCGAAAATAAACACAAAATGCTGGAGTAGCTCAGCAGGGCAGGCAGCATCTCCGGAGAGAAGGAATGGATCAGAGACTCAGCAAGCCAGGCAGCATTTGTGGAGAGAAAAACATAGAACATGCCCCAGCAGCACAGGAACAGGCCCTTTGATCCACTGTATCTGCTCTGACCATGTTAATCCAACTAACCCCGTCTGCCTACACATGCTGCTTGCTGCTTAAACATATCTATCGCATTTACTTCTAACACCTCCCCATCACAGACACCAAACGCCCTCTGTGTAAAGACTGCTTGCCTCTTTAAACTTTCCCACTCTGACCTTAAAGCCCCTGTCCCACGATGCAAGTTCACCCAAGAGCTCTCCTGAGTTTAAAAAGAAATCAAACTCGTGGTAAATACGTTTCAGGTACGTCGGAGCTCGTGGATGTCTCGTAACGGCTCGTAACGCTAATGGCAGGTACTCGGGAAACGAGGAAACTCGTGAAGTTTTTTCAACAGTGTGAATAATTTCCAAGAGTAAAAAAATACTCGTGATGAAGTACCACGAGTTTGATTTTTATTTTAAACTCGGGAGAGCTCTTGGGTGAACTCGCATCGTGGAACAGGGGCTTAAAGCTATCTGACATTTCCATCCTGGGGAAAAAGGTTCTGACAGTCTACCCTGTCTGCGTATGCCTCTCATAATTTTATATAAACAGAGTTAACGTTTCAAGGCCAAGATTGTTGCTTTTGTGTTAGATTCTAATCTTGCACTGGAACATAAAAACTGCTGATGTTGAATTGAGCAGCTTCTGAAATGGTAAACCTGATGATTCATTTGCTAAAATGTTCAGAGAACATAAACACGAACGAGTGAGAGAGCAGAGTAATTGGCCCACATTTGTCACCTTCCAATCGCTGTTACTCCGCATACATTCCCAACCTGGCTGATCACATCCGCAAAGAAGTAGAGAGGTTCAAGCAGCCTCCTTCCTCCACTCCAGACTGGATTCTCAGTCTGAAGAAGGGTCCCGACCCAAAGCGTCACCTATTCCTTTTCTCCAAGGATGCTGCCTGTCCTGTTGAATTACTCCAGCATTTTGTGTCTATCTTTGGTGCAAACCAGCATCTGCAGTTCCTTCTTACACAGAGTGTCTGCTCCACTGCGAAATCTCCTCAAGGAATGCCGACTCTCAGTCTGAAGAAGGGCATTGACTGGAAAGTCACCCATTCCTTTTCTCCAGAGATACTACCTGACCCGCTGAGTTACTCCAGCATTTTGTGTCTGTCTCCTTCCTCCAATCTGGGTTATGGGATGACTGGGCTCTTGGGGAACCACATTAGTTGTATTAATACGATTTCCCTAGTGCACTACAGTATTAGTACTGAATCATCCGACCACAACCAGAGAGCAGTGCTGAACTACTATCTACCTCATTGGTGACCCTCGGACTATCCTTGACCGGACTTTGCTTGCTTGCACTAAACGTTATTCCCTTATCATGCATCTGTACACTGTAAATGGCTCAATTGTAATCATGTATTGTGTTTCGGCCGACTGATTAGCACGCAACAAAAGATTTTCACTGTACCTCGGTACACGTGACAGTAAACTAAACTGAACTAAACTTTCCCTCACATCATCGTGTTTAAGAAACAACTGCAGATGCTGGAAAAATTGGTAGACAAAAATGCTGGAGAAACTCAGTGGGTGAGGCAGCATCTATGGATCTTCGCTCCATGGATGCTGCCTCACCCACTGAGTTTCCCCAGCATTTTTGTCTACCCTCGCAGTTGTCTACCCTTCGAACTTGGCATCAGTCACTGCTGACTGAACTCTGCAGCCTGCCACCTGCTGGATTAAGTCAACAGAGGCCATTCCTTGCCAAAGAACTGTAAATATTTCAAGAGAGCGTTAGAGTTAGCTCTTAGGGCTAAAGGATTCAAGGGATATGAGGAAAAAGCAGGAACAGGGTACTGATTTTAGATGATCAACCAGAGAGTTGTGAATCTGTGGAATTCTTCTGCCTCAGAAACCAGTGGAGGCCAATTCTCTGGATGCTTTCAAGAGAGAGAGTTAGATAGAACACTTAAAGATAGCGAAGTCAGGGGATATGGGAGGAAGGCAGGAACTGGGTACTGATTGTGGATGATCAGCTATGATCACAGTGCATGGCAATGCTGACTTGAAGGGCCGAATGGCCTACTCCTGCACCTATTGTCTATTGACCTGTCAGTGCGTTTTGTGTTCATTTCAGATTTGCAGTAATCTCATTTTGTCCTATTATCTCTGATTATAATCTTGCAACAGGGGAACGATTATTAGCGAAAAGCGATTCCAGCTGAAGGAATGGGTGGATGTGGAAGTGACAGAAATGTATAATGCTGACGTGTAACATTCTGCATGGTTTTACTTGCAGGGCTTCTAACTGTCGACCCGAACAAACGGATTAAGATGTCGAGCCTACGTTTCAACGAATGGCTTCAGGACGGCAGTCAGTTGTCACTCAACCCACTGATGACCCCAGACATCCTTGGTTCTTCGGGACTTTCTGTCCACACCTACGTCAAAGCAACCTTTCACGTAAGGAAGCCCTTTCCACTTTCCCATCAGTTGCAGTCATTATTTGGCCGTTACAAGCTGTACTTGTCTGATGCATTTTACCAAAACGTGATTGCTAAGATGTTATAGAGCTGAACGTTGAACAGTACGACTGAGCAACAGGCCCTCAGGCCCACAATGTCCGTGCTGAACATAATGCCAAGTTAAACTTGGTTCCACACGATGAACTAATCTCCGGCACAGCGGTAGAGTTACTGCTTTATAACGTCAGTTCCATCCTGACTACAGGTGTTGTCTGTTTGTACAGCGTATGTTCTCCAAAGACACATGGGCTGGTACATGGATTAGAGGGATCTGGGCCAAACGGGGGAAAGTGGGACTAATGTAGATTGGACATGGACAAGTTGGGTCGAAAGGCCTGTTTCTGTGCTGTATTAGTTGAGTTCAGTTTAGTTTATTGTCACATGTACTGATGTACAGTGATAAGCTTTTGTTGCGTGCTAACCAGCCAGTGGAAAAATAATACATATTTACAATCGATAGTGTACAGATGCATGGTAAACGGAATAACGTGTATGACATTTAGTGCCTGATAAAGGCAGTATGGCATTTAGTGCCTGATCAAAGATAGTCCGGGGGTCTCTAATAAGGTATATAATAGCTCAGGACCGCTCTCTAGTTGTGATATTGTTCAGTTGCCTGATAACAGCTGGGAAGAAACTGTCTCTGAATCTATGTTGTGCTTGCTTTCGGCACGCCTAACGCCTGATTGTGTTTCTCTCCCTCCCTCCCTCCCACCCTCCCTCCCTCCCTCTCTCCCACTCTCCCCCTCTCTGTCTCCCTCTCCCCCTCTCTCCCTCTCTCCCTCCTCTCTCCCTCTCCCTCTCACCCTCTCTCCCCTCTCTCCCACCCTCCGTCCCTCCCTCTCCTCTCCCTCCCTCCCTCCCTCTCCCTCTCCTCTCACCCTCCCTCTCTCCTCCCTCTCTCCCCCTCTCTCCTCCCTCTCCCTCTCCCCCTCTCCCTCCCTCTCTCTCCTCTCCCTCCCTCCCACCCTCCCTCCCTCCCTCTCCCCTCCCTCCCTCTCCCTCCCTCCCTCTCCCCTCCCCTCTCTCTCTCCCTCCCTCCCTCCCTCTCCCTCTCCCTCTCCTCTCCCTCCCTCCCCCTCCCTCTCCTCCCTCTCTCTCACCCTCCCTCCCTCTCTCCCTCCCTCCTTCCCTCCTCCCTCTCCCTCTCACCCTCCCTCTCTCTCTCCCTCTCTCCCACCCTCCATCCCTCCCTCTCTCTCCTTCCCTTCCCTCCGTCCATCTTTCCCTCCCTTTCCCTCTCACCCTCCCTCTCTCTCTCCCTCCCTCTCCCACCCTCCATCCCTCCCTCCCTCCCTCCTCCTCTCCCTCCCTCTCTCCTCCCTCCCTCCCTCTCCCTCTCACCCTCTCCTCCCTCTCTCCCTCCCTCTCACCCTCCCTCTCACCCTCCCTCTCTCTCCCTCTCTCACACCCTCTCTCTCGCTCTCCCCCTCCCGCCCTCCGTCCCTCCCTCTCCCTTGCTCCCTCTCTCCCTCCCTCCCTCCCCTCCCCAGGCCTTCAACCAGTGCAAGAGGGAGGGCTTTTGTCTGCAGAACGTGGACAAGGCGCCGCTGGCTAAAAGGCGCAAGATGAAGAACAGCACCAGCACGGAGACCCGGAGCAGCTCCAGTGAGAGCTCGCACTCCTCCTCTTCCCAGTCGCACGGCAAGAACACCCCCACCAAGATGCTGCAACCCAGCAACCCCGCGGACAGCAGGAACCCCGACAGCATCTTCCAGTTCTCCGACTGAACTGCAACAGGCCAGCAGCTTATTCCCAACTTTAAAAATAAATCCCCCTTTAAAAATAAATCACCCCTTTGAGGACCACAAATGTCATTGTTTTCAGCCTTCATCCTTCCAAAGTACTTTATTTACTCCAAGGCACATGTTGCATGTGCGTACAGTATATATAGATGTATGAAGTAGTTCTGCATTCCCCTGCAAAGTCGATTGACCAATTTTCTCTCAGAGCTAGTGCAAAATCCAAATTTAACCCAGTCCAGTCCAGTGAGGAGTTTCAGAAGAAACCTCTTCACCCCAAAGAGTGTCGGGAATGGTGAACACGCTACCTCGCGGAGTTGCCGAAAGAAATCGAGCTGAAGCGATTGAGGACGGACCGCCCAGGCACACGAGGAGGAGGCCGAGGGAGAACACACACTAGTAACGTGGACCACTCGGCCCGACGGGCCGTTCCTGAACCGCACCTTCTATGTAATATTCTGTACATTGGGAAACGGAACTGATTTTTAAACAAGTCCAAAAAATATAATGTACTGCATCAAAACAAAACTCTGCAGCCTGACACTCTAAAGGGCTTTTAGTTATTTTTGTGCATTTTTTTAAGTGTGAAAGAATGCAAACATCTATCAGGTGCATTTTATCAAGGGACATATTTCCATTCTGCAAGCCCAAAAGAATTCAAGGTAAGACAAAGGTCACTGTGTCCATGGGCTCACCTTTATCTGAAAGACTGCCCCGATGATAAGATGACGGATCTATTGTGTACTTAACTTATGCAACAGAAATGGGGCTCAGATTTCTCGTATGAATTGCTGGACCTCTTATCCATCCCTCACCATCCCTGAACCATGACCCTACAGATGTGCACCAAGCCATCATCTCACAGAGTTCCTGCACTTATCCATCTTTTGGCTTATCCACCAGTCGACCCGAAAACGTCGCCCATTCCTTCGCTCCATAGATGCTGCCTCACCCGCTGAGTTTCTCCAGCATTTTTGTCTACCTTTGATTTTTCCAGCATCTGCAGTTCTTTCTTATCCATCTTTTTGGCTTTGGATCTTTTTTGTCAGGCACTTTTGTGTTCCTCCTCCATACAGTGGGATGTCGGAGTCACTCACAGTCTTATCTGCATTAGCCGTTCGCCATCTCCAAGGCACCTGCCGGCAGCCTGACATACTTTGACACAAAGGACACATCTTCAGCAGCACCTTATCTGATTGCTTCTTGGTGATCCAAGAGGAAATTTAAATTCCTATAACCCGGAGGGAAAAATAAAACAACGCATTTTTGTGTTTCTTTTCCCACTTCAAAGTAAACCGATGGTATGTCACTAATTCTCAGCATTTCTGGATTTCTATTTAAGTGAAGCGATTATGTCTGACCCATTTGGGAAATCTGAGTCTTAAGATATCCTTTATATATATATATCTTTTGTCTTTTTACAGTGGGTGTGTGGGGAAGCTTGTACATTGAAGCAATGTTTTTTGGTCGTAATGTGCCAGAAGCTTTGTTCTTTATGTATTCTTTGGCATGTACTCTGTTTTTTCTTGCATGGGTGGGAATCGTGCAGGTAACCTGTTAGTACAAGTTTTGTAATGTTGTGTCCCAACCATTCATTTAACTGGTACCATGTCGCAGCCAACAGTTTGACATCTTTTTGGTTTACTTTGCAATTGTGCCTTTGACCAATAATTAGGCAGTTGAGAGGAGCCAACCTTGCTGTTCAGACTGATATAATCAATACGATCTGTATTGCATTGCTCTGTAAAAGTTCTCCTCACAGTGGAGACCCATTAAAGGGCCTGTCCCACTTACGCATTTTTTTTCGGCGACTTGCCGGCACCCGTCATAGTCGCAGCAGGTGGCTGAAAATCTTCAACATGTTGAAAATCCAGCGGCGACCAGGAAAAGGTACGACTCTTTGGGCAACTGCTCACCACCAAACAGGCGTCACGTGTCGACATGTGTCACGGGGTGACGCCTCTTTGGCGGTGAGTAGTCGCCCAAAGAGTCGTACCTTTTTCTGGTCGCCGCTGGATTTTCAACACGTTGAACATTTTCGGCCACCTGCTGTGACTATGACGGGTGCCGGCAATTCGCCGAAAAACTCGCGTAAGTGGGACAGGCCCTTTACAATATGAAGTTCATGTTGGATGAAATTGCATCTTGTTTTTAAGAGCCTCTGCTACTAAAAGTGCAGCTCAGGCATTAGGAGAGATTACCCCTTGGAATCCAAGTGAATAGAAAGCAGGCAATTCAGTCTGTCCTACCATAGACAGACAAAAGATGCTGGAGTAACTCAGCGGGACAGGCAGCATCTCTGGAGAGAAGGAATGGGTGACGTGTCAGGTCGAGACCCTTAGACTGATGTCAGGGGAGTGGGCAGTACATAGATAAGGAAGTGGAAGGTGTGAAAACGGGACAAAGTCCCGTTATCATCAGCCATAGTGACTCATAGGAACGCTTGACATTCAGTCTATGTCAATTTTAATACAACTGTGGCCAGTCTGGGACCGAATGTAAAATGATGGTGGGCAGAAATGCTGGAGAAACTCAGCGGGTGAGGCAGCATCTATGGAGGGAAGGAATAGGTGACGTTTCAGGTCGAAACCCTTCGAGGAAGGGTTTTGACCCAAAGCCCTTTGAGGAAGGGTTTCAACCTGAAACGTCACCTATTCCTTCGCTCCATAGATGCTGCCTCACCCGCTGAGTTTCTCCAGCAATTTTGTCCACCTTTGATTTTTACAGCATCTGCAGTTCCTTCTTAAAGGAATGTAAAATGATCGTGAGATTTGAGTTTTTAAAAGTGTCGTCTCTGTTTATTTTTATGTGAATAGGAAATTTCCAAGCTTTTAAAGTCTTGATATTTTATTGAAAAGAGAATGTAATCCTGTGATCTAGATTCTCCTGACCAAAATGAAGGGCCATCATTTTTTTTTATACCAATGTGACCTGGTCCAGTGGTCATGTTATTATATTAGAAGCGTGAAATCTCTGGGCTTGCGGGAATCACTCGAGTGGAGGCAACCCTATTTACATCTCATTTGAGGACCTAAAGGTAATAGGAAATAGGAGAGGGGCCTGCTTCCCAGATTGCCACTGATGTCGAGTTGTCTATGAAAGTTACACTGGTACCGATGTTGATTTTACCAGCGGCCACTGGAGATTGAAACGTCCTGTGAAGGTCTCTGTCCTTCTGAACGTCAGGGTCGTGCAAAGCTCAAAGCCGTGTGAGGTTGACCAACCTTTTGCTTCAGTGAGAAGATGAACAAAGTATCATCGGTACAAGTACTTTGTCGGTGTGGCACACTCTGCCGAACGTTGTTGATGTGGACACTGCAGCACATTGCACGGCTCAATTGTGGAGAGTGTCCAGCGACCTGGAGATGGATGTGTGCAAATGGCCGGCAGAGTGTTTCAACAGACGTAAAAGGGAGAGGGGCAGCATGAATAATTTGATATGTGTGCAGTGATATCTCACAGTAAAGCGGCTGAAATGAATTATATGCAGTGTTTCCTCCTGAAAGGTGCTACACAGCTCTTTTGTGGCAATTGTGCCCACATTTCCCAGGACTTCCGCAGACCATTTCAATTGCATTCTGTGTCGAATTGTCTGGTGCTTGGTCTGTTGCCACTGCAGTGGTATGTTGTGGATCCGTTAACCATGTATTCCTGAGGACAGGAAATGCTAATATGCTTTTCATAAGTTCTAGGAGCAGAATTGGGCCATTTGGCCCATCATACGTCATAGGAGCAGAATTAGGCCATCATGTCCACTCCGCCATTCAATCAAGGCTTATCTATCTTTCCCTCAAACCCATTCTCCTGCCTTTCCCCATAACCCAACACCCTTACTAATCAAGAATTTGTCAATCTCCGCCTTAAAAATATGCATTGATTTGGCCTCCTCATCCGCATGTGGCAATGAATTCCCGTTTTTAAATGTCTACGAATGTTTCTTAAACCATGGGGGTTTACTAATTCGTAGCTGTACACCCTTGAGAGTGTGTGGCAGGCCATAGATGGAAAATTGGGCAACAGTTACTAGATATCTGAATGTTTGGTGCACTGTTTGGGCTGAATTCTGCAGTCCCTTTCTCGAAACTATGTTTGTTATCCACTTGCCACCTTTGTTAGGACTTTATACATATTAACTTAAGATGTTGAACAGATTGCAGTGTTGACTTTTTTAATGCATCCCGGTTTTTAACACAACCGATAGTTTTAAAGAGCTACATACAGGTTTCACTTCAGTCTCGGTGAAATGTACTGTCTACAATCCTATCTCTGCAGAGCTGTGTGCAATACACTGGGCTTGCATGCTAAACAAAATATTATAGCAACATGGATTTTTGCATACAGTTTTTAACCCTGTATAATACTGACTTTTACAAAGCTACGGTTGAAACTATTGTTACTGGGATCTGCCATGTTACATTATTTATTGACTATTTAATTAGGTAAATAATTAAAAATGATGAAAAGTTTATTATAGCTTTCTAGCAACTTGTACAGAGTTTTTAAAAGTTGATAGCATTTATTCAGGTGAGCCAGTGAAAGCATTTAAGACTTTTTTACAACTTTAAGGTCAACTTGCTTTAACTATAACAACTTTACAAAAAAAAGTTGGCAATTACTCACTGTATTTTTAAAGAAAAGAAAATTATTTGTGGATTTATTGTGTGTGGTGAGGACAACTGTCCTATTGTTCAAGTGTGCTATGAAATTGATGCAATTTAATATATATATATATATGTGTATATATTCACAACAAAAAATATCAATGACTAGTCTTGTAGGTCATTTAAACTCCCTCCGAGGGCATAATACTCCATAATATTATTACACTTTATTGACACACAGGAAAATAGCATTAGGTTTTTGCTATAAAAATATAATTTTAGGTGTTTGTATTATTGTTGTCTTGAGGAATAATACAATTTATGAAATTTGATTAAACCATTGGAGGATACAGTTCTACTGTATATCAGTTCACCCACAGTATGTTCACAGCCAAGGACTAGATGTGCCAGCTGTTTGTTGGAGTGATCAAAATCAACCCCTCCATTACACACCATCCTCCGCAACCTCGCAACATGTCTATCCAGCTGTGATTGAAACCCAAAACCTCAACGAAACATGTCCTCCAGAAGATGCCGCCTGATCCTCTGAGTTACTCCAGAACTTTGTGTCTTTATTAGACAAGTGAAATCCTGGTTCATAAGATCACACGTGATAGGATCGGAATTAGGTCATTCGGTCCATCAAGTCTACTCTTCCATTCAATCATGGCTGATCTATTTCTCCCTGCCAACCCCATTTTCCTGCCTTCTCCCCATAACCCCTACATCCGTACTAATCAATAATCTCTCCATCTCTGCCTTAAATATATCCGCGGACTTGGCCTCCACAGCTTTCTGTGGCAAATAATTCCACGTTCACCACCCTCTGACTAAAGAAATTCCTCCTCATCTCCTTCCTAAAAGAACATCCTTTAATTCTGAGGCTGTGCCTCTAGTTCTAGACTTTCCCACCAGTGGAAACATCCACTCTATCTAAGCCTTTCACTATTTGATGTTTCAACAAGGTCCCCCCCTCATCCTTCTAAACTCCAGCGAGTGCAGGCCCCGTGCCGTCAAATGCTCATCATATGTTAACCCACTAATTCCTGGGATAATTCTTGTAAACTTCCTCTGGACCCTCTCCAGAGCCAGCACATCTTTCCTTAGATATGCGGTTCATATGTGTTAAAAACTAATTGATGCTTTAGTTTTAAACAAAAGTGTTGTTTTATTGCCAATAAATAAATTGTGGCAGAGTCATATCAGTGTGAAGATATTAGGTCCCCCCACTTCTTAATTCTTGATGGGCCTTTAGACTTACAGTATGGAAACAGGCCCGTACACCTGCACTATACTCTGCACTAGGGACAATTTAGAATTTGCAGAAGCCAATTAACCTACAAACTTGGTCCTTCTTTGGAGTGTGGGAGGAAACCAGATCACCCGTAGAAAACCCACGAGCTCACAGGGAGAACGTACAAACTCCGTACAGACAGCACCCGTTGTCAGGATCCAATCTGGGTCTCTGGTGCTGTAACGCAGCAGCACTACCCGTTGCGCCATCTCGCCGCCCCATTACTCGGGCCTGGGTAGAAACGTAGAAAATAGGCACATCCAGCACCGCTATTCAATATGATCATGGCTGATCATCCAAAATGTCCCCGTTCCTGCTTTCCCCCCATATCCCTTGATTCCGTTATATCTAACTCTCTCAAATGCTATTTGAAACTAAAATTAAATTAAAATATTAGAAACACCCAACAAGTCACGCAGGTTCTCTGTGGAGAGAGAAACAGAGGCAACCTTTCAGTTGGCTGACATTACAACATGAAGATTTACGTCTGCTAACCTCCTTTGTTGTATTTGGTAACTGTTTACCATCAGACCTTAAGGTGTTTGAGTGACCTCAGCCTAACAGGGACCTGCCGTTCACACTGGTATTGAAACAGGCTTGGGATAACGCCCTAGTGTGCATTACTAGTGTACTAGTGTGTTATACTAGTGTATTACTAGTGTGTCTTAAAAATAGCGGAGCCAGGGGATATGGGGAGAAGGCAGGAACGGGGTACTGATTGGGGATGGTCAGCCATGATCACATTGAATGGCGGTGCTGGCTTGAAGGGCCGAATGGCCTACTCCTGCACCTATTGTCTGTTGTCCATTATATGTGTTGTTCCAGTTTCATATTTTCATACGTTCATAAACTCATGTCATAGGAGCAGAATTAGGCCATTCGGCCCATCAAGTCTACTCTGCCATTCAATCGTGGCTGAATGATCTCTCCCTCTCAACCCCATTCTCCTGCCTTCTCCTCATAACACCTGATATCCGTACTAATCAAGAATGTATCTATCTCCACCTTAAATATATCCACTGACTTGGCCACCACAGCTTTCTGTGGTAATGAATTCCACAGATTCGCCACCCTATGACTAAATAAATCCCTCCTTGTCTCCTTTCTAAAGATACGTCCTTTTATTCCGAGGCTGTGACCTCTGGTCCTAGACTCTCCCACTGGTGGAAACATTGTCTCCACATCCAATCTATATCCAGGCCTTTCACTATTCTGTACATTTTCCATCCATCACCTGATTATCGTGCATGGCTCTCCGGATCAGAAGGCAGCTTTTGGTTGGCTCAGCATTAATTATTATTAATGTTTAATGTTTTATGTGTCTTTCGTAACTGTCACGTGTATGTCATGTTGTCACTTGCGGGCGGAGCACCCAGGCAAATTCCTTGTATGTGAATACTTGGCCAATAAACGTAACCATTCATTCAGACAAAGTCATACAAAATTCAACTAAGCGAAAGGGAATTGTTGATAGCTGCATTGAATTGAAGAACGATTTTTTATTTAAAGTTTGAGATTTGAAGGGTTGTGGAGGTACTACAATGAGAGTAGCACCTGTTCTTGTGTAATATAGCAAAATATATTTGTGTGATTCCTCTCTCTCTCACTCTCGCTCACTCACACACACTGTTGTAACAGGGAAACCAAATCACACAGCAGTGTTTGTGTGCTGTGCAGCTATCCTGGAGTAAAGTGAGCTACACACTGGAATCCCTACTTTATGCAACACACACACGTGTCCATTATCTATTCAACAGTCTGTTCCGGATATAAGTCTCTTTATTTTCTAGCTGGGCTAGGAAGCGAAAGTCCTGAAGTTAATTCCGTGTGGAGCCCTGACGATGAGAGAGTCGGCAGCGAAGGTTTTTAAAATCACGTTGGGAAATGCAGCCAATGTACTGAATTTTCACCCCTCTCTGTACATATCCTTCCAGGCACGGAGAGAAATGTGAGCCGGGTCTGGATGTAGTACGCTGAAAAGCTCTATGTAGAGCATCACTCAGCACGAAGCATCACTCAGCTTGTTGTACACATGGTGGCGGCAGGTACTGGCATATTTTGCAAGGCGCCTGGGATTTTATAATGTGGTTTATTTATTGTAGAGATAATCAAATCAAGAGTATTTTATTAACACAAGAGGGACAGAGTTTTGTAAGCTTGGTCAGAGTGGAGGCAACTTTTCCTTTGCTGCAGGGAATTAACGGATGAGTTGTATCAACTTGAGAGGTGGCGTCAGAAGGTGGAGAGGTCCGTGCTCGACACAAATACTATTTTAAGAAGTGGTCCAATGTTTTGACATGCACAGGCTTCAGTGCCATTCAGTTTAGGCTGAGGATTACAATAGAAACCAAGGGCTCACACTGTCAGAAACATTTGTGTGAATAAATGTACTTGCTACTGTCTGTCTTTTGAAATGAAATAAACTCACCAATAGTATGAATATAAACCGATTGGAATTGTTTTTGTTGCCATGTTAATTTGTCCCTGCTCTGTGAAGATAAAAACTGGCATGGCAGCTCCCCCTGGTGGCAGCAGCTGAATGTGATACTGAGCCAAAAAGCACCTGCCTGATGAAACCGAAACATAGAAAATAGGTGCAGGAGTAGGCCATTCGGCCCTTCGAGCCTGCACCGCCATTCAATATGATCATGGCTGATCATCCAACTCAATATCCTGTACCTGCCTTCTCTCCATACCCCCGATCCCTTTAGCCACAACTCCCTCTTAAATATAGCCAATGAACTGGCCTCAACTACCTTCTGTGACAGAGAATTCCAGAGACACGCCACTCTCTGTGTGAAAAATGTTTTCCTCATCTCGGTCCTAAAGGAAACCCCTCTTATCGTTAAACGGTGACCCCTTGTCCTGGACCTCCCCAACATCGGGAACAATCTTCCTGCATCTAGCCTGTCCAACCCTTAAGAATTTTGTAAGTTTCCATAAGATCCCCCCTCAATCTTCTAAATTCTAGCGAGTACAAGCTGAGTCTATCCAGTCTTTCCTCATATGAAAGTCTTGCCATCCCAGGAATCAGTCTGGTGAACCTTCTCAGTACCCCCTCTATGGCAAGAATGTCTTTCCTCAGATTAGGAGACCAAAACTGTACGCAATACTCCAGATGTGGTCTCACATGAAGAAGAGTCCCGACCTGAAACATCGCCCATCCATGTTCTCCAGAGATGCTACCTGACCTGCTGAGTTACTCCAGCACACTGTGCCCTTTTTCGCAAACCAACATTTGCAGTTCCTTACGTCTATCACCTGATGACGGTCACTAGATTTAGACTGATGGGGAAATAAGGATGTAGGATCTCAACCCGAAACGTCTGCAATTCTTTTTCCTCCAATTGCTGCCCGACCGACTGAGTTTCTCCAGCAACCTGTTTTTTTCCCCCCAGTTTCCAGCATCTGCATTCTCTTGAGTCTCGATTGGCAAATGACTAGAGGGTGGTGGGTGTATGGAACAGGCTGCCAGAGGAGATAGCTGAGCCAGGTGCAATAACAGCATTTAATGGACATTTGGACAGGTAGTTAGTTAGTTTTGGCTGATTGGTTTTGCACCTTTTCATACCTCAAGTTTCCCTCTCTCCTGACTCTCAGTCTGAAGAAGGGTCTCGACCGGAAACGTCACCTATTCCTTTTCTCCAGAGATGTTGTCTGACCCGCTGAGTTACTCCAGCATTTTGTGTCAGGTCAGGTCGGGGGGAGTTCCCACCGCCACAGGTACCATGTAATCCCATGCCACCTGCTCCAAGGTCGGATAGTCGGTGACCAAACCTGGTTTGCCGGGTGAGGAGGGGGCTGTGGACCCCCAGCAGGACCAAAATCAAGACCTGTCAAAAGGCAGATGAGCTTCTAGCGAGCCAACGGCCATCCACACAGTTGTCGTACATAGCATTGTAAGGAATGATGATAAATCATCTTTAAGGGCTCTTAAAGATAACGGAGTAAGGGAATATGGGGAGAAGGCAGGAACGGGGTACTGATTGAGGATGATCACATTGAATGACGGTGCTGGCTCGAAGGGCTGAATGGCCGACTGCACCTATTGTCTATTGTCTATTATCACACATACCAAAATCCTATACTTCCAGCGGTGGAAGTCCGCAGGAACTGGAGGGCAGAGATGTGTGGTGCGTCCGTCACCGTTCCCATTGGAAACCAGCACCACTGCGTCACTAATGTTTTCTACAATGATGAATTGTGTCTTAATCCTCAGTGTAAACCGGCATCAGCAGTTCCTTCCTACACGGGTAGTTAGTTTAGCATGATTGTCACGTGTACCGAGGTACAGTGAAAAGCTTTTGTTGCGTGCTATCCAGTCAGCGGGAAGACAACACATGATTACAGTGAAGCTGTCCACAGTGTGCAGTTACAGGATCAAGGGGATAGCATGTAGTGCAAGATAAAGACTAGTGAGTTGGATGTGGCCCTTGTGGCTAAAGTATGGAGAGAAGGCAGGTACGGGATAAGTTGGAGATCAGCCAAGATCATATTGAATGGCGGTGCAGGCTCGAAGGGCTTGAATGTGGCCTACTCCTGCACCTAATTTCTATGTTTCTATGTTTCTATAAAGACTAGTAAAGTCCGATTAAAGATAGTCTAAGGGTCTCCAATGAGGTAAGTGGGAGGTCAGGACTGCTCCCAAGTTGGTGATAGGACGGTTCAGCTGCCTGATAACAGCCGGGAAGAAACTGTCCCTGAATCTGGAGGTGTGCGTGCGTTTTCACACTTCTGTGCCTTTTGCCCGATGGGAGAGGGGAGAAGAGGGAGCGAGTGGGGGAGAAGAGGGAATGACTGCGGTGAGATTCATCCTTGATTATGCTGGTGGCAATGCCAGGGCATGGTTAGGAAAGGTTTAAGACGATATTGGCCAAGCACGGACAGGTGGGATTAGCTTAGAAGGGAATTAGACAATAGACCATAGGTGCAGGAGTAGGCAATTCGGCCCTTCGAGCCAGCACCGCCATTCAATGTGCTCAAGGCTGATCATCCCCAATCAGTACCCCGTTCCTGCCTTCTCTCCATATCATTTAACTCCACTATCACTAAGAGCACTATCTAACTCCCTCTTGAAAGTATACAGAGAACCGGCCTCCACTGTCCTCTGAGGCAGAGAATTCCGCAGACTCACAACTCTCTGTGTGAAAAAGTTTTTCCTCATCTCCGTTCTAAGTGGCTTACACCTTATTCTTTAACTGTGGCCCCTGGTTCTGGACTCCTCCAACATTGGGGACGTGTTTCCTGCCTCAAGCGTGTCCAAACCCTTGATGATCTTATATGTTTCAAATAAGATCCCCTCTCATCCTTCTAAACTCCAGCGTGTACAAGCCCAGCCGCTCCAATCTATCAACATGTGACAGTCCCGCCATCCCGGAAATTAACCTTCTTGGCTTCTTGGATGAGTTGGGTTGAGGGGCTGTTTCCGTGCTGTGTGACTGAACACAATGGTGTTTGATGTTTTACCAAGGATTAAGGTGGAGAAACCCGCAGGGTCTGCAAATGATGGAGGGCAGACCTGGCGGGATAATTGATTTCCTGATTTTTGCCGAAGGTAGACAGCAGATGCTGGAGTGACTCAGCGGGCCAGGCAGCATCTCTGGAGAGAAGGAATGGGTAACGCTTCGGGTCTAGACCCCTCCCCAGACCCCTCCTCATTTGTGCCTGAAGGTTAAATTCACTGCAGAAAAACGTGTGCTGAAATAAGTTTTGTAACATTTCAACTGACCTTATTAGTGACCTCAACAGTTTAAGCTGTTATCGTTATTTTTCTTTCACCCAGGGATTAAAGCCAAATCACTGATCACTCGAAAGGTACGTACTCACCGATATTATAGAGGCGATGGGTGCATTTAAATAATAAACCCCCTATCGCTACTCTCTCCGCCTACCTCTCTCCCCATCTCTCTACCCCCACCTCTCTTTCCCCTCTCTCTCTCTCTCTCCCCTCTCCTCTCTCCTTCCACCTCTTTCCTCTCTCTCCCCCCCTCTTCTTTCCCCCCCTCCTTCTCTCCCCCTTCTCTCCTCTCTCCCCTCTCCTCCCTCCTCTCCCCTCTTATCTCTCTCTTCTCTCACCTCACTCTCCCCTCCTCTCTCTTCCCCCTCTCCCTCTTCTCTCTCTCCCCCTTCCCTCTCACCCCCTCTGCTCTCTCTATCTCTCTGTCCCACTCCTCTCTCTCCTCCCCCCTCTTTTCTCTCTCTCCCTCTTCTCTCCCCCTCTTCTCTCCCCCTCTCCTCTCTCTCCACACGCCTTGCTTTTTCAGTGATGCCCACACTCCCCTCCCTTCCATTTGCATATTTGTAGTTAGCCAGAGAAGTAGTGTAAAATTCTTGAGGCGCATTAGCAAAAGACTACTGTCGCTAAACCTCTAAAGACCCGCGTCAGCACTCTGCTGTCACTAATTACTGGGTGATCATTTTTAGCTACCACCTAATTAACTACAAATGCCACAAGCATCTCTCTTGTTTCCCTTTGAAAAACATAATAACATAAACCTTATGTTAAGGTCGTAGTTAAGTGAAATACTGTTAGCAAAATATACCCAAAGAGAGGAAATCTCCAAATTCTTAGAATTCACTTTGAAAATCCTGTGTTGAATGAACTCGTACATGTAGTGATCTGTTTTCATTGTGTGGACACAAACAAAAGATTTTCACTGTAGAAACAAGGAACTGCAGTCGCTGGTTTACAAAAACAAAAAGACAAAGTGCTGGAGTAACTCAGCGGGCCTGGCAGCCTTTCTGGAGTACACGGGTTAGTGATGTTTCAAGTCAGGACCCTTCTTCATACTGATTGTGGAGGGGGGGAAGGGAAGTTGGTAGAGAGGAGGGACAGGACACAGCCTGGCAGGTAAACACAGGCGAGACAAAGCCTTTCACTGTACCTCGTTACACATGTTAGATTTAGCTCTTAGGGCTAACGGAATCAAGGGATATGGGGAGAAAGCAGGAACGGGGTACTTTTTAGTTTAGTTTATAGGTACAGCACGGAAACAGGCCTATCGGCCCACCGGGTCTGCGCCGACCAGCGATCCCCGCACATTATAGACAATAGACAATAGGTGCAGGAGGAGGCCATTTGGCCCTTCGAGCCAGCACCGCCATTCAATGTGATCACGGCTGATCATCCCCAATCAGTACCCCGTTCCTGCCTTCTCCCCATATCCCCTGACGCCGCTATTTTTAAGAGCCCTATCCAGCTCTCTCTTGAAAGCATCCAGAGAACCTGCCTCCACCGCCCTCTGAGGCAGAGAATTCCACAGACTCACCACTCTCTGTGAGAAAAGTATTTCCTCGTCTCCGTTCTAAATGGCTTACTCCTTATTCTTAAACTGTGCCCCTGGTTCTGGACTCCCCCAACATCGGGAACATGTTTCCTGCCTCTAGCGTGTCCAAGCCATTAACAGTCTTGTAGATTGATGTTGCATGTTAACCAATCACACACCAGCCAGCATCTCTAACTCCACCCCACTGTAATACTTATACTAACACTTGTTTTCCAGCACGGGAGTTGGAGCAGCCAGGATGTACTGACAACTAATCATCCCTCATGCTGTTAAGTTTCAGTGCTGATTAAAGATGTATTTGAATCACGTACTGAATCTGGAGATATTTACATGGTGTCAGAAGTGGGATGGCGTGGGCGCTTAATGGCAGTGTTCAGTTCTTTCGGGTTGATGCAGAAGCAGATTTCATCTTTTTAAATTCAAATACATCTTTAATCAGCATTGAAACTTAACAGCATGAAGGATGATTAGTTGTCAGTACGTCCTGGCTGCTCCAACTGTCCGTGCTGGAAAACAAGTGTTAGTATAAGTATTGCAGTGGGGTGGAGTTAGAGATGCTGGCTGGTGTGTGATTGGTTAACATGCAACATCAATCTACATCATTCCCCGTAAAGATTAAGTGTGGAAGAGCACCCATGCCATGGAGTTAAACATACTTGCCATATCTGTCTGGTGGTCTACTAACACGGCCCAAGCGCATGCGGACCAAACCCTCAGAAGTGGGATTTGTCCTTGATTAGTGGCTCGTTAGTTCTTATCATAGGTGATGATCAGATTGCTTTCGATGTTTTAAAGTCCAAACTGACCAGTGCACCGACCCTGATTTTCTTTGGCCTGAAACGTCCGGTGACGATCACCTGCGATGCTTCGAAAATCGGGCTTGGCACAGCCTGCTTGCAACCACCTGCCGTGGGCACTCTACTACCTGTCTCGTATGCCTCTCGCACCATGACCGACACGGAGCAGAACTACGCGCAAATCGAAAAGGAACTGTTGGCCGTCGTCTTTGCTTGCTCCAAATTCCACGACTTCATCTTTGGCAACACGGTCGAGACGGACCACCAACCTCTGGTGACAATCCCGAACAAGCCCATCCACGCCGCGCCAGCTCGTTTGCAGCGTATGATGATGCAGCTGCAGCGGTACGATTTCTCTATTACCTACACTAAGGGTAAGGACATGCACGTCGCTGACACTCTCTCCCGTGCACCTCGGGCATCTTGCGAACAACATCCCTATGAACAGGAAAATGTCACGGTTTCGTCTCCAGTAAGTAACTGCACACCCTGGCCGCGCACAGCGCCACTGACGATACGCTTCAAATCCTCTTCTCCATCATCAAAACAGGCTGGCCAGACACACATTCCAACACGCCCACAGAGGTGCAGCCTTTCTTCCTGGTTCGTGATGAACTGGTATTTCAGGATGGGGTTGTCGTCAAGGGTCACAAGGTATTGATACCCTCATCGCTACGAGACGTATACTTCAAAGAGGCACACAGCGGTCACCCAGGAGCCGACGCCACACTGGCACGCTCCCGCAGTCTGTTCTACTGGCCGGGAATGGCCAGCTACATCCGGGACCGTGTAGCCTCCTGCCCCGCTTGCAACAGCCTTGTGCCTCATCAGCAGCGGCAGCCCCTTCTGCAACAACCTCCACCAGCTCTGCCCTGGACGTCGCTGGCAGCAGACATTTTCGAATGGTGCGGAAAGCACTACCTCGTTCTTGTCGACTCCTTCTCTAACTGGTTTGAACTAGACCAACTGCCCTCCCTCACATCGGAGATGGTCATCCAGAAGCTGAAAAGACACTTCTCTACCTTTGGCGCTCCCGTCAGCCTGAGAAGCGACAACGGTCGGCAGTTCACCAGCCACATGTTCAAGCTTTTCGCAGACCGATGGAACTCCCAGCACGTCACAAGCAGTCCCGAGTATCCACAGAGTAATCGACTCGCTGAACGCGCTGTCAGAAGCGTCAAACACTTGCTGGAGCGAGCACGGATTTTCAAAGTCAGACGTTTTATCTCTCGATCTCCTGAATCTCAGAAACATTGCCAGGGACGGAAGGGAACCCTGGGATCGCCGGCACAGCGACTGATGTCGAGAGATTGACGAGGCCTCCGGTACCCATCGCAACAACAGCAACTGGTCCCTCGGGTGCTGAAGCCTGCAAATGCTGCATCCGGAAATGTCTACAAGAGAAGCATGGACATCCAGATTATACGACAGTTCCAGCAGACCACTCAAGCCTCTACTTCCGGGTCAGGTCGTCCGTCTACGAACTTCAACTGGACATTCCCGTCTGGGCACTGTTGTCAACCCCGACAGCCGAGCCACGGTCCTAACTGGTAGACTGTGAGGGAGCAGTATACCGGAGAAGTCGACAACACCTGCTTGCTGTGAGGGAGCCTCGCCCACCCCTGCTGGTCCCTATGCTCCACCGCTCCCAGTTCCAGCCGCCTTTTGCAATGTTTCCCACCCGTCCCCACAACTGTCTTGCAACCCCTCCATGTCCCGCAGTCTCCACTAACTACGGGGCCTCACCCCACCGCATCTTTCCCCTTTCGGTCACCACAAAGCCTCCACCGCGTCATTCTTTGTTCCAGGATCTCCCGTCTCATCTTTTAGTTGAGGTGGGGGAGGGTTTGGGTCCGCACGCGCTCGGGCCGTGTTAGTAGACCACCAGACAGATATGGCGAGTATGTTTAACTCCATGGTATGGGTGCTCTTTCACACTTCATCTATAGGGGGAAGGATGTAGATTGATGTTGCATGTTAACCAATCACACACAAGCCAGCATCTCTAACTCCACCCCACTGCAATACTTATACTAACACTTGTTTCCAGCACGGGAGTTGGAGCAGCCAGGATGTACTGACAGCTAATCATCCTTTATGCTGTTAAGTTTCAGTGCTGATTAAAGATGTATTTGAATCATGTACTGAGTCTGGAGATCATTTACAAATCTTATATGTTTCAATGAGATCTCCCCACATCCTGCTCAACTCCAGAGTGTACAAGCCCAGCCGCTCCATTCCCTCAGCATATGACAGTCCCGCCATTCCGGGAATTAACCTTGTAAACCTACGCTGCACTCCCTCAATAGCAAGAATGTCCTTCCTCAAATTAGGGGACATCCCACACCCACTAGGCACGATGTTTTCATTCACCATGCCAATGAACCTACAAACCTGTACGTCTTTGGAGTGTGGGAGGAAACCGAAGATCTCAGAGAAAACCCAAGCAGATCACGGGGGAGAACGTCAAACTCCGTACCAGTAGTCGGGCTCGAACCCGGGTCTCCGGCGCTGCATTCGCTGTAAGGCAGCAACTCTACCGCTGCGCCACCGTGACCGGGTACTGATTTTGGATGATCAGCCATGATCATATTGAATGGTGATGCTGGCTCGAAGGGCCGAATGGCCTACTCCTATTTTCTATATTTCTATAACAATAATAAACCAATACCATAATTACCAATGGGTCCTGACCCGAAACGTCACCTTTGCATGTTCGCCAGAGATGCTGACTGACCCGCTGAGTTACTCCAGCACTTTGTGTTCTCGGATGATAATGTACAGTTTGCAATGGGAACCGAAGGCACAGATTGTACTCACGATCGCCCAGTCATCTCGCCGATATATAGGAGTCCACACTTGGAACAGTAGATACAGTAGATGAGGTTGGAAGAGTTGCAGAGGGAAGTGAACACTCTTGCAGATGGAAGCGAACAGCGATCGTTTTGCTGAACACCTTTACTCAGTCCACCTTGGCCTAGGTCATCTCCCAGTTTAGTTTAGCGCGGAAACAGTCCCTTCGGCCCACCGAGTCCGCACCGACCAGCGATCCCCGCACTTTAACATTTTGTTTTACTAGGGGCAATTGTTACATTTATACCAAGCCAATTAACCTACATACCTCAGATCGTACAGAAATATTCAGGTGACACAGCGATTGTGGCATGTGTAAGGAACGGGCATGAGGAGGAATACAGGGACCTTGACCAATGCCTTCTGTGTATGGAGTAAAGAGAACTGTCTCATCCTGAATACAACTAAGACTAAAGAGATGGTGGTTAACTTTGGCAGGTCCAAGCTCCCCCTTCAGCCAGTCAACGCTGCAGGGGCTGACACTGAGGTGGTGCAGGCATATGAATACCTTGGAGTGCACCTGGATAAACAAACTGGACTGGTCTGTCAACTCTGACGCCCTCTACAAAAAAGGGCAGAGCAGACTCTTTTTCCTCAGAAGGCTCAAATCCTTCAATGTGCGTAATGATATGCTGCACATGTTTTACAACACTCTGGTTGCAAGTGTTATTTTCTACGCTGTTTGTCTGCTGGGGCATCAGCATCAGTGCGAAAAAAACAACAAGAAACTGGACAAACTGGTTTAAACGAGCTAGCTCAGTGCCGGGGGGAGGGGAGAGTGGACTCTGGATGGATGTGCTTGAGAGGCGTATGAGCGCAAAGTGCAGGTCATCCTGAAAAACCCTGGGCATCCCCTCCATGTTATTCTGGAGAGTCAAAAGAGCACACGGAACAGCCGGCTCTTCTCCCTGCGCTGTAGAACGGAGCGGTTCAGGAGATCCTTCACCCCTGCAGCCATTAGATTTTATAATACTGACTGCTAGGCTGTAGAGGGATGCATTTTTGCATTTTTTAATTTTAAATTGTTAATTATTGGTCTTTTGGACCAATAATTATGGACCATTGTGGGCTCCACATTTCCTTGATCATTGTTGCTTTTTGCATATCGCTCTGTATCACCGTCCATATCACTCGTTTCCCTCTCCCCTGACTCTCGGTCTGAAGGAAGGTCTTGACCAAAAACGTCGCCTATTCCTTTTCTCTAGGGATGCTGCCTGACCAGCTGAGTTACTCCAGCTTTTTGTGTCTTATCTTTGGTGTAAATCAGCAACCTGCAGTTTCCTTGCCACACAGGTAGGCTGGAAGATCGGGACCACACATTTAGCTCATGTCTGGAGTTGGGAGAAGGTGCTGTTGTGCTCAGAATCTCTGCCAGGGCGGGAGCAGGAGCTGCCGGCTGGTCCTCCCACCTTGGTCCTCCCACATGGTCCTAACACCTTGGTCCTCCCACATGGTCCTAACACTTTGGTCCTCCCACATGGTCCTCCCACATGGTCCTAACACCTTGGTCCTCCCACATGGTCCTAACACCTTGGTCCTCCCACATGGTCCTCCCACATGGTCTAACACCTTGGTCCTCCCACATGGTCCTAACACCTTGGTCCTCCCACCTTGGTCCTCCCACCTTGGTCCTCCCACTTTGGTCCTCCCACATTGGTCCTCCCACTTTGGTCCTCCCACTTTGGTCCTCCCACATGGTCCTCCCACATTGGTCCTCCCACTTTGGTCGTCCCACTTTGGCCCTGCCACCTTGGTCCTCCCACATGGTCCTCCCACTTTGGTCCTCCCACTTTGGTCCTCCCACATTGGTCCTCCCACTTTGGTCGTCCCACTTTGGTCCTGCCACCTTGGTCCTCCCACCTTGGTCCTCCCACATTGGTCCTCCCACTGGTCCTCCCACCTCGAGGACCACATTGGTCCTCCCTTGATCCTCCCACCTCGGTCCTCCCACTTTGGTCCTCCCAGCTCTCACCGCCGCCGCAATGGCCGCTAAGAAGTCGGGGACGCGGCTGGAGATGGAGATCGAGCGCTGCCGGAACGAGTGTCTGTGGGACAAGATCCCCGAGCTGGTGAAGCAACTGTCGGCCAAGCTCATCGGCAACGGTAGGCGCCGCGGCCCCGGGACCCGGGACCAGAGACCGGGGCCTGTCCCTCAGACCCTGCCCCGGCCCGGGACCCCCCTCCCCTGCACGGCCTCCCCTCCCTCCTCCCTCCCCCCCCTACCCGGGGACCGGGGCACCCTCGCTCAGACCCTGCCCAGGCCCCATCCTCCTCCCCTCCCTGCCCACGCTCCCCTCCCCTCGCTCCCCTACCCAGAGACCGGGGCACCCAGCCTCCTGCACGGCCTCCCCTCCCCTCGGCGGGGACCGGGGACTGTTGTCAGCCCCCCCCCCCCCCCCCCCACACAACACACAGCCGGTTCCCCAACGCCCCCCCTCTCCCCCTCACCCACCCCCCCAGCCCCTCACCATAGGGCCCCTCACCCACCCTCAGCTCATGATCCTCACCCTCACCGCCCTCCTACCGCCCCCTTGCTCCCGGCCCTCTCCTCTTTCCCTGTGTCCCCCCCACCCCCAGCGTCTCCTGTCCCAGTCCATCATGCTTTCAAGAGAGAGCTAGATAGGGCTCTTAAAGATAGCGGAGTCAGGGGATATGGGGAGAAGGCAGGAACGGGGTACTGATTGGGGATGATCAGCCATGATCACATTGAATGGCGGTGCTGGCTCGAAGGGCCGAATGGCCTCCTCCTGCACACATTGTTTATTGTCCCACTGCCACTTTTCTGGTCTCCCTACCCTCCGCCACCTGCCCCAGTCTCCCTGCCCCAGCCTCCTCCGTAGCCCCCTCCCCCCCCACGTCTTCACCCTCCCCGTCTCCCTGTCCTCCCTCTGTCTCCATCCATCCCTTTCCCCCGTCATTCCCGAGTGCACCAGGTAATACCATGGGTAAGACACCAGGAAGTGCAGAATAGAATAAGTACAGGTCCACCACTGATTTTCCGGCAACTGGCGGTCCGGCACTTCCTCACCATTTAAAATCCGATCAGCGGGTTGAATTTCCCTGTGCAGCCGGGGCTCTGGAACTCCGGCCCAGCCAGAGCCGGCAGATCCATTCCCATCGGTGACTTCCACAGCCGGTATCACGGCCCTCTCATGGTTGTAACCTCTGTTGGTCTGGCAAAAATGGGTAATACAGCAAGGCTCTGGAATCAAAGGTGTTGGAAAATCGGTGGTGGACCTGTATTAAAACATTATAACGTTGCAGTTGTCAAGTGCAGACAATGAAAAGTGCAAGGGTGGTAATGCAGTGGGTTGGGAGATTGAGACTACACCCTTAAGCCCCTGTCCCACTTTCCCGAGTTACTCACGAATTCTCCCGAATCTTCCCCTTGATTCAAACTCGGAGATGCCAGCCGTAGGTAGTCGGGGCTATGTTTTTTACTCGTGGACATTTTTCAACATGCTGAAAAAACGTCCCGACTTACCTGATGCCCCGAGTACCTACGGCTGGCATTGTGAGCCGCTACAAAATATCTACGGACTCCTAGTGACTCGCTACCGACATTCTCCGAGTTTGAATCAAGGGGAAAACTCGGGAGAATTCGCGAGTAACTGGGGAAAGTGGGACAGGGGATTTAGTTTATGCAAGGACCATTCAGTGTTCTGATCACAGCGGGGAAGAAGCTGCTTCTGAATCTTGTGGTAGGTGCTTTTAAGCTTTTGTACCTTCTGCACGGTGGGAGAAGAGGGAATCGCTGGTTTGTAAAATCGTTCATGATGACGTTGGCTTCTTTCCTGGGGCAACGTGAGGTGATGGGGCGAAGCCGGCTTGTGTGATGGACTGGGCTGCACCTACAGTCTCTCAGCTTGGGCAGAGCTGTTGCCAAACTAAACTACATTGCATCATGATAGGGCGTTGCAGCAGAATTAGTCTTTGTTCTCATGTGTAGTAACAAGGAACTACGGATCCTGGTTTACACAGAGGACACACAATGTTATTTCAGGTCCGGAATGGCATGTTGACCTTCATAACAAGAGGACTTGAGTATAGGAGCAAAGAGGACCTTCTGCAGTTCTATAGGGCCATATCTGGACTATTATGTGCAGTTTTTGGTCTCCAAATTTGAGGAAGGACTTTCTTGCTATTGAGGGAGTGCAGCGTAGGTTCACAAAGTTAATTCCCGGAATGGCGGGATTGTCATATGCTGAGAGAATGGAGCGGCTGGGCTCGTATACTCTGGAATTTAGAAGGATGAGAGGGGATTTTATTGAAACATTATTAAGGGTTTGGACACGCTAGAGGCAGGAAACATGTTCCCGATGTTGGAAGAGTCCAGAACCAGGGGACACAGTTTAAGAATAAGGGGTAAGCCATTTACAACGGAGATGAGGAAACACTTTTTCTCACAGAGAGTATTGAGTCTGTGGAATTCTCTGACTCAGATGGCAGTGGAGGTCAATTCATTGGATGCTTTCAAGAGAGAGCTAGATAGCGTTCTTAAAGATAGCGGAGTCAGGGGATATGGGGAGAAGGCAGGAACGGGTACTGACTGGGGATGATCAGCCATGATCACATTGAATGGTGGTGCTGGCTCGAAGGGCCGAATGGCCTACTACACCTATTGTCAATTGTCTATTGACCCTCCTTCAGACACGTCTGCAGTCTGAAGAAGGGTCCCGACTCAAAACATCAGCTGTCCTTGATCTCCAGAGATGCTGCCTGACCCGCTGAGTTATTCTAGCACTTTGTGTCCTCAGATGATAATGTACAGTTTGCAATGGGGACCAAAAGCACATGTTCTGTATCTCACCGTACACTTACGTGCATTAGACGATAAGCTCGAAATCACCCTCAGGCAGCAATGAAATATGTAAGTGTTTTAGATATTGGGAGATGTTGGTTCGGAACAGATGCGAAACCTTGAAAGCAGGTACCACCAGCATAAGAGGTGGGCCATTTAGAACGGAGATTGGAGAAGAAGCATCCAGAGAACGGAGGCCAATTCCCTGGATGCTTTCAAGAGAGAGTTAGAGAGAGCTCTTAAAGATAAGTGGAGTCAAATTGATATGGGGGAAAAGGCAGGAACGGGGGTACTGAGTGTGGATGATCAGCCATGATCACAGTGAATGGCGGTGCTGGCTCGAAGGGCCGAATGACCTACTCCTGCACCTATTGTCTATTGTCCATCAGATACAGCTTCTTCCCCGCTGTTAACAGATACAGAATGCTCCTCCCATTAGATAAGGGTGTAGTCCCAATCTCCTAACCTACTTCATTGTGGTCCTTGCATTTTATATTACCTGCACTTTCTCTAACTGTAATGTTGTAACGCTGTTACACTATATTTTGCTCTCTCTGGGTAGTTTTCTCTTTGTACTACAGTTGTACATGTAGGGCCTGATTGTACTCGTGTGTGGTATGATTAGACTGTATACCACTCTAACAGCGTTCTTCCCTGTATTTCAGTACACGTGATAAGAAAACAAAACCAATCCCTTTTGTTCCATAATCACGTCATGATTTTATATACCTCTATAAGATCACTCCTTAGCCTCCTGCTCTTCAAGGCTAGCCTGTCCACCCGCTCCCTAGTGCTCAGGCCCTCAAGTCTGGGCAACATCCTCATAAATCTTCTCCGCACTCTATCCATGACATCTCTCCCGCCATCCTGTGTTCCTTACTGACAGCTGCTTTGGCCTTCACTAGCACGAACGCATGCCTTGAACTCTCACTATCACTCGTCACATAAAAACATAAAAACTGGGCGATCGTTTTGCTGAACACCTTTACTCAGTCCACCTTGGCCTAGGTCATCTCCCAGTTTAGTTTAGCGCGGAAACAGTCCCTTCGGCCCACCGAGTCCGCACCGACCAGCGATCCCCGCACTTTAACATTTTGTTTTACTAGGGACAATTGTTACATTTATACCAAGCCAATTAACCTACAAACCTCAGATCGTACAGAAATATTCAGGTGACACAGCGATTGTGGCATGTGTAAGGAACGGGCATGAGGAGGAATACAGGAAGTTGACCAATGCCTTTTGTGTATGGAGTAAAGAGAACTGTCTCATCCTGAATACAACTAAGACTAAAGAGATGGTGGTTAACTTTGGCAGGTCCAAGCTCCCCCTTCAGCCGGTCAACGCTGCAGGGGCTGACACTGAGGTGGTGCAGGCATATAAATACCTTGGAGTGCACCTGGATAACAAACTGGACTGGTCTGTCAACTCTGACGCCCTCTACAAAAAAGGCCAGAGCAGACTCTTTTTCCTTAGAAGGCTCAAATCCTTCAATGTGCGTAATGATATGCTGCACATGTTTTACAACACTCTGGTTGCAAGTGTTATTTTCTACGCTGTTGTCTGCTGGGGCATCAGCATCAGTGCGAAAAACAACAAGAAACTGGACAAACTGGTTAAACGAGCTAGCTCGGTGCCGGAGGGGAGAGTGGACTCTGGGATGGATGTGCTTGAGAGGCGTATGAGGCGCAAGGTGCAGGTCATCCTGAAAAACCCTGGGCATCCCCTCCATGTTATTCTGGAGAGTCAAAAGAGCACACGGAACAGCCGGCTCTTCTCCCTGCGCTGTAGAACGGAGCGGTTCAGGAGATCCTTCACCCCTGCAGCCATTAGATTTTATAATACTGACTGCTAGGCTGTAGAGGGATGCATTTTTGCATTTTTTAATTTTAAATTGTTAATTATTGGTCTTTTGGACCAATAATTATGGACCATTGTGGGCTCCACATTTCCTTGATCATTGTTGCTTTTTGCATATCGCTCTGTATCACCGTCCATATCACTCGTTTCCCTCTCCCCTGACTCTCGGTCTGAAGGAAGGTCTTGACCAAAAACGTCGCCTATTCCTTTTCTCTAGGGATGCTGCCTGACCAGCTGAGTTACTCCAGCTTTTTGTGTCTTATCTTTGGTGTAAATCAGCACCTGCAGTTCCTTGCCACACAGGTAGGCTGGAAGATCGGGACCACACATTTAGCTCATGTCTGGAGTTGGGAGAAGGTGCTGTTGTGCTCAGAATCTCTGCCAGGGCGGGAGCAGGAGCTGCCGGCTGGTCCTCCCACCTTGGTCCTCCCACATGGTCCTAACGCCTTGGTCCTCCCACATGGTCCTAACACTTTGGTCCTCCCACATGGTCCTCCCACTTTGGTCCTCCCACATGGTCCTAACACCTTGGTCCTCCCACATGGTCCTAACGCCTTGGTCCTCCCACTTTGGTCCTCCCACATGGTCCTAACGCCTTGGTCCTCCCACATGGTCCTAACACCTTGGTCCTCCCACCTTGGTCCTCCCACCTTGGTCCTCCCACATTGGTCCTCCCACATTGGTCCTCCCACTTTGGTCCTCCCACTTTGGTCCTCCCACATGGTCCTCCCACATTGGTCCTCCCACTTTGGTCGTCCCACTTTGGCCCTGCCACCTTGGTCCTCCCACCTTGGTCCTCCCACTTTGGTCCTCCCACATGGTCCTCCCACATTGGTCCTCCCACTTTGGTCGTCCCACTTTGGTCCCTGCCACCTTGGTCCTCCCACCCTTGGTCCTCCCACATTGGTCCTCCCACATGGTCCCTCCCACCTCGAGGACCACTTTGGTCCTCCCTTGATCCTCCCACCTCGGTCCTCCCACTTTGGTCCTCCCAGCTCTCACCGCCGCCGCAATGGCCGCTAAGAAGTCGGGGACGCGGCTGGAGATGGAGATCGAGCGCTGCCGGAACGAGTGTCTGTGGGACAAGATCCCCGAGCTGGTGAAGCAACTGTCGGCCAAGCTCATCGGCAACGGTAGGCGCCGCGGCCCCGGGACCCGGGACCAGAGACCGGGGCCTGTCCCTCAGACCCTGCCCCGGCCCGGGGACCGGGACCCCCTCCCCTGCACGGCCTCCCCTCCCTCCCTCCCTTCCTCCCCTGCCCGGGGACCGGGGCACCCTCGCTCAGACCCTGCCCAGGCCCCATCCTCCTCCCCTCCCTGCCCACGCTCCCCTCCCCTCGCTCCCCTACCCAGAGACCGGGCACCCAGCCTCCTGCACGGCCTCACCCTCCCCCTCGGCGGGGACCGGGACTGTTGTCAGCCCCCCCCCCCCCCCCACACCACACACAGCCGGTTCCCCAACGCCCCCCCTCTCCCCCTCACCCACCCCCCCAGCCCCTCACCATAGGGCCCCTCACCCACCCTCAGCTCATGATCCTCACCCTCACCGCCCTCCTACCGCCCCCCTTGCTCCCGGCCCTCTCCTCCTTCCCTGTGTCCCCCCCCACCCCCAGCTCTCTGTCCCATCCATCATCTTTCAAGAGAGAGCTAGATAGGGCTCTTAAAGATAGCGGAGTCAGGGGATATGGGGAGAAGGCAGGAACGGGGTACTGATTGGGGATGATCAGCCATGATCACATTGAATGGCGGTGCTGGCTCGAAGGGCCGAATGGCCTCCTCCTGCACACATTGTTTATTGTCCCACTGCCACTTTTCTGGTCTCCCTACCCTCCGCCACCTGCCCCAGTCTCCCTGCCCCAGCCTCCTCCGTAGCCCCCTCCCCCCCCACGTCTTCACCCTCCCCGTCTCCCTGTCCTCCCTCTGTCTCCATCCATCCCTTTCCCCCGTCATTCACGAGTGCACCAGGTAATACCAAGGGTAAGACACCAGGGTGCAGAATATAGTACAGGTCCACCACTGATTTTCCGGCAACTGGCGGTCCGGCACTTCCTTTAATCCGATCAGCGGGTTGAATTTCCCCTGTGCAGCCGGGGCTCTGGAACTCCGGCCCAGCCAGAGCCGGCAGATCCATTCCCATCGGTGACTTCCACAGCCGGTATCACGGCCCTCTCATGGTTGTAACCTCTGTTGGTCTGGCAAAATGGGTAATACAGCAAGGCTCTGGAATCAAAGGTGTTGGAAAATCGGTGGTGGACCTGTATTAAAACATTATAACGTTGCAGTTGTCAAGTGCAGACAATGAAAAGTGCAAGGGTGGTAATGCAGTGGGTTGGGAGATTGAGACTACACCCTTAAGCCCCTGTCCCACTTTCCCGAGTTACTCACGAATTCTCCCGAATCTTCCCCTTGATTCAAACTCGGAGATGCCAGCCGTAGGTAGTCGGGGCTATGTTTTTTACTCGTGGACATTTTTCAACATGCTGAAAAAACGTCCCGACTTACCTGATGCCCCGAGTACCTACGGCTGGCATTGTGAGCCGCTACAAAATATCTACGGACTCCTAGTGACTCGCTACCGACATTCTCCGAGTTTGAATCAAGGGGAAAACTCGGGAGAATTCGCGAGTAACTGGGGAAAGTGGGACAGGGGATTTAGTTTATGCAAGGACCATTCAGTGTTCTGATCACAGCGGGGAAGAAGCTGCTTCTGAATCTTGTGGTAGGTGCTTTTAAGCTTTTGTACCTTCTGCACGGTGGGAGAAGAGGGAATCGCTGGTTTGTAAAATCGTTCATGATGACGTTGGCTTCTTCCTGGCAACGTGAGTGATGGGGCGAAGCCGGCTTGTGTGATGGACTGGGCTGCACCTACAGTCTCTCAGCTTGGGCAGAGCTGTTGCCAAACTAAACTACATTGCATCATGATAGGGCGTTGCAGCAGAATTAGTCTTTGTTCTCATGTGTAGTAACAAGGAACTACGGATCCTGGTTTACACAGAGGACACACAATGTTATTTCAGGTCCGGAATGGCATGTTGATCTTCATAACAAGAGGACTTGAGTATAGGAGCAAAGAGGACCTTCTGCAGTTCTATAGGCCATATCGGACTATTATGTGCAGTTTTGGTCTCCAAATTTGAGGAAGGACTTTCTTGCTATTGAGGGAGTGCAGCTAGGTTCACAAAGTTAATTCCCGGAATGGCGGGATTGTCATATGCTGAGAGAATGGAGCGGGCTGGGCTCGTATACTCTGAATTTAGAAGGATGGTAGGGGATCTTATTGAAACATTATAAGGGTTTGTGAACACGCTAGAGGCAGGAAACATGTTCCCGATGTTGGAAGAGTCCAGAACCAGGGGACACAGTTTAAGAATAAGGGGTAAGCATTACAACGAGATGATGGAGAAACACTTTTTCTCACAGAGAGTCATTGAGTCTGTGGAATTCTCCTGACTCAGATGGCAGTGGAGGTCAATGTCATTGGAATGCTTTCAAGAGCAGAGCTAGATAGCGTTTCTTAAGATAGGCGAGTCAGGGTGATATGGGGAGAAGGCAGGAACGGGGTACTGACTGGGGATGATCAGCCATGATCACATTGTGAAATGGTGGTGCTGGCTCGAAGGGGCCGAATGGCCTACTACACCTATTGTCAATTGTCTATTGACCCTCCTTCAGACACGTCCTGCAGTCTGAAGAAGGGTCCCGACTCAAAACATCAGCTGTCCTTGATCTCCAGAGATGCTGCCTGACCCGCTGAGTTATTCTAGCACTTTGTGTCCTCAGATGATAATGTACAGTTTGCAATGGGGACCAAAAGCACATGTTCTGTATCTCACCGTACACTTACGTGCATTAGACGATAAGTTCGAAATCACCCTCAGGCAGCAATGAAATATGTAAGTGTTTTAGATATTGGGAGATGTTGGTTCGGAACAGATGCGAAACCTTGAAAGCAGGTAACCACCAGAAATAAGAGTGAGTGGCCATTTAGAACGGAGATTGGAGAAGAAGCATCCAGAGAACGGAGGCCAATTCCCTGGATGCTTTCAAGAGAGAGTTAGAGAGAGCTCTTAAAGATAACTGGAGTCAAATTGAAAAGGGGGAAAAAGCCAGGAACTGGGGGTACTGAGTTGTGTATGATCACCATGATCACAGTGAATGGCGGTGCTGGCTCGAAGGGCCCAATGACCTACTCTGCACCAATTGTCTATTGCCATCAGATACAGCTTCTTCCCCGCTGTTTACATGTACAGAATTCTCCTGCCCATTAGATAAGAGGGCTGAGTAGTCCCAATCCCTAACCTACTTCATTTAGATCCTTGCATTTTATATTACCTGACACTTTCTCTAACTGCGTAATGTTGTAAGGCTGTTACACTATAATTTTGCGCTCTCTGGGTAGTTTTCCCTTCTTTGTACTACAGTTTGTACATTAGGCCTGATTTGTACTCGTGTTGTGGTATATAACAACTGTATTCCACTCCAACAGCGTTTCTTCCCTGTATTTTCAGTACACGTGAAAAGAAAACAAAAGCAATCCCTTTTGTTCCATAATCCACTTCAATGATTTATATAAGCACCTCTATACTCATCACTCCTTTAGCCTCCTGCTCCTACATGGCTAGCCTGTCCACCCCTCCCTAGTGCCTCATAGGCCCTCAAAGTCCTGGGCAACATCCTCATAAATCTTCTCCGCACTCTATCCATGACATCTCTCCCGCCATCCTGGGTCCTTACAAGACAGCTGCATTGGCCTTCACTAGACACGAACGCAAGCCTTGAACTCTAACTAACACCGTCACATAAAACAGTTTTTATTCCAAGAGTAGTTTTCTCCTACTCAACAGCCCAAAATTCTGTAGCCTCCCTTTGATCTGGGATTTTGTGGTTCACATGGCTTGATCAATGTGTTTTATCATTAATGTTTTAATTAATATATTAATGTTTAGTGTTTTACTGAGTCATTTCGTAACTGTCACTGTATAGAAAACATAGAAAATAGGTGCAGGAGTAGGCTTCATTCGGCCCTTCGAGAGCCTGCCACCGCTATTCAATAGATGCATGCTGATCCATTCCAACTCAGTATCCTGTACCGCCTCTCTCCATACCCCCTAATCCATTTAACACAAGGGCCACATCTAACTCCTCTTACATATAGCCATGAACTTCCTCAACTACCCTCTGTGGCAGAGAATTCCAGAGATTCACCACTCTCTGTGTAAAATGTTTTTTCCTCATCTCAGGTCCTAAAGATTTCCCCCTATCCTTAAACTTGTACCCCATTGTCCCTGACTTTCCCAACATCGCGAACAAATCTTTCTTCCTCATCTATCTTCCAATCACTTTAAAATTTGTAAGTTTCCATAAGATCCCCCATCATCTTCTAAATTCTAAGCGAGTACAAGCCGAGTCTATCCAGTACCTTTCTTCAAATGAAAGTCCTGACATCCAGGAATCCGTCCTGGTGAACCTCTCTGTCTTGTTCCTGAATGAATGCTTTTATTTGTGGGTGGATCACCAAGGCAAATAACTTGTTATGTGAATACTATTGGCAATAAACTTACCTTACTTGACACACCTTTACTATAGAACAACCCCACTGTCCAAATAGACCAAAAGGAGCAGGAGTAGGCCATTCGGCGCCCTTCAAGCCAGCACCGCCATTCAATGTAATCATGGCTGATCATCCACATTCAGTACCCCGTTCCTGCCTTCTCCCCATATCCCCTGACTCCGCTATCTTTAGGAGCCCTATCCAGCTCTCTCTTGAAAGTATCCAGAGAACCGGCCTCCACCGCCCTCTGAGGCAGAGAATTCCACAGACTCGCCACTCTCTGTGCAAACATTCTACAGTACACCAACCAACTTTACAAAGTTCCTGTCAAATGCCACTAAAGTTTTCCTTGCCCCTAACTCAGATTCGAGAGTTTTTATTGTTACGGAACAGAACAATGAAATTCTAACTTGCAGCAGCGCAACAGACATGTAAACATAGCAACAAATCAGGGCCTGCTGTGTCTTTATCCATTACCTCGAAAAAACTTGGAGGCACATAAAATGGAGGAAGGGTCCCGATCCAAAATATTGCCTGTCCATTCCCTCCCCATATACTGCCTGACACACTGAGTTCTTCCAGCACTTTGTGTTTTGTTCAGAAATAGTGTGTGTGTGTGTGTGTCTCTCTTAATATGCTGAGGATACAGGTTACCATTGTCCTGCCTTTAATTTGAGTAGTACGGGTGTCAGGGGTTATAGGGAGAAGGCAGGAGGATGAGGTTGAGAGGGAGAGATGGATCAGCCATGATTGAATGGCGTAGACTTGATGGGCCGAATGGCCTAATTCTGCTCCAATCACTCACTTATGAAATTTTTAAGATTTGGTTGTGTCTCTGCATTCTCCCAGATGACTTGGCAGAGCTGCTTCTTGGAGAGTCAAAGTTGGAGCACTATGTGAAGGATAACCCACTCAAACCAGGGGCAAGTCCCCCCGAGGTCAGGTCCAAGCTGATCGACGTGAAGAAGCACCTGACAGCCGCCCTGGATGCGAGGCAACCTGAAGGTAAGACATAGTTCCTCAGCGTCACATAGCATAACTTTGTCTCTGTGTCCCCGCATAACATACCTGTTGACTCAAAGACACCGCGCGGAAACAGCCCATCAGTCCCACGCCGAGTTGGAATTCTCTGCCTCAGAGGGCGGTGGAGGCAGGTTCTCTGGATGCTTTCAAGAGAGAGTTTGATAGGGCTCTTAAAAATAGCGAGTTCAGGGGACATAGGGGAGAAGACAGAAGTGTACTGATTGGGGATGGAATCAGACCTGATCGATAGATGCGATGCTGGCTCGAAGGGCCGAGTCCCTGCTCCTGCACCTATTGTCTATTGTCTATTAGCGGTCCTGCCGACCAGCAATCACCCGTACACTAATACCATACCGTCAATTAAGTTTTAATTTTAGTTTAGAGAACCGCAGCGAAACAGGCCCATTCGCCCACCGAGGTCGCGCCAACCAGTCGATCCCCGCACATTAACCACTATCCTACCCCACGAGGGTCGAATTAACCTACAAACCTCACGTCTTTGTGAAGTGTGGCAGGGAACACCGAAGAATCTCGGAGAAAACCCACTCGTTCCACGGGGAGAAAACGAACAAACTCCGTACAGACAGCACCCGTAAAAAAAAAGTCGGATCGAACCGCCTTCTCGGGTGCTGGTGTGTTTCGCTGTACGGCACCCGCAACTCTAACCGCCGCTGCCCACACACCGTGACCTCAGTACAGACAAAATTTTTTTTTTACCGCAGCAAATTAACCTACAAACCTGCATTTCTTTGGAGTGTGGGAGGAGGAAACCCAGGCAGGTCACAGGGAGAACGTACAAACTCCACACAGACAGCACCAATGGTCAGGAGCAAACCTGGATCTCTGGCGTTGTAAGTGGCAGCAACTCTACCGCTGCGCCACAAATATCAGTTGGTACGTCAGTATCACAGTCGTGGTAATGGTAGACAAAAATGCTGGAGAAACTCAGCGGGTGAGGCAGCATCTATGGAGTCGAGACCCAAAACTCATCACATCATCTACCTTCCTCCATATGATCTGCCGCACCCGCTGAGATTTCTCCAGCATTTTATGTCTCTACCTTCGATTTTATCCAGCAATCTGCAGGTTCATGAAAGCTACTTCCCCACAGCCATCAGGCTATTAGACTTGCTATTCGGGTAATCAAAACTCTGAAACATTAATACCCCTTTAGCGGTTATTTGCACTTTATCACAATTTATTTATTCATGCGAGTATTTACGTATAAAATGGGTATACGGACACACTGATCTGTTTTGAGTCAATGCCTACTATGTTCTGTTGTGCCTAAGCAAAGAAAGAATTGTAATTGTCCTGTCAGGGCGCACAATACATGACACGAAACCGCAGTAGGCTTCCGGCGAGAGAGATCAGGTGAGAAAAGGGGCTTAGTTGTCCGAGCAGTTGAAAACAAAATCTTTGAAAAACTTTAATCTTACTTCCTTCTTAAACGAGAAGAGGTACTATTTTTCCACAGTAGAATTGCTCCCAAGGTGTTGGCAATCCAACCAATATACTCATAAAACTAATTTTTAAATATACATTGGCATTGACTTTTGATTTTTTTTTATGCTGTGTGGTTAGGTAATGCAGGAAGGTTACACTGGAAGGATGTGCCTTTGCATAGTGTTTCTTAGAATGTAGACAGGCAGCAGCGACTCTGGATAGAAAGTATACCTCATTCCTTCCATCCAGAGATGCTGCCAACGTAACCCGCTGAGTATACTATAAAATACCATCATTTTTTTTGTGTGTATCTCTTGGTGAAAAACCACCATCTGCAGTTCCTTCCTCCTCATTATAAAATGGTGTGGGTGTGCGCAACACGTCTTGAGTCTGGGGGAGACGTTCACCCTCATCCTGTCTGTGTCCTGTTATCTGTTTCGCAAGCAAGAGTATCACGCAGGAAGCCAGACCATGGTTTTGGCCAAGTCTGCTACTACGTGGAGGGGGACCACACGCGGGCTCTAGCCCTCTACGACAAGATCACTCTAGACAAGATGCAGCTGGTGGCAGTCCCGGCCTACAGACTCCGAATCATTGCCGAATCCTATGCCACAAAAGGTGCCAGTTTAAAAAAAAAAGTTTCTAAATGAACCTCAAACGCGTCTCTGTTGTCCCGGTGTCGACCGAAAATGTGCACCGCTGCCTGCCTCCCGAGGTCGCTTGCTATTGGTTTATTATTGGCTCATGTACTGAGATACAGTGACAAGCTTTTGTTTGCCTGCTATCCATAAATCAGATAATATTATACTTGAATGCAATCGAGCTGAACACAAGTGCAACAGGTAAAGCAAAGGAACTATCTCTGGCACAATGTGTACCGCCCTCAGACAATGAATGCAATTATTATTTGAGGTTGAGGTGAGGTCTGACAGAAGCACATACAATTATGAGCGGCATAGATAGGGATGAGAGGTGTAAATAGGGTAGAGAATCCCAGGATAGAAATATCACATAGACAATAGATAATAGATGCAGGAGTAGGCCATTCGGCCCTTCGAGCCAGCACCGCGCCATTCAATGTGATCATGGCTGATCATCCCCAATTAGTACCCCGTTCCTGCCTTCTCCCCATATCCCCTGACTCCGCTATCTTTAAGAGCCCTATCTAGCTCTCTCTTGAAAGTACCCAGAGAACTGGCCTCCACCGCTGTCTGAAGCAGAGAATTCCAGACTCACAACTCTGTGAAAAAGTGTTTCCTCGTCTCTGTTCTAAATGGCTTACTCCTTATTCTTAAACTGAGGCCCCTGGTTCTGGAGGGCTTGCTTGCAGTGTAGTTGCTGCTTTCCTGAGATTGGCGTAGAGCCGCAGCACCCTCGCATGCAAGATCCCATCATCCACACCTCTTAGTATCACAATTCCAATTCCCTTTTTCAATTCCATGCAAAACCGCAAGAAATTGCAGGGACGTTTAAAAAAACAGTTAGACAGGTACATGGATAGGGCCAGTTTAGGAGGATATGGGCCAAACGCCGGCAGGTGGGACTAGCGTAGATGGGGCATGTTGGTCGGTGTGGGCAAGTTGGGCCGATGGGCCCGTTTCCATACTGTATGACTCTTGAGTTGCAGATGTCGCCCGGTCCATCACACATCCCCACCACTGCCTCCATCTATACCCTGCTGCCTGGAGAAAGCAGCCAACATACTCAACGATTTGCCCCACCCAGATCAATACTTCTCTTTCCTCATATTGGGCAGAAGGTACAGAAGCTTCAAAGTGCACAAAGTGCAAATGTAAAGAACAGTTTCTGTAAAAATATTTGCCTGTTTTTGTGAATAATAAGGGTGCCAAGGGTTACGGGGAGAAGGCAGGAGAATGGAGTTGAGAGGGAACGATAGATCAGCCATGATTGAATGGCGTTGTAGACTCGATGGGCCGAATGGCTTAATTCTGCTCCTATGACTTACGAAGTGTTATCTGAGCGGCCCTTCCATAAGCTCGGGTACTGTCCGATTCACCTGTACCCCATTGCGGACATTGGACTTTGTCTCTGGAACTGGTGCACTACAATGCTGATAACTATATTCTGCACTCTGTGTCTTCCCCTTCGCTCCACCTATTGTTCCGATGTTGGGGGAGCCCAGAACCAAGGGCCACAGTTTAAGAATAATGGGTAAGCCATTTAGAACGGAGACGAGCAAGCACTTTTTCACGCAGAGAGTTGTGAGTCCGTGGAATTCTCTGCCTCAGAGGGCGGTGGAGGCCGGTTCTCTGGATACTTTCAAAAGAGAGCTAGATAGGGCTCTTAAAAATAGCGGAGTCAGGGGATATGGGGAGAAGGCAGGAACGGGGTACTGATTGGGGATGATCAGCCATGATCACATTGAATGGCGGTGCTGGCTCGAAGGGCCGAATGGCCTCCTCCTGCACCTATTGTCTGTTGTACTTGATTGTGTTTATGTGTAGTATTATCTGCTTAGAGCGGATAACATACAAAGCAAAGCTTTTAATTGTACCTTGGTACGCGTGACAATAGTAAATCTATGCCTGAACCCTATGCCCCTGTCCCACTTAGGAAACCTGAACGTAAACCTCTGGAGACTTTGCACCCCACCCAAGGTTTCTGTGCGGTTCCCGGAGGTTTTTGTCAGTCTCCCTAATGGTCGAAAGTGGTTTTCGTTTTAAAAATCGGTAATTTTTTAGTCGCAGTGGGTTGCGATGCTAGTTGAAGGTGGTTGCCGGAGGACAAAAACCTCCGGGAACCTCTGGGAACCGCACGGAAACCTTGGGTGGGGCGCAAAGTCTCCAGAGGTTTATGTTCAGGTTTCCTAAGTGGGACAGGGGCATTAGCATTTTATAGCACAGTCAGAGAAAGACCAGGTCAATCTCCCCATGGTGACATTGCAAGTGTTGTGGAAGGAAATGAAAAATTGCGGTTGGATATGAATGTTTCAACAGCTGAAGTTGAGTAAACGCTTGAGTAGCCTACTGTGGACTCAAAATGCAGAACATTGTGCTCTCCAGATGCCTCGGGCTAATGAATGTAGCTTAAGAATTAGGATCAGGGGAGATTTTGACAAACAATAAATCGTCGAAGATTGGAACAGTTCGCTAAATGGTGGGTCAGCTCGTTTCATTTTTAATTCTGAGACAAATGAATCATATGGAAAATAAAAAATGTCAGAAGATTGGGTCATGACGACTTGCTGTTGGGTGCAAGGAGGAACTGCAGGTACTGGTTTAAACCGAAGACAGACACAAAAAGCTGGAGTAACTCAGCAGGACATGCAACATCTCTGGAGAGAAGGAATAAGTGGCGCTTCAGGTCGAGACCCTTCTTCAGACATCTCCTATTCCTTTTCACCGGTGATGCTGCCTGACCTGCTGAGTTGCTCCAGCTTTTTGTGCCTGTCCTCTTGCTATTAGGTCACAGGTCAACACTGAATGCTAGAATAGGATGAAGGGTCGATTGGCCTCCTGTTGATTCTATTATCTTATCCCCTCGAACAAGGAATGATGTCCAATGCTGGTGGGCTTTCCATCAAAGTCTGCACTAATATTACGGGATGATTTTGGCAAAAATAAGCAGGTTTGATGATGAATAAAACATTTCCACGGCACCTGCTTGGAGATTGTGGAGCATTGATTAACTGAACTATATTCTACACTCTGTATCTTCCCCTTTTCTCTATCTATTGTGCTTGATTGTATATATGTATGGTATTATCGGATTTGTTTGAAGAGCATACAAAACATAGCTTGTCACTATACCTCAGTAAATGTGATAATAATAAACCTAATGAGGGTGGCACGGTGGTGCAGCGGCAGAGTTGCTGCCTTAGAGCACCAGAGACCCGGGTTCGATCCTGACTACGGGTGCTGTACTGTACGGAGTTTGTACGTTGACCCTGTGGGTTTTCTCCGGGTGTGAGGGGAAATTGCTAGAGTCAGTTAATAAAAAAAGGGATAGCAGCACATTTGGAAAGTGGTGAAATCATTGGACAAAGTCAGCATGGATTTATGAAAGGTAAATCATGTCTGACGAATCTTATAGAATTTTTCGAGGATGTAACTAGCAGAGTGGATAAGGGAGAACCAGTGGATGTGTTATATCTAGACTTTCAGAAAGGCTTCGACAAGGTCCCCACATAAGAGATTAGTATACAAACTTAAAGCATACGGTATTGGGGGTTCGTATTGATGTGGATAGAGAACTGGCCGGGGCAGACAGGAAGCAAACGAGTAGATCAGCGGGTCCTTTTCAGAATGGCAGTCAGTGACTAGAGTGGGGTACCGCAGGGCTCAGTGCTGGACCCCCAGCTATTTACAATATATATTAATGATTTGGACGAGGGAATTGAATGCAACATCTCCAAGTTTGCGGATGACACGAAGCAGGTGGGCAGTGTTAGACTTTAGGAGCTGCAAGGTTGACTTGATAGTTGGGTGAGTGGAAAATGCATGGGGCAGATGCAGGATGATGTGGATAAATGTGAGGTTAGCCACTTTGGAGGTGGCAAGAACAGGAAAGTAGATTTATTATCTGAAATGGTGGCCGATTAGGAAAAGGGAGATGCAACGATATAGGGGTGTCATGGTACACCCAGTCATTGAAAGTAGCATGCAGGTGTAAGCAGGCAGTGAAGAAAGCGAAATGTATGTTAGCAATTCATTAGCAAAAGGATTTGAGTATAGGAGCGTGCCAGGGATGTTCTACTGCAGTTGTACAGGCCTTGGGTGAGACCGCACCTGGAGTATTGTGTTCAGTTTTTTGGGTCTCCTAATCTCGAGGAAAGACATTCTTGCCATAGAGGGAGTACAGAGAAGGTTCACCAGACTGATTCCTTGGATGGCAGGACTTTCATATGAAGAAAGACTGGATAGACTTGGATTGTACTCCCTAGAATTTAGAAGATTGAGGGGAGATCTTATAGAAACTTACAAAATTATTAAGGGGTTGGACAGGCTAGATGCAGGAAGATTGTTCCCGATGTTGGGGAAGTCCAGAACAAGGGTAAAGTTTAAGGATAAGGGGGAAGTCTTTTAGGACCGAGATGAGAAGATCATTTTTCACACAGAGAGTGGTGAATCTCTGGAATTCTCTGCCACAGAAGGTAATTGAGGCCATTTCATTGGCTATATTTAAGAGGGAGTTAGATGTGGCCCTTGTGGCTAAAGGGATCAGGGGGTACGGAGAGAAGGCAGGTACAGGATACTGAGTTGGATGATCAGCCATGATCATATTGAATGGCGGTGCAGGTTCGAAGGGTCGAATGGCCTACTCCTGCACCTATTTTCTATGTTTCTATGATTCTATGCTCCAGTTTCCTCCCACGCTCCAAAGATGTGCAGCCTGCAGGTTCATTGGCTTTGGTAAAATTGTACATTGTCCCAAGTGTGGAGGATAGTGCTAGTGTATGAGGGGATCGCTGGTCGGCGTGGACACGGTAGGGGTCGCAGGCCCTGTTTCAGCGCTGTATCTCCAAAGGCTAAAGAGGGGAATAGTTATGCCTTTGCACAAAGGATCGCTGTAGCATGGTGGCTGAGGCAAACACCATTGTGTTATGATCAACGTTAAAAACATTTGACTGCTTTTGGTTGCAGTAAGGACTGTAGGTTATTGCACTAAGTTTGTGGTTATTGGATTTTTAAAAAAATCGTTCTATATTACCTGTGTGTATTGGTGTTGACCGGCCTATTACGCTGCTGCAAATAAGAATTTCATTGTTCTACTGTCAGTACATATGGCAATTAAACACTCTTGACCTGACCCTCGAGATAGCTCTCAAGGAAGTAGATAGACACAAAATGCTGGAGTAACTTGGCGGGACAGGCAGCAACTCTGGAGAGAACAAATGGGTGACGTTTCGGGTCGAGATCCTTCTTCAGACTGATGTCTCTTTAACAACACAGGTTGCTAGTTACATTGCGGAGTCATTGGAATTGACAATCAAGTGCTTGGGTCAACACTTTACTCTATTAAACCATTGAGTGTGGCAGCCTCGTCAGCAGCTGTCTGTCCTTTCATCCTTTTTGTTATTTTTAGTCTGTCTAAAAGTTTGTTTTTGGAGATCTTTTTTTATGTGTGGGGTGGTGGGAGGGAGGGGAAACCGTCTTCTCAGTCACTACCTGGTCGAGGATGCGTCTTTTCTCCGAGCCGCATCTTCACCTCCCCACGCGGCCTACCATCTGGATTGGCGTGGCCTTTCCTGCCGGAGACCGGCCAGAGCATCAGCAGCGGCGCAGCACTGAATCACAATGCCTTACCAGGGATCGCCATTTTGGCGCTCCGGAGTGTTGGGCCTGCCAACTGTAACACCGTGGAGCTGTGGTCTGCGGAGCTTCCAGCTGAGGGCGGCGTTGATTTTAACATCGCGGAGGCTTGGGATCTTTCGCCTAGGATCGCCAGTGTTGGAGCTCCGCCCAGCTCGGCCTGTGGACTTCGGAAGCCGCGGTCTCCGGTAAGAAGCGGCTGATTCGGAAACTCCAAGCCGCTGAGGGTGTTCCTCCGTTCCGACGCCGGAGCTCCGATCATCCGATCATCCCAGCGAGAGGGCCTGGAACATCGGGCTGCCGTTGCGGCGACTGCGGAGGCCTCAATAGGCCCCGACCACGGGTGAACAAGGTGAAGAGGACTGAACCTTGTTGCCTTCCCTTACAGTGGGAAACGTTGATTCCGCTGTGGGGGGATGTTTTATGTTAAATTCTATCGTGTGTTGTGTTTATCTTATTAGTGTGGCTGCATGGTAACTCAAATTTCACCGCACCAATTGGTGGATGTGACAATAAATATAACTTGAACTTGAACTCAACAAACAGCCTTAAGTATTTTTAGCTTGCAGTAACAAAAATAAAACCATTTCTAGCTGTTAAAAATAACTTGTCCCTGAAAACAATTTGTTGTTTAACCCAGGTGGTTGGAACAAGATAGACACAAAAAGCTGGAGTACCTCAGCAGGACAGGCAGCATCTCTGGAGAGAAGGAACGGGTGATGCTTCGGGTCGAGACCCTTCTTCGGATCTGAACCGTCACCCATTCCTTCTCTCCAGAGATGCTGCCTTTCTCGCTGGGTTACTCCAGCTTTCTGTGTCTATCTTCGGTTTAAACTTGCATCTGCAGTTCCTTCCTGCACAGGTGGTTGGGGCAATTCCCTTACTCGCTTATAGCAGACAATGAGGGAGTGCAGCGTAGGTTTACAAGGTTAATTCCCGGGATGGCGGGACTGTCATACGCTGAGAGAATGGAGCAGCTGGGCTTGTACACTCTGGAGTTAGAAGGATGAGAGGGGATCCAATTGAAACATATAAGATTATTAAGGGTTTGGACACGCTAGAGGCACGAAACATGTTCCTGATATTGGAGGAGTCCAGAACCAGGAGCCACAGTTTAAGAATAAAGGGTAAGCCATTTAGAATGGAAATGAGTAAAAACTTTTTCACACAGAGTGTTGTGAGACTGTGGAATTCTCATGCCTCAGAGGCGGTGAGGCCGTTTCCTCTGGATACCTTTCAAGAGAGAGTTTAGATAGGGCTCTTAAAGATAGCAGAAGTCAGGGGAAAGGAGAAGGCAGGAACGAGTACTGAATTGTGGATATCAGTCCACATCACATTGAATGGCGGTGCTGCTCGAAGGCCGAGTGGCCTACTCCTGCACCTATTGTCTGTAATGGAAAATAATGGACATCAATCCCATCCCCCCCCCCCCCACCCCATGGTCTGTGGTAACAAGGGTTTGCTGTATTTAGTATATTGGAAGATGCTGCTTGTCCTGATCTTGGAGTGCAGCCAGGTTGTGCTATCTGAGGGCCGCAGCCTGAGTTCAAGGTCACCTATTAATCAGAGCATCTGTCAGGTGAAAAGATAACTGTAATGCAGATGCTTTGCTCTGCTCAAATGAAGTGCTCAGTCTTTACTTTTCCGGTGAGGCGTATGCCCTTGTCATCGTCCTGATCCCAGGGTACATGAGGATTACGGACCCGGCCGTTTGTTTAGTCTGAGTTCAGTTTGGAGATACAGCGCGGAAACAGGGCCTTCGGTCCAACCAGGCTACGTCGACCAGCAATCCCCGCACACTAACACTATTCTACACACACTGGGGACAATTTACAATTTTACCGAGCCAATTAACCTACAAACCTGAGGTAGACAAAAGTGCTGGAGAAACAGCATCTATGGAGCGAAGGAAATTGGCAACGTTTCAGGCCTTTTTCCTTCCGAAAATGCAGGAACGGGGTATTAATTTTAGATGAGGCCCGAAACACCGTTCCATCATTTTCGGAAGGAAAAAGGCCTGAAACGTTCCTATTTTCTCCTCCATAGATGCTGAGTTTTTCCAGCACTTTTGTTGTACTACCTTTCGATTTTCCAGCATCTGTCTGCAGTTCCTTCTTAAACCTAACGACCTGGACGTCGTTGTCGGTGGTGGAAACAGAGCACCAATAAAACCCCACGTGGCAACAGGGAAAGTAACAAACTCTGTACAGGAACGCAACGCCCTAAGTCAGATCGAACCTGGGTTGATCTCTGGCGGCTGTAGTTTAGAGGGGATATGGGCCAAAGCAGGCAGGTGGGATTAGTTTAGATGGGGCATGTTGGTCAGCGTAGGGCAAGTTTTCACGCTGTATGACTCGAGATGCCGTCTATCTGCTGAATGCCTCCAGCATTTTCTGTTTACATAATAGAAACAGAGGAAAAATAGGTCCAGGGGTAGGCCATTCGGCCCTTTGAGCCAGCATCACCACTCAATATGATCATAGAAACATAGAAAATAGGTGCAGGAGGAGGCCATTCGGCCCTTCGAGCCAGCACCGCCATTCATTGTGATCATGGCTGATCGTCCCCTATCAATAACCCGTGCCTGCCTTCTCCCCATATACCTTGATCCGCTAGCCCCTAGAGCTGTTCTCTAACACTCAAAAACCATCCGGATTTTTGGCCTCCACTGCCCTCTGTTGCAGGAAATTCCATAAATTCACTACTCTCTGGTGAAAAAGTTTTTTTCTCTCATACAGTCTTAAATGACCTCCCCTTTATTCTAAGACTGTGGCCCCTGTTTCTCAGACTCGACAACATTGGGAAACAATTCCTGCATCTAGCTGTCCAGTCCTTTTGATAATTTTTATATGTTTCTATAAGATTCCCCCCCCCCATTCCTTCCTAAACACCTGTGATACAACCTAGTCTTTTCATCTTTTCCTCATATGACAGTCCCGCCCCTGCCCATCCACAGGAATCAATCTCGTGACCTACGCTGCACTGCCTCAAATCACAAGGATTACTTCCTCAAATTAGTGAGACCAAAACTGAACACAAACTCCAGATGTGGTCGCACCATAGCCTATACAACAGCAGAAGAGCCTCTTTACTCCTGTACTGAAATCCTCTTGTTATGAAGGCCAACAATTCCATTATCTTTTCTTCACTGCCTGCTGAACCTGTAAGCCAACTTCAGGACTGGTGTACAATGACGCCCATGTCTCGCTGTACCCCCCTCTTTTTTTTTATTTCCCCCTTACCTAACCCAACCCAAACCCATTGAGATAATAATCTGCCTGTTTTTGCCGCCAAAGTGGATAACCTCTACATTTTTCTATATAATACAGCATCTGCCGCGCATCTGCACACCCACGATCAACCTGTCCCTGCACCCTGCAAAACCTCCTAACATCCACTTCACAGTTCACACATTCCCAAGTCTTTGTGTCAATCCGCCAAACTTGCTTGTGTTGCTCCAATTCCTCTTCCAAATCATTAATATATGGCTGATCATCTAAAATCAGTACCCCGCCCCTATTTTTTCCCCAATTCCCTCGATTCCTTTAGCCCTAAGAGCTAATTCTAATAGCCCTGTCCCTTGGTGCGAGTTCATTCCAAGAGCTCTCCCGAGTTTAAAAAAAGTCAAACTCGTGGTTAGCACGGAGAATGAACGTACGGGTACGTCAAGCCAGGGACCTCTTAGCGCTAACGGCAGGTACGCAGGAAGACTCGCTAACGGCAGGTAAGCACGGGAAGACTCGTGAAGATTTTTCAATACGATGAAAAATGTCCACGAGAGCCCCGAGTACCGACGAGTGGCCATTACCGTAAATCTCCGAGTTCGAATCAGGGCAAACTCGGGAGAACTCTTGGAATGAACGCGTACCGTGGGACAGGGGTTTAACTCTCTCTTGAAAACATCAATGAAAAAACATAATGATCGGGCTTCTCGGCTATAATCAGCACACATACAAGCCCCGTAAAACGCGGTCTTATTTTACAATGAAACTTTGACTGTCGAAAACACTCATTGATTTATTTTCTCCTTTGGAAGTACGTCAGGCCTCACTGCAGTTTAGATCAGAAAACACAGAGGGCGCTAGAGGCCAGGGTCTTCCAGTGTTTAGGGTTGATTTGCATGGCTGCTGTAATAATGTAGAAAACTAAAGTTTGAACATTGTGCAGTACAGCACATGAACAGGCCCTTTCCCCCACAATGTCTGAGCCGAACATGACACCATTAAATCTGTTGCATCTGCCTGTACATGATCCATCCCCTGCACTTCCACATGCCTCTTCAACTCCCCTAGACTATCTGCCTCCACCACCTCCCCTGAGGGTGCATTCCAGGCCCCCATCTCTGTGTGTGTAAAAACAAACCTGCCCACACATCTCCATTTAAACGTCTCCCCTCCCCCCCGTCACCTGAAAGCTGTTCCCTCTAGTGTTGGACAATAGACGCAGGAGGAGGCCATTCGGCCCTTCGAGCCAGAACCGCCATTCAATGTGATCATGGCTGATCATCCCCAATCAGTACCCCGTTCCTGCCTTCTCCCCAAACAGTCTTTTTCCCCAGGCTGGACATTTGCACCCTGGGGGAAAAGATTGTGTCGGCCTGATGAATGGTCCCGACCTGAAACGTCATCGATCCATGCTCTCCAGAGATGCTGCCTGACCCGCTGAGTTACTCCAGCACTTTGAATCGATCGTGAACCTTTCTGATCTTGTGTTATGTTAACAATGGATGTCTGAAAATATGAAGAGGTTCATTTCTCAACCCACACACAGCACCCTCCTCATACATTTATACACTTCCAGCTCCTGTGCATGGCTGTAAGTGATCTTATAAAAGCTGCTGGGTTTGCGTGGGTGTTTTATTTGTACAGCTTTTTGCAAATGTTCCCCAAGATTGTGAGGTGCCTGCAGTTAAGCTGTCTGACAGCTGGTGGCGGCGATGCCCCGATATGAATGGATGTCCAGATGAGTTCAGCCACAGGGCAGGTTCATAAGGAACGACACACTGTCTGTGTGTGGTCAGTGCACACACACGCGCATACATATATATACACATATACACACAACACATATACACACACACACACATACACGCACTACACATATACACACATACAACGCACACACATATATACTTATGACACACACGCACACAACATATACAACATAGACACACACACGCACACAGATATACACATATACACACATACACACGAATCCACACATGACACACATACACGCACACAACATATACACATAGACACACAAGCACATACACGCACACAATACACACTCACACCTACATATAAACACACCCACACATAACACCACGCACACACATATACACATATACACACTCACACATACGGCGCACACAACACAAAGACGCTCATGCACACACACATCATACAGGCGCACGCACACAAGCCATGCACACAGGCATGTGCATGCACAGACACGCACATGCACACATAGACGCGCACACATACAGGCACACACTATGCTCTCAACACATAACGCACACGCACGCACACACATTCAAATTATGCTGCAGTTCCCATCAATACCAACCTATCGTCTACTGTTCTATTTTTGTTAAAGATCATAATTCATAGATTCAAGATGAAGGGGAAAAGAATTTAAACAGGAATCTAGGGGTAACCTTTTCCCACAAAGGGTGGTGGGTTTTGGAACAAGCTGCCAAGGAGGTAATTGAGGCTGGGACTATCCCAACGTTTTAAGGAACATTCGACATTACATGATGGGACCGGTTTGGTAGGGATATGGGCCAAACGCGGGCAGGTGGGGCTAGAGTAGCTGGACAATGTAGGCCGTGTGGGTCGAGCTTTCACTCGGTAACACTCTGGCTCTATGACCACGAGTAAAGGAAAGGGATAAGAGACATTCGGTCAACATGTCAAGAGTGTTTTAGTTTATTGTTTTCCAAAATTGACACACCAAAGTGCTGGAGTAACTCACGTGTCGGCAGCATCATCTGGGGGGGGAGAACAAGGATGGTGACTTTAGAGACAGAACCTTTTCCTTCAGACACGAGTCTGAAAAGGGGTCCTGACCTTTCATTAGTATATTGTCACGTGTACCCAAAGTACAGTGAAAATCTTTTGGGTTGCGTGCTAACCATCAGACGGAAAAGACGACGTATTACAATCGTGTTTCTACCAATGGTATTGTTCCACTGTTCACAGTGCCGGCCTGGCCAATCTTGCCGGGTGTCTCACCGCTGTAGGCTGCCTCTTGTAGCGGTGCCCCGGTCCAGCCGCGCACACAGGCAGTTGCGGTGTCTCCGGCGGCCCACACCAACGACGAGGCCTGCACTCCTCCTGCAGCCGTCTGCTCACCGGCCCCCTTCCAACGGGCCTTTGTGTGGGTACCCCGTCCGTGGCGCCCATTTCTCATCCGCGGCGGTGAGCGGGCCGCTGGGATGTCCCCGGCAAATGTCCCTGGGTGTGCCGGGACGTTCCCCCAGGTGGTGTGGCGGGCGTGTTCCCGGTGTGGTGGCGGCGTGTCCCCCGTGTGTGGGCCGGGCGTGTCCCCGCTTTGTGGCGGGGTGTCAACCGGTGAGGCGGCGGCAGGTCACCATGTGTGGCGCTGATTGAGCCTATCTGGGGCGTTGTCCTAAGTGTTGGCGGAGATTAGGTTAGCCTACTGGGCTTGTCCTGATGTGCGGCGGGCGTGTCTCCGGTGTGTGGCGGGCATGTGCCTGGTGTGCGGCAGGTGAGCTGGGCAGACCGATGGGGTCCTCGATCTTTGGGCCACTGCTCACCAGGATACTCCCGCCACACCCCCGCGGGCAGCTCATCACGTGTGATAACAGAGTACAATCTATCAGAAGGTGGCTCGCTTGTCCCCACAGGGTGATGACAACCATCTGTTCTCCCCCACAAAGAACGTCAAGGTGGGTCACCATGGTCCAAGATATCTCTGTCAGCACCTCACCAGAGCCATCAACTTAGCCTCCACACATTCCACTCTTCTCCCATGATCCGACAAATTTGCCCTCAAAGCATTTAAACGGTGAGCTTAAAAAGTTACAAAGAAGTTCACATGGACTGATGTCAAATTAAAAGCTGATTGAACAATTGCAATTAATCAGGTTGCCCTTAGAGATATACATGACAGATGCTGCCTGACCTGCTGGGTTACTCCAACACTTTGCTTTGTGCTTCACATGACAGGCAGTGTAGATTGCTGTAATATGCTGCGCTGCTGCAGACACATTCCACACCCGCAGGCACTGTGCTTTGACACGACAGTGGAGGCAATAGCTTAAAAATTAATTCACAAGAGTACCTGCCACAAATAAGTCCATTGTCCTAAACTGAAGAAATCAGATCCATTTTTCCCTCATAACCCCAGGCTAATAGAAGATGTGTTTTGAAGCTTTGACTTAGAAATCAATGTGAACAGATTGCCATGGGTCACTCGCTTCTGTTGATGTTAGATCTCTTTACTTTAGTCTTTATTTTACTTTAGAAATACAGTGTGGAATCGGAGCCCTCGGCCTACCGAGTCCGCGCCGACCCGCGATCTCCCCTTACAGTAGCACTATCCTACACACTAGCCTACAGACTTGCTGAAGGGCCTGTTTCCATGCTGTATCTCTAAACTAAACTACACTGGGCAGTATGGGAGCAGAGGGCAACTTGGTTCAGGTTCTGGCAGTCACTGGCTCCACTGGCTGTTGACAGTCATATGAAAAAGACTGGATAGAACTCGGTTTATACTCTCTGGAATTAGGAGATTGAGGATGGATCTTATAGAAACTTACAAAATTCTTAAAGGGATGGACAGGCTAGATGCAGAAGATTGTTCCCATGTTGGGGAAGTCAGACAAGGGGTCACAGCTTAAAGGATAAGGGGGAAATCTCTTTAAGACCGAGATGAGAAAGACTTTTTTCACACAGAGAGTGGTGAGTCTCGTGGAACTCTCTGCCACAGAGGGTAGTTGAGGCATTTCATTGCTATATTAAAGTGAGTTTTGATGTGGCCCTTGTGCTAAGGGATCCAGAGGGTAATGGAGAGAAGGCAGTACGGGATACAGAGTTGGATGATCACTCCATGATCATATTGAATGGCGGTGCAGGCTCGAAGGGCTGAAATGGCCTACTCCTGCACCCTAATTTCTATGTTTCTATTAAACCAATGGTAGCCCCTTTGCGCTCAACTGTTTCTTACATGGCAGAGTCCAGACGGGGAACAATCGTTTCTTTTGGTGAAGGTAGACAAAAATGCTGGAGAAACTCAGCGGGTGAGAAACTCTGAAGAAGGGTCTCGACCCGAAACGTCACCTTTTCCTTCGCTCCATAAATGCTGCCTCACCCGCTGAGTTTCTTCAGCATTTTTTCCAGCATCTGCTGTTTTTTTTCTATTACAAATAGTGCAGTATTTTCACACAAAGGGTGGTGATTGTATGGAACAAGCTGCCAAAGGAGGTAGTTGAGGCTGGGACTATCCCACCATTTAAGAAGCAGTCAGACAGGTACATGCATAGGACGGGTTTAGAGGGATATAGACCAAACGCAGGCAGGTGGGACTAGTGTAGCTGGGACATGTTGGTCGGTGTTGGGCCAAAGGGCCTGTTTCCACACTGTATCAGTCTATGACTCTAGCAGGCCCTTTGGCCCACAAGGTCCACACCCACATGATGCCAAGTTAAGCTCATTTCCATCTGGACCTCTCTTCAGATTGATAGGTGACATTTCGTGTTGGGAGGAGGTTGTCCTGACAGGTCTCCTCTCCATGTTCTCCAGAGACGCTGCCCGACCCGCTGAGTTACTCCAGCACTTTTTTTTCCTGCATCTAGCGCATATTCTCAGACTCTGAAGATTGGTTCTGAAGACTGGAAGAATGGTCTAAACCAAAGCTCAGTAAAGCACCGACACCCAGACTAAATAAAAAAAAAAGAAGAAGGGTCTCGACCGACGTGTCGCCTATTTCCTTCGCTCCATTGATGCTGCATCACCCCGAGATTTTCTCCAACATTTTGTCTACCTTTCGATTTTTCCAGCATCTTGCATTTTCTTTCTTAAACTTACCATTTGAGAAGTTTAGTTTAGAGATACAGAGCACGGATATGGCTCTTTCGCCGCACCGAGTCCGCGCTCACCAGCGATCCCCGCACACTAGCGCTCTCCTACACACACTAGGGACAATTTACAATTTTACCAAGACAAGCAACCCACAAACCTGCACGTCTTTGGAGAGTGGGCGGACACCGGAGACCACGCAGGTCACGGGGAGAACGTGCAAACTCCGCACAGACAGCACTTGCAGTCAGAATCGAGCCCGGGTCTTTGACATAGTAATGCCCCTGTCCCACTTAGGAAACCTGAACGGAAAACTCTGGAGACTTTGTGCCCCACCCAAGGTGTCCGTGCGGTTCCCGGAGGTTTTTGTCAGGTTCCCGGAGGTTTTTTCAATTTTTTGAAATAATCGCCGGAACAAAGAAGAAGCGGAAATCACTTTCGACCATTAGGGAGACTGACAAAAACCTCCGGGAACCGCACAGGAAAACCTTGGTGGGACACAAACTTCTGTAGATTTTTCCGTTCAGGTTTCCTAAGTGGGACAGGGCATAAGCAGCAACTCACTGGCTGTGCCCCCGAACATATGGACTGACGTAGGATGCCAACTTGTCGGCATGGACAAGGTATGCTGAAGAGGCTGTTTCTGCGCTGTGTGACTCAGTTGCAAGCAGACATTTTGCAAAATCTGTGTAATTGAACGAGCAGACAGCAGATGGAATATAAAGTGGAGAAGCGAGAAGTCATCCACGTAGCAATATTAAAAATAGAAACAGAGGATATTTTATAAGCGGTAAGAGATTGAAAGGTGTGAGTGTTCAGAGAGGCCTGGGTGTCCTTGTACACAAGTCACCGAACGTTAATATGTAGATCCAGAAACTAGACAGGCAGATGGTACCCCGACTCTTATTACAAGAGGACCTGTAAAAATGCAAAGAATTATAGACGCCCTGATGAAATATTATGCACAGCTTATGTTTGTGTACTCCTACAGAAGAGGATATTTGTGTTGGACAGAATGCAATGAAGAATTACCAGATTGATTTCTTGGATGTTTAGTTAGATCAGTTTAGTTTATTGTCATGTGTGTTGAGGTACAGTGAAAAGCTTTAAGGGCCTGTTCCACTGTTCGAGCTAATTCAAGAGCTCTCCTGAGTTTAAAAAAAAATCAAACTCGTGGTAAGCACGTAGAATGTACATAGCGGCTACAACAGCAGATACTCGGGGAAACGCGGTAAGCTCGTGAAGACTCGTGAAGATTTTTCAACATGTTGAAAAATGTCCACGAGAGCCCTGAGTACCTGTGAGCTGCTATTACCGTAATTCTCCGAGTTCGAATCGGGGGAAACGCGGGAGAGCTCTTGAATTTTCTCATACAGTGGGGCAGCCACATGAGTTGCGTGCTAACCAGTCAGTGGAAAGACAATACGTGATTACAATCGATCCACTTCCAGGTACAGATACATGATAAAGAGAATAACGTTTAGTGCAAGGCAAAGCCAGCAAAGTATCACAGTTAAAGTTATGTTGCTGTAGGGATAGAGATTTACGAGTGTGGAGCGATTGCAATATGTGATTGTGGATCTGCTTCTGTGGCTAGCATGCAAATACTCGCCTGGGGTTGGACACCATCTTGGAAGCTTCAGGGGACTGACTGTTTATTCTTGTCACGTGCATCGAGATACAATGAAGATCTTTGTTTTGTGTGTTATCAGGGCTAATCACACCATACATAAGTACATCAGGTAGTGCGAAAGGGAAGAAAAAGTGTAAAATATAATGAAAGCTACAAAGAAGGTGCAGATGAAAAGAAGTGCGTGGTCTGCTCAGGAAGGAAAAGCACAGTGGGATTCTTTGCTTGCATGCACAATGTATACAAATAGCAGTCAGCTACGGCGCTGACAAAGTTACAAAGCACGCAGGCTCCTCCTTTTGTCTCCCCCCCCCCCACCCCCCAACAGTCTCCCCACGCCGGCTCCTCCATTGTTCTTCCCCTCACGGTGGTCTCCACGCTCGTTGACCCGTGAGGCATCGCCGCCACCGTGAGGCTTCACCACAGCCGAGGGCCCATCGTCACGAAGCGTTGCCGTCGCCGAGGGCTCACCGCTGTCAACGCCTCACTTCACGCCTCCGTGGTGCCCACCTGGGCTCCGTCGACTGCTTCGCCCGACCCGGGCTTCCACGCGGCCAGGCCCTGCCCCGGGCTTCTACACGTCGATCCGGGAGGCATCGAGACCCCAGCACGTCGATAAAGGCCACCGACCGCATTCCCAGTCCACATCCGTGAGACCCGTCGGGAAGCCGTGGTAGATTGGAAGATCGAGAAGTCATGTTCAGCTTATGAGAGGTCCAATCAGTAGTCTGTTAACATTGGGGAAGATGCGTGAATCCGGTACCATGTGCTTTTGTGTTTCTGTGTCTACGGGAGAGAGGAGAAGAGGGATTGACCGCCGTGTGGGTGGTCCTTGCTTACGTTGGCTGCTTTCCCGAGGCAATGGGAAATGTAGAAAGACGCAACAACTCAAGAGTTTTGAAGAATGAGGTGGTCTCACTAAAATATACAGGTTTTTTTAGAGAGATTGATGAGATGGATGTCGAGAACTCATGTTTCCCTTCGCAGGATGTCCTGAACCATGAATCAGAGCCTTAAATTGAGGAGGTTACCATTCAGGACCTGCATCAACCAACTTGCTGGAGTTTTTGCGGACATCTTCAGCTTGTGCGGCGTGGGCAGGTTGGGATGAGGGGCCTGGTTCCATGCTGTCTGACTCTATGACTATAGGGCGACACATTGGGGAATGATTTAATAGGAACCTGAGGGGCGACATTTTCACACAGAGGGGGTGGGTATATATAATGAGCTACCAGAAGAGATAGTTGAGGCAGATATTATAACAACATTTATGACATTCAGGCAGGTACATGGATACTAGACCAAGTGGGACCCGTTGGGCCCTGTTCCCCAATGCAATATTCCACCACTCACCATAGCCCCCAACTGCGCAGGCGCGCATCATTTCCCCTCATCCCCCCAGCACTACCTCCCCCTCCTCTTCACCCTCCTTCTTTCCCCTCTCCTCCTCCCCTCCCCACTCCTTCCCTCCCTCTCCTTTCCCCTACCTTCAGTCACTCCCTCCATCCCTCCATAACCCCTCTCCCTTCCCTTGACGTCATTGTGAGGTGGAAGCTGCTTTTTTAAAATGTAAATGAGATCTCATTGTGATGTCATTGTTGATTGGAACACTGCTGATGGGCAGTTTATGTAAATGAGATTCCATTGTGATGTCATACCCTGCTAACTGCAAGTGCAAGTGATTTCTTTTTTAACTGGATTTTGTAAAGTTTAAAATGTGAATAACTTGTAAAATATACCATCAATCTGAACAAAACTTGATACACCACATCACATGACCATGGTGAGTAATGTGGTAAATTGTAGTGCTACCGTGTACTGTTTTGGCTAAATTTCAGGATCAGACAGAAATAGAAACAAACAAGATGAGAGTTTTAGTAATATATTAATAATATAGATGGACCAAATGCAGACAAGTGGGACAAGAGTGGATGGGGCACCTTTGTCGGCATGGACAAGTTAGGCCGAAGGACCTGTTTCCGTGCTGTGTGACTCTTATGACTATGACTCTTGCTGCTATGGTCTGACGTCCAGACCTGCTTTAAAAGAATGTCCCTGATACTAGTCCCCGTGAAGGTGACATGTCTCAATGATTACCTACTGGTGACACTCACGTCTGCTGTGATGAAGTGCTTTGTGAGGTTGGGTATGTCGCCAGTTGCTCAAGATCCCAGCATTTGCCCAAATTTAACAGGCACTTGGGCAGGTACATGGACAGGAAGGGTTCAGAAAGATAATGGTCAAATGCGGGACTCGTGTAGATGGGGCGTCTTGTTTCCTTGCTGTATAGCTCGATTACTCTCTATGACTCCGCTGTTCCTTGTGTCTCCCTTTAAGATGGTTCTATCCTGATCTAAACCATCTCAGGGTGGCACAGTGCTGTAGTTTATTGTAATGTGTGCTGAGGTGCAATGTAAATGATTTGTTGCGAGCTAACCAGTCAGCGGTGCAGTGGTAGGGCTGTCTCCCTCACACGCCTTGAGACCTGGGTTTGATCCTGACCTCGGGCACTGTCTGTGTGGAGTTTGCACGTTCTCCCTGTGACCTGTAATTGGCTTTGGGTAAATTGGTCCGAATGAAAAAATGAGACACCATGGAACGTGTGAACGGGTGGACCAATGGCCCACATGGACTCGGCAGGCCGAAGGGCTAGTTTCCACTCTGTATCTCAAAACTAAACTAAACCTCCCGACTGAAAAATAATTCTTCCTCATCGCCCCCTCTAAACCATAGAAAACTATCCATAGGGAATAACTACTTGGACAAAAGAATGGTAGGTTGTTAGGAGAAGAGCTAATCACATACGATCTTTTGGATGAGTGGCTGGCCAGCTCCGATGGTGAAAACGCCCCTTTCTGGGCTGCATATTATGTTTCGTTCCCTGGATGTAAAGGTTTCTCCTGAACGCAGGTTTGGTGAAATTGCAAAAGGTTAACTTTTACTCATCAGCCGTCCCATTAAAATTCTGTGCCATCGTTGTTCGGGTTGCCGTGGTTACGGGAACTGTCGCCATGGGACCTGATGTAACCACCTATCTGATGGGCTTTTGACATAAAATCCGTTTTAAACTGTCTGTATGACAGATAATGGTAGCAGCCAGCCCCAGTGCCTCCGGTCTGCCGATAAGATTAATACTTGGAGCTGGTCACGTCCGGGCCCTTTCTAACGTTGGAAGGCCCAATCTTTCATTTGAAATGAGAAAGCTCATCCGTCTGAAGCGTAATCCTTTCCCCGCACGTTGAAAATTGTGCTGGGAAGATGCAGCCTCAGAAGGATTTACCATGTCTCAGAAAGCGACGTGTAACATTGGGAATTACATCCCGGTTTTATTGCTCAAAGGACATCATTATATGTTGCCTGTCCTTCTGCAGTATCCAGAGTTACAGATCAATTTCCCAGAATTGTACAGTTATAAATCAGGGAAACAGGCCCTTCGGCACAACACCTCCATGCCAACCGAGATGCCCTATCTAAGTTAGTTCCATTTGCACGCACCTGGTCCACATCCCTCTAAACCTTTCCTATCCATCAACCTTTCCTAGCAGCTTTTAAATGCCATTATACTCCTCGTCTCAACTACCTCCTCAGGCAGCTCGTTCCATTTACCTAGCGCACTCTGTGTGAAAAAATTGTTGGTCGGTGTGGGTAGGTTGCGCTGAAGGGCCTGCTTCCACGCTGTATGACTCGGGTTCCGGTTAAATCTTTCCCCTCTCACCATAAACCTATGTTCCTGTGGTTCTTGTTTCCCTTACCCTGAGTAAATACAAGAGGAAAAACAGGGACCATTCAATGTTTCCTGTGAATATTTTGTGAAACATTTTTGGGAAATGATTAAAAACAAATCTGACTGTTTTGGGATCATTGAATAGACAATAAGGTGTTATTTGGTCTTTCAGTTATTGCAGTAAGGTGGATGCCGCTTAGATGGACATGTCGGGGGATAGTCCTTGGATTAATTAGTTTAGTTTAATTTAGAGATACAGCATGGAAACAGGCTCTCCTGCCCATTGAGTCCACGACCTCAGTTACCCGTTCACACTCGTTCCATGTCCACTTTCTCACCCACTCCCTGCACACTGAGGGGCCATTTACAGAGGGCCGATTCGCCCTCAAACCCGGACATCCGTGGGATGTGGGAGGAAACCCAGGCGGTCACAGGGAGAACGTGCAAACTCCACGCATAGACAGCACCCGAGGGCAGGATCGAACCCCGGGTCTCCGGCGCTGTGAGGCCACAGCAACTACCAGCTGTGCCTCTGTGCCGCCCTGTCATCTGATACAGAATGTGATGACAGCAACCGTCAGGTAGGAGGGTGACGGTTAGATGGAACCACATGGGGAGGGTGGGGGGTGGGGGGGGTGGGGGACAGTACACCAACAATGGCCAACCCCAAAAAGAATTAATATCTAGTTGGTACCAAATTTAAGGAAAGTCTTATCTAACCTTGACTAACGAGGCAAATTAAAGGCCGGCTGACATCAAAGGGAGAGGATTGTTTTAAAATGTTGTCAAAAAGAGCAGTAAGCCTGTGGATTGGGAACATTTCACAAATCAGCAAAGAAGCACCATGACATAGATAAGGAAAGGGACAGCGCGATACGAGAACAACCGAGGGAGAAGCATTGACAAAAGGATGTAAAAGCTTCTATTGAGATGTCAAAAGGGAAAGATAAGCAGAAGTTAATGAGTGCATTACTGAGGGAAATTATTCTGTGGAATAACAACATGGACGGAAGATTTGCTCCGTATATTCAGTCTGTCTCTTTGGATTTTGGAGATGCAGCGCGGAAACAGGCCCTGAAACCGTACCTCTAGCACCAGTACTATCCTACACATTAGGGACAATTTACAATTTTACCACAGCCAGTTAAACCATGTACTTCTTTGGAGTGTGGAAGGAAACCGGCGCACCCGGGGAAAAGCCACGCAGTCACAGGGAGAACGTGCAAACTCCGTACAGGCAGCACCCGTAGTCAATAGACAATAGACAATGGGTGCAGGAGTAGGCCATTCGGCCCTTCGAGCCAGCACCGCCATTCAATGTGATCATGGCTGATCATTCCCAGTCAGTACCCCGTTCCTGCCTTCTCCCCATATCCCCTGACTCCGCTATTTTTAAGAGCCCTATCTAGCTCTCTCTTGAAAGCATCCAGAGACCGGCCTCCACCGCCCTCTGAGGCAGAGAATTCCACAGACTCACCACTCTCTGTGAGAAAAAGTGTTTCCTTGTCTCCGTTCTAAATGGCTTACTCCTTAATCTTAAACTGTGGCCCCTGGCTCTGGACTCCCCCAACATCGGGAACATGTTTCCTGCCTCTAGCGTGTCCAAATCCTTAACAATCTTATATGCTTCAATGAGATCCCCCTCATCCTTCTAAACTCCAGAGTGTACAAGCCCAGCTGCTCCATTCTCTCGGCATATGACAGTCCCGTCATTCTGGGAATTAACCTTGTAAACCTGCGCTGCTCTCCCTCAATAGCAAGAATGTCCTTCCTCAAATTAGTCAAGATTGAACCCGGGTCTCTGGCGCGGTGAGGCAGCAACTCTACCGCTGCGCCACTGTGCTTCCTTGTCTCCACAGAGGATATAAAAACACTTCTCAGAAATAATGAAAAATAGGCAGCGTGAATGAATAGAAAGAAATGAGTATTCGCAATAAATTAGTATAAGGTGCCAGACAAAAGGTTTTAAAACAGAATTGGAGCACATGGGAATGAAAATCTGTTAATAGACAAAAAACAGTGGATAGAAATAATCAGGTTGTTTTCAGCTTGAGAAAGTGTGAGCTGAGACAAGGGGGGGGGCATGGATCTGCCTACAATGATTTCAAGTGGAGACGAAATGTAAAGTTTCCAGGTTTACCAAGCCGGGTGATAATGAGAGTTGTGTCAGGGATAGAGTCATGGGGTCATACAGCCCGCAAACAGGCTCTTCAGCCCAACTCTTTAGTCAGAGGGCAATTCTTTACATGCTCCCCCCCCCTTGTCTCCTTTAGCTTCTCCATGGATTGTCACCTTGTCGTGGTGGAGAAGCTTCTGTGGACCTGAGATCCTGAGAGTGATGCCGTCTGGAGCTACGCTCCTGATAGGGCCACCCTTGGCGGTGAGGTCGAGGGGGAGGTCCCTGACAAAGAGCGATCCAACCACGACCTCGACGGTGGAACAGGCGGAGGACGATGGCTCACAACGGCTGGGAAGGCGGACGGATGAAGGCTGCGGCAGAAAAGGGTCCCCGGTCGTCTTGGACTCACTGGATCCTGACCCAGATCTGTCAAAGACCGTGGGGTGGCTGTCTGTGCACCAGTCTCCCCACGTTGAACAAAGTCACGCTCAGGCGTCCAAACCTGGAGACACCCATGATCAGCCATGACCGAAGAGGGGCCTAAAATTATTTAGTCAGGGCATAGTTAATCTGTGGAACTCATTGCCACCGAGGGCTGTGGAGGCCAAGTCTGGATATTTTTAAGACAGAGATAGACAAATCTATGATTAGAACGGGTGTCAAGGGTTATGGGGAGAAGACAGGACAATTGGGTTAGGAGGCAGAGATCAGCCATGATTGAATGGTGGAGTAGACTCGATGGGCCAAGTGGCCTAATTCTACCACAAGAGATCAGACAAATGGAGGGAGGGGGAAGAAATTCCATAATTGTGGCAGAAGCCATTTGATGTCCGTTGGTGCAAATGCCAATCCGTCTTCTCATACCCATTTTGTACTCAACTGCACTGATCACAACTCCACATTCCCTGTGGGAAATGTGCAGGTTTAGGCTACGGAACGGGGAAAACTGGATGTGGTGAAGTGCTGCAAACCACCGTTGGACATATTCATATGGTCTCTGCGGGTAGAGTTGCTGCCTCACAGCGTCAGAGACCCAGGTTCGATCCTGTCATCGGGTGCCGTCTGTGTGTGGAGTTTGCATGTTTTCTTCGCGTGGGCTTCCTCCAGGTGCTGGGACCACCAAGGTTCACTGGATCTCCCGGTTGCTAACTATTCTAAATCCCCTACCCACTTCCATACTGCTCTGACTGTCTGCCAATTTCTCCTCCATTGCCTGAGTGGGGCCATATGCAAACTGAAGGAACGGCACTTCATGTTCAGCTTGGTTAGCTTCATCATCATCGGCGGTCACTCGAAACGAGTATGACTGTCCTCCCCTCTCCATAGGGTTATCTACTTGTGGGTCTGCAGATGTCTGTGGAGGCCGATCCGCGATCCACACACCTTGGTGCAACGTGGGCAGTGGGGACTGGCGGTGGTCGGTAGTCGTCGAGCCCCCTTCTCTCTTTCCTCACGGTGCTGTCGCTTTGTCTCTGCCACACGGCGTAGATCCATTTCGTGACGTGCAGCTCCTTCCTGCACGGATTTCCTCCAGGAGCGCCTGTCCAGTGCAATGTGCTCCCAGTTGCTCGATGTGAGGCGGAATTTCTTCAGACTGTTCTTGATGTTGTCCTTGAAGCGTTTCTTTGGCCCACCGGGGGCTCGCCGACCTTCCTTCAATAGGGAGATGTGTGTTGGACGTGCGGATGACATGGCTGGTCCATCAAAGTTGGTGCTGCACTATTGTGGCGGTGATGCTGGCCATGTTGGCTTCAATGCAGTGGGTAGGAACTAACCTACAGAGAATCCCCCACCTCCACCTCCTCCCTGGCCAACATGCGATCAACAATCACCTGTTCACATCACCTACGTTATCCAACACACCGGGTGGAATATATAGAGGCCAATGAACCTACAAACCCACACCTTTTCCACACAGAGTTGCGAGTCTGTGGAATTCTCTGCCTCAGAGGGCGGTGGAGGCCGTTTTTTTCGATACTTTCAAGAGAGAGCTAGATAGGGCTCTTAAAGATAGCGGAGTCAGAGGATATGGGGAAAAGGCAGGAACTGATTGGGGATGATCAGCCATGATCACATTGAATGGCAGTGCTGGCTCGAAGGGCCGAATGGCCTACTCCCGCACCTATTGTCTATTGTCACACGTCTAAGGGATGTGGGAGGAAACCGGAACACCCAGAGGAAACCCATGGGGTCACAGGGAGAACGTGCAAACTCCACACAGACAGCACCCGTAGTCAGGATCGAACCTGGGTCTCTGGCGCTATGAGGCAGCAATTCCACCTCTGCGTCACTGTTCCGGTGGAGAACATGGATGGTTGAAGTTTCTGGTCGAGACCCTTCTTCGGTCTGAGGAACTGCACTCTCCACCACTTTGTGTCCTTTATCCACCTATCACTTGCCAGGAGAAAATAAAGACACACAGTGCTGGAGTAACTCAGCGGGTCAGGCAGCATCTGTGGAGAACATGGATAGGTGACGTTTCACAGAGTGCTGGAGTAACTCAGCGGGTCAGGCAGCATCTGTGGAGAACATGGATAGGTGACGTTTCACAGAGTGCTGGAGTAACTCAGCGGGTCAGGCAGCTTCCGTGTTCACCAGCGTCAGCAGTTGCTTGTTTCTTCACCACATTGATTCATGGGTTAGTGGCCTTGTCTATCAGGGAGAGAATAACCCGACTGTGCTGATAATTTCTGAAGTTAAATGTATCCAGTAAATTATTGTTTACAGCAACCACCTGTATGATGAAAAAAGCTAAAATCTCATCAGCCCATTAATTTGAATTTAGCTCACCTAACTAAAAATAAACACGGTATTGTTTTTATCCCACAAGCATTTTCATTAACTGTGTACAAGCACCATAGCTCTTGTTTGTTTCACGGATGTTCCTCCTCCACCATGCTCCTTTCTGCACACATTCAGCGCTGTATTTCATTCTTTAACCACGTGGAACGTACAAACGTTCAACAGTATGATTAATCAATTAGGGTGACGTCTTCAAAGGAATTGGATCAAAGGCAGACAAATGGGGGCGAGGTACAAATCTTCCCATCAAATAATCGAGGTTTACCGGTGTATTGTGTAAGAAGGAACTACAGATGCTGGTTTAAATGGCAGGTAGACTCAAAATGCTGGAGTAACTCAGTGGGTGAGGCAGCATCTCTGGAGAGAAGGAATGGGCGACGTTTCGGGTCGAGACCCTTCTTCAGACTGATGTCAGGGGAGGGGGGGGGGGAGAGAGATAGAATGTAGGTGGGGACAGTAAAGGCCCGGTCCCACTTTCCCGAGTTACTCACGAACTCTCTCGAGTTTTCCCCCTGATTCGAACTCGGAGAATTGCTGTAATAGCCATTCGTAGGTGTTCGGGGCTATTCTTTTTACTCATATAACATATAACATATAACCATATAACAATTACAGCACGGAAACAGGCCCTCTCGGTCCTTCCAGTCCGTGCCGACCATTTGTTTTCCCCTAGTCCCATCTACCTTCACTCAGACCATACCCCTCCATTCCCTTCACGTCAATATACCTATCCACTTTACTCTTAAATGTTAAAATCGATCCTGCCTCCACCACTTCTGCTGGAAGCTGATTCCACACAGCCACCACCCTCTGAGTAAAGGTAAAGTTACAGCAACCACCTGTACTCATGGTCATTTTTCAACATGTTGAAAAAACGTTCCGACTTACCTGATGTCCCGAGTTTCTACGGCTGGCATTACGAGCCGTTATGCGAAACATCTACGGACTCCTACGATCTCGCTACCGACATTCCCCGAGTTCGAATCAAGGGGAAAACTCGGGAGAGTTCGTGAGTAACTCGGGAAAGTGGGACGGCCTTAAGACAGGAGGGAGAACTGGGAAGGGGGCGGGGATGGAGAGAGAAAGCAAGGGTTATCTGAAGTCAATGTTCATACCACTGGGGTATAAACTACCCAAGCGAAATATGAGGTGCTGTTCCTCCAATTTGCACTGGGCGTACTCTGACAATAGAGAAGGCCCAGGACAGAAAGGTCAGATTGGGAATGGGAGGAGGAGTTGAAGTGTTGAGCAACCAGGAGATCAGGTCAGAACTGTTTATTGTTAATACCGGTGTATTGTTTAGTTTAGTTTTAGTTTGGTGATACAGCGTGGAAACAGGCCCTTCGACTCACCGAGTCCGTGCCAACTAACGATCACTAGTTTTATCCTACACCTTAGGGACAAATTACAGAAGCCAATTAACCTACAAACCTGTATGTCTTTAGAAACATAGAAAATAGGTTCGGAGTAGGCCATTCGGCCCTTCGAGTCAGCACCGCCATTCAATATGATCATGGCAGATCATCCAAAATCAGTACCCCGTTCCTGCTTTTTCCCCCATATCCCTTGATTCCTTTAGCCCTAAGAGCTAAATCTCTCACTTGAAAACATCCACTAAATTGGCCTCCTTCTGTGGCAGAGAATTCCACAGATTCACAACTCTCTGAGTGAAAAAGTATTTCCTCATCTCAATCCTAAATGGCCTCCCCCTCATTCTTAAACTGTGACCCCTGGTTCTGGACTCCCTCAACATCGGGAACGTTTTTCCTGCGTGTCTTTGGGACATGGGAGGAAACCGGTACTCCTGGAGAAAACCCACGCTGTCACAGGGAGAACTCCGTACAGACAGCAACCGAGGTCAGGATCGAACTCGGGTGTCTGGCACTGTAAGGCAGCAGCTCCACCGCTTGCGCTGCCCCAAGCCTTGTCTTATTCTAACCTGCTTGTTGATGAGAGCTGCTGCCTCACATTGCCAGAGACCCGGCTTCGATCCTGACCTCGGGTGCTGCCTGTGCAGAGTTTGCACATTCTCCCTGCGACTTTGTGGGTTTCTTCCGGGTGCTCCGGTTTCCTGCCTGTCCAAAATCCGAGTGGGTTGGTGGGTTAATTGGGCTCCTGTACAATGCCCCTAGTGTGGATGAAGTGGGACTGGGAGAGTCTGGGGAAGTTAATGGGAATGTGGGGAAAAAAAATGTGGCTTGAATGTGGGGATGAGTGTGAATGTGGACTTGATTGAGCAATGTTCCCATGCTGCATATCTGTCGACTCACTGACCCAGACGAGATGCATCCTAAATCAAAGAGAAGATGTCCTGGTAAATCCAGTAACTACAGATGGCAGCGATGATGAAATTGTGGCAGCAATAATCAGAGGCGAGAGGACGATGCAGCAGTTTTGAGATGTAGCACGGAAACAGGCCCTTCGGCCCACCGAGTCCATGCCCACTATTGTTTAAGAAGGAACAGCAGATGTTGGAAAAATCGAAGGTAGACAAAAATGCTGGAGAAACCCAGCGGGTGAGGCAGCATCTATGGAGCAAAGGAATAGGTGACGTTTCGGGTCGAGACCCTTCTTCAGACTGATGGGGGGGGGGGGGCGGGCGGAAAGAAGAAAGGATGAGACAGAGACAGTGGGCTGTGTGAGAGTTGGGAAGGGGAGGGAGGGAGAAACCATAGCTCTATGTTATACCACTTCCGGCTTCTTCTTCTTGCGTATGGCGTGCACAGCCTAAGGTTGTAGGGCAACTTGTTCTATTTGATCTTACTTGATTGTGCACGCCAGGTTGATTGCACTCGTCGAAACAGGGCGGACCACGTGAAGGTTGCAATCTTCCACCCCACACCACTTCCAGGGGCAATATACAGAGGCTAATTACCTACAAACCCGCATGTCCTAGGGATGTGGGAGGAAACCGGAGCACCCGGAGGCAACCCACCTGGTCGCAGGGAGAACATGCAAACTCCAAACAGACGTCACCCGAGGTCAGAATTGAACCTGAGTTTCTGGCACGTGTTCCGGTTTCCTCCCACGCTCCAAAGGGTTTGTAGGTTGCAGGTTCGTTGGTAAAAAAAAAAATGTCAATTGGTCATAGCGTGCAGGATAGTGCCAGTGCACTTGGTGATCGCCAGTCAGCACGCACTCGGTGATTGAAGGGCCTGTTTCCGTGCTGTACCTCTGAAGTCCCAAAACATCACATTGAACTCATTTCCATCTGTGAAACCTTTGCAGTCCCTGTGTTTGAACAAGTTATGCTTTTCTGTGGGAGAATTCCCCAGTTACGCATCTGTGGTGCCGTTGGAGAGACACTGTACCTTGTTTGGTTGGATGCGAGCCTTTTTGCCCTAACTTTATTTAGTTGTTCAGATTTAAATGCTGTCGGTCGTTCACTGATTAAGTGCCTTCATCATTCGCCATTTCCTATAAAAAACATTTTACAGCTCTCCAACGTGTTACAAATCTTCCTCTCCCCTTGCAGGATATACATCCAATTACACATTAACGGCTAGTCCGCACCACCTTGCACTTTGAGTGAGCTCTGTGCACTTCTGATTTAATTAAACTGCTCAGGAATGAATTTAAAGAAAACACCTTGGGGTTTGTGCTTTTCTTTTCCTAATTGGAGTATGCTTCATAGTAATAATCAAAAAAAATCTAATTTCTGGTACATTTTCACGTCATCCCCTCAAACATAAGGCCTTCAATTCCCTATTACATGTGATGTGAACTCCTGCGAATAAAACAAACCAGACGCCGTAGGTTTAAGGTGAAAGTTTTAGTCGGAACCTGAAGGGTAACATTTTCATGAATTCATAAGTGATGATAATGACTCTATGAATTTATCATTACCTCCTGCCCAGCGGTTCCTCGCCCCTTAGCAACGCCCCAATGGTAAAGGGCCTGTCTTAAGGCTTCAATCATCATCATCGGCGGTCACTCGAAAAAAATATGACTGTCCTCTCATGGAGGACGCCTATGCGTGACTTTGTTTAACGTGGGGAGACTGGTGAACAGCCACCCCACGGTCCTTGACAGATCTGGGTCAGGATCCAGTGATACGGAGTCCAAGACGATCGGAGACCCTTTTCTGCTGCAGCCTTCATCCGCCTTCCCAGCCGTTGTGACGCCCCACTAAGGTCAGCCATAGTCTTCCGCCTGTTCCACCGTTGAGGTCTTGGTTGGATCGCTCTTTATCAGGGACCTCCCCCTCGACCTTACCGCCAAGGGTGGCCCTACCAGGAGCATAGCTCCAGACGGCATTGCTCTCAGGATCTCAGGACCACACAAGCTTCTCCACCACGACAAGATGACAATAGACAATAGGTGCGGGAGTAGGCCATTTGGCCCTTGGAGCCAGCACCGCCATTCAATGTGATCATGGATGATCATCCACAATCAGTACTCCGTTCCTGCCTTCTCCCCATATCCCCTGACTCCGCTATCTTTAAGAGCCCTACCTTGCTCACTCTTGAAAGTATCCAGAGGACTGGCCTCCACCCCTCTCTGAGGCAGAGAATTCCACAGACTCACAACTCTCTGTGAGAAAAAGTGTTTCCTCGTCTCCGTTCTAAATGGCTTTCTCCTTATTCTTAAATTGTGGCCCCTGGTTCTGGACTCCCCCAACATCGGCAACATGTTTCCTGCCTCTAGCGTGTCCAAATCCTTAATCTTATACGTTTCAATAAGATTCTCTCTTATCCTTCTAAATTCCAGAGTATACAAGCCCAGCCGCTCCATTCTCTCAGCATATGATAGTCCCGCCATCCCGGGAATTAACCTTGTGAACCTACGCTGCACTCACTCAATAGCAAGAATGTCGTTCCTCAAATTTGGAGACCAAAACTGCACACAATACTCCAGGTGTGGTCTCACTAGGGCCCTGTACAACTGCAGAAAGACCTCTTTGCTCCTATACTCGACTCTTCTTGTTATAAAGGCCAACATGCCATTCGCTTTCTTCACTGCCTGCTGTACCTGCATGCTTACTTTAATCGATTGATGTACAAGGACCCCCATATCCCGTTGTACTTCCCCTTTTCCCAACTTGACACTATTTAGATAATAATCTGCCTTCCTGTTTTTGCCACCAAAGTGGATAACCTCACATTTATCTGCATTAAACTGCATCTGCCATGCATCTGCCCACTCCCCCAACCTGTCCAAGTCACCCTGCATCCTCATAGCATCCTCCTCACAGTTCACACTGCCACCCAGCTTTGTGTCATCTGCAAATTTGCTAATGTTACTTGTAATCCCTTCATCTAAATCATTAATATATATTGTAAATAGCTGCGCTCCCAGCACCGAGCCTTGCGGTACCCCACTAGTCACTGCCTGACATTCTGAAAGGGACCCGTTAATCCCTACTCTTTGTTTCCTGTCTGCCATCCAATTTTCTATCTATTTCAGCACCTTACCCCCAATACCACGTGCCCTAATATTGCCCACTAATCCACGGAGAAGAATATAATTAACATAGAACGTAGAAACATAAAACACTACCTTCCTCAGTGTCAGCAAGATGAAGGAGCTAGTTACTGACTTCAGGAGTCAGTGGTGGAGTACACACCCCAATCAGCACTGTCTGAAGAAGGGTTTCGGCCCGAAACGTTGCCTATTTCCTTCGCTCCATAGATGCTGCTGCACCCGCTGAGTTTCTCCAGCACTTTTGTCTACCTTCGATTTTCCAGCATCTGCAGTTCCTTGTTAAACTCAATGGTGCCAAAGTGGAAATGGTTGGGAGGTTCAGGTTCCTTGGTGTTAATAATGCCGACCGCCTGTGTTGGACCCTCCACGTTGATCCAACGGCCAGGAGGGCACCTACGCCTCTACTTCCTGAAGAGACAGAGGAAGTTCAACACGGCTCCAGTGACTCCCACAAACTTCCACGGATGCACCGTAGGAAGCGTACTGTCGGGATGGCTCACCATTTGGTTTGGGAACAGCTCTGCCAAGGGCCGCAAGAAATTGCAGAGTTGTGCTTGTAGCCCAGTTCATCACACAGACCAGACTCCCCACCATTGACTCCATCTACACCTCACGCTGCCTCGGGAAGGCACCCGACATAATCGCAGACTTGTCCCACCCCGGTCATTCCTTCTTCAAGGCAGAAGCTGGGAAGTGCGCACCACCAGTCTTCCCCTCTGTCATCAGTCTTTTGAACACCACTACCACAAGCTAGGGTGCTGTCGGATGTACCTCCCCCTCCTTGTTTGTGGGACGTTGGACTTTGTCTACCTGTATTCTGCGCCTTGTATCTTCCCTGTCGTTCTATCCATTGTTATTGATATCTTGAGCAAATAAAAACAAATTGTTGGAGTAACTCGGTGGGTCAGGCAGCATCTGGGGAGGGAAATGAACACATGATAAGTCGGGAGATGATAGAACAGGTCGGGAGCCTTCTTCAGACAGGAGTTCCGTCCCGATCCAAAATGTCATCTGTCCCTTCCAGCGTCGGCGGTCTCTCGCTAGGGCAGAGGATTCTCAACCTAGAGGGTGCGGGCTTAAGGTGAGAGGAGAGAGATTTAGGAGGAACCTGAAGGGCCAAATATTAACTCAGTGGGTAATCCGTATCTAGAGCGAGCTGTCAGAGGAAGCTGTAGCAGTGTGTACAAATAAAAGCCTGCACCCCCTCAGCTGAAAACACCTCCAGTCCTGTGTCAGAGTTACTGCTCCTTTTGCTGACCCTCTGACCAATGCAGTTGTGGTGGCACGGTGGCGCAGTGGTAGAGTTGCTGCCTCACAGCGCCAGAGAGCCGGGTTCAATCCTGACTCCGGGTGCTCCTGTACTCAGTTTGTACATTCTCCCCGTGACCTGCATGGATTTTCTCCGGCTGCTCCAGTTCCTCCCACACTCCAAAGACGTAGAGGTATGTAGGTTAATTGGCTTGGTGAAATTATGAATTGTCCCTAGTGTGGGATAGTGTTAGTGTGCGGGGATCGCTGGTCGGCACGGACTCGGTGGGCCGAAGGCCTGTTTCCGTGCTGTATCTAAACTAAACTAAATTCTGCAGCTCTGGTCCCAAACTTTCCTCCCCTTTCTTTAACCTTTGCTGTTTCTGTCTTCTCAAACAATGGTCCCCACCTATCTGCCTTTCCACATGGACTTCATTCCAACTCCCTGAACATCCCCCCTGCTGTTTGACAATAGACAATGGGTGCAGGAGTAGGCCATTCGGCCCTTCGAGCCAGCACCGCCATTCAATGTGATCATGGCTGGTCATCCCCAATCAGTATCCCGATCCTGCCTTCTCCCCGTATCCCCTGACTCCGCTATCTTTAAGAGCCCTATCTAGCAGTCCGTTTCTGCTCTGTGAAGGGCCTGGGATGTTTGTTACAGAACATAAATACAGCACAGCACATGAACAGGCCCTTCGGCCCACAATGCCTGTGCTGATCCTGATGCGAAGATAAACTAATCCCGTCTGCCTGCACATATTCCTCCATTTCCTCCACGTGTCTATCTACAAGCCTCTGAAACGGCACTATTGTTTCTCCTTCCAGGCACCCACTCACCTGCCCCGCACATCTCCTTTAAACTCTGCCCTTTGCACTTTAAAGCTATAACCCTTTGGTCTTTGGCATTTCCATCCTGGGGAAAATGGATGGAAAATATCTATGAGGGGGAGGAAGGGCAAGGGGGGTGGGTGGCAGGGCTGCGGGGGGAATGAGGGGAAGAGGGGGGGATCTGTGGCGTCAGGGCAGGAACCCGTCAGCCGTGCCTGCGCAGTTGGAGGCTATGGGTAAGTGGTGGAATATTACGTTGGGGGAACGGGACCCAACGGGTCCCACTTAGTCTCGTCTCCTTTAAACTCTGCCCTCCTCACTTTAAAAATTTGTCCTCTGGTCTTTGACATTCCCATCCTGGGGAAAAATAGATAAAATATATCTACCCTATGTACGCCTCTCATAATTTTACATACTCCTGCCAGGTCTCACCGCAACCTCTGACGTGCAAGAGAAAACAATCCATGGTACACAAAATGCTGGAGAAACTCAGAGGGTGCAGCAGCATCTATGGAGCGAAGGAAATAGGCAAAAAGGTTTTGGGCTGAAACCCTTCTTCAGACTCCGAAACGTTGCCTATCTCCTTCGCTCCATAGATGCTGCTGCACCCGCTGAGTTTCTCCAGCATTATGTGTACCCTCGGTTTTCCAGCATCTGCAGTTCCTTCTTCAACAGAAAACAATCCATGTTTGTCCAACACCTCCTGAGAGCTGTTTAAGAAAGAACTGCAGATGCTGATAAAATCGGAGGTAGGCACAAAATGCTGGAGAAACTCAGCGGGTGAGGCGGCAGCATTTTGCCGTCCACCTGATTGTTGGCTATCGTCTAATTCAGACACATAATCCAGAATGAATGAATAACCTCAACCTTCTGAATTGTGTAGTCGGCAGGGCTGTACTCTGCATATCGCCAACTTGGACAATTTTACATTTTTATCAGGCCAATTAACCTACAAACCTATACGTTTTGGAGTGTGGGAGGAAACCGAAGATCTCGGAGAAAACCCACGCAGGTGACGGGGAGAACGTACAAACTCCGTACAGACAGCACCCGTAGTCGGGATCGAACCCGGGTCTCCGGAGGTGCATTCGCTGTAAGGCAGCAACTCTGCCGCTGCGCCCACCCGTGACTGTTTATTGGCCAAGTCTTCACATACAAGGAATTTGCCTTGGTGCTCCGCCCGCAAGTGACAACAACATACAGTGACAGTTAGGAATGCCACGTAAAACATTAACTGGGTAAGTTACAAAAGGACTGCACAAATTCAAACTGTGGTGCACCATGTTCAAAATGGTGTGAGAGTTCCACAAAATAGCAAGTAAAAGGTGCTTCTACGAGGTGTAAGCGTGGTTACTGAATCATTTTTGACGAAATAAAATCTTGGTGCAGTGAAAAGGGATTTTTTTTTTCCCGATTACTATGGAAACAAAGTTAATTAGTTTAAAAAAAAAAAAATGTACAAGTAAACGGAAATGGGCATTTTTGAGTCTAGTCTTGGTGCCAGAAGCCAACTAGGCGTTTAGCTGTGGTTAAAAATAATATAATAATTCACAGGAGTTAACAGCTCTGTATCCATGGCAACCCATGACAAAGTTGCTGGAAGAAGCGTCTCACAATGTATTTGTTTTTCAAAGCTGTTGTCACTGCAAATGGCTTCATCAACTGGTAGTGTAGGAAGGAACTGCAGATGCTGGTTTAAACCGAAGATAGACACAAAATGCTGGAGTAACTCAGTGGGTCAGACAGCGTCTCTGGCGAAAAGGAGCAGGTGACGTTTCGGGTGGAGACCCTTCTTCAGACATCTGACGAGGGGTCTCCACTCGAAACATCACCTATTTCTGTTCTCCAGAGATGCTGTCTGACCCGCTGAGTTACTCCAGCAATGTTGTGTCTGTTGTCAGCTGCTAGGGTGGCTTTGCTTGGGATTCAGCTCACAGTAAATTCAAAGCAATCTGCGGAGCAATTGTACACACCCGAGACCTGGGCAGATATCACAGGTTTTGGAGATATAGGGTGGACACAGGCCCTTCAGCCCACCGAGTCCACACTGACCATCGATCACCCGTTCACACTAGTGTTATCCCACTTTTGCACCCATTCCCTGCACACTACAGGTTTATATACAGGGGGCCAATTAACCTGCAAACCTGCACGTCTTTGGGATGTCGGAGAAAACCAGAGCACCCGGAGGAAACCCACGCGGACACGGGGAGAACGTGCAAACTCCACACAGATAGGACCTGAGGTCAGGATCGAACCCGGTCTCTGACGCTGCGAGGCAGTAGCAGTGGAATTCTTTGCCTCAGAAGGCTGTAGAGGCCAAGTCAGTGGATATTTTTTAATAGATAGATTCTTGAATAGTACAGGTGTTGGGGGTTATGGGGAGAAAGCAGGAGAATGGGGTTAGGGGGGAGAGATAGGTCAGCCATGATTGAATGGCGGGGTAGACTTGATGGGCCGAATGGCCTAATTCTACTCCTGTTCCTTATGACCTCTACCAGCTGCACCCTGTGCCACCTTCTCCCCATAACCCCCTTTGGACAAGAATCTACTGGACAATGGCCCATGACTGACATTTTGCCCAAGGGTGTGGAACAAGGCATCCAAGGGGACCATGTGGCCCAGGGTGCTAGCACTCCACCAGACCCATCACATTAGTTCTCTTTCACAAAGCATTGAGGCAACAGGGCATTGCTTACTAGAGTCAGGAAAATATGTTGCGACTTTATAGGACTGTGGTTCGACTGCATTTGCGTTACTGTGTACAGTTCTGCCCCCCCCCCCCCCCCCACATACAGAAAGAATGTGAAGGCTTTGGAAAGTGCAGAAGAGGATTACCAGATGCTGCCTGGGTTAGAGGATATTTACTATAAGGAGAGGTGGGATACATTTGAAGGAGGGAACTACAGATGCTGATTTAAACTGAAGATAGACACCAAAAGCTGGAGTAACAGCGGAACAGGCAGCAACATATCTGGAGTGAAGGAATGGGTGACGTTTCGGCTCGAGTCTGAAGAAGGGTCTCAACACCAAACGTCACCCATTCCATCTCTCCAGCGATATGGATATTTGTGGAGATTAGATTTTGCCGAGGAGATTAGTTTAACTTAGCATCGTGTTTGGCACAAACGTTGTGGGCCCATCGCGTCCGCACCGACCAGCATTCCCCGCACATTAAAGGGGCTGTCCCACTGCGGTGACCTAATTAGGCGAGTTTAGAAGAGTTTGAAAAAGTGTCATATTGAAGACCTCCTTCGACTGTGTAGAAGACCAGCTTCGGGAAAATTGGACACCGAATAGTGGAGAGTGAAGAGGACCTCCTTTGATCTCCCTTCGACTATGTTGAAGACTATCTACGACTACCTTTGACTACCTTTGACTACCTACGACTAACATGCCGACCTACTGAGTTGGATGATCAGCCATGATCATATTGAATGGCGGTGCAGGCTCGAAGGGCTGAATGGCCTACTCCTGCACCTAATTTCTATGTTTCTATGTTTCTACTACGACCTACTTCGACTAAACCTACGAGTAAAAAAAATATTGATTTTTTCCATGGCGACCTTTTTTTACTCGCGGGCATTTTTCAACATGTTGAAAAAAAACGCCACGACCTAGCTGAGGCCTCGAATACACTGGGACTACTCTCAAGCATGAAGGAGAGTTACGAAAAACTCGTGTCGACTATGCTGCGAGTATGAGTTGAGGACAAACTCGCCAGAACTCGCAGATTAGGTCACCACAGTGGGACAGCCGCTCCTTAGATGCTGCTGCACCCGCTGAGTTTCTCCAGCCTTTTGTGTACCCTCGATTCTCCAGCATCTGCAGTTCCTTCTTTAACACAACAGCCCCATTACACTATCTTTTACACACACACACACACTGGGGCCAATTTACACCTATACCTAAGCAATTAACCCTCAAACTTGTACGTCTTTGGAGTATGGGAGGAAACCGAAGATCTCGGAGAAAACCCACGCAGGTGACGAGAGCACATACAAATTCCGTACAGACAGCACCCGTGGCCGGGATTAAACCCGGGTTTCCGGCTCTGCAAGCGCTGTAAGGCAGCAACTCTACCGCTGCGCCACTGTGCTGCCCATAAACTTTCTCTCTTTCCCCTTCAAACTATTTACCCAGTTCCTTCTTTGACGCTACTTGTGAATCTTTTTCACTTGTCCTTCCAGTCAGCAGATGCCAGATCACAGCAAACCAAGATGTAAAAAAACACATTTCTCACTGTCACCTCTGCTTCATTTGGCAGTCACGTAAATCCATTTCCTTGATTACTAATCCTTTTAGATATGGTTTCTCCTTTGTTAATCTAAAACACAAGTACCTTAAATCACCCCTTAACCTTCTCTGCACCTCGTGTTTACCAAACTGCTGCCTGGATCAGAGGCAAGGTTGAAAAAACGGGGAAAATGGAGAAATAAGGCACTGCAGATGCTGGTTTACAGCGGTAGTCGCTGCCTTGCAGCGCTGGTGACCCGTGTTCGATCCCGACTACGGGTGCTGTCTGTATGGAGTTTGTACGTTCTCCCCGCGTCCTGCGTGGGTTTTCTCCGAGATCTTCGGTTTTCTCCCACACTCCAAAGACGCACAGGGTTTGTAGGTTAATTGGCTTGGTAAACGTAAAAATAGTGTCCCTGGTGTGTGCAGGGCTGTGTTAATGTGCGGGAATCGCTGGTCGGCGTGTGCTGAAGGGCCCGATTCTGCGCTGTATCTCTTTTATTTTTTTTAAAAGGTCATAAAGTGCTGGAGTAACTCAGCCGGTCAGGCAGCATCTGTGGGGAAGGTGGGTCGGTGGCATTTTGAAGGGGTGGGGGGAGGGAAGGAAAGCTGAGAGAGAGGAGAGGCAGGAACAAGTGGAAGTGTTTCTGTGAGGAGCAATGTTCTGAAGGTCAGGAGGAGGTGGAGAACAGAGTGCCACGGCCATATGTGGTAAGAGTAAGGCTGATCTTGGAGATGGTGCTCGCTGGCAAGGTCAGCATTTATTGAACACTGATTTGCCTTTGAGAAGATGGCGTGAAGCCTCCACTTGCTGTCCTTTGGTGGAGATTGATTGATTATAATAATAATAACTTTATTACGGACTCAAGGTCCAGACAAGGGGCAACATTACATTAAAAATGCATTGCATCTCAAATATCATAAATATATATAAAATCATGGTAAATCACATAAAAACATCATAATTTATATATTTTTAAAAAAAAACCCACAATGCTTAAGTTAAAAATCCAGAGTAAAAAATGATCAATGTCGTACAACGAGACAACGATACCAGTGTCTCCACAACTGGGATTCGTAGCGTGTAGTGCTAACCCTTATGTTTGTCAAGGCCACAATAAGCACATTTTTAGAGTCATTTATCCTGCAAATGAATTTATACGTGGTGTCTTAGCTTCTAGAGTACTGACTCCTGCAGCCACAAACATATTACTGGCACTACACCATCTTGGTTGCCTTAGCAGTGTTCTCATGGCATCGTTATATGCAACCTTTAGTCTCTGCATACTTGTCTTTAAATAGTTCGACCACAGGTACGCAGTGTAGAGGGGTGTGCAGAATGCTCTAAATAGTGACATCTTCACCACATCTGCACACGCACCAAATTTACGCAAGAGGATATATAAGAGGATATGATTAAAAGATACAGCACGGAAACAGGCCCTTCGGCCCGCTGAGGCCATCGATCTCCCTTTAATACTAGTTCTATATTATTGCACTTTCACACCCACTCCCTGCACACTTCAGGGCAGTTTGCAGAGACCCAATTATCCCAGAAACCCGCACGTCTTTGGAAACCGTACAAACTCCGCACAGACAGCACTGTAGTCAGGATCGAACCCGGGTCTCTGGTGCTGTAAGGCAGCAACTCGACCGCTGTGCCATCCCTTCTAATAAAGAATTAAAGTGCAAGTTCATGTAATTGAATTTGTGATGTCTAATGATGTGCCAAATGCAACATATAATCATAACTACATTAGTAATTGATTAGTGTTATTTGCCTGGGTTAAGCTTACTGTGAAGACAATTAAGTTAGGGTGGCAACTGTAGTTCAGGGAGTGAGATCAGCTCTATGTGAAGACTGTGCGGTAATGCGACCCTCTGGGATTGCTAGTGGCTGGAGCGGACGTGTCACAGGTATTAAGTACGGCTCAGGAGTGAAGGGTTTTTGAAGCTGGAAAGGCTGCCAGATTGAATGGAGACACGGGAGAGTGGAGATGCTTGAATCTGGAGCGATAAACAATGTACTGGAGGAACGCAGTGGGTCGAGCGAGACAAATGGACAGTCTGGACCCGTCATCCCCAACCCAAAACACCAACTTCACCCCAGATGCTGATTGACCCACTGAGAACCTGCAGCAGATTTTTTTATTGAATATACATGTTTGATTCAATTATCGTGCATCTCTGTAAATAACATGTTGGGAAATTTTCATATCTGTAAATAGTCTCTGTAACTGTAATGCCAGAATTCTGCAATCCCCTATTTTTCTCTTTGCGCTATCTAATGGACTCTGATTGTACTCATGAACATAGAAACATAGTTCAGCGCGGGAACAGGCCCTTCAGCCCACATGATGCCCAAGATCAACTCATCTCCTCTGCCTGCACCTCATCCATTTTCATGGTGATGCATATCCATGTGTCCATCCAAAAGCCTCTTAAATGCCTCAACTATCGTATCTGCCTCCACCACCACCACCCCTGGCAGCACTTTCCAGGCCCCCACCACCCTCTGTGTAAAAATAACTTTGCCCCGCACACCTCCTTTCAACTTTACCCCTCCCATCGTAACGCAATGCTCTCTCGTCTTTGACATTTCCACTCTGGGTGGAATAACCTTTTGACTGTCTACCCTATCTATGCCTCTGATAATTATATAAACTTCTATAATAATATAATATAAATGTAATATCATATTATGAATATGTAATATAATTAGGGGCGGTCACGGTGGCGCAGCGGTAGAGTTGCTGCCTTACAGCGCCGGTGACCCGGGTTCGATCCCGGCTACGGGTGCTGTCTGTACAGAGTTTGTACGTTCTCCCCGTGACCTGCGTGGGTTTTCTCCAAGATCTTTGGTTTCCTCCCACACGGCAAAGACGTGCAGGTTCGTGGGTTAATTGGCTTGGTGTAATTGTGCGTAAAAATTGTCCCTAGTGTATGTGTGTGTAAGATAGCGTTAATGTGCGGGGATCGCTGGTCGGTGCGGATCCGGTGGGCCAAAGGGCCTGTTTCCGCGCTGTATCTCTAAAACTAAAAAAATGACACTAATGTGTAAGTAGTTGTTAATTTGGGATTATTACTGTCAGGAGAAGTGTAGGTTTAAGTACAGAGTGTACCCCGTGTTAGAGCACTCAGTAAATCATTGATCACACACTGCTGTTAGTTGGGAGTTTATTGCCATCAATAAAGTACGTGTTATTGCTGGCTTTATATGTTATTTTTATGTGCCTACCTGCAGACCTAATGTATAGTAGGATTGTCACTGCACAAAAAGAAAAGGATTTCACTGCACTTGGCATCATTTTGGTGAACCTCTGCCACCACCTATCCAAAGCCTCCAGGACATCCTTCCAGTAACCTGGCGACCAGAACTGCACACAACACTCCAAATATGGCATGATACGTCATATAAAGCTGCTACATGACCTCCTGACTCTTATACGCAATGACCCGACCTTTGAAGGCAAGCATCCCATACGTATATGTAGAGCTGCAAATCTTCTTTTAGTTTAAGAAGGAACTGCAGATGCTGGAAAATCGAAGGTAGACAAAAATGCTGGAGAAACTCAGCGGGTGAGGCAGCATCAATGGAGCGAAGGAAATAGGCAAAGTTTTGGCTCGAAGAAGGGTTTCGACCCTGAAACGTTGCCTGTTTCCTTCGCTCCATAGATGCTGCCTCACCCGCTGAGTTTCTCCAGCATTTTTGTCTACCTCCCAACATGTGCAGTTCTTTCTTACACATTTTTGGCCAAAGATCTCAGTTAAGTACCAAGTCTGAAAACAATTCAGCTGCCTTACCACCGTGCCACTACAAATATACGTTCATAAGTCCTAGGAACAGAAATAGGCCATTCAGCCTATCTAATCTACTCTGCCATTCAATCATGGCTGATCTGTCTCCCAACCCTATTCTCCTGCCTTCTTCTCGTAACCTATGTCATCCTTAATAGCCAAGAATCTACAAGCACTACAGCTCAGACTCAAATCTCAGGTCATGGTGTTTAATTTGGCTTGGTGAAGTTTGTTATTGTGCCATAGAGTCACGTACAGCATGGAAACAGGCCCTTTAGCCCAATTTACCCAAGCCGATCCAAGATGTCCCCAGCACTGAAACAGGCCCTGCGGCCCAACTTGGCCGTGCCAATCAGGACAATAGACAATAGACAATAGGTGCAAGAGTAGGCCATTCGGCCCTTCGAGCCAGCACCGCCATTCAATGTGATCATGGCGGATCATCCACAATCAACTCAGCGGTTCCTGCCTTCTCCCCATATCCCCTGACTCCGCTATCTTTAAGAGCCCTATCTAGCTCTCTCTTGAAAGCATCCATAGAACCGGCCTCCACCGCCCTCTGAGGCAGAGAATTCCACAGACTCACAACTCTCTGTGAGAAAAAGTGTTTCCTCGTCTCCGTTCTAAATGGCTTACTGCAATGGCTTACAATGGTCCCACCTGTCTGCTTTAGGCCCATGTATATGACTGGGCAATTCATATTAGTTTAATTTATAAATTGGCTCATCTAATTATGCTTTTTATTTCTTTGCTTTCCATAGGTCTGTGTCTGGAGAAGCTGTTAACCTCGGAGTCATCACAAAATGTGCTTCAGCTCGATCCTGAACAAGAAATAATTACATGTTACGAGAAAGCTGGTGACATAGGCCTGCTTTATTTACAAGAAATCGAAAAGGTAAGAAGAATCTGCTTGGGATTTACCGCTGTTGCTGTTAAGAGCACAAAGGGCGGCACGGTGGCACAGCGGTAGAGTTACTGCCGTGCAGCGCCAGAGACTCGGGTTCGATCCTGACTGTGGGTGCTGTATGTACGGAGTTTGTACGTTCTCCCCGTGACCACGTGGGTTTTCTCCGGGTGCTCTGGTTCCCTCCCACACTCCAAAGGCGTACAGGTTTGTGGGTAAATTGGCTTCGGTAAAATTGGAAATTGTCCCTAGTGTGTGTAGGATAGTGTTTATGCGCGGGGATCAAACTGGTCTGCGCAGACACGATGGGCCAAAGGGCCTGGTTCTGCGCTGTATGTCTAAACTCTAAATGCATTCATGGATAGGACAGGTTTGGAGGGATATGGACCAGGCTCAGGCAGGTGGGACTAGTGTAGCTGGGACATGTTGGCCGGTGTGGGCAAGTCGGGCCGCAGGGCCTGTTTCCACACTGTGTCACTCTATGACTAAATGCTTTCAGATCCTTGCTTTATTCCTCGTTAAAGTCTCTGAGATTGATGATTCCTGCAGCACATCACCCCCATGGTTCTTTCTGAAATAGTTTGCTCTGATTGTCTGGGATTTCATCTCTAGCCTTTGTACAGCCATCTGCCAATCAAACCCGACCACCTAATCCCCCCCCCCCCCCCCCCCCCCCCCCGTCACCCCCCCGTCACCCGTATCCACCTATCACTTGCCAGGAGAAAGTAAAGACACACAGTGCTGGAGTAACTCAGCGGGTCCGGCAGCATCTGTGGAGAACATGGATAGGTGACGTTTCACAGAGTGCTGGAGTAACTCAGCGGGTCAGGCAGCATCTGTGGAGAACATGGATAGGTGACGTTTCGCAGAGTGCTGGAGTAACTCAGCGGGTCAGGCAGCATCTGTGGAGAACATGGATAGGTGACGTTTCACAGAGTGCTGGAGTAACTCAGCGGGTCAGGCAGCATCTGTGGAGAACGTGGATGGGTGACGTTTTGGGATGGGGCCCTTCCTCAGACTCACCTCTCTCCCCTCCACTGCATTCAGCCTGAAGAAGAGTCCTGACCCAAAACATCACCTATCCATCAACGTTTAGAGCAAGGTAAAGCCAACAAAGTCCGATCAAAGAAGAAGATAATTGTTAAAGTAAGAAATGTTGCTGTAGGAACAGGGATGTAAGAGTGTGGAGCGATTGTAATGTGTGAGTGTAGATGTGGCCAGCACGCAAATTGTCGCTTGGGTTGGACGCCATCTTGGAATCTCCCCGACACCACAATCATTCTGAAGATGGGTCCCGACCTGAAAGGCCGCCTGTGCCTGTTCTCCAGAGATGCTGCTTGACCCGCTGTGTTACTCCAGCACTTTTGTCTCTTTGTTGATCTGATTATCAGTCACCTTGAAGGTTCTGCTCGGTGGCTGTGTTGTAATAGTGCCTTTTACGCCGGTCACCTTGTTATGCATCCTTGAAGTTCTGCCCCTGAACAGCTTAATAATTCATTCTCTCTGCTTGTCTTGCACATCTGGCACCCTGCTACTGATCAGGAAACATCATGCTGCCACTCGTACCAATCTCGCAGGCAGTTACACAACGACAGACACAAAAAGCTGGAATAACTCACACTCTGGACAGCATCTCCGGAGAAAAGGAATAGGCGATATTTCTGGTCGAGACCATTTTTCAGACTGAGAGTAAGGGGAACGAGAGATATAGAACAAACTAGACCAAGGAAGGCCCCTTGGATCTTGTCCCCGGGGGGGGGGGGGCCTGCATTAACACTAGGGACAATTTAACATTTTTTATACCAAGCCAATTAACCTGAAAACCTGCACGTCTTTGGAGTGTGGGAGGAAACCAAAGATCTTGGAGAAAAGCCACGCAGGTCACGGGGAGAACGTACAAACTCCGTACAGTTAAGCTCCCGTAGTCGGGATTGAACCCGGGAACTGGCGCTGTCAGGCAGTAGTTTTACTGCTGCGCCACTGCACCGCCCACCAGACTCGCATCTCTGGCCTTTGTCCAACCATATACCAATCAAAAACCTGTGGTTTTCCCACAAGGACGATAACCCGATTCCAGGCAAGATTATCCAGGAATTTTCAACGCATTAATGGAGCCCCAGAAACCGATACAATGCAAAGAATAAATGGGCCCTGATGTTTCAGGAGGAGCAAAATGTAGGCCAATGAGCCCCTTGAGTGTATTCTTGTAGAGTTTCATGCCTGATCTGTTTCTTAATTGCTTTTCTCCTTCCCGTTCTGCGATTGAAGAGCGTACATCTTTCTGCACATTGTCCTCCGGTAACCTGATGCTGATTCAACAGCATACATCGCACGTAGGACTTCTGCTAGACCGGAACAGTACAGCACAGGGACAGGCCCTTCGGCCCACGGTTTCTCTGCCCAACACGATGCCAAGATGAACTCCGTGATCCATATCCCTCCATTCCCTGCATTATCCATGTGCCTATCTAAAAGCTTGAATCGCCACTACGATCGTATCTGCTTCCACCACCATTTCTGGCAGCGGGTTCCAGGGACCCACCAATCTGTGTAAACTTGCCCTGCACATCGCCTTTCAACTTTGCCCCTCTTTCCTTGAAGCTATGGCGAGTATAGGAGTCAAGAGGTTCTTCTGCAGTTGTATAGGGCTCTGGTAAGACCACATCTGGAGTACTGTGGACAGTTTTGGTCTCCCAATTTGAGGAAGGACATCCTTGTGATTGAGGCAGTGCAGCGTAGGTTCACGAGATTGATCCCTGGGATGGCGGGACTGTCATATGAGGAAAGATTGAAAAGACTAGGCTTGTATTCACTAGAGTTTAGAAGGTTGAGGGGAAAATCTTATAGAAACATATAAAATTATAAAAGGACTAGACAAGCTAGATGCAGGAAAAATGTTCCCAATGTTGGGCGAGTCCAGAACCAGGGGCCACAGTCTTAGAATAAAGGGGAGGCCATTTAAGACTGAGGTGAGAAAAAACGTTTTCACCCAGAGGGTTGTGAATTTGTGGAATTCCCTGCAACAGAGGGCAGTGGAGGCCAAATCACTGGATGGATTTCAGAGAGAGCTCTAGGGGCTAGTGGAATCAAGGGATATGGGGAGAAGGCAGGCACGGGTTATTGATAGGGGATGATCAGCCATGATCACAATGCATGGCGGTGCTGGCTCGAAAGGCCGAATGGCCTCCTCCTGCACCTATTTTCTATGTTTCTATGTTTCTTTGCCCTCTCATCTTTAGTGCTTACTGGTCAGGAGTATTGATAAGCCTGGTACTACTTTGGAACCTCATAATTGTATAATCACAAATGACACAGCAGCTGCCAATGTACCTTGTCCACCCGGAGATCTCATCTTGTTCATATTTACTATCAGCAAGGTTGCAAGATAAAAAGTGCACATCTGGGAATCATTAACTTGCCATAAAGTAACATAGAGCAGCTTGCATTGTTAGGTAAGGACCCATCAATATCAAGCCTGCGAGGATTTATTTTTACTTCAAAAAGGTTAGCCCAGGATTCAAGATTCAAGAGAGTTTATTGTCGTGTGTCCCAGATAGGACAATGACATTCTTGCTTTGCTTCAGCACAACAGAGTATAGTAGACATAAACAAATACAGAACAGATCAGTGTGTCCATATACCGTTGATTATATATATACACACATAAATAATCAGATGAAGTGCAATGGGCTATTAATGTTCAAAATTTTGTAAGAGTTGAGTTTAATAGTCTGATGGCTGTGGGGAAGCAGCTATTCCTGAACCTGGACGTTGCAGTCTTCAGGCTCCTGTACCTTCTACCTGAAGGTAGCGGGGAGATGAGTGTGTGGCCAGGATGGTGTGGGTCCTTGACGATGCTGCCAGCCTTTTTGAGGCAACGGCTGCGATAGATCCCCTCGATGGTAGGGAGGGCAGAGCCAGTGATGGACTGGGCAGTGGTCACAACTTTTTGTAGTCTTTTCCGCTCCTTGGTGTTCAAGTTGCCGAACCAGGCCACGATGCAACCAGTCAGCATGCTCTCTACTGTGCACCTGTAGAAGTTCGGGAGAGTCCTCCTTGACATACCGACTCTCCGTAATTTTCTCAGGAACTAGAGGCGCTGATGTGCTTTCTTTATAATTGCATCTGTGTATTGAGTATCCTGCAACTGTCCCTTCAATGAAGATGCTTCCTTTAATGGTCTAGCCATTGCCAGCCTCCCTCCATGCTTTCGGCCAGTGAACAACACTGTACTTTCACCGTTTTAGTTTAGTTTTAGAGACACAGTGCGGACACAGGCCCACCGAGTCCGTGCCGACCTGCGATCCGCGCACACTAACACTATCCTACACACGGGAGAACGTACAGTCCTTGCAAACACCTCCCGTAGTCAGGATCGAACACATGTCTCTGGCGCTGTAAGGAAGCAACTCTACCCGCTGCGCCACCATGGGTCCTTGGTGGAACGGTTGTCCAGGAAGCAGATACATCTGTCCGACTTACTTGCCTGCACTGAAGATCCTCCCTGCACCGACCTGCTGTTAACGCTTGTGGGAACTGAAGTGCTGTATTTCTCACGTAAACAGGATTTTCTTGGATAGCTGCGCTGTGCCAGTGATGTAGATGCGTAAATAACGGGACTGCAGATGCTGGTTTAAATCGAAGGTAGACTCAAAATGCTGGAGTAACTCAGCGGGTGAGGCAGCATCTCTGGAGACAAGGAATCGGCAAAGCCCATTCTACAGAATTCCACAGATTCACCGCCCTCTGACTGAAGAAATTCCTCCTCATCTCCTTCCTGAAAGAACATCCTTTAATTCTGGGGCTATGGCCTCTAGTCCTAGACTCTCCCACTAGTGGAAACATCCTCTCCACATCCACTCTAACCAAGCCTTTCACTATTCTGTACGTTTCAATGAGGTCCCCCCTCATCCAGTGCCGACAAATGCTCATCATATGTTAACCTACTCATTCCTGGGATAATGCTTGTAAGCCTCTGGACCCTCTCCAGGGCTAGCACATCCTTCCACAGATATGGTGCCCAAAATTGCTCACAATATTCCAAATTTGGCGGCAAAAACAGGAGGGTAGATTATTATCTGAATGGTGGCCAATTAGGAAAAGGGGAGATGCAACGAGACCTGGGTGTCATGGTACACCAGTCATTGAAAGTAGGCATGCAGGTGCAGCAGGCAGTGAAGAAAGCGAATGGTATGTTGGCATTCATAGCAAAAGGATTTGAGTACAAGAGCAGGGAGGTTCTACTGCAGTTGTATAGGGTCTTGGTGAGTCCACACCTGGAGTACAGTTTTGGTCTCCTAATCTGAGGAAAGACATTCTTGCCATAGAGGGAGTACAGAGAAAGTTCACCAGACTGATTTAATTGCCTCAGTACGCTACAATTTGAGATTTGTAATAGAAAAAAATCACATGTGGTTAAAGTCCACATTGTCAGATTTTAATAAAGGCCATTTTAATACATTTTGGTTTCACCGTGTAGAAATTACAGCAGTGTTTACATAGAAACGTAGAAAATAGGTGCAGGAGGAGGCCATTCGGCCCTTCGAGCCAGCACCGCCATTCAATGTGATCACGGCTGATCATCCCCAATCAGTACCCCGTTCTTGCCTTCTCCCCATATCCCCTGACTCCGCTATTTTTAAGAGCCCAATCTAGCTCTCTCTTGAAAGTATCCAGAGAACCGGCCTCCACCGCCCTCTGCGGCAGAGAATTCCACAGACTCACCACTCTCTCAAGCTGCCGGAGAAAGTGGTCAAGGCAGATATAACAACCAGATTTACAAAACACCTGGACAGGTACATGGATGGGAAAGATTCAGAGGGATAATGGGACAAATATTGGCAAATGGGCCTCCCAAATAGTGAAAGACCTGGATAGAGTGGATGTGGAGAGGATGTTTCCACTGTGGGAGAGTCCAGGATCAGAGACCATAGCCTCAGAAGTAAAGGACATTCCTTTAGAAAGGAGATGAGAAGGAATTTATTTAGTCAGAGGGTGGTGAATCTGTGGAATTCATTGCCACAGAAGACTCTGGAAGCCAAGTCAATGGATATTTTTAAGGCAGGGATTGATAGATTCATGAATAGTGTCTTATTGTGGGGAGAAAGCAGGAGAATGGGGTTAAGAGGGAGAGGTAGATCAGCTGTGAGCGGAGTAGATGATGGGCATAATGGCCTAATTCTGCTCCTATCACTTAAGAACTTATGAGCATAGAGGGCATCTTGGACAGCACAGGCAAGTTGGGCCGAAGGACCTGTGCCCATGCTGTATGACTCAGTGACTAATAAAGATGAAGCCTGGAGGTGTTTAAAGCACGCAGTAGTCATAGCAAGAGAAAGCCGGCACAATGTAGGATCACCCTGGGCATCTACAGTCACTTGTTCCCCTGCTTTTGCTTAATGCTCATTTCACGTTTGTCTGCCTGTCTGTCTGTCTTGCGTTTAGCATCTCAGTCTCGCTTGGAGGTGTTAACATATGTGGCATTTGTGTCGTTTTGCACTGATTGCCTCAAGTGTGAAGCTCGCCATCCTAGAGCTGAGCAGCGGAACGGAACCTGCTGAGAAGCAAGACTCATCTTTAAAGAGCACAAACAGACATCTTTAAAGAGAGGATTTTCTGCTGCCGTTCCCTTAACTTTAGTAACAGCCAGAGTGCAGGAGTGGACAATTCTAAAGAGTGCTCGCTCTACAGGCAGACCCTGGATCAGTAATAGCCCTGTCCCACGATACGAGTTCATTCCAAGAGCTCTCCCGAGTTCAAGGAGTTAAGGGGTCACAGTTTAAGGATGAGGGGGAAGTCTTTTAGGACCGAGATGAGAAAAACATTTTTCACACAGAGAGTGGTGAATCTGTGGAATTCTCTGCCACAGAAGGTAGTTGAGGCCAGTTCATTGGCTATATTTAAGAGGGAGTTAGATGTGGCCCTTGTGGCTAAAGGGATCAGGGGGTATGGAGAGAAGGCAGGTACAGGATACTGAGTTGGATGATCAACCATGATCATATTGAATGGCCGTGCAGGCTCGAAGGGCCGAAAGGCCTACTCCTGCACCTATTTGCTACTTTTCTATGTTTTAAAAAATCAAACTCGTGGTAAGCACGGAGAATGAACGTAGCGGGTACGTCGGAGATCGGACGACTCTTACGCTAACGGCAGGTACTCGGGAAGACTCGCTAACGGCAGGTAAGCACGGGAAGACTCGTGAAGATTTTTCAACACATTGAAAAATGTCCACGAGAGCCCCGAGTACCGAATAGCGGCCATTACCGTAAATCTCCGAGTTCGAATCAGGGCAAACCCGGGAGAACTCTCCTACCGTGAACCCGTGCCGTGGGACAGGGCCATTAGCCTGTAGAGAGGAACCACAGATGCTGGTACATACCAAAGATAGCCACACAGTGTCTGAACAAGGGTCCCTACCCGAAACGTCACCCATCCTTTTCCCCCCAGAGATGCTGCCTGACCCACTGAGTTACTCCAGTACTTTATGTCTAGTTTAGTTTTAGAGATTCAGTGCGGAAATAGGCCCTACGGCCCACCAAGTCCTCACCAAGCAGCGATCCCCGCACAGTAACACTATCCTACACACACTAGGGATCATTTTACATTTACACCAAGCCAATTAACTTACAAGCCTGCACGTCTTGGGAGTGCGGCAGGAAACCGATGATCTCGGAGGAAACCCAGCCAGGTCACAGGGGGAGCGTACAAACTCCGTGCAGGCAAGCACCCGTGGTCAGGATCAAACCCGGGTCTGTCGCGCTGCGAGGCAGTAGCTCGAGCTTGAGTTAGTGGTCTATCTTCAGTTAGGCTGTATTTCCGTCAATGCATATATCTGCAGCGAAACACAAAGTGCTGGAGAAACTCAGTGGGTCAGGCAGCGTCTGTGGAGGGAATGCATTGAGCAGCTGTAGTTCCTCGTGCCTCCACATGTTTGCAGCATTTAGGTGATCGGGCAACAGTTGCGGAGACTGCAGATGCCGGTTTACACCGAAGACAGACCCAAAATGCTGGAGTAACTCAGCGGGTCAGGCAGCATCTCTGGAGAGAGGGAACGGGTGACGTTTCGGGTCGAGACCCTTTTTCAGGAGAGGTCTGTGGAGAGTGGAGCAGACCGGCTGATGTTTTGGGTGTAGATGCCGTGATTGAAACTATTTTTGCCAGCTGTAGCAGGCGTGTTTGGAACGTGGAATTCATTCCATGAGTGGTGCCAGGGGCAGGTTTATGGTGGCCTGGGGGGGGGAGGGGGGGGAACTAGTGCTGTATAAGGAAGCCGGCAGCATTAGATCATAAGTGATAGGTGCAGAATTAGGCCATTCGGCCCATCATGTCTACTCCGCCATTCAATCATGGCTGATCTATCTCACCCTCCTAAACCCATTCTCCTGCCTTCTCCCAATAACAATAGACAATAGGTACCGGAGTAGGCCATTCGGCCCTTCGAGCCAGCACCGCCATTCAATGTTATCATGGCTGATCATCCACAATCAGTACCCCGTCCCTGCCTTCTCCCCATATCCCCCGACTCTGCTATCTTTAAGACCTCTGACACCAGTACTAATCAACAGTCTATCTATCTCTGCCTTGAATATATCCACTGACTTGGCCTCCACAGCCTTCTGTGGCAAAGAATTCCACAGATTCACCACCCTCTGACTATCCTTCAGTGCTTTAACCAGTGATTTCTCTTTCTGACCCTAGACGCTGGGATTATGTGCACGCAGATAGGAGTTGGTCTTGGCATCATGTGCAGCATAAACATTGTGGGCTGAAGGGCCTGTTCCAGTGCTGTGCTGTTCTACGTTAATCTCATTGCCCCTTGCGACTTCTATTCCTTTCTCGCTTGCATGTGTCCACCTTCTCAACATCTGTGCTATGCGTTTCAACTATTCCAGTTCTGCGTTGGTTCCTCATTAGTTCATCTTTCGCGTGGCGTGCACAGCCCAAAGTTGTTGGGCAACTTGTTCTATTTGATCTTTCGTTTGTGCGCGTCGAGTTGATTGCATTAGTCGAAGCAGGGCGGACCACGTGAAGGCTGCAATCTTCCACCCCCCTCATTACTTTGCTTTAATGTTGTCACCGGTACCAAGCTTTTATTTGTGCGCTATCCGGTCGAAGAAAGGGCTATAGATGATTACCATCGAGCCATCCGCAGTGTACAGATGATGTGTACAACACTTAGTGGTGACGTTTCTCGACCCGAACCGTCACCCATTCCTTCTCTCCAGAGATGCTGCCTGACCCGCTGAGTTAAAGCCCTGTCCCACGGTACGAGTTCATTCCAAGAGCTCTCCCGGGTTTGCCCTGATTCCAACTCGGAGATTTACGGTAATGGCCGCTCGTCGGTACTCGGGGCTCTCGTGGACATTTTTCATCATGTTGAAAATTTTTCACAAGTCTTCCCGTGCTTACCTGCCGTTAGCGAGTCTTCCCGAGTACCCGCTGTTAGCACTTCGAGCCGCTCAGAGACGTCCCCGAGCTCCGACGTATCCGTTACGTTCATTCTCCGTGCTTACCACGAGTTTGATTTTTGTTTAACTTGGGAGAGCTCTTGGAATGAACTCGTACCGTGGGACAGGGCTATTACTCTAGCTAGCTTTTTGTGTCTATCTTCGGTTTAACCCAACATCTGCAGTTCCTTCCTACACATAATGCAAGATAAAGTCCAATTAGCGATAGTTCAAAGAGTCAGGACAACACTTTAACTCCTTTTTAGGATGAGTCTAAAACAATGTCGACGCAAGGAACTGTAGATGCTGGTTTACAAAATCAGAGACTAAGTGCTGGAGTTACTCAGCGGGTCAGGCATGAGAGCGTGAATGAAGAAGCAGAGTTGGGAAAAGTAGCAACGCTGATGTCGCGCTGCAGTTTACAAATTGCCAGTGATTATTTACCAGCTTCTTATAGCAATTACGCAGCATCGCCAGCAGGGAAATGCAGACTGCTCTGCAGACTACAGTACTGCAATCTTTAGGCAATAGACAATAGACAATAGGTGCAGGAGTAGGCCATTCGGCCCTTCGAGCCAGCACCGCCATTCAATGCGATCACGGCTGATATTCCACAATCAGTACCCCGTTCCTGCCTTCTCCCCATATCCCCTGACTCCGCTATCTTTAAGAGCCCTATCTAGCTCTCTCTTGAAAGTATCCAGAGAACCGGCCTCCACCGCCCTCTGAGGCAGAGAATTCCATAGACATCTCGTACACATGATCACTGCCATGGTAGATTGACTGCTTTATATTAATAATTGTACCACTGTACACTATTACTGTCCACCACTACTGTACACTATTACTGTACACTTACCGTACACAATTTCTGCACACTATTACTCTGCACTGTTACTGTTCACTATTACTGTACACAATTCCTTCCTACACATTTAAGGCAGAGATAGATTCTTGATTAGTAAGGATGTTAGGGGATAGGGGGCGAAGGCAGGAGATTGAGAGGGAGAGATAGATCAGCGACGACGGAATGACGGGGTAGACTTGATGGGCCAAATGGCCTAATTCTGCTCCTAGAACCTCTGACCTTATGCTTTTCTACCTCTGTATAAGACGCGAGGCATGACCTGTTTCTCAGATGAACATAGAAACATGGAAAATAGGTGCAGGAGGAGGCCATTTGACCCTTCGAGCGAGACCAATCAATAACCCATGCCTGCCTTCTCCCCATACCCCTTGATTCCTCTAGCCCCTGGAGCTCTATCTAACTCTCTCTTAAATCCATCCAGTGATTTGGCCTCCACTGCCCTCTGTGGCAGGGAATTCCACAAATTCACAACTCTCTGGGTGAAAATGTTTTTCTCACCTCAGTCTTAAATGGCCTCCCCTTTATTCTAAGACTGTGGCCCCTGGTTCTGGACTCGCCCAACATTGGGAACATTTTTCCTGCATCTAGCTTGTCTGGTCCTTTTATAATTTTATATGTTTCTCTGATGCTGATATTCCTGATTGCTTCATTGCCCGGCCTTGGCTGATGTTGTCCAGGTTAGCTCCTGCTAACCTAGTCCAGTGGAGCCAAGCTGTAGCACCTGAGCTGCATGCAGCCCTTCAACCTCGGCAAGCACACGTCCATGTGTGCTTCTTCCATGCGCTTACAGGTTCCTTCCATTTGAATTTGGCGGACGTGGAATATTTTGGACAGTGCTGTTGTTCGTAGTTGGGGGGGGGGGAATAAAGGGGGGCATTTATGCTTGGTGTCAGGGGATAGTTAGAGACTAAGTGTGGAAACAGGCCCTTCGGCCCTCAGTCCATGCCGACCATTGATCGACTGCTCCCCTAGTTTCATGTTATCCCATTTTTTTAGATATTAGAGATCCAGCGAGGAAACGGGTCCTTCGGATTGCACGCCAGCCATACATACTAGGGGCAATTTACAGTTTACAGAAGCTAATTAACCCACAAACACGCATGTCTTTGGAGTGTGGGAGGAAACCGGGACACCCGAAAAAAACCCACATGGTCACAGAGAGAGCGTACAAACTCCGTACAGACAGCACCCGTAGTCAGGATCGAACCCGGGTCCCTGGCACTGAGAGGCAGCAACTCTACCGCTGCGCCACCATGCGCCCTAGACGCTCGGGGCAATTTTACAGAGAACAATTAACCTACAAACCCGCACGTCTGTGGAGTGTGGGAAGTAACCGGGACATCCGGAGAAAACCCGCTCGATCAAAGCGAGAACGTGCAAACTCCACACAGATAGCGCCCGAGATCAGGATCGAACCGGGGTCTCTGGCATTGTGAGGCAGCTTCTCTACCATCTGCACCACTGTGCCGCCAACTGTAGGCGAGGTACTTGGCAACTGTGGGGCGGGTTTTCTGGTGACTGCTTGGAACGCTCTGGAGTAGTGGTGGAGGCAGATAGGAAAGTGGCGTCTAACCGGCTTTTAGACCGGCACGTGGATGCGCATGGAATGGAGGGCTCTGGACCATGTGTCGGCCGATAAGATTAAAATGTTCCCGATATTGGGGGTGTCCAGAACCAGGGGTCACCGTTTAAGAATAAGGGGTAGGCCATTTGGAACGGAGATGAGGTAAAACTTTTTCACCCAGGGCGTTGTGAATCTGTGGAATTCTCTGCCACCGAAGGCAGTGGAGGCCAATTCACTGGATGTTTTCAAGAGAGAGTTAGATACAGCTCTTCGGGCTAACGGAATCAAGGGGAGATGGGGAGATGGGGAGAAAGCAGGAACGGGGTACTGATTTTAGATGATCAGCCAAGTCAAATTTCACTACACCAATTGGTGTATGTGACAATAAATGTCCTATGTCCTATGTGATCATATTGAATGGTGGTGCTGGCTCGAAGGGCCTACTCCTGAACCTATTCTATGTTTCTACGTTGTTCTTGGCACAGACATTGTGGGCTGAAGGGCCTGTTCCTGTGCTGTACTCTTCTACGTCCGATATTCCAAATCCTAATTCACGTTAGAAAGATCGGGTGAAGTCCGTCGCTGAATACACTTGCTAATGAAAAGTTGAATGTTTATTGAATTGTTATCTGTATCCCGTAGAGGCATATAGTCTATTCAAGTCAAGTCACTTTTATTTTTTATAGCACATTTAAAAAACAACTCTCGTTGGCCAAGGTGCTTTACATTGGTATAAGAATAATATAACAAACAACAGTGGTTCATAGATTAAATACAAACATCACTACATACATATAGCCCTCGCTCAGAGGACGTCAAGAAAGGCATGGGAGTAGAAATGAGTTTTAAGTCTCGACTTAAAGGAGTCGATGGAGGGGGCAGTTCTGATAGGAAGAGGGATGCTGTTCCACAGTGGGAGCTGCAACCGCAAAGGCGCGTTAGATAGTCTAGAGATAGACAAAAGTGCTGGAGAAATGTTTCGGGACGAAACGCTGCCTATTTCCTTCGCTCCATAGATGCTGCTGCACCCGCTGAGTTTCTCCAGCACTTTTGTCTACCTTCGATTTTCCAGCATCTGCAGTCCCTTCTTAAACATATAGTCTAGAGATTTGCTAAATGCATCTACTGGAATGATAGATGCCAGGGGTTGTTTTGAGCGCAGGTTCAGTCTGGGCGAGCTGACGTCATCCTCGTTTCATTTGGGACATGGCAGCTACCCCCCTGGCTGGAGCGACAGGATAGATCTCCTGACAATTAATGATAATCCCTGCCATGCACTGCGAATATATTGATGTTAATAAATGCGGGATCAGGGTGATGGATAATGGTAGTTTAAAAAAAAAAGCAACGTCGTTGAATAGATCCTCCTCAGAGCGAGACATACCTATGTGTGCACTTAAGATTTGAACAAAGACGTCAACAGAAAAGCAGGTTATTATAAGCAGTGCACTGACTGCATCAGAAATTGTGACCTGCTACTAAAGGGTTACTTGTTTTCACCACCATAGCTTTGTTTCTCCTGCTTATGCTGCTATTTGTTTTGTTATCAAAACTGCAAGTGCTGATTTAAGTGGTGCGCTTTAACTGAACCAAGGTTCAACTGTGCGAGGTGGGTGCTGGCGCATAGCGTCGACCCACCGGAGCGGAGGAGACATGAATCACTCCAAATTGTCCGTCCAGAATTAGGAATCCGTTGCAGAATTATTCATAGATCTGAGAATGATGTTGCCATATGGTACCTTTCTTCATCAGCCAGCAATGTTCTAATCAGGGCCATGTCTCCTTGGTGGGTGAGCCGTTTAACATGATGGAAGGTTCCACCTCAGTTTTGCATTTTAATGCCCCTTTTGCGGCGCTCTGTTTCAGAATATATATTTAAAAGTCAATCATTGTCCTTGCATGAATTTCTACTTGAGCTGAAAGTCAACGTGCAGAAGGTAATTTCAATATTCCTCACATTCGTTCTCATTCTAACCCCACCCATCTCTCCAAAGGCGTTTTTGAGAATAGCAGTTGTACAGCGCAGAAACGGGTCCTTCAGTGTTAACGCCCTTGACGATCCTTTTGTGATTTGCGCTAATCCCATGTGTCTGCACTAAGGTCGAATCCTTATATGCCTTGTTTAAGAAAGAACTGCAGATGCTGGTAAATCGAAGGTAGACACAAAATGCTGTGAGTAACTCAGTGGGTGAGGCAGCATCTATGGAGAGAAGGATTTGGCGACATTTCGGGTTGTTTTAAGTTGTTTCCTCTGTGGTAGAATCCAGAACCACATGTCATGGTTTAAAAAATATTGGATTGTTAATTTACGACAGATGTGAAGAGAATTTGTTTTCGCTGAGGGTCACGACTTCATGTGCGAAAGCAGAGTCTATAAACATTTTTAAGGCAGAGGTTGATAGAAGTTTCTTCTCATCGCGTCCACACACAAGATCAGAAGTTGTCCAGCCAGAGCTGAACACATTTCTCGGCATCTGCATACAATGGTGTCTGCCTTGTCGCTTCTTGTGCGTGACGGTGGAAAGATTGGTGGAAGCAGGGCCGCCACGTGAACGCTCTTTCCTTCACCCCAATGAGAAGGTGGCAGGCACATTGCGGGTAAATGGAATTAGTGTCGGAAGGATAAAGTGGGCAGCATGGATGTCGTGGGCTGCAGGGCCTCTTTCTCTGCTGCACATGTCTTTGACTATGACTAATATAAAATGTGCTGGGAGACAATAAATCTGCTTTGTATTGTGCATAGTTTTGGCTTCCTTCACATTGGAGTAATTTATTAATGCTGACTAACTTTGGCTCGACTTATGCAAAAGGAGGTGCATATTGTTGTTGAAGTGAATTAACTGTATTGGTCTTGAACTATTAAACAATTCAGCAGAGCCTTTGTCTTAGCTCTGAGCTTAATGGAACAGGCATTGAGCTGTGGGCCAGATTATATTCTCTCTTCCAGGAAAGTGTTGGGAGGAGGGAAATCCATGAGGAATACTAGCGTGGATAAAGAACAGGCAATCCTGGATTTATTTATGTTTATTCCGACTGGAAAAATCATTTCAAAGTGATGACTAGAAGTCTTGGGGCTACTTTTAGTTTTTTTTCAACACATTCATTCGAAATAAAATTTCCATAAAAAGTCCATTGCACTAATGAGATTAGAGATAATTCCTATTCCCATTCCCATTCCCGCACTAACCTTGTGTAAGAAAGAACTGCAGATGCTGGTTAAAATTGAAGGTAGGCACAAAATGCTGGAATAACTCAGCGGGTGAGGCAACATCTCAGGAGAGAATGAGACTGGCGGTCTGAAGAAGGGTCTTGACCCAAAACGCCGCCCATTCCTTATCTCCTGAGATGCTGCCTCACCAGAGTGAGGCCACATGCAAACCAGAGGAATAGCACTTCATATTCCGCTTGGACAGCTGTAACCCAGTGGTTGTAATAATCCAAAGATAGACACAAAATGCTGGAGTAACTCTGAGGATCTGGCAGCATCTATGGAGAAATGATTGTAATAATGGGCCTGTCCCACTTTGCGATTTTTTTGGGCAACTGCCGGTGATTGTCAGAGTCGTGGTAATTCGCCGGACAACCGGCGACAACCTACGACGGCACCTACATCAGGAGAGGTCAAGCTACGATCATTGGCGGCAAATCACTGTCGCCAAAAAATGTTCAACAAATTTAGCGGCCACCAGAAAGACGCTACGACTTTTTGCGCGACTCAGGAGACTAATCACGGCGAACATGTGGCGACAAACCAGTCGCCTGTAGTTGCCTAAAAAATCGCCTAAGTGGCAGGCCCATAACCCTCCCCCACCTCTCTTCCAGCTTTCTCCCCCCCCCCCCCCCCCACTTCTACAATCACTCAGACCTGACCTGAAACATCGCCTATCCATGTCCTCCAGAGATGCTGCGTAACGCCTCCAGCACTCCGTGTTGTTTGCTAAATGCACGGAAAATTACCCTTTGCCTCCTGGTGAATATACATCTCTTATTCTATATCACTGATATGGGATCTGATCCTTCACACCATTGCTGTGCTCGCATTATTTGCCACATTTTTAAACATTGCAGAGTGTCCAGAAAGGCCATGAAATGAAAGGACACAGAGTGCTGGAGTAACTCAGCCGGTCAGGCAGCATCTCTGATGAACATGGATGGTTTCAGCGACAATGAAATCAAACAGATCAATAGACAACAGGTGCAGGAGTAGGCCATTCGGCGCTTCCAGCCAGCACCGCCATTCAATGTGATCATGGCTGATCATCCCCAATCAGTACCCCGTTCCTGCTTTCTCCCCGTATCCCCTGACTCGGCTATTTTTAGGAGCTATCTTTGAGAGCCCTATCCAGCTCTCTCTTGAAAGTATCCAGACTGAATGTGCACAGTCTCTTGCCCAGAGTAGGGGAATTGAGAACCAGAGGAGATAGGTTTAAGGTGGGCGGTGGGGGGGGGGAAGAGGGGTAGATATTTAATAGGAACCTGAGGGGTTTTCTTTACATAGTTGTGGCTGTATGGAACGAGCTGCTGGAGGGGCTAATTGAGGTGGGTATGATAGCAACGTTTGAGATACATTTGCACAGCTACATGGATAGGACGGGTTTAGAGGGATATGGGCCAAACGTAGGCAGGTGGGACTAATGTGGATGGGGCATGTTGGTCGACATGGGCATCGTGGGCCAAAGGGCCTGTTTCCACACTGTGTCACTGGGTTTCTGGAACAAGATGGCCATTTAGACTAAAGGGCCTGTCCCACTTGGCCGTCATTTGCTGCATCACAAAATCCTGCAACGCCGCGCGTCACTGCCTATGTCATCACGCACCATGTGCGTGTCACGACGGCGCGCCGTGCATGGTGGCGCGTAAATGATGTGGCGTAAATTACGCACAAATGACGGCCAAGTGGGGCAGGCCCTTCAAACACTGAGGAACTGCAGTCTATTGACAGACACAAAAAGCTGGAGTAACCCAGCGGGTCAGGCAAAAAAGGAACAGGATACAGTGGGGAAGCAGGCCCTTCGGCCCGTTGAGTCCACGCTGACCAGCGAACCCCGCACACCAACACTATCACAGGGACATTTCAGGTCAAGATCCTCCGTCAGACGCAGTCTGATGTTATTTCTTTTGGACTACATGAAGACATGGAAAAGATTGAAATGTGATCAGATGCCAAATGCCCAGGCAGATGCCCTCAACAGTGGCTGGTTCAAAGGCATTATACCGTACGAGTGCAGGAGGAGGGCCAACCCACTGCCTGGGTTAGCACTAGCATGGCATATGGAGCTAATTACAGTGATCTATGGCTGAGATTGTCTGCAGCTCTTCACCGAATACACTGTCTCATTAGCAATCCCTTCAGAAAACCGACAACATCATTATTATTTTTCTTGTGTATGCCGAAAGATATATTTCAAACATGAAGTCTTGAAATGATGTGTTTTGTTATTTTTTTTCCGCAGTTATTGTGTTTATGATAACTGAACTGATTTCCATTCCAAAGTGCCAGTCGTTTGGCAACAGTTCAGCCTGACGGGGTGAATGCTTCTGGGCTGGTTTGGTTCCTTCACACTTCATAAGTTCTAGGAGTAGAAATAGGCCATTTGGCCCATCACGTCTATTCCACCATTCAATCGTGGCTGATCTATCTTTTCCTCTCTACCACATTCTCCTGCCTTCTCCCCCACAATGGCCCTGTCCCACGGTACGAGTTCATTCCAAGAGCTCTCCTGAGTTTAAAAAAAAAATCAAACTCGTGGTAAGCACGGAGAATGAACGTAGCGGGTACGTCGGAGCTCGGGACATCTCTTAGCGGCTCGTAACGCTAATGGCAGGTACTCGGGAAGACTCGCTAACGGCAGTTAAGCGCTGGATGACTCGTGAAGATTTTTCCACAAGAGCCCCGAGTACCGATGAGCGGCCATTACCGTAAATCTCTGAGTTCGATTCAGGGCAAACTCGGGAGAGCTCTTGGAATGAACTCGTACAGTGGGACAGGGCTTTAACCCTGACACCCGTACTTATCAAGAATCTATCTATCTCTGCCTTTAAAACATCTACTGACTTGGCCTCCACCGCCGTCTCTGGTGATGAATTACACAGTTTCACCACCCTCTGACTGAAGAAATTCCTCCTCTTCTCCTTTCTAAAGGTGTGTTTTTTTATACTCAGGCTGTGACCTCTAGGTCCTAGACTCTCCCACTCGTGGAAACATCCTCTCCACATCCACTCTATCCAGGCCTGTTCTGCCATTGAGTCCAAACTTGATGGTAAATTATGGTTTAGATTAGGCATCTACTTTGCAGAAGTACTCTCAGCCATCAAAAAAGTGTGTTGGGTACATAAAGCCGTCCATTTTTGTCATTAAAATGGAATGCTTTGAATGCCTTATGCGATTTGAAGAATAAATTCTCGGCTGGTGAAAAGGACATGCAGAACCTAAACGGAAATTTACGGTAAAGCACTGAACAAAACTCAACATACTTAGAAGTATTCATCGCATCTAGCTGGAGGGCGCACAGATAGATTGAACAGGAGGCTAGATAAGCAGATCAGGTAGGCGATAGGAGGGGAAGGAATTTGCGATTGGGTCTGGTGCTTAAGAGTGGGAGGGGGTTTGTATGGAGACATGCTGCCATGGATGTGTTGGGCTGTATGCATTCTGTGCTGTGACTTATGAACATACTATTCCACCTTTCCTCACTTATTCAGCTTTCAACTTTAGAGTTTAGTTAAGAGTTTAAACTAATGCGTGGAAACAGCCCTTCGGCACAGTGGGACAGGCAGCATCTCCAGAGACGCTGCCTGTCCCACTGAGTTACTCCAGCTTTTTGTGTTTATCTTCAGTTTAAACCAACATCTGCAGTTCCTTCAAGTTCAAGAGTTCAAGAGAGTTTATTGTCATGAGTCCCTGATAGGACAATGAAATTCGTGCTTTGCTTTAGCACACCAGAACAGATCAGTGTGTCCAAATACCATTGTATAAATATATACACACATGAATAAATAAACTTACAAAGTGCAAATAAACAGATAATGGGCTATTAATGTTCAGAGTTGAGTCCGAGCCAAGTTTAATACCGTGATGGCTGTGGGGAAGCAGCTATTCCTGAACCTGGTTGTTGCAGATTTCGGGCTCCTGTACCTTCTACCTGAAGGTAGCGGGGAGATGAGTGTGTGGCCAGGGTGGTGTGGGTCCTTGATGATACTGCCAGCCTTTTTAAGGTAGCGACTGCGATAGATCCCCTTGATGGAAGGGAGGTCAGAGCCGATGATGGACTGGGCAGTGTTTACTACTTTTGTAGTCTTTTCCGCTCCAGAGCGCTCAAGTTTCCGAACCAAGCCACGATGCAACCAGTCAGCAAGCTCTCTACTGTGCACCTGTAGAAGTTAGAGAGAGTCCTCCTTGACAGACCGACTCTCCGTAATCTTCTCAGGAAGTAGAGGCGCTGATGTGCTTTCTTTATGATTGCATCTGTGTTCTCGGACCAGGTAAGATCTTCAGAGATGTGCGCGTCCAGGAATTTGAAGCTCTTGACCCTTTCAACCATCGACCCGTTGATATAAATGGGACTGTGGGTCCCCATCCCACTCCTTCCAAAGTCCACAATCAGTTCCTTGGTTTTGCTGGTGTAAAGGGCCAGGTTATTGTGCTGGCACCATTTGGTCAGTCAGTCGATCTCACTTCTGTACTCTGACTCGTCCCCATCAGTGATACGTCCCACAACAGTGGTGTAGTCAGCGAACTTGATGATGGAGTTCGCACTATGACCGGCTATGCAGTCATGAGTATAGAGTGAGTACAGCAGGGGGCACCATCCAAACTTTGTTTGGTTTGGTTTAGTTTTTTGCCACATGTACTGAGGTACAGTGTAATAACCATATAACCATATAACAATTACAGCACGGAGACAGGCCCTCTCGGCCCTTCCAGTCCGTGCCGACCATTTGTTTTCCCCTAGTCCCATCTACCTGCACTCAGACCATACCCCTCCATTCCCTTCACGTCCATATACCTATCCACTTTACTTTTAAATGTTAAAATCGATCCTGCCTCCACCACCTCTACTGGAAGCTCATTCCACACAGCCACCACCCTCTGAGTAAAGAAGTTCCCCCTCACGTTACCCCTAAACTTCTGTCCCTTAATTCTCATGTCCCTAAACTTCTGTCCCTTAATTCTCATGTCATCTATGGAGTATCTTCTTATTTCCTAAATTTAAGTTTCTGAAATGTAATTTTTGAAATGTAGAGAGGTAGATCATGGCGCAAATCAACTCCTACCTCGACAAAAACCTGGAACCACTGCAGTTCGCTTACCACCACAACAGATCAACGGTGGACGCGATCTCGCTGGCCCTCCACTCCGCTCTGGACCACTTGGACAACAAAAACTCATATGTCAGGCTGTTATTCATTGACTACAGCTCGGCATTTAACACAATCATCCCCTCCAAGCTGGTTACCAAACTCGCAGAACTGGGTCTCTGCGCATCCCTCTGTAATTGGATCCTCGACTTCCTCATTCACAGACCAGTCTGCTCATGGAAATGTGTCAGATTCGATAACAATCGGCACGGGAGCACCTCAAGGCAGCGTGCTCAGCCCCCTGCTATACTCACTCTATACTCATGACTGAGAAAAGACTGCAAAAAGTTGTCAACACTGCCCAGTCCATCATCGGCTCTGACCTCCCTACCATCGAGGGGATGCATCGCAGTCGCTGCCTCATAAAGGCTGGCAGCAACATCAAGGACCCACACCATCCTGGCCACACACTCACCTCCCCGCTGCATTCAGGTCGAAGGTACAGGAGCCTGAAATGTGCAACATCCAGGTTCAGGAACAGCTGCTTCCCCACAGCCTATTAAACTCAACTCAAACAGAACTCTGATCATTAATAGCCCATTGCACTTCATCTGATTATTTATGTGTGTGTATATATATTCATTGGTATATGGACACACTGTTTTGTTCTGTATTTATTCATGCCTACTATGTTCTGTTGTGCTGAAGCAAAGCAAGAATGTCATTGTCCTATCTGGGACACACGACAATAAACTCGCTTGAATCTTAATTTGCTGATGAAAAATAAAGATTCAGAAACAAAGAACTGCAGATGTTGGATGATACACAAAACGATTATTAATAATGGTGATCACAAAAACTAACATTGTTATAAAATCCCCATCTGGTTTACCAACGGGAAAGTTTGTCCATTCAGACTTTTATAGCTCTGGACCCACTGTGAAGTAGTTACAGAGACATGCAGTGTGCAAACAGGCCCTTCAGCCCAACTTGTCCCGTCTACACCAACCCACCCTCAAGTGCTTGGCTCATGTCCTCTAAACCTATCCTATCCATGTACCTATCCAAATGATAGAAACATAGAAAATAGGTGCGGGTGTAGGCCATTCGGCCCTTCGAGTCAGCACCGCCATTCAATGTGATCATGGCTGATCATCCACAATCCTGTTCCTGCTTTTTCCTCATATCCCTTGATTCCGTTAGCCCTAAGAGCTATATTTAACTCTCTCTTTAATACATCCAATGAATTGGCCTCCACTGCCTCCTGTAGCAGAGAATTCCACAGATTCACAACTCTCTGGGTGAAAAAGTGCTGTTTGTTGCTTTGATAAAATGCAAAATCTTTATTTTTCACAAAAGGGCACAAATTGCTGGAGTAACTCGGCGGATCAGCCTTGTCCCAATCCGAAACGTCACTTATGCATGTTCTCCAGAGATGCTGCCTGAGCCGCTGAGTTACTCAAGCACTTTGTGTCCTTTTGTGAAAAATAAAAATGTTGCATTTTATCAATGCAACAAACGGCAAGTACATTCGTCACCCGAACTACCCACTCAACCTTTTGCCTTTATGGAAGGATTAAATGGGAAAAGTGCAGCAATCTTCATAAGTCAGGGTGTCATTTGCAGATGCACTTCCCTGTACCTCGGTACACGTGGCAATAAACCAAACTATACTAAAAGGCATGTATAAATACTAGGCGACCATTTAGTAAGTTTGTAAGAAAATGGCGGTAGTTTAGTTTTGAGATACAGCGCGGAAACAGGCCCTTCGGCCCACCGAGCCCGCGCCCACCAGCGATCCCCGCACACTAACACTATCCTACACACACTGGGGACAATTTATAATTTTTACCAAAGCCAATTAACCTGCAAAACTCTACGTCTTTGGAGTGGTGGGAGGAAAGCGGAGCACCCGGAGAAAACCCAGCAGGTTACGGGGAGAGCGTACAAACTCCACACAGACAGCACCCGTAGTCGGGATGGAACCCGGGTCCCAGGCGCTGTGAGGCAGCAGCTCTACCGCTGCGCCACTGAAGTAGTTATGTTATTACTGCCAAACGGATTGCATCTGTGCGTTACCCAGCTCCGTGCAGGCTGAAGTGGTGAACAGCAGCAGAGTGTTATTGCTGTTCTCAATCTGGGATCATAGTTATGCTTAGTATATAAACTGCTGGTTATATCCTCCGAATGCCTTTTATGTCTATATGCCCTCAACCCGCTCAAAGACAGAATCACCTTCAGCCGCGATCATTTGTTAAGTTCTTTAGCACACGCTTGTGAATGCCATAAATGGCCGGGATTTAAGGATTTTTTTAGTGTTTGTTTGAGGGAGGCAATTGTCATTGCCAAGGCCAATATTTATCTCTCTATCCTGAATCACCCTTGAGAAGGTGCTGGTAAACTGGCTATTTAAATGCCGGAGGATTTGTTGTGAAGGTACCCTCCCTAACTAAAACAACAGCAGAAGGAGCAGAGATTTTCCACAGTGGCTCAGAGGTAGAGTTGCTGCCTTACAGCGCCAGAGAACGGGTTCCATCCTGACCCTGAGTACTGTCATAGAAAGATATAGAAACATAGAAAATAGGTGCAGGAGGAGGCCATTCAGCCCTTCGAGCCAGCACCGCCATTCATTGTGATCATGGCTGATCGTCCCCAATCAATACCCCATGCCTGCCTTCTCCCCATATCCCTTGATTCCACTAGCCCCTAGAGCTCGATCTAACTCTCTCTTAAATCCATCCAGTGATTTGGTCTCCACTGCCCTCCGTGGCAGGGAATTCCACAAATTCACAATTCTCTGGGTGAAAAGGTTTTTTCTCACCGCAGTCTTAAATGGCCTCCCCTTTATTCTAAGACTGTGGCCCCTGGTTCTGGACTCGCCCAACATTGGGAACATTTATCCCTCATCTAGCTTGTCCAGTCCTTTTATAATTTTATATGTTTCTATAAGATTCCCCCTCATCCTTGTAAACTTCTGTGAATACAAACCTAGTCTTTTCAATACAAGCAAGCCTTCGTCCTGTCTGTACGGAGTTTGTATGTTCTCCCCATTACTGGGTAGAGTAGCTGTGGAAAGGATGTTTCCACTATTGGGAGAGTCTAGGACCAGAGCTCATCGCCTCAGAATTAAAGGACGCTTCTTTAGGAAAGAGAAGAGGAGGAGTTTCTTTAGTCAGAGGGTGATGAATCTGTGGAATTCATTGCCTTCAGAAGGCTGTGGAGGCCATCCATTTATATTTTTACGGCAGAGATAGATAGATTATTGATTAGTGCGGGTGTCAGGGGTTATGGGGAGACGGCAGGAGAATGGGGTTAGGAGGGACGATTAGCCATGATTGCATGTTGGAGTGGACGATGGGCCGAATGGCCTAATTCGGCTCCTATCGCTTATGAAAGTGACTACGTGGGTTTTCTCCATTTGTTTTTTTTCTGGGGATCTCTACTTAATTCACAAAATGATGAAAAATCTACTTCTAGAAACAACACCTCTTCAAGTAGTTAATGAAGCATTGCATACCCTCTGTCAATTTGTGCTTTTTTTAAAAACTATCTCTATCACACAATGTCCACGCCGAATATGATGGACAATCACGATAAGCTGATCTCCTCTGCCTGCACGTGATACAGTTCCCTCCATTCTCTGCATGTCCACGTGCCAATCTAAAAACGAACACTAATAGTGCAAAGGCAGACAGAAATGCTGGAGAAACTCAGCGGGTGAGGCAGCATCTACGGAGCGAAGGAATAGGTGACGTTTCGGGTCGAGACCCTTCTTCAGACTGATGTCGGGGGGGGGGGGGACGGGAAGAAGAAAGGAAGAGGCGGAGACAGTGGGCTGTGTGAGAGCTGGGAAGGGGAGGGGAATGAGGGAGAAAGCAAGGACTACCTGAAATTGGAGAAGTTAATGTTCATACCACTAGGGTGTAAACTGCCCAAGCAAAATATGAAGTGCTGCTCCTCCAATTTGCAGTGGGACTCACGCAGGCCACGGATGAGGCCCAGGACAGAAAGGTTGGATTTGGAATGAGAGGGGGAGATGAAGTGCTGAGCCACCGGTAGATCAGGTTGGTTAGTGCGAACCAAATTTCAGGTAGTCCTTGCTTTCTCTCGCCTTCCCCTCCACTTCCCAACTCTCCCACAACCTACTGTCTCCACCTCTTCCTTTCTTCTTCCCGCTCACCCCCACATCAGTCTGAAGGAGGGTCTCGACCCGAAACGTCACCTATTCCTTCCCTCCATAGATGCTGCCTCACCCGCTGAGTTTCTCCAACATTTTTGTCCACCTTCGATTTTTCCAGCATCTGTAGTTCTTTCTTTAATAATAGTGCAAAGATTTGGGAACAGGATGCAGGAATATGTCAGATGTGCTCTCATTCCGAATATGTTACAGAGCCATTACAGAATGAACCAAAAAGCTGGAGTAACTCAGTGGGTCAGGCAGCATCCTGACTTGGTAGACAAAAGTGCTGGAGAAACTCAGCGGGTGCAGCAGCATCAACGGAGGGAAGGAAATAGGCAACGTTTCGAGCCAAAACCCTTCTTCAGATGTGAATTATATGTCCTTGAATCATTTTTGAGACATTGTTTATCTAAACTAAAACATTGTCCTTGTCATTGTTCGGAGCCAGGTATTGAACACCAACATTCAGAACAGAAGTCCGAAGCCTGGCTCAGCGTTCCAAGAACAAGAATTGGGATTCTTCCTTGAAACGGGACTTCAGCGAGCACACGTCATTTATTTTAAAAATGGGTAAGGAATGGATTACTCATTGGAGCTCTCCGTGTGTTTTTTGCGCATTTATCTGTGCTTTTTTAGTTAACATTTCTGTCACACAATGTCCATGCCAAACACAATAAATTATCAAGATGAACTAATCTCCTCTGCCTACACATAGAAACATAGACAATAGGCGCAGGAGTAGGCCATTCGGCCCTTCGAGCCAGCACCGCCATTCAATATGATCATGGCTGATCATGTGTATCCATCGGGTGCATCTCTGCCTCACATGTAGCTTCTTTCACCCTTTTTGTTATTTTTATGCATGTATGTTTTAATGTTTCTTAGTACGTCTTATGTGGGGCGAATAGGGGGAAACCCTTTTTCAGTCCCTACTTTAAGAATAAGGGGTAAGCCATTTAGAACGGAGACGAGAAAACACTTTTTCTCACAGAGTTGTGGAATCTGTGGAATTCTGTGGCGGCAGGTTCTCTGGATATTTTTCAAGAGAGAGCAAGATAGGGATCTTAAAGATAGCGGAGTCAGGGGATATGGGGAGAAGGCAGGAACGGGGTACTGATTGGGGATGATCAACCATGATCACAATGAACGGTGGCGCTGGCTCGAAGGGCCGAATGGCCGACTCCTGCACCTATTGTCTATTGTCAGTCACTTAGCTGGACGGAGATGTGTCTTTTCTCTGTGTCGCATCTTCGCCCACCCCCCCCCCCCCCCCCCCCCCACCCTCGCGGCCTACCCACTGGATTGGCGCGGCCTTTCTGACCGGAGACCGGCCCAGAGCTTCAGCAGCGGGCGCAGCACTGAAGTACCATTGAATTGCCGGGGACCACCAGTGTTGTACCTCCGGAGTGTTGGGCCTGCTGACTTTAACATCGTGGAGGTGTGGTCTGCGGAGCTTCTAGCCGCGACCGATTCAGAAACTCCGAGCCGCAAATTGTGTTCCTCCATTCCGACGCTGGAGTTTCGATCATCCCGGCGAGAGGGCCTGAAACATCGGGCCGTCCGTAGCGGCGACTGCGGAGGGTTCAAAGGCCCCGACCACGGGTGAACAATGAGGAAGATGACTGAACTTTATTGCCTTCCATCACACTTGATTCCGCTGTGGTGGATGGTTATGTTAAACTATTGTGTATTGTGTTCTTATAGACAATAGACAATAGATGCAGGAGTAGGCCATAGGGCCCCATCGAGCCAGCACCACCAACTAATGCGATCATGGCTGATCATCCACAATCAGTACCCCGTTCCTGCCATCTCCCCATATCCCCTGACTTTCAGAGCCCTATCTAGCTCTCTCTTGAAAGTATCCAGAGAACCGGCCTCCACCGCCCTCTGAGGCAGAGAATTCCACAGACTTCTGTGTTTCCCCATCTCTGTTCTAAATGGCTTACCCCTTAGTCATAAACTGTGCCCCCTGGTTCTGGACTCCCCCAACATCGGGAACACGTTTCCTGCCTCTAGCGTGTCCAAGAACAAAAGAAAAATGACCAAGCGCAAAAGAAACAAATATTTTTATTCGTATGGCTGTATGGTAACTCAAATTTCACTGTACCAATTGGTGCATGTGACAATAAATGTGAAGTTGAACTTGAGCTACACGTGATCCTTATCCCTCCATTCTCTGCATATCCATGTGCCTGTCCCAGAACGAACCTAATAATGCAATGATAAAAACAGTCACACAATGCTGCCCAAGTCAGTGTAGTGTGGAGCTCAGTTGGAGGTTGAAGAAGTCACGTACAACCGGTAGAGCAAAGGGGAAGATACAGAGTGCAGAATATAGTTCTCAGCATTGTAGCGCATCAGTTCCAGAGTCCAATGTCCGCAATGGGGTAGAGGTGAATCGGACAGTATCCCAGCTTATGGAAGGGCCGTTCAAAAGCCTGATAACAGAGGGGAAGAAGCTGTTCCTGCGTCTGGTAGTGCGCGCTTTCAAGCTTTCAGGTACAGTTGTTCAGCATTGAGACCCAGAGAGTAGGTGAATAAGTGCATGGGCAACAGAAACAGAAATGCAGGTAAATAAGTGCAAGGGCAACTGAGAGGCAGATCAACTAGGATCTAACTGTAACAGAACAACTCAAGGCGACACAGAGGCGCAGCTGGTAGAGCTGCTGCCTCACAATGCCAGAGACCCGGGTTCTATCCTGACCTCGGGTGCTGTGTGTGTGTGTGTGTGTGTGTGTGTGTGTGTGGGGTTTGCATGTTCTTCCTGTGACTGTGCGTGTTTCCTCCGGGTGCTCCGTTTTCCTCCCACATCCCAAAGACGTGCGAGTTTGTAGGTAAATTGGCCTTCTGTAAATTGCCCCTGGTGTGTAAGGAGTGGATGCGAAAGTGGGATAACGCACAACTAGGGTGAACGGGGATCGATGGTCGGCCTGGACTCGGTGGGCAGAAGGGCCCTCTTCCATGTTGTATCTCTAAACTACACTTAAATACACACAGGGTTCCAGTGCTGGAACTGTAGCCTCTACTGACAAAAAAAACTTTGCGAAATGATGCTTGATATGTTGAAATATACCATTTGCCTTCTCAGGCTTTGTGTCTCGAGTATTATTTTTGGATAAGGCGTGCAAAACATTGTAATCTGAAAGTGTGCATTGAATCCACATTCTTATTGGAATCAGCAGAAATCCTTACGCACAGAGATTGGGATCAGTATGAACGAGGTTTAGGGATTTTATTTCTGATACTGTAATTCATGTTTCCTGGCATTTCCGAGCTCTTAATACCTTTGAGAAGCCGACAGAGCTAGGTGTGGGAATATAGTGGTTTTAGTGCTAAACCAAATAGATAACAGAATCAGGCTTCATTAGGTAACGCATTAGGGTTCAATAACATTGGTTCATTTATAAGGTACCAGACTAAGTCCCTGTCAAACGGGAGGCCTGGCCCCCCAACGCAATATCCCACCACTCACCCATAGCCCCCAACTGCGCGTGATCGGCTGACGGTCCCGCACTAACGGCAGAAATGAGAGGGAGGAACAGAGAGAGAGAGGGAGGGAAGGAGAGGGAGAGAGGTACGGAGGGGGAGGGACAGAGAAAGGGAGGGAGAGGGAAGGAGAGGGAGAGAGGTACAGAGGGGAGGGACAGAGAAAGGGAGGGAGAGGGAAGGAGAGGGAGAGAGGTACGGAGGGGGAGGGAGAGGGAGGGAGAGTGAGGGCATATCAGTTTTACAGTGGATAGGGAGAGGGGGTAGAGAGAGGAGGAAGGGAAGAGAGTGGATGGATAGAGGGAGGGGTTGAGAGGAAGGGTGGGAGGGAGGGAGAAAGGGAACGGGAGAGAGAGTGGGAGCGAGAGAGAATGGGAGGGAGGGAGGGATGGCTCATCCCTGATCCCGGAGCCGGGCTCGTCTTTGGTTCCATCCCAGGCCGTGGCTTCTTTCTCGGCCCTGCTCACAGCGTTTCCACACCTCAACATTTTTTTTCCTGAAATGGAACCCCGGATTTCCTGGAATTTGATGGCATTTCGTGGAATCTTCAAAAATGCTTCCTGCGTGCTATTTGTTGATGTTTTTTCTTTCTCGGGCACACGTTAACAACACAGAGAAGAACAAGGCAGAACAGATCGATGTGACAACACGGTATCTGCCTGCATCTATTACTCACTTGTACAGCGTTATGCAGGGCATTATGCACTGTGCACCTATATGATGTAGCCTAGCCTGTATGGTATGCATATTGTGTGTTCAGTGCAGTGTCTGCCTGGAATACAGTGTCACAAAGAATTCTCTGGCTCAGAGGGCGGTGGAGGCCGGTTCTCTGGATACCTTCAAGAGAGAGCTAGATGGGGCTCTTAAAAATTGCGGAGTCAGGGATAGGGGGAGAAGGCAGAAATGATTGTGGATGATCAGTCATGATCACATTGAATGGAGGTGCAGGCTCGAAGGGACGAATGGCCTGCTCCTGCAACTATTGTCTATTGTCTATTGTAACATTCAGTGCAAGTTAAAGTCCAGTACAGTCTGATTAAAAATAGTCCAAAGGTCTCCAATGAGGTAGATAGTAAGTCGGGAACGCTCTTATAGAATGTCATACAGTTCTTATAGAGAGTCATACGGGAAACAGGCGCTTCAGCCCAACCTGCCCACACCAACCAACTTGCCCCATCTAGACTACCTAGTCCCACCTGCCTGCGTTTGGCCCATATCCCTCAGGACTGAATCGGCTGAAAGCAGCTCTGCTACTGTTCAATCTTCCTTCCGCCAACACGATGAAAAGATGAGCGGGCAGATATTATTGCTGTTTGAGGGAACTCGCTCCACATTTCCACACGTTGAAAGAGCTTACCTGTGGCAAACGCCACTCTGGGAAATCCCGAGAAGGCGAAAGACACTGTGAAAATGTAATTATTTCATGTTTGGCGAGTGCATTCCTAAGGATGACACTTTCTGATAATGTTTATCACCTCTTCGTGGCAAACCTCCCATCAGGTGCAAGGTAGTGGAAGAAGCACTCAACACTGCACGATGCCAGGTCTGTGGATCTTCAAACTCACAGTGCTATCTTAAACACCACTACTAATGTAACACCACTACTAATGTATCTCCATACGGATAGCTACTTGACTAAAGAAAGATAGGAGTTTCAAGAAGTGAAAAATATATACTTAACCAAGAACAATGAGTTACAAACCAGAAATGGTAGACGCACTTGCTGGGTCTCTTGCCTGGAGTTGGGATATTGAGAACCAAAGGACATAGGTTTAAAAAAAAATAGGGGGTGCCATCCTGTATGGCTGCCTGTCCTGCAGCTGTCTGTCTTTTCACTTCTTTTTTTAAAATTTTTAGTACGTTAAAAATGTGTTGTTGGGGGTCTAGTCTTTTTATGTGGGGGGGTGGAAGGGGGAAACTGCCTTTCTACCTGGCGGAGAGGCGGCTTTCCTCCGAGCCGCATCTTCGCCCCGTCCTCGCGACCCACCATCAGGACTGGAGCGCCGTTTCCTGAGGGGACCGGCCGGAACCACGGCTTCAGCGGCGGCGGCGGCACAGCGCTGGAACACCTTCACGGAGCGGAGCTCCGGAAATGCTGAGTCCGCCGATGGAACATCGCGGAACTGCGGGTCTGTGGAGCGGCCAGCCGCGGGCGGCGGCGCTGACTTTAACATCGCGGGGCCTGGGATCCACTGCCGAGATCGCCAGTGTTGGAGCTCCGTCCAGCGCGGCCTGTCGGCTTCGGAAGCCGCGGTCTCCGGTAAGGAGGCGGCCGTTCCAGGTATCCCAAGCCGCTGAGGGGGTTCACCTGAAGCCGGAGCACCATCGTCTGGTGAGAGGGCCTAAAACATCGGGCCGCTGTGGCGGCGGCTGCGGAGGCCTCAATAGGCCCGACTATGGGTGGACAAGTGGAAGAGGACTGGACTTTATGCCTTCCCCCACAGTGGGTACCATTGTGGGGAGATGTTTTAATGTTAAATCTCTTCTTTAATGTTATGTTGTATTTTTATTAGTGCTGCAAGGACATCTGAATATCCATGACAAGGGATTAATAAAGTATTTATCTATCTATCTATCTTAAGGTGAGGGGGGAAAGATATAATAGGAACCTGAGGGGCAACTTTTTCACTCAAAGGTTATTGGGTGTATGGAACGAGCTGCTGGAGGAGATAGTTGAGGCAGGGACTATCGCAACATTTAAGAAACATTTAAACGGGTACATGGATAGGACAGATTTAGAGGGATATGGGCCAAATAGAGAGAGTACAGAGGAGATTTACTAGAATGTTGCCAGGGTTCCAGCAACTATGTTACAGAGAAAGGTTGAACAAGTTAGGTCTTTATTCTTTGGAGCGCAGAAGGTTAAGGGGGGACTTGATTGAGGTCTTTAAAATGATGAAAGGGATAGACAGAGTTGACGTGGATAAGCTTTTTCCATTAAGGTAGGGAAGATTCAAACAAGAGGGCATGACATGCGAATTAAGGGACGGAGGATTAGGGGTAACGTGAGGGGAACTTCTTTACTCAGAGGGTGGTGGCTGTGTGGAATGAGCTTCCAGCAGAAGTGGTGGAGGCAGGATCGATTTTAACATTTAAAAGTAAAGTGGATAGGTATATGGACGGGAAGGGAATGGAGGGGTATGGTCTGAGTGTAGATGGGACTAGGGGAAAACAAATGGTCGGCACGGACTGGAAGGGCCGAGAGGGCCTGTTTCTGCGCTGTAATTGTTTATATGGTTAAATGCAGGCAGGTGGGACTAGTGTAGATGGGGCATGTTGGTCGTTGTGGGCAAGTTGGGCCGAAGGGCCTGTTTCCATACTGTATGACAAGGGAATGCAAAGTGTTGGAGTAACTCAGCGGGTCAGGCAGAATCTCTGGAGAACGTGGATAGATAATGTTTCATGTCGGGACAATCAGTCTGAAGAAGGGTCGCGACCTGAAACATCACCTATCCATGTTGTCCCAGAATGCTGCCTGACCCGCTGAGTTCCTCCAGCACTCTGTGTCCTTTTATGGATGCAGCTGGGCAAGATTTGCACAAACAAGCTGAAAAGAATGAAGATATGTCAACTTTTCCTTGCAGTTAGGCCCCAGGTTATTGATCCAGCTGCTCAGCGCTGGGCTCCACTGGGAACTCCACTCACACAACGAGAGTTTTATGATCCCCACCGGACACGGAGGCAATCTTGTACATTTTTTCCACGTTCCAGATGACTTTTTCAGGAAAAGAATTCCACTTCGCAAAAGGGCGTCGCAAACATGACCTTTCCTCGTGACGAAAGTTTGCGTGGGAGAAATTATTCATTGCAATAGAAGGCCCTTTCAACCCCTTGAAAGATACAGCACGGTAACAATCCCTTCAGCCCACCCAGTCCATGCCGAACGTCAATCGCTCGTCCACGTCATCCCACTTTCCCATCCACTCCCTGCACACTCGGGGCAATTATTAACCCACAAACCCCACACACATGCAGCACCTGAGGTCAAGATAAACCCCAGGTGTCTGGCGCCGCGAGGCAGCAGCTCTACCCGCTGTGCCAGCGTAGCATAGAAAATAGGTGCAGTAGGCCTTTCGGCCCTTCGAGCCTGCACCGCCATTCAATATGATCATGGCTGATCATCCAACTCAGTATCCTGTACCTGCCTTCTCTCCATACCCCCTGATTCCTTCATCCACAAGGGCCACATCTAACTCCCTCTTAAATATAGCCGATTAACTGGCCTCTGTGGCAGAGAATTCCAGAGACTCACCACTCTCTGTGTGAAAAATGTTTTCCTCATCTCGGTCCTAAAGGAATTCCCCCTTATCCTTAGACTGTGACCCCTTGTTCTGGACCTCCCCAACATCGGGAACAATCTTCCTGCATCTAGCCTGTCCAACCCCTTAAGAATTTTGTAAGTTTCTATAAGATCCCCCCTCAGTCTTCTAAATTTTAGCGAGTACAAGCCGAGTCTATCCATCATGTTGGGGAGGACAATGTTTTTTTTTAATATACCCAAGTTCATCAGCAATCAAACTTAAAGCATTCTTTTGGAATAGCATAGATAGACCCTGAATGAAACTGCATTCAAAAAAATATATATTTTTTAAATTATTCATTTCATAAGCACATTAGAAACATAGAAACATAGAAAATAGGTGCAGGAGGAGGTCGTTCGGCCCTTCGAGCCAGCACCGCCATTCATTGTGATCATGTCTGATCGTCTCCAATCAATAACCCGTGCCTGCCTTCTCCCCATATCCCTTGATTTCACTAGCCCCTAGAGCTCTATCTAACCTAACTCTAACCCTAACTCTATCTAACCTAACATTCAGTGAGTCAGAGTCATACAGGTTCAAAAACAAACAGCTTCTTCCCAACACTCTTCAGGCTCTTGAATGCCACACAACACTAACGTCAACTGTGAACGATAGACTGCCTTTGGTTGCACAAAGGACCACTTGAAGATACTGAGGGCAGATCCCCGCTGATAATGCAATCATTTACACTGGTAAACATGAGCTGGAAACATGACATGCACAATGAATGATACGTGTGGCCAGTGATCACTAAAATCCCAGCATCACGGCCACTTCACTTAATCCATGCCGATAAATGTCAGGTTCAAAAAGCCAAAGAGACCGCAGGCATTTATTCCACCCTGCCTGCAAAGGCCATTTCACAACCTTCCACTAACACAGCACAAAGAATGAGATGTTTTTTATTGCTGAAACGGTGTGGAATAAAATACTCGGGGCTTAACTGTACTGTACCTTTCAAAAGCAGCAGAGCTAAAGATAAGTTAAGCGAACAGCTACATATTATTTTCATCAAGAATAGAATTATCTTGTCAGGAGATGAGATTGGGCATTGTAATGACCTTGGGAAAGAGCATCGCAGGAGATCACTTGTAGCTGGCTGAAGTAACGGCTTATTGTAGGATTCAGCCGGACTTCCAACTGCAATAAACATTGAAGCCAAAAGAGTTTAAGAAGGAACTGCAGATGCTGGAAAATCGAAGGTAGATAAAAATGCTGGAGAAACTCAGCAGGTGAGGCAGCATCTATGGAGCGAAGGAATAGGCAACGTTTCGGGCAACGTGTAGTCCAGGGGTTCCCAACCTTTTTCGTCCCGTTTACACCCTGGCAACTTTAATAACACATAACAATGTTACTTCACTTATTCACTTATCGGCCATCGCAGAGACTGCCCTCACCTTCTCCATCATGGCCTGGATTGGCTCAGCCACCAAGCACGACACCCGGAGGCTGCAGCGAATCGTCCGATCAGCAGAGAAGGTTGTTGGCTGCAACCTTCCCTCCATTGACGAACTGTACAGTGCAAGGGCCAGGAAGCGAGCGGGCAAGATCATCTCTGACCCCTCTCACCCTGGCCACAAACTCTTTGAATCACTGCCCTCTGGAAGGCGACTCCGGACTGTCAAAGCTGCCACAGCCAGACATAAAAACAGTTTTTATCCACGATGTTATGCTCGACAAAACAGCCAAAAATTTGGAAACACTGTTAATTTTAGTTTAGTATATTATTGTCACGTGTGGAGCTGAAGAGGTACAAGGAAAAACGTTTTTGTTGCACGCTACTCAGTCAGCGAAAAGACTACATGATTACAATCGAGCTGCCCGCAGTGTACACATAAAGGAAATAACGTTTAGTGCAAGATAAAGTCCAGTAAAGTCCGATCGAAGATAGTCCGAGTGTCTCCAAAGAGGCTGCCTGAGTTACTCCAGCATGTTGTGTCTACCTTCGATCTAAACTAGCATCGGCAGTTCTTTCCTACACAGTTCAGTGACAGTCTAGTTTATTGTCACGTGTGCCGAGGTACAGTGAAAAGCTTATGCTGCGTGCTAGCCAGTCAGCGGAAAGACTATACATGATTACAATCGAGCCATTTGCAGTCAATAGATACACAATAAGGGAATGACGTTTAGTGCAAGAAAGTCCAGTAAAGCCCGATGAAAGATAGCCCAAGCATCTCCAAAGAGGTAGATAGTAGCTGAGGACCGCTCTCTAGCTGGTGATAATAAGATTGTTCAGTCGCCTAATAACAGCTGGGAAGAAACTGTCTCTGAATCTGGAGGTGTGCGTTTTCACACTTCTGTACCTCTTGCATGATGGGAGAGGGGAGAAGAGGGAGTGGCCGGGGGGCTTGATAGTTACAAGTATGTGTCCAATCAGGGATTTTTAAGTATAGTTTTAAGTATGATTCGGAGGCACTTGACAGAATCTTATTTTCCTGAAGAATAAAGGTGTAGCTGGGACCGATTAAAGGACTAGGGTGGGGGAAGGGACGTGAGAGGAGGGGAGTGTTTGTAGAAGTTGCTTCAAATGAGAGAATTCAGTGTACATACCGCTGGGGTGTAAGCTGCCCAAGTGAAATATGAGGTGCTGTTCTTCCAATTCCTCATTTGTAATTATTTGCATTTAAGTGCTTTTGGCAGTGTGGGGTCTCTTGGTTCACCTTTCCCTTGGAGAAGAAACATCTCCTCACATTAGTCTCAGATCGCTTCGTCCAACACCTCCGCTCGGTTCTCAATAACCAACCTGAGCTCAGCACTTCAACTCCCCCTCCCATTCAAAATCCGACCTTTCTGTCCTGGACCTTCTCCATGGCCAGCGTGAGTCCCACCATAAATTTGAGGAGCAGCAGGTCATATTTCACTTGGGTAGTTTACACCCCAGCAGTATGAACATTGACTTCTCCAATTTCAGGTAATCCCTGCTTTCTCCCTCTTTCCCCTCCCCTTCCCAGCTCTCCCACAGCCCACTGTCTCCACCTCTTCCTTTCTTCTTCCCGCCCCCCCCCCCCCCCCACATCAGTCTGAAGAAGGGTCTCGACCCGAAACGTCACCTATTCCCTTTGCTCCATAGATGCTGCCTCACCTGCTGAGTTTCTCCAGCATTTTTGTCAACCTTAGTCTCAGATGAGGTTGGTTCAGGAACCTTGGGATCCTTCTGCGCATTTCGCAAAGTGCCTCAATATTTTGCGATTAAATCTCTAAAGTCAAACAGTTGGAGCAATAAGGATCGTGCAACTTGTTGGTAAATAGTCTCAATGCTGTCACGGTAATAAGATAACACTGAATATACATCGGCTGGCTTTCACAGTGTCAAGACTGAAGTCAGTTGCCTTGCTAACAAGCTGCAGATGCATTTAAAGGATTGTTTCCTTCCCGATGGGCATCTGCAGAGTTATATAGAGCAGCATGTTGGCAGCCAACGTGAAATGTACACCTCCACGGGGGCGTCTGGAGACGACCCGGCCGCGTCAGTGGGGAGGTCGGTGCGGCGGTCGATGATGCGCCGACCGACCGACGGACGAGGACGGACACGTGGGAGTGAGGACGCCGCTGCCGAGGGAACAATCAATGGGGAACCCGGCGTGGGGGGGGGGGGGGGGGACAGATGTGAGAGGGGGGAAGGGGCGAAGAACAAAGGGGGAACTAGCGCGGGGGCATTTGTAACTTTGTAAGCACCCTTTGGTGCTAATGGGTGACTATTTGCTTACCTTAGCAAGGTATTCGAGCAAAGAATTTCACTGTGATTTGTCACATGTAACAAAAATGTTATCTGTCTGCCTGCCTGTCTGTCTGACTGTCTGTCTGACTGTCTTTCTCTGTCTGTCTGAATGTCTGTCTGTCTCTGTCTGTCTGTCTCTGTCTGTCTGTCTCTGTCTGTCTGTCTCTGTCTGTCTGTCTGTCTGTCTGTCTGTCCATCTATCTATCTATCTCCCAGCTGTTATCAGGCAACTGAACCATCCTAACACCAACTAAGTCCTGACAGGCCCTTTGGCTAACCGAGTCCGCGTTGACCAGCGATCCCCGCACAGTAACACTATCCTACACACACTAGGGACAATTTACATTAATACCAAGTTAATTAACCCACAAACCTGCACGTCTTTGGAGTTTTGGGGGGAAACCGAAGATCTCGGAGAAAACCCGCGTGGGTCACGGGGAGAACGTACAAACTCCGTACAGACCGCACCCGTCGACGGGATCAAACCCGGGTCTCCGGCGCTGCAAGGCAGCAACTCTGCCGCTGTGCCGCCCATTGGCGGAGCATCGTTTCTCCATGACAGAGATCAGTCTCACGCAACAGCCTCTCCGTACAAGCCTCACATTGTAATATTTGGCTAGAGCTTTCGAGTAAAGAACACACTGAAACCATGAGCCACTTTTCATTTCTCAGTTTGATCATAATATTGACATTCATCTTCCTAAATGGTAGGCTCTGTTAACTCAATGGAGAAATTGCACGTTACAGAAATATAAATGTTTGCACAGGGCGACTCTAATACTCCATTTGCAATACAATGGTGATATTTTGTTCTCGCTGTGAATATGATGAATTCTCAAGACTGCACGTCCAAGTCACTTTGATGTTAACATTGTTATTTTAACTTAAAAATAATCTGTGTTCTGACTGGTAACATTACCAGACACAAAGTGAAGGAGTAACTCAGCGGGTCAAGCAGCATCCTTGGAGATCATGGATAGGTGACGTTTCGGGTAGGAACCCTTCTTCAGACTCATTAGTTTAGTCATAGAGCGATACAGCATGGAAACAGGCCCTTCGGCCCAACTTGCCCACACCGACCGACATGTCCCAGCTATACTAGCCCCACCTGCCTGCACTTGGTACATATCCCACCAAACCTGTCCTATCCATGTACCTGTCTAAAGGGCCTGTCCCACTTTCACGACCTAATTCAGGACCTTTTTTACTCGTGGACATTTTTCATCATGTTGAAAAAACGCCCCGTTCTACTTGATGCCACGAGTACCTACGACTAGCATCATGACCTGCTACGACCTACCTACGACCTCCTACGACCTCGTGACAACCATGCTGCGAGTATGAGTCAAGGGCAAACTCGGTCGTGAAAGTGGGACAGGCCCTTAACTGTTTCTTAAACGTTCGGATAGTCCAGCCTCAACTACCTCCTCTGGCAGCTTGTTCCATACACCCACCGCTCTTTGTATGAAAAAGTTACCACTCAGATTCCTATTAAATCTTTTCACCTTGAACCCATGTCCTCTGGTCCTCAATTCCCCTACTCTGTGCAAGAGACTCTGTGCATCTACCTGATCTATTCCTCTCATGATTTTATACACCTCCATAAGATCACCCCCTCATCCTCCTGGGCTCCAAGGAATAGTCCCAGCCTACTCAACCTCTCCCTGCAGCTCACACCCTCTAGTCGTAGAAACCTAGAAACATAGAAAATAGGTGGAGGAGGCCATTCGGCCCTTTGAGCCAGCACCGCCATTCATTGTGATCATGGCATCGTCCGCTATCAATAACCCGTGCCTGCCTTCTCCCCATATCCCTTGACACCACTAGCCCCTAGAGCTCTATCCAACTCTCTCTTAAATCCATCCAGTGATTTGGCCTCCACTGCCCTCTGTGGCAGGGAATTCCATAAATTCACAATTCTCTGGGTAAAAAAGTTTTTTCTCACCTCAGTCTTAAATGACCTCCCCTTTATTCTAAGACTGCGGCCCCTGGTTCTGGACTCACCCAACATTGGGAACATTTTTCCTGCATCTAGCTTGTCCAGTCCTTTTATAATTTTATATGTTTCTATAAGATTCCCCCTCATCCTTCTAAACTCCAGTGAATACAAGCAATCTGGCAACATCCTTGCAAGTCTTCACTGAACCCTTTCAAGCTTGACAACATCTTTCCTATAAGATGGTGCCCAGAACTGAACACAATATTCTAAATGCGGTCTCACCAACGTCTTATACAACTGCAACATGACCTCCCAACTTCTATGTTTATGAAAGAACTGCAGATGCTGGAAAAATCGAAAGTAGACAAAAATACTGGAGAAACTCAGCGGGTGTGGCAGCATCTAATGATCGAAGGAATAGGTGACATTTCGGGCCGAGACCCTTCTTCAGACTTCTTCCCAACTTCTATACTCTGTACTCTAAAGTGCCAAAAACCTTTTTGACCACATTGTTTAATTTAGTTTAGTTTAATGTGGAGATACAGTGTGGAGTCAGAGGAGGATATCACTGCTGAGTGATAGGAGGATACTGAGTGATAGGAGGATAAAGCCTGCTGAGTGATAGGTGGATACGTGTGGGAAGCGGATGGTTGGGCAAAGGCCAGAGATAAAAAGGCAAAAGGTATCTCTCGATTCTCTGTTTAAGAAGCAACTGCAGATGCTGGAAAATCAAAGGTAGACAAAAATGCTGGAGAAACTCAGCAGGCGAGGCAGCATCTATAGAGCGAAGGAAAAAGGCAAACGTCGCCTTTTTCCTTCGCTCCATACATGCTACCTCACCCGCTGAGTTTCTACAGCATTTTTGTCTCCTCTGGATACTTTCAAGAGAGCGTTAGATAGGGCTCTTAAAGATAGAGGAGTCAGGCGATATTGGGAGAAGGCAGGAACGGGGTACTGATTGTGGATCATCAGCCATGATCACATTGAATGGAGGTGCTGGCTCGAAGGGCCGAATGGCCTACTCCCGCACCTATTGTCTGTCGTGTTAATTGTGTAGTCAGAGGAAAGAATATGTGGAAGAGGAAGGTGGGGGGGGGGGGGGGCGGGAAGGAATGGGTGTGAGTCCGGGTGGGGCACAGGGAACGGGGAGGAAGTTGTCCATTCACTGCTGCTCTGCTGCGGCTGGAAGGATGATGGTAACTGGTTTAGTTGTCAGCAGGGATGTGGCTCGATCTTCAGATAATAATAATAATAATAATATTAATATATTTTATTATCATTGCACAGAGGTACAACGAGATTTGGAATGCAGATTCCATCCGATGTAATAACTGAATTAATTAAAAATGTAGACACCCAGAGAAACAAGATTTTTAAAAAAACTGTAAAACAGTCTAAAGTGCAAATAGGTCTGTGCCGGGTCGATGTGCGACGTGGCCATCCGAGGGAGACAGTTCATGGGCGGGGGGGCACTCAGCAGGGCCGGTTCAGAGCAGCTATAGCTCTGGGGATGAAGCTGTTCCTATGTCTGGAGGTGCGGGCGTAGAAGGCCTTGTAACGTTTGCCGGAAAGTAGAAGTGGCAGTAGATCCGAACCGTGGTGAGTCCATTCCCTCCGCAGATGCTGCCTGGCCCGCTGAGTTCCTCCAGCTCTCAAGATCCCTGAACATGCAGTGTCTTGTGTCTCCACATGGCTCTACACATGACTTGGCAATGACATTCCTTTCAGTAGATGCGGTCTATAGGGAGCGCCCAACAAATACCTCTGAGCCTGTGCATTTGCCCGAGGCTGCAGTTAACATCTGCTTGCTCCTGTTTGCAAGGAAGGCACAATAAGTAGATCAATTGTTAATAAAGACTCTCCCTCTCCACATGTTTAAGAAAGAACTGCAGATGCTGGAAAAATCGACAGTAGAGTAAACTGCTGGAGAAACTCAGCGGGTGAGGCAGCATCTATGGAGCGAAGGAATAGGCGACTTTTCGGGTCGAGTCCCGAAACATCACCTATTCCATAGATGCTGCCTCACCCGCTGAGTTTCTCCAGCAGTTTTGTCTACCTTTGATTTTCCAGCATCTGCAGCTCCTTCTTAAACACTCCATCTGGACCTTGCCTGCTGGCATAGAAACTTTTACCTTGCTGGTTTGTGTTAATCAACATGGGAAATGCCAGCAGGCAAGGTCCAGATGGAGTGTTTAAGAAGGAGCTGCAGATGCTGGAAAATCAAAGGTGGACAAAAGTGCTGGAGAAACTCAGCGGGTGCAGCAGCATCTATGGAGCGAAGGAAATAGGCAAAGTTTCGGGCCGAAACCCTGGAAATAGGCAAAGTTTTGGGCTGAAACCCTGGAAATATTTCCTTTGCTCCATAGATGCTGCTGCACCCGCTGAGTTTCTCCAGCACTTTTGTCTAAGGTCCATATGGAGGCCGGTGGCATCTTCCACCTTCCAGCGGGTTAGAGCTGAGCTGATGTTTGACTGCTCTCCTCCATGGTTCTCCTAAACCTTGATTCCCCTAAAGTACAAGCAACTGCTACAGCCTTCAATTCTCATTCCACGCGTCACGAGACCATCTGTTGTCATTCCAACATGGCCAACAGTGTGGCACGGTGGCGAGGCGGTAGAGTTACTGCCTCACAGCGCCAGAGACTCGGGTTCGATCCTGGCTGCGGGTGCTATCTCTACGGAGTTTGTACGTTCTCCCCGTTACCTGCGTGGGTTTTCTCCGGGAAGTTCCGGTTTCCTCCCACATCCCAAAGACCTACAGGTCTGTAGGTTAATTGGCTTGGCAGAATTATTGACTATTTGAAGGGGCAAAATGGTTCGGCACGAGAACCTGACTGAAACCCGAATTAAGGATTAGATGAAGAGTTACATTTTATAATTTACGAACATATCTCCAATGATGTATTATTAGTTAGTTATTCCATTCTTTTTTATTATACATTCTTGTTTTTTTTTCTCTGCCTCTATCTATATAAAAAATAAAAAAAACATATAGTAGAACTATTAAATAATTGATAATATTGACAATATTAACAATGTTTTTATTATGTACTAATATAAAAAATAAAAAATAAATTATAAGAATTGTAAATTGTCCCTAGTGTGTGTGGGATAGAGATAGTGTGCAGGGATCGCTGGTCGGCACAGACACGGTGGGCTGAAGGGCCTGTTTCTATGCTGTATCTAAATTTTTAAAAGAAATTAAACGATAACTGTAAAATCTTTGTGCTGTTGCATCGGCACTGCTAACATATTAAATATTCAGTGCTAATAGTGCTAACCTGATCCCCCTTCCAAAATCTGGCTTTGTTCTTCGAGCTACTGTGCATTTGTTGATCGGTAGTTAGTTTTAGTTTTAGAGGTACCGTGGGGAAACAGGCCCTTCGGCCCGCCGCGCCCACGCCGACCAGCTATCACCGATCACACTAGTTCTATCCTACGCCCTAGAGACAATGTACAGAAGTCAATTAACCTAAAAACCCACACGTCCTTGGAGTGTGGGAGGAAACCGGAGCGCCCGGAGAAAACCCACGCAGTCACAGGGAGAGCGTACAAACGCCGTGCAGAGAGCACCCGAGGTCACGATCTAACCCGGGTCTCTGGCGCTGTGAGGCAGCAACTCTACCGCTGCGCCACCGTGCCGACCAACTCTACCTGGAGTCTGAAGAAGGGTCTCGACCCGAAACACCACCCATTCCTTCTCTCCAGAGATGCTGCCTGTCCCGCTGAGTCACTCCGGCGTCTGCAGCTCCTTCCTACGTATTTTGTCTGATGTGCTCATAATTAGAATCAAACCTATTCCTGTCCGTTCCTTCATTTTTTATCATTTTTTTTAAATCGTGTTAATTTTTCTTAATTCCACAGAAACCTGACCAGGGGAGTTACTCGCTTTCGGGAAATCTTGAGAGCCGTGGAAACGAGGACCACGCAGAACTTGCGCATGGTGGGTGACCTGACTGACGTGCTACACAGTGGGAGGAGGGGGGAGTGGGGATGCCGGTGTGTTGGGCTGGGTCGTGGCCATCCTTGCTGGCTCTCCGCATACTTTCAAGAGAGAGCTGGATAGGGCTCTTAAAAATTGCGGAGTCAGGGGATACCTGATTCACCAAGGAGAAGGATATTGAACTCTGTGAGTTAAGGGGAAAAAGTAGAGTAGCTATGGAAACTATGAGATTCAAAGAGGAGGAAGTACTGACACTTTTGAAAAATATAAAAGTGGATAAGTCTCCAGGTCCTGACAGGATATTCCCTAGGACATTGAGGGAAGTTAGTGTAGAAATAGCAGGAGCTATGACAGAAATATTTCAAATGTCATTAGAAACGGGAATAGTGCCGGAGGATTGGCGTACTGCGCATGTTGTTCCATTGTTTAAAAAGGGTTATAAGAATAAACCTAGCAATTATAGACTTATTAGTTTGACGTCAGTGGTGGGCAAATTAATGGAAAGGATACTTAGAGATAATATATATAAGCATCTGGATAAACAGGGTCTGATCAGGAACAGTCAACATGGATTTGTGTCTGGAAGGTCATGTTTGACAAACCTTCTTGAATTTTTTGAAGCGGTAACTAGGGAAATTGATGATGGTAAAGCAGTGGATGTTGTCTATATGGATTTCAGTAAGGCCTTTGACAAGGTTCCCCATGGAAGGTTGGTTAAGAAGGTTCAATCTTTGGGTGTTAATGGCGGTGTAGCAAGATGGATTCAACAGTGGCTGAATGGGAGATGTCAGAGAGTAATGGTGGATGGCTGTTTGTCAGGTTGGAAGCCGGTGACCAGTGGGGTGCCTCAGGGATCTGTGTTGGGTCCACTGTTGTTTGTCATGTACATCAATGATCTGGATGATGGGGTGGAAAATTGGATAAGTAAGTATGCAGATGATACTAAGATAGGTGGTGTTGTGAATAATGAAGTAGATTTTCAAAGTCTACAGAGAGATTTGGGCCATTTGGAAAAGTGGGCTGAAAGATGGCAGATGGAGTTTAATGCTGTTAAGTGTGAAGTGCTACATCTTGGCAGGACAAATCAAAATAGGAAGTACAAGGTAAATGGTAGGGAATTGAGGAATGCTGTGGAACAGAGGGATCTAGGAATAACTGTGCATAGTTCCCTGAAGGTGGAATCGCATGTAGATAGGGTGGTAAAGAAAGCCTTTGGTGTGCTGGCCTTTATAAATCAGAGCATTGAATATAGGAGTAGGGAAGTAATGTTAAAATTGTACAAGGCATTGGTAAGACCAATTCTGGAGTATGGTGTACAATTTTGGTTGCCTAGTTATAGGAAGGATGTCAACAAAATAGAGAGAGTACAGAGGAGATTTACTAGAATGTTGCCAGGGTTCCAGCAACTATGTTACAGAGAAAGGTTGAACAAGTTAGGTCTTTATTCTTTGGAGCGCAGAAGGTTAAGGGGGGACTTGATTGAGGTCTTTAAAATGATGAAAGGGATAGACAGAGTTGACGTGGATATGTTTTTCCCATTGAGGGTAGGGAAGATTCAAACAAGAGGGCATGACATGAGAATTAAGGGACAGAAGTTTAGGGGTAACATGAGGGGGAACTTCTTTACTCAGAGGGTGGTGGCTGTGTGGAATGAGCTTCCAGCGGAAGTGGTGGAGGCAGGATCGATTTTAACATTTAAGAATAAAGTGGATAGGTATATGGACGTGAAGGGAATGGAGGGGTATGGTCTGAGTGCAGGTAGATGGGACTAGGGGAAAACAAATGGTCGGCACGGACTGGAAGGGCCGAGAGGGCCTGTTTCCGTGCTGTAATTGTTATATGGTTATATGATATGGGGAGAACGCAGGGATGGGGTACTGATTGGGGATGATCAGCCATGAACACATTGATGGCGGTGCTGGCTCGAAGGGCCAAATAGCCTACTCCCGCACCTATAGTCTATTGTCTATATAAAATTGCAGTTCACTGGAAAAGTTGGAAATTGCCATTACATATATGTATAATGAAGATCGACAAATAACTGGAGTAACTCAGCGGGACAGGTAGCATCTCTGGAGAGAAGGAATGTATGTATGTATATATATACATATAGATAGATAGATGTACACACATACATACATACACATTAAAAAACTGCAATAATAACCTTAATAATCTATGCAGTTCAGGGCTTATTTGAGGTTGCCGTGTTTAATAGCCTGATGGCTGTAGGGAAGAAGCTGTTCCTGAACCTGGACCTTACCATTTTCGGGCTTCTGCACCTTCTTCCCGATGGCAGGGGTAATGTGAGTGTGTGGCCAGGGTGGTGTGGGTGTCTGATGATGCTGGGTGTCTTTTTTGGCAGCAACTCCTGTAAATCTCTTCGACGGTAGGGAGGTCAGAACCCGTGATGGACCGGGCAGTGTTCACTAACTTTTTGCAGTCTTCTCCGCTCCTGGGCGTTCATGGTGCCGAACCGGGCCGTGATGCAAGCAGTCAATATATGCTCTCTACTGTGCACCTGTAGAAGGTGAGAGGGGCAACGTTTAAAGGAGACAAGACCAAGTGCAGACCCGTTGGGCCTGCTTCCCCCTATGCATCCCACCCCTACCCGCCGCCCCCAGGGGAGGCATGGTCCTCCAACTCAACCCGTTGCCGAAGGTAAGATTCGAGCACTCCTCAGCAAAGATCATAGCTCGCAGCCTCCCCCAGCACTGGAGTTGAAAAAAAATATATCAATCCCCAATTGCAATACCACTTGACCCTCCCCCTCCTGTCCTGCCAGGAGTTATGATGGCAACATTATTCTTTAATCGGACTTTACTGGACTTTATCTTGCTATAAACGTTATTCCCTTTATCCTGTATCTGTACACTGTGGACGGCTTGATTGTAATCACGTATTGTCTTTCTGCAAGGCTGGTTAGCATGCACGCAGCAAAAGCTTTTCACTGTACCTCGGTACACATGAACTAAACGAAATTGAACTAAAAGGGATGAATGTGTGGTGTTTTTGCACAATGAAGGCACAGCGCAATTCCCCACCCACACCCTAAATATTCCTTAAGCCTGTCACTGATACGCAGGAATGATGCTGCTCGCGGTCCAAGTGTTCATCGCCACAAGGTTGAAGCAAATAACAATTAGCAGCGATGAGAAATAGCTGTAGTCCTGTTCTTTGTCACCCATTGGGAAGCTTCTTGCTCTTTTTGTAAAGCATTATTAACTCAGCAGTGTATCACAGGCTGTGCTTATTTACACTTCGTGAAATGGTTGCATCGAAAATTCAAGAATTCCCTTTATAGACAATAGACAATAGGTGCCGGAGTAGGCCATTCGGCCCTTCGAGCCAGCACCGCCATTCAATGTGATCACGGCTGATCATCCCCAATCAGTACCCCGTTCCTGCCTTCTCCCCATATCCCCTGACTCCACTTTCTTCAAGAGCCCTATCTAGCTCTCTCTTGAAAGCATTCAGAGATCCCGCCTCCACCGCCCTCTGAGGCAGAGAATTTCACAGACTCACCACTCTCTGTGAGAAAAAATGTTTCCTCGTCTCCGTTCTAAATGGCTTACTCCTTATTCTTAAACAGTGGCCCCTGGTTCTGGTCTCCCCCAACATCGAGAATATGTTTCCTGCCTCTAGTGTGTCCAAGCCCTTAACAATCTTATATGTTTCAATGAGATATCCTCTCATCCTTCTAAACTCCAGCTTTACTTTAGAGATACAGGGTGGACACCGACCTTTCGGCCCACCGAGCCTACGCTGACCAACGTTCACCCATTCACGCTAGTTCTATGTTGTCCCATTTTCTGGCCACTCCAATACAGGAAGGATGTGGAGGAGGCTTTGGAGAGGCTGCAGTCTCCCCCGGTTCCCCCTCACTCTCCTCCGGTTTCCCCTCACACCGGTCCCCCCTCAACCCCCTGTCCCACTTAGGCGATTTTTTTCGGTGACAGCAGGCGAGTTGGCTGTCGCCTCATGGTGGGCGCGGTGACGCCTGTATGGTAGTGAGTCGTCTCCTCGAGTCGCTTAAAGAGTCGTAACGTTTTTCTGGTCGCCGCTGGGTTTTGAAATGTTCGCAACTTTTCGGCGACTGTGTGCTTGACGTAGCTTGACCTCCTGTTGAAGGTGCTGTCGTAGGTTGTCACCGGGATGACCCAGGTTGTCGCCAGGTGACATTGGTTGTCGCCAGGTGCTGACTTTGGTGAATTCCATTGGCGGCTACCTACGTCAACCTGCATCAACGGCGACAGGTACCGGCGACTGAGTTGCCTTCAGCTGTCTTCAGTCGTCGACAACAGGGTTGTTGCTTGTCGCGGGTGTCATAGGTTGCTGTAGGTGTGGTCGTAGGTGAACGTCCCAATGGGTTGTCGGTAGCTTGCCGTAGCTTGACATCGACTAGGTGGCAGGCTGTCGTAGACATTGTCACAGGGGGGTCCAAATTGTCACAGGGGGGAAGAAATCGCCAAAGTGGGGCAGGCCCCTCACTCTCCCACGGTGGCTCATTGGAGTTTTCAGGACCAAGGAAAACCGATGGTAATGTAAAATGCCCTCTAAACTTTATTAAAAGTTGTCTGGCTTCTTAAAAGTGTCTCCACTCCTTCTCCCCCCCTTCTCTCCCCTTCTCCCACCCCACCCCCCTTTCTGCCCTCTCTAAAGGACTTAACAAACACTGTGCAGCCGTCTTTTACCTTCCTGTTCATCGCGGGTGTGAATTTCAGACAGCGCTCGCCCGCTTTCCCTGGCCCCCGCCTTTGCGATGTGTTTGTGTGTGTGTGTGTGTGTGTGTGTGTGTGTTGTGTGTGTGTGTGTTTGTGTTTGTGTGTGTGTGTGTGTGTGTGTGTGTGGTCGGTCGATCCAGCTCACGCTTTCATCGCTGACGGTCGATCCAGCTCGAGGTTTTCCAGGCGAGTGCCCTCGAGCTTGAAGATCGAAGACAGTCGCTGAAAGGTCGCGTCAGTGGGACAGGCCCTTTACGATATTTTCGGCGACTTGCCGGCACCCGTCATAGTCGCTGTAGGTCGCCGAACATGTTTAGAATCCAGCGGCGACCAGAACCAGGTACGACTCTTTGGGCAACTACTCACGCCCGTACAGGCTTCCCACCGCGACATGTCGCCAGGGTGTCGCCTGTATGGTCGTGGGTCGTCTCCTAATCATCCAAAGAGCCGTAGCGTCTTTCTGGTCCCCGCCTCACTCCCCCCCCCCCCCCCCCCCCCCCCCCTCCCCACTCTCCCACAGTCCCCCCGCTCTCTCCCATGGCCTTCCGCCATTATGTTCAATATCTTCAAGCCCTTTTAACTGTTTTTCGTGATCTAGTCTGATCTCTCACCCTGCAGGACAGGGGCTTACAAAGTATCTATAGACACCAGTCACTGGGCATTGTAAGCTAGCCCAGGGTGGGTCGATGGCAAGTGAAAGCCTTGTATCACTTGCAGTTTTCTCAAACAATCTGATATTAGACATTTTGGCACCAGGTGCCTCCTGTGATAGGACCTGTGGGGGAACTGGAAGCTGAGTCATTGTCGCTGGCAGGAACCGTGTTTCCAACAGTAGATGTGAAGTTAAATATACACAGTGTGGGTGTCACACAGACAGAACTGTCTTAATTATCAGCACTCTGTGCTTTCATTTTTTCCTCTCGGATCGATTTTTACACTCCTGATTCTTGCTCTAACCCAGCTATTTAATTGCCCTGCAGTCAGGAGCTGTGTTTTATTTTACATTTTTCTTTCAATCACAGATGTTGCTGGATTTACTGGAAGCATCCTTTGTGCTCCAGCTCTGCGTTATAAATGTACCGAGATGTCTATCTTCTCACAGAGGGCGGTTGATGTGGTCGGCGCAGCGGTAGAGTTGCTGCCTCACAGCGCCAGAGACCCGGGTTTGATCCTGACTTTAGTCTTTGGAGATACAGGCCCTTCGGCCCACCGAGCCCGCGCCGACCAGCGATCACCATCCCACACACCAGGGACAATTTTACAATTTTACCCAACCCAATTAACCTACAAACCTGTACGTCTTTGGAGTGTGGGAGGGAAACCGGAGCACCCGGAGAAAAGTCACAGGGAGAACGTAGAAACTCTGCACAGACAGCACCCGTAATCGGGATCGAACCTGGGTCTCTGGCGCTGTGAGGCAGCAACTCTACCGCTGCGCCACCGTGCTGCCCTAAACCTTGAATACTTTTAATTGAGGTAATAAAAGGCGCAGCGGGTAGAGCACCTCACAGCACCAGACATGCAGGTTCGATCCTGACCTCGGGTGCTGTCTATGTGAAGTTTGCACGTTCTTCCACATCCCAAAGATGTGCGGGTTTTGTAGGTTAATTGGTCTGACGGTGCAGGGAGCAGATGAGAAGGTGGGATAACATGGAACTGGTGTGAACGGGTTTGAGGGTCGGTGTGGACTCGATGGGCCGAAGGGCCTGTATCTTCCATTCAATCAAACATGGGTTAGGACTGTCATCTGTCGTCCTGTTGAGTTTCACTGTTGGTATTACTCGTTATCACCTTCCCCACAGCCAACAATGGACCATTGTGGGCTCCATCTTTCCGTGATCATCGTTGCTGGCTTTAATCTGTCTTTTTGCAAATCTTTCACTAATTTGTTTTATGTACCTTTTCACATCTCTCGGTTCCCCCTGCCCTGAAGAAGGGTCTCAGTCTGAAGAAGGGTCTCAGTCCAAAACGTCGCCTATTCCCTTTCTCCAGAGATGCTGCCTGACCCTCTGAGTTGCTCCAGCTTTTGTGTCTAAAAGAAGAAAATAATGAAAGTAAACATGCAGGTACAACAGGCAGTGAAGAAAGCGAATGGCATGTTGGCCTTCAGTACAGGAGCAAAGAGGCCCTTCTGCAGTTGTACAGGGCCCTAGTGAGACCACACCTGGAGTATTGTGTGCAGTTTTGGTCCCCTAATTTGAGGAAGGACATTCTTGCTATTGAGGGAGTGCAGCGCAGGTTTACAAGGTTAATTCCCAGGATGGCGGGACTGTCATATGCTGAGAGAATGGAGCGGCTGGGCTTGTACACTCTGGAGTTTAGAAGAATGAGAGGGGATTTTATTGAAACATATAAGATTGTTAAGGGTTTGGACACTCTAGAGGCAGGAAACGTGTTCCAGATGTTGGGGGAGTCCAGAACCAGGGGCCACAGTTTAAGAATAAGGGGAAGGCATTTAGAACGGTGATGAGGAAACACTTTTTCACACAGAGAGTGGTGAGTCTGTGGAATTTTCTGCCTCAGTGGAGGCCGGTTCTTTGGATTCTTTCAAGAGAGAGCTAGATAGGGCTCTTAAAGATAGCGGAGTCAGGGGATACGGGGAGAAGGCAGGAACGGGGTACTGAATGGGGATGATCAGCCATGATCACATTGAATGGCAGTGCTGGCTCGAAGGGCTGAATGGCCTACTCCTGCATCTATTGTCTATTGTCTAAAATGAATGTGAATTGTATCCCGGCCATGTTTTAGCGTGCATGCGTTTAACTTGCAGACCATTGCCAGGCAGCTGGCTGAGATACTCTTGCGAGGGATGTGTGAGGAGAGTTACTGGAATCCTCTGCAAGATCCTCCGGAACATTCCATCCTGGATGAATCCTTCCATCCTGCCGGCTACACCAAGAACTACGCGCTCAGCCGGAGACCCAAAGTGTACACAGGAGACAGGTAAATCCCTGGGGACCGTGGACAAGTGGATCACCCTTCCACCACTCGCGCCTGCTCCCCCATCTAACAGGAAGCTAACTTACGTGGCTAGCTCATCTTAGCTTGAGGTTCACCTGCACATCCTCCGACCTCATCTGTCAACTGCTCTACATTGGTGAGACCAAGCGCAGGCTTGGCGATCGCTTCGCCCAACACCTCCGCTCGGTTCGCAATAACCAACCTGATCTCCCGGTGGCTCAGCACTTCAACTCCCCCTCCCATTCCAAATCTGACCTTTTTGTCCTGGGCCTCCTCCATGGCCAGAGTAAGTCCCACCGCAAATTGGAGGAGCAGCACCTCATATTTCGCTTGGGCAGTTTACACCCCAGCGGTATGAACATTGACTTCTCCAATTTCAGGTAGTCCCTGCTTTCTCCCTCCTTCCCCTCCCCTTCCCAGCTCTCCCACAGCCCACTGTCTTCGCCTCTTCCTTTCATTTCCCCTCCCCCCCCACCCCCACATCAGTCTTGAAGAAGGGTCTCGACCCGAAACGTCACCTATTCCTTCGCTCCATAGATGCTGCCTCACCCGCTGAGTTTCTCCAGTTTTGTTGTCGACCCTAGCTTAAGGACTAGCATCTTCAATGATCATGAGATACATAGATAAGATAAATAGTCAGAATCTTTTCCACAGGGTGGAAATGTCCAACAATAGAGGTCATAGCTACAAGCTGAGGAGGGAAAGTTGAATGGAGATGAATGAGGTACATTTTTTTACAGTGCGGGTGGCATTTTTTTACTGTGCGAAGTAATTCAAGAGTTCTCCCGTGTTTTCCCCTGATTCGAACTCGGGGAATGTCCGTAGCGTGTCCGTAGGAGTTCGTGAATGTCCCGTAGCGGCGCGTAATGCTAACGGTAGGCACTCGGGAAATCCGGTAAACTCATGACGGTTTTTCAACACCGATGAAAAATGTCCACGAGTAAAAAAATACTTGTGATGAAAAAAATGGTTACTTTTTATTCATACGATCCGCTACGAGGCATCCACAAACTCCTACGGACCCGCTACGGAAATTCTCCGAGTTCGAATCAGGGGAAAACTCGGGAGAACTCTTGAATTGATCTCGTACAGTGGGACAGGCCCTTTACAGCCCATCCTTGCTTGACCTGAAACCTTTCAACATACATCCTCCATCCCTCACCCCGCTCCCTCCCTCCCTCGGTAATGTTGGGATGATGATGATCATTTATTATGCACGTGCCTATGTACCCAGGAGCAGTGAACTTCTTTGTTTTGCATACAATCCAGTAACGTCATACGATACATCAGCACAATCCTAGTTAAGGACAAGGATGCAACGATTGTCGTGTACTAGTGGGCCTCACGGAGACAGTACACATATAGTCACCACATTCCTGGCGCCAACATGCTGAGACTGCTGGACACAGAGCATTGAACCGTCCAGCACAGGAACAGTCCACAATGTCCGAGCCAAACATGAGGCCATGACCAACTAAGCTCCAAAGGTGGACACAAAATGCTGGAGTAACTCAGCGGGACAAGGAGCATCAGTCTGAAGAACCTAAAACATCACCCATTCCTTCTCTCCAGAGATGCTACTTGTCCAAGCTGAGTTACTCCAGCATTTTCTGTCTGTCTTCGACTTAAACCAGCATCTGCAGTTCCTTCATACCAACTAATCTCCTCTGCCTGCTCGTGATCCGCATCCCTCCGTGCCCTGCATATCCGTGTACCTGTTTAAAAACCTCTTAGACACAAAAGGTGACACAGAAGTGAGTGGTTTTTCAGATAGTGAAGGTGGTTGTGAACGATTGCAGCAGGATCTGGATCGATTGGCCAGGTGGGCGGAGGAATGGTTGATGGAATTTAATACAGAGAAGTGTGAGGTGTTGCATTTTGGGACGATGAACAAGGGCAGGATCTACACAGTGAATGGTCAGTCTCTGGGGAGTGTTGTAGAGCAGAGGGGTCTAGGAGTACAAGTGCATGGTTCCTTGAAGGTCGAGTCGTAGGTAGATAAGGTGGTTGAAAAGGCTTTTGACACTTTGGCCTTCATCAGTCAGAGTATTGAGTATAGAAGTTGGGAGGTCATGTTGCAGTTGTATAAGACGTTGGTGAGACCGCGTTTAGAATATTGTGTTCAGTTCTGGGCACCGTGTTATAGGAAAGATATTGTCAAGCTTGAAAGGGATCAGGAATGATTTATGAGGATGTTGCCAGGACTAGAGGTGTGTGAGCTACAGGGAGAGGTTGAGTAGGCTGGGTCTCCATTCCATGGAGCGTAGGAGGATGTGGGGAGATCTTATAGAGGTGTACAAAATCATGAGAGGAATAGATCTGGTGGATTCACAGAGTCTCTTGCCCAGAGTAGGGGAATCGAGGACCAGAGGACACAGGTTCAAGGTGAAGGGGAAAAGATTTAATAGGAATCTGAGGGGTAACTTTTTCACACAGAGGGTGGTGGGTGTATGGAACAAGCTGCCGGAGGAGGTAGTTGAGGCTGGGATTAACCCAACGTTTAAGAAACAGTTAAACAGGTAGACGGATAGGACAAGTTTGCAGAGATATGGACCAAGCGCAGGCAGGTGGGACTAGTGTAGCTGGGACATTGTTGGCCAGTGTGGGCGAGTTGGGCGGAAGGGCCTGTTTCCACACTCTATGACTCTATGACCCACTATCATGTGGACGTCTGAGGAAGGGTCTTCAACCTGACTCATTCGCACTGTTTCCCTTTCCGCAGATGCTGCCCTACCTGCTGTGCTTTTCCAGTATTTTGTCTTTTTACTGAGTACGCCCTCCCCCCTCTTGATTTTTTTTTTTGTCTGATCCATTCCACCAAAATGATCTTGTTCCGTTTCATTCAGAAACATTTAAGGCAGGATTGCGATGCCATTCAGAATCTTTTTTCTCAAACACGGGTGCTATCTAGGGCCAGCACGGTGGTGGCCATAGAGGGAGTGCAGAGAAGGTTCACCAGACTGATTCCTGGGATGTCAGGACTGTCTTATGAAGAAAGACTGGATAGACTCGGTTTATACTCTCTGGAATTTAGGAGATTAAGAGGGGATCTTATAGAAACTTACAAAATTCTTAAGGGGTTGGACAGGCTAGATGCAGGAAGATTGTTCCCGATGTTGGGGAAGTCCAGGACAAGGGGTCACAGCTTAAGGATAAGGGGGAAATCCTTTAAGACCGAGATGAGAAAGACTTTTTTCACACAGAGAGTGGTGAGTCTCTGGAACTCTCTGCCACAGAGGGTAGTTGAGGCCAGTTCATTGGCTATATTTAAGAGTGAGTTGGATGTGGCCCTTGTGGCTAAGGGGATCAGAGGGTATGGAGAGAAGGCAGGTACGGGATACTGAGTTGGATGATCAGCCATGATCATATTGAATGGCGGTGCAGGCTCGAAGGGCTGAATGGCCTGCTCCTGCACCTAATTTCTATGTTTCTATGTTTCTATGTTTCTATGCAGCGGTAAAGTTACTGCTAGACGGCACCAGAGACCCGGGTCCGATCCTGGCCACGGGCGCTGTCGGTACGGAGTTTGTACGTTCTCCCCGTGGCCTGCGTGGGTTTTCTCCGGGTGCTCTGGTTTCTTCCCACAACGGCTTGGTAAATGTAAAAATCGCCCCTAGTGTGTGTAGGATAGCGTTAATGTGCGGGGATCGCTGGACGGCGCGGACCCGGTGGGCCGAAGGGCCTGTTTCCGCGCTGTATCTCCAAACTAAAAATGTGGATCGTTCCTCATGTGTGTAGGGTGGTGTCAGTGTACGTGGTGATCACTGGTCGGCGCGGGCCAAAGCACCTGTTTCCACGCCACATATCCAAAGTCACAAAATGGTTGGAGTTGAACATAGAGACTCAGCACTTGAGTGGGTTTCGCAAATGAGAACATTGTCAAAATTACTGAGGTTAATTTCCATTTCGCTGCCTCTCGCATCCATCCATTCATTCACACAAAATAAAATAAAACAAACTTCAACCAGCTTTGAAACGGCCCATTGCGTTTGCCCTGGGAGTGTTTTAGGTGCCACAGTGCCGTGATCACCGTCGATTGAGCTAATTAACGTGCCTTTTATATCCTCAGCGGAGATAATTGTGATTGTGTAAAGCCAGCGAAATCCATGCTATAGTTTGCACAGAAAACGGCAGTGATTTTTGGTGATAAATGGCAGAAAGTGCTTTGATCACACCACTGGGGCGTAAGCTCGGCGACACAGAGTGTGCTTGATGAGGGAATATTTCCCCAGGTACCTGCTGCCTAATCCTCTTAAATCAACAGCAGTAATTCAGTGCGCGTTCATTCAGTTTGAGGCTTTTTTTCCCTCGGTTGAAACGAGGTGCCGTGTCAGTTTGCGATTAGGTTTAGACAGAGGAACTGCAGGTGCTGGTATACACACAAAGGATGCAAAGTGCTGGAGTAACTCAATGGCTCAGGGAGCAGCTCTGGGGGACGTGGATAGGTGGCGTTTGGATTGTGACCCGTTTAGTTTAGAGATACAGCACAGGAAACAGGCCCTTCGGCCCACCGAGTCCATGCCAACCCGCAAATTAACACTATCCTACACACACTAGAGACAATGTTTTTTTTAACATTTATACCAAGCCAATTAACCTACAAACCTGTCTGAAGAAGGGTCTCGACCCGAAACGTCACCCAATCCCTCTCCCCAGAGATGCTGCCTGTCCCGCTGAGCTACTCCAGCTTTTTGTGTCTGCCTTCGGTTTAAACCAGCATCTGCAGCTCCTTCCTACACATTTAAATGATATTTGGACAGGTACATGGACAGGAAAGGTTTAGAGGGATATAGACCAGACGCAGGCAGGTGGGATTAGTGTAGATGGGGCATGTTGGTCAGCATGACCAAGTTGAGCCGAAGGACCTGTTTCCGTGCCGCATGACTCTATGACTCCATTGAAGGAAATGGTCGACACATTGGATCGAAACGTACGTCCGGACTCTTTCGAGTCTACCATTCCATTCCACCCACGAGATGCTGCTTGACCCCCTGAGTCTGTCTAGCAGTTCACTTGAAATACTGCAGATGCTGGAAATCATAAACGGTTCGGTGGCGCAGCGTTAGAGCTACTGCCCCACAGCGGCAGAGACCCGGGTTCGATCCCGACCACGGCTGCTGTCTGTACAGACTTTGTACGTTCCCCCCCGTGACCTGCGTGGGTTTTCTCCGAAATTTTCGGCTTCCTCCCACACTCCAAAGACGTACAGGTTTGTAGGTTCATAGGCGTGATATAAATGTAAAGTTGTCCCGATAGTTTTGTAGGATAGTGTTAAGGGCCTGTCCCACTGTACGAGGTAATTCAAGAGTTCTCCCGAGTTTTCCCCTGATTTGAACTTGGAGAATGTCCGTAGCCGGTCCGTAGGAGTTCGTGGATGTCTCGTAGCGGCTCGTACCAGTAAAAAGTAACAATTGTTTTCATCACGCATATTTTTTTACTCGTGCACATTTTTCATAGTGTTGAAAAAACGTCACGTGTTTACCGGATTTCCCAAGGCCCACTGTTACTCCAAGCCCTTACGGACATGTCCTATACGGACATTCTTCAAGTTCGAAACCTCGTACAGTGGGACTGTGTGCAGGGATCGCTGAGACTAAATCTCTACTATACTGAACTAATCTGGGAATGCCGCAGATGGCCGGTACTTTTGAAGAAACAGGAACGATTCGCATTTCAAAGTCCGTGATTTTTCCTAAAGAATAGCAAACCGGTTCATCTTGAAGGATTTTAATGGTGATTGAAAAGAAACAGTTTCCAGCAGTCGTTGGCTCGCAGAAGAGACGGGTTGGGTGTGGCTACAGAGTCTGACCTCAGAAGGAAACTATTACTTTGCACGAGTCCTGTGATCTGGAAAATGCTGGTTGAAAGACAACTGGAAGCAAATCCATGTAATGACTTTCAAACGAGAATTGGAGAAATACTTGGAAAAACATTGCGGGAGTATGGAGAGATTGTGAGGGAAGAGATTAGTACAGAGTGCAGCCGGTCAATTTTCCCTGCTGCTGGTGTTATTCTGTGATCCTGTTAAGCAGGAATTAATATGTTAGGGCTTTTTTCCAGTCCAAAAAAATTCACGCTGATATTAAACAGGATGTTCCAGGTTCAAAACCTGGCTACAGGTGCGGAGTTTGTACGTTCTTCCCATCACCTCGTGGATCTCACCGTGAACTTCGGTTTCCTCCCACACTCCAAAGACTCATAGGTTTGTAGGTTAATTGGATTGGTATAAATGTAAAAAAGTTGTCCCTAGTGTCAGATAGTGTTAATGTGCGGGGATCGCTGGTCGGTGTGGACTCGGTGGGCCGAAGGGCCTGGTTCCAGGCTGTATCTCTAAACTAAACTACACATGTTTTTCCTGGGCCACCACTGACTGAGGAGATTAAAGAAGTCATGAGATGGAGGGAGATTAAGTCTGAGAGCCTGTCATAGAGTCTACAATGGTGCGAACTCCATGGAAGGTCCGTACAGAAGCTGTTCCCAAGTCTGGTGTTTTAGAGATACAGCACGGAAACAGGCCCTTTGGCCCACCGGGCCCACGCCGACCAGCGATCCCCGCACGTTAACACCATCCTGCACCCACTAGGGACAATGTTTTTACATTTATACCCAGCCAATTAACCAACAAACCTGCATGTCTTTAGAGTGTGGGAGGAAACCAAAGATCTCGGAGAAAACCCACGCAGGTCACGAGGAGAAGGCACAAACTCCGTAAAGACAGCGCCCGTAGTCGGGATGGAACCCGGGTCCCCGGCGCTGCATTCGCTGTTAGGCAGCAACTCGACCGCTGCGCCACCGTGACCGGTCTGTGCCTCCTGCCGGACGGGAGCGGCGAGAAGAAGGAATGACCGGGGTGGGACGAGTCTGTGATTATGTTGTCTGTTTTCCCGAGTCAGCGTAAAGTGGAGATGGAGTCGATGGTGGGGAGCCTGGTCTGTGTGATGACAGTGCCACTGATGGGCTATTGTGCCTCATCGACAGCTCTCTGCAATTTCCTGCAGTCTCGGTCTCTTGCATTATTGTATCCTCTTATTGTTGCAGCATCTTCTGTCCTCAAGAGAACACAGAAGAAGCCCTGTTGTTGTTGCTCATTAGTGAGTCTATGGTAAGTGTGACCGCTTTGTAGTGCAAGCTCAGTGCGGTGACATTAAATGTAATTATAATCGTCCCAATAAAAGCTCGAACGAGGGCCGTATGAAATGGAGCCACTGGAGAAGAAAAGCATGTTACTAACTTCTTTGTTTAAGAAGGAACAGCAGATGCTGGGAAAATCGAAGGTAGACAAAAATGCTGGAGAAACTCAGCGGGTGAGGCAGCATCCATGGAACAAAGTACCAGAGCATGAGGTTATGAGGTCATAATTGATAGGAGTAGAATTAGGCCATTCGGCCCATCAAGTCTACGCTTGCCATTCAATCATGGCTGATCTATCTCTCCCTCCTAACCCCATTTTACTGCCTTCTCCCCATAACCCTTGACACCCGCACTGATCAAGAATCTATCTATCTTGGCCTTAAAAATATCCACTGACGGCCTCCGCAGCCTTCTGCAGCAAATAATTCCACAGATTCACCACCCTCAAATAGCAGCATTTAAAAGACTTTTGCACAGGTGCTTGGAGAGGAAAGACAACAGACAATAGGTGCAGGAGTAGGCCACTCGGCCCTTCGAGCCAGCACCGCCATTCAATGTGATCATGGCTGATCATCCACAATCAGAACCCCGTTCCTGCCTTCTCCCATATCCCCTGACTCCACTATCTTTAAGAGCCCTATCTAGCTCTCTCTTGAACGTATCCAGAGAACCTGCCTCCACCACTCTCTGAGGCAGAGAATTCCACACTCACAACTCTCTGTGTGAAAAAGTGTTTCCTCATCTCCGTTCTAAATGGCTCAAAATGGTTCAAAAAAGGGTTGACCAATTTCCATCCTGGGGTAAGTAAAGTTCTATTATATTGTATCCTGAAGAGGGATGTGGGCCAAAGGCAGGCAAATGGGACGAGCTGAGATGGGGCATGCTGGTAGACATGGATGGGTTGGGCCGAAGGGCCTGTTTCCGTGCTGTGACTCTGTGACTCTTATATCACTACATGAGTCTGGCCTGGCTGGCTGATGTGCAACGCCACACACACACAGACACACACACACACACACACACACACACACACACACACACACGCACGCGCACACACACACACACGCACACACACACATGCAGACGCACACACAGACACACACGCACACATGCATGCACACACAGACACACACACAGACACACGCACACACACACACACAGCACAGACACACACACACGTACACACACACACACACACACACACACAGCACAGACACACACACATGTACACACACACGCACACACACATAGACACACACACACAGACACATACACAGACAAGCACACACACACAGACAGACACACACGCACGCGCACACACACACAGCACAGACACACACACACACACACAGCACACACACACACACACACACACAGACACATACACAGACACACACACACACACACACAGACACACACACACAGACACATACACAGACACGCACACACACACAGACAGACACATACGCACGCGCACACACACAGCACAGACACACACACACACACACACACACACACACACACACAGCACAGACACACACACACACACACACACACACACACACACACACACAGACACACACACAGCACACACAGCACACACAGCACAGACACACACACACACACACACACACACACACACACACACACACACACACACACACACACAGCACAGACACACGCACAGACACACGCACAGACACACACTCACAGCACACACGCACAGACACACACACACAGCACACACAGCACACAGCACACACACACGCACAGCACAGACACACACAGCACAGATACACACACACAGCACAGACATACACACACACACACACACACACACACACACACACACACACACACACACACACACACACACACACACAGATTGATCCAACACAGATGCTCTAATTGTAGGACAGGACTGAAGATCTGTGTTCCTCTGAGATACACTCCCTGCTAATCCTTGAACGAGAGAGAGAGAGACAGAGAATGTACATTTAAAGAAAAGAAATAATTGGGTACATTTATTATCGTTGAATGAGACAGTTGACACTATCATTTTTCTTAACAATTTGCGTAGCTTCCTTTTCCCATTTCTCGAAGGAAAATATTAATTAGATCTTAATCAGCTGGATTCAGACAGCTCGACTCTCTCTGAAGCAGCCACATAATGGCAGGGAGCGACCCCCTCCCCCAGGGTAATCACCTCACTCTCACCCTTCCTCCCCCAACCCGCTTGCATAGAAAGAATGGGTGTACAAGAAGGGTCTCGACCTGAAATGTTGCCTATTCCTTCGCTCCATAGATGCTGCCGCACCCGCTGAGTTTCTCCAGCATTTTTTGTCTACCTTCGACTTTTCCAGCATCTGCAGTTCTTTCTTAAACAAGCCATTTCCTTGATCACCATCTGCTTTGGTCCTTCACACCTAGCCCTTCCTTAACTCTGTATCTCCCTCTCTTCCTCGCTCTCAATCTGAAGAAGTGTCCCGACCCGAAACGTCACCCATTCCTTTTCTCCAGAGCCGCTGCCTGACCCGCTGAGTTAATCCGGCATTTTGTGTCTACCTTCTGTACAAAGACAATAGACAATAGGTGCAGGAGTAGGCCATTCGGCCCTTCGAGCCAGCACCGCCATTCAATGTGATCATGGCTGATCATCCCCAATCAGTACCCCGTTCCTGCCTTCTCCCCATATCCCCTGACTCCGCTATCTTTAAGAGCCCTATCTAGCTCTCTCTTGAAAGTATCCAGAGAACCGGCCTCCACTGCCCTCTGAGGCAGCGAATCCCACAGATTCACAACTTCCTGTGTGATTGTGGTGTTGTTGATGGTGAGTGGGGGGAGGGGAGGGGAGGGGAGGGGGAGCTTACCTCTTCATCTGATGTATACAGAGCCTTGGCTACTGCTAGATCAGATTGGGAAGAGGTTTCATAGTTGCTTGTCCTTTCCCAAAACGGACCATAGAACATAGAACAGTTGAGCCCAGGAACAGGTCCTTCGAACCGCAATAACTGTGTCGAACATGATGCCACAGGCTGAAGAAGGGATTCGACCGAAACGTCACTCTTTCCTTCTCTCCAAAGATGCTGCCTGTCCTGCTGAGTTACTCCAGCTTTTTGTGTCTAACTTTTGTTTTAAACCAGCATCTGCAGTTCCTTCCTACACATGCCACAGAGGGTGGTGGGTTTATGGAACAAGCTAGCAGAGGCCGTTAGTTGAGGCAAAAGACTGGCACATGGACAGGCCAGGTTCAGCGGGGCCAAACGCAGGCAGGTGGGACTAGCACTGGGCGAGTTGGGCTGAAGGGCCTGTCTCCGTACTCTGTGCCTCTATGAACGAACGTGTGCTGCATTTGACTTGGTGTGTCACTGTGCTTGTGATCTTCAGGCTAACAGGGATGCAGTGCTGAGCCGGATCCCAGAACACAGCAACGACCGTGTCATCAGTTTGCAGAGTGCCTCCATCGTGTACGATCTGCTGACCATAGCACTGGGGAGACGGGGACAGTACGAAATGCTGTCGGAGGTGAGTCTGACCCCAAACTCAGCCCAGCCCGTTGCAGGTTGACCTTCACGCGACACTATGTCAGTCCAGAGGCATCCATCACAGCTTTGCACTCGAACTGTTGATAGGGTGGACAGTCAAAACCTATTTGTGTAGGAAGGAACTGCAGATGCTGGTTTCAACCAAAGATAGACACAAAAAGCTGGAGTAACTCAGCGGGACAGCCAGGCAGCATTTCCGGAGAGAAGGAATGGGTGACGTTTCGGGTCGAGACCCTTCTTCTCGACGCAAAACTTCACCCATTCCTTCTCTCCAGAGATGCTGCCTGTCCCGCTGAATTATTCCAGCTTTTTGTGTCTATCTACAGCCAGAACCTTTTTTTTCAGGATGGAAATATTATATACTTTAGACTTTAGAGCTGCTGCCTCACAGCGTCAGTGACCCAGGTTAGATCCTGACAACGGGTGCTGTCTGTACGGAGTTTGTACGTTCTCCCTGTGACCTGTGTGGGTTTTCTCTTGGTGCTCTAGCTTCCTCCCACACTCCAAAGACGTTCAGGTTTATAGGTTAATTGGCGCTGGTAGAAATTGTAAAATTATCCCCAGTGTGTAGGATAGTGCTAGTATAGGAGCAAAGAGGTCCTTCTGCAGTTTTACAAGACCCTAGTGAGACCACACCTGGAGTATTGTGTACAGTTTTGGTCCCCTAATTTGAGGAAGGACATTCTTGCTATTGAGGGAGTGCAGCGTAGGTTTACAAGGTTAATTCCCGGGATGGCGGGACTGTCATATGCTGAGAGAATGGAGTGGCTGGGCTTGTATACTCTGGAATTTAGAAGGATGAGAGGGGATCTTATTGAAACATATAAGATTATTAGGGGCTTGGACACGCTAGAGGCAGTAAACATGTTGGGGGAGTCCAGAACCAGGGGCTACAGTTTAAGAATAAGGAGTAAGCCATTTAGAACAGAGATGAGGAAACGCTTTTTCTCACAGAGAGTTGTGAGTCTGTGGAATTCTCTGCCTCAGAGGGTGGTGGAGGGCGGTTCTCTGGATACTTTCAAGAGAGAGCTAGATAAGGCTCTTAAATACCACCTACCCAGGTGAGCTTCACTCTGGCCATGCAGGAGGCCCAGGACAGAAATGTCGGATTGGGAACTGTCTTGTTTAAACTTTATGCAGTTTAAAATCTTGGTGCTTTATTGTATGACTGCTGGCAAATGTATGTTTGCATACTCGGTTAATAAATTAATTACAATTAAATTAATTACAATAACTCACGTAAGATGAGCTCGATTATAGAGTTTTAAAATGATATTTTAATCTCTTTCAATTCCAGTGCTTGGAGCGAGCTATGAAGTTTACATTTGAGGAGTTCCACCTTTGGTACCAATTTGCATTGTCTCTGATGGCTGCTGGCAAGGTGCGTAGTAATTCAATAAGTGTGAAGTGTGCAACACCTTCCCAATGATTAAAGTAATATTGCAACTGTCAAACCAATTTACCATTTTTGTTTAAACTCTGCTGTCCGTGAGAAAGTGCCTTACTCTCAGGTAGCTGGCTTGCAGACCAGACTATGTCTGCATTGTTAGGTCAATAGACAATAGACAATAGGTGCAGGAGTAGGCCATTCGGCCCTTCGAACCTGCACCGCCATTCAATGTGATCATGGCTGATCATCCCCAATCAGTACCCCGTTCCTGCCTTCTCCCCATGTCCCCTGACTCCGCTATCTTTAAGAGTCCTATCCAGCTCTTTAAAGCATCCAGAGAACCTGCCTCCACCGCCCTCTGAGGCAGAGAATTCCACAGATTGTTAAGGGTTTGGACACGCTTGAGGCAGGAAACATGTTCCCGATGTTGGGGGAGTCCAGAACCAGGAGCCACAGTTTAAGAATAAGGGGTAAGCCATTTAGAACGGAGACGAGGAAACACTTTTTCTCACAGAGAGCAGGACACAAATCCGTTCCGCATTGATGGCGCTGAAGTCGAGATCGTCGAAAGCTTCACGTTCAGATAAATATCACCGGCAACTTGTCCTGGAGCAGCCACATTGAAGCCATGGCCTCTACTTCCTGAGAAGGCTTGGGAAGTCTGGCATGTCCCCAACAACCCCTCACCAACTTCTACAGATGTGCCTTGGAAAGCATCCCATCGGGATGCATCACGGTGTGGAACAGCTCCATCCACGGCCACAAGACATTGCAGAGAGTTGTGGGCGCAGCCCAGGCCACCTCGCAAACCAAACTCCCTTCCATTGACTCCATTGAGACCTCACGCTGCCTCGGCAAGGCCAGCAGCACCCCCTCTTCTCCCCTCTCCCATCAGACAAGAGGTACAGAAGTGTGAAAACACACACCTCCAGATTCAGGGACAGTTTCTTCCCAGCTTCTTATCAGGTAAATGGAAGGATCCTCACACCAGCTAGGGTGCGGTCCTGGCCTCCCATCTACCTCATAGGAAACCTATCTTTAATTGGACTTTATCTTACACCAAATGTTGTACACTTTATTTTTTACCTGTGGACAATTTGATTGTAATCATATATTGTGTTTCCTTTGAGTGTATAGCGCACAACTCCAGCTTTTCCCTGTACCTCAGTGCACATCACAAATGAACCAAACTAAACTGTAGTTGTTTTAGTTTTAGAGATGCAGCATGGAAACAGGCCCTTCGGCCCACTGAATCCATGCTGACCATCCATCGCCCGTTCACACTAGTTCTATATTATTCCACTCTCACACACAGAGGAGGGGGGGGGGATTTACAACAGCCACACAATATGTGGCTCTGGGACGTGACAGGAAACTGGAAAAAAACCCACACAGTCACAGGGTGAACGTGCAAACCCCACGCAGACAGCACCCGAGGTCAGGATCAAACCCCGGACTCTACCAGCTGTGCTTTTAGAAGGATGAGGGGGGATCTTATAGAAACATATAAAGTTATAAAAGGACTGGACAGGCTAGATGCAGGAAAAGATGCAAGAACCAGGGGCCACAGTCTTAGAATAAAGGGGAGGCCATTTAAGACTGAGGTGAGAAAAAACGTTTTCACCCAGAGAATTGTGAATTTATGGAATTCCCTGCCACAGAGGGCAGTGGAGGCCAAATCACTGGATGGATTTAAGAGAGAGTTGTTAGATAGAGCTCTAGGGGCTAGTGGAATCAAGGGATATGGGGAGAAGGCAGGCATGGGTTATTGATTGAGGACGATCAGCCATGATCACAATGAATGGCGGTGCTGGCTGGAAGGGCCGAATGGCCTCCTCCTGCACCTATTTTCGATGTTTCTATTTGCACTGGGCTGCCTGTTCATGAGATTTTGTTGTGTGGCATTTCTCACCTTACAGCAGTAATTGCATTTCAGAGATCCTTAAGAAATCCTTAGTTAACTGTGAAGTTCTTTGGGGACATAAAATGCTGTGTGTGAAATGGAAGCGTTTTCTTATCACTGCTCAGCGCAGGGAGTTAGTTTGCACACAGCAAGGTCTTAAACAAACAGCTATGTTTAATGTTTCATCCCAGATGCCGCATATGCAGTTATTACATAAACCTGTAGCTTAAATCCACCTCACCCTGGGGAAAGGACTGAGTCTAGTTCCCTGATCAAATCAGGACGTTTTCTGCGCAGATAAGGTGAATGGCCACAATCTTTCTCCCCAGGGTTTGAGTTTGGTCTATTGTCACGCGCACCGAGGTACAGTGAAAGGCTTTTGTTGCGTGCTAACCAGTCAGCGGAAAGGCAATGCATGATTACAACCGAGCCGTCCGCAGTGTATAGGTGCATGATAACGGCAATAACCTGATTAACATCTTAGTGCAAAGTAAAGGCCAGTAAAATCCGATCAAACATACATTAAGGCAGTATAAAAGTCATCGTTTATTGTAATGCGTCCAGGTGCAGTAGGTTTAGGTACTATGAAAACATTGCCTGCAGCAGATTTAGATTAAGAGATTAATGGAAACATTAGTCAATTTGCAGATGACACAAAGCTGTTAACTGTGAGGAGGATGCTATCAAGTGAAGTCAAGAGAGTTTATTGTCATGTGTCCCAGATAGGACAATGAAATTCTTGAGGATGCAGGGTGACTTGGACGGGTTTGGTGAGTGGGCTGATGCATGGCAGATGCAGTTTAATGTGGATAAACGTGAGGGGTTATCCACTTTGGCGGCAAAAACAGGAAGGCAGATTATTATCTGAATGGTGTCAAGTTGGGAAAAGGGGAAGTACAACGAGATCTGGGGGTCCTTGGTTCATCAGTCACTGAAAGTAAGCATGCAGGTACAGCAGGCAGTGAAGAAAGCGAATGGCATGTTGGCCTTCATAACAAGAGGAGTTGAATATAGGAGCAAAGAGGTCCTTCTGCAGTTGTACAGGGCCCTAGTGAGACCACACCTGGAGTATTGTGTGCAGTTTTTGGTCTCCTAATTTGAGGAAGGACATTCTTGCTATTGAGGGAGTGCAGCGTAAGTTTACAAGGTTAATTCCCGGGATGGCGGGACTGTCATATGTTGAGAGAATGGAGCGGCTGGGCTTGTATACTCTGGAATTTAGAAGGATTAGAGGGGATCTTATTGAAACATACAAGATTATTAAGGGCTTGGACACATTAGAGGCAGGAAACATGTTCCTGATGTTGGGGGAATCGAGAACCAGGGGCCACAGTTTAAGAATAAGGGGCAGGCCATTTAGAAAAAGAGATGATGAAAAACTTTTTCACCCAGAAAGTTGTGAATCTTTGGAATTCTCTGCCTCAGAGGGCGGTGGAGGCCAATTCTCTGGTTGCTTTCAAGAGAGAGTTAGATAGAGCTCTTAAAGATAGCGGAGTCGGGATATGGGGAGAAGGCAGGAACGGGGTACTGATTGTGGATTGGTTGGGGACGATCAGCCATGATCACAATGAATGGTGGTGTTGGCTCGAAGGGCCGAATGGCCTCCTCCTGCTTCTATTGTCTATTGTCTATTGACTAGTCTGTCCCTGAGTCTGGTGGTGCACGCTATCAAGCGACTGTACCTTCTGCCCGACGGCAGTAGTGGGAAGAAGGAATGACCGGGGTGGGACAAGTCTTTGATTATGTTGGCGGCATGAAGCGTAGACAGAGTCAATCCATCCTCGTCCACAATTCTCTGCAATTTCCTGGCCAGACGCGGTGTGTTGGAACTAAATAATCAAAGTCAACGTTTCCATCGTGGAGAAACACAGAGGAAGAAACTAAATATACTTTGAGTGGGTAGGGAGGAACTGCAGATGCTGGTTTACACTGAAGATAGACACAAAATGCTGCAGTAACTCAGCGGGTCGCGCAACATCTCTGGGGAAAAGTAGAAAGTGATGTTTTGTGTCAGAACCCTTCTTCAGATTGAAAGTTGAGCGTATTTAAACCCCCCACCCCCACCGCGTGGGTGGGGGGTTGAATATACTGGAGGTGAAAATAGACAGTAGGTGCAGGAGTAGGCCATTCTGCCCCTTGAGCCAGCACCGTCATTCACTGTGATCATGGCTGATCATCCCCAATCAGTACCCCGTTCCTGCCTTCTCCCCATATCCCCTGACTCCGCTATCTTTAAGAGCTCTATCCAACTCTCTCTTGAAAGTATCCAGAGAAACGGCCTCCACCGCCCTCTGATGCAGAGAATTCCACAGACTCACCACTATCTGGGTGAAAAAGTGTTTCCCCATCTCCGTTCTAAATGGCTTACCCCTTATTCTTAAACTGTGGCCCCTGGTTCTGGACTCCCCCAACATCGGGACCATGTTTCCTGCCTCTAGCGTGTCCAAAGGCCAGAACAAATCAGGGCCGGCTACGGATGACATCAGGCGGTTTATAACGTGGTCGTGGAGTAGTAGGATTGACAGAGGGAGCAGCGGGCGAGAGATGTTGTCGCGTCAGGGAGAGGAGGCGTACCGTGAGGAGATTTAGCAGTGAAGCAGACAGAATGTGTAGGAAGGAACTGCAAGAGTGTCAAGAGAGAGTTAGATTTAGCTCCTAACCCTAACAGAATCAAGGGATGTGGGGAGAAGGCAGGACCGGCGTACTGATTGGGGATGATCAGCCATGATCACATTGAATGGCGGTGCTGGCTCGAAGGGCCGAATGGCCTTACTCCTGCACCTATTGTCTATTGTCTATTGCTGATTTACACCAAAGATAAAGTGGAGTACGTGAATAATTTTAACATTATATACGTTTTCTGTGTTTGTCTTTGCCAGAATGCGCGTGCGGTGAGGGTACTGAGGGAATGCATAAGGCTCAAGCCAGACGACCCCACTATCCCGCTCCTTGCTACCAAGCTGTGCATCGGATCGCTTCACTGGGTAAGCCCCGCTGAATTCTCCACACGTTACAACGACGCTCTTTACAAAAGTCTACGTGCCTCGCCGTGACCACGTGCTGCCTCTGGTGCTGAATCCTACATTTACACTTGGGCAGTCGTATGCTGAGAGAATGGAGCGGCTGGGCTTGTACACTCTGGAGCTTAGAAGGATGAGAGGAGATCTCATTGAAACATATAAGATTGTTAACGGTTTGGACACGCTAGAGGCAGGAAACATGTTAGACAATAGACAATAGGTGCAGGAGTAGACCATTCGGCCCTTTCGAGCCAGCACCGCCATTCAATGTGATCTTTGCTGATCATCCCCAATCAGTACCCTGTTCCTGCTTCCTCCCCGTATCCCCTCACTCCGCTATTTCTAAGAGCCCTATCTAACTCTCTCTTGAAAGCATCCAGAGAATCTGCCTCCACCACCCTCTGTGGCAGAGAATTCCACACTCACCACACACTGTGGGAAAAAGTGTTTCCTCTTCTACGTTCTAAATGGCTTACTCCTTTTTCTTAAATGTTCCTGATGTTGGGGAAGTCCAGAACCAGGGGCCACAGTTTAAGAATAAGGAGTAAGCCATTTAGAATTGTTGTTGTTCTAGAAACTACTGCCTCAGAGGGCGGTGGAGGCAGGTTCTCTGGATGCTTTCAAGAGAGAGCTAGATGGGGCTCTTAAAAATAGCTGAGTCGGGGGATATGGGGAGAAGGCAGGAACGGGGTACTGATTGGGGAGTGATCACAGTGGAATGGCCCGAGGGGCTGAATGGCCTACTCCTGCACCTTTTGTGTATTGTCTATTCTGTTCCTCGCCTCTCCATGCCTGTAATGAGGGCTTTTAATGTAGGCAAAGAAGTGCCGGTGGACGTACAGTTTTGTTCACCATAGTTTAGAGATACAGCACGGAAACAGACTCTTCGGCCCACCGAGTCCACACTGACTATCAGTTCTATGTTTTCCCACTTTCCCACAACACTGAGGCAATTAACAGAGGTCCACTTGGCCCGACAAAGCCGCACGCCTTTGAAATGTGGGAGGAAACTAGAGCACCCGGAAGAAAACCCACGTGGTCACAGGGGGAGCATGCAAACTCCACACACACAGACAGCACCCGAAGTCAGCATCGATCACGGGTCCCTGGCGCTGTGAGGCAGCAGCTCTACCCGCTGCGCCACCTTGCTGCACGTCCCTTGCTGTTGGTGTCCTTCAAGCTGCTGGCAGATTGTTGTGCGAGAAGTGACAGTCATACAGTGTGGAAACAGGCCCTTCGGCCCAACTCGCCCACACTGGCCAACAATGTCCCAGCTACACTAGTCCCACTTGCCTGCGCTTTGGTCCATAACCCTCCAAACCCGTCCTATCCATGTACCTGTACAACTGTTTCTTAAACAATGGGATAGTCCCAGCCTCAGCTATCTCCTCTGGCAGCTCGTTCCATACACCCACCACCCTCTGTGTGAAAAAGTTACCCCTCGGATTCCGATTAAGTTACCCCTCAGATTAAAAGTTACCCCTCAGATTAAAAGTTACCCCTCAGATTCCTCGGATTCCTTTTTAAAAAAAATATTTTTATTAGAAGCAATGCATATTGTCTAAGGTACAACAGTTCTTCAAATACAAATTAGGCTTGTCACAAAAATTGTACAGATGTTACGGAATAATTTATGTATGCTTCTGTTTTATTTTGGAAAGTAAAGGAGTGGTAAAAATGTAAAAGTATAGATCAATAATCAAGAGATGGTGATTAAATAATAATGATCAAATAAGAAAATAAAAAAATAAAAAAGAATAATAATAAAAATAATAAAAAAAATAGAAAAGAAAAAATTATAAAAATAAATAAAATTAAAAAAAACCCCAATTATTATATAATTAAAAAATAAGGAATACATCTTAACAATGAATGGAGCAATTCCACATAACAATATCTATAGAGACGTGTATACAAATCCCAGAATGCATCTTTTCATCTAATCCTACACCAGGGTACTTATTGAGTTACAATGCTGAGCTCAGCGACCCCTTTAAATAATCAATGAATGGAGACCATATTTGTTCAAAGAGTTCATATTTGTCCATTAGGACAAACCTAATTCTCTCCAAATGCAACGTCTCCAACATTTCCACAGTCCACATTTTGATTGTGGGGGATAATGTTCCCTTCCAGAATTTTAATATTAATTTTTTTCCAATTATCAAACAGTAATCAAGAAAATTTATTTGACTTATTGTTAATATTAAGCTTGAGTCAGGAACTCCTAATATTATTAGTTTTAGATCGGCCCCCTCGGATTCCTATTAAACCTTTTCCCCTTCAGCTTAAACCTCTGTCCTCTGGTCCTCGATTCCCCAACTCTGGCTAAGAGACTCTGTGCATCTACCCGATCTATTCCTCTCATGATCTTATGCACCTCTATAAGATCCCCACCCCTTCCCCGGGCACTTTCCCTTGCAACCGCAAGAGATGCTACACTTGTCGCTTTACCTCCCCCCTCCACTCCATTCAAGGACCCAAGCAGTCGTTCTAGGTGCGACAGAGGTTCACCTGCACCTCCTCCAACCTCATCTACTGCATCCGCTGCTCTAGATGTCAGCTGATCTATATCAGTGAGACCAAGCGGAGGCTTGGCGATCATTTCGCCGAACACCTCCGCTCAGTCCGCATTAACCAACCCGACCTCCCGGTGGCTCAGCACTTCAACTCCCCCTCCCATTCCGTATCCGACCTCTCGGTCCTGGGCCTCCTCCACGGCCAGAGTGAGCAACACCGCAAGTTGGAGGAACAGCACCTCATATTCCGCTTGGGGAGTCTGCATCCTCTGGGCTTGAACATTGAATTTTCTCAATTCTGTTAACCCTTGCTGTCTCCTCCCCTTCCTACCTCTCCCTCAGCCCTCGGGCTCCTCCTCCTCCTTTTTCCTTTCTTCCCCCCGCCTCCCCCCACCCCCCATCAGTCTGAAGAAAGGTTTCGGCCCGAAACGTCGCCTATCTCCTTCACTCCATAGATGCTGCTGCACCCACTGAGTTTCTCCAGCATTTTGTGTACCCTCTATAAGATCTTCCCCTCACCTTCCTGCGCTCCATGGAATAGAGACCCAGCCTACTCAACCTCTCCCTATAGCTCACACCCTCTAGTCCTGGCAACATTATCGTAAATCTTTCTGAACCCTTTCAAGCTTAATCTGTTTAAGGGTCTGACTGTATAATTTAATTAACAAATTTGATTTTTTAAACTTCAGTGATCCTGTTATAATATTAAAAATCCTAAAAAATTGGAAATCTAGTTTTGAACATTTTAGAGCAGGCAGTACACAGTACCGCCACGTAATGTCACCAAAATAGGCACAGCCTGTAACTGATAACTCTCCTCATTATAACTGACAGCCTTATTCCAGTAACTGACAGCCTTATTACACTTGTGAAATGTTCTATCTGCTGAAGGCCTGTGGCCGTATTCCTGTAACTGACGGCCCATTTTGTTACATTGGGTAACCTTGTTCCAGGAACCGGCTGCCTTTCATTCTGTAACCGAAACATTCATGCCTGTCACTGGCCACCATAGAGTGATACAGCATGGAAACAGGCCCTTCAGCCCAACTTGCCCGCACCGACCAACATGTCCCAGCTACACCAGCCCCACCTGCCTGCACTTGGTCTATATTCCTCTAAACCTATCCCATCCATGCACCCGAGTCATTGTTTACTGCACGTTGCGATAGTCCCAGCCTCAACTACCTCCTCTCGCAGCTCGTTCCATACACCCTTGGTGTAAAACAGTTACCTCTCAGGCTCCTATTAAATCTTTCCCCCCTCGCCTTAAACCTATGTCCTCTGGTTCTCGATTCCCCTACTCTGGGCAAAAGACTCTGTGCACCTACCCGATCTATGATTTTGTACACCAGTACATGATCACCCCTCATCTTCCTGCACTCCAAAGAATAAAGTGCCAAGCCTGCTCAACTATAGTTCAAGCCCTCGAACCCTCGTAAATCTTGTCTGCGCCCTTTCCATTATATTTTATGAGCTCTTTCCTGTAACCAGTAACCTTATGCCCCTGTCCCACTTAGGCGATTTTTTAGGCGACTAGGCTGTCGCCACATGGTCGCCGGGGTGTCGCCTGTATGGTCGTCAGCCGTCTCCTCAGTCGGCCAAAGAATCGTAGCGTCTTTCTGGTTGCCGCTGGATTTTGAAATGTTCAAAACTTTTCAGCACCAGTCGGCGACAGTCGGCTTGTCGTACGTACGTTGTCGCCTCTTCTGACTTTGGTGAATTCCATTGGCGACTACCGACGTCAACCGGCGACTGAATTGTGATACCTTGTCGTAGCTTGTCGCGGGCGGACGTAGGCTGCCGTAGGTGTGGTCGTAGGTGGACGTCCTAGTGGGTCGCCGGTTGTCGGTAGCTTGCCGTAGCGAGACCTCGACTGGGTGGTGGGCTGTCGTAGACATTGCCCAAGGGGGGTCCGGTCGCCGTTTTTTCCGCGACCTGCTACGACTATGACAGTCGCCGAAAAAAATCTCCTAAGTGGGACAGGCGCATTACTCTTTTTGTGAACCAGCATCTGCAGTGCCTTGTAACCTGAAGCCTCATGGACTGGAGCCCCTGAGCCTTTAGTTTTTTAGTTTAGTTTAGGTTTTTATTGTCACGTGTACATTGTCTCGAGGTACAGTGAAAAGCTTTTTTGTTGTATGCTATCCAGTCAGCGAAAAGACAACACATAATTAGAATCAGATTGTACACAGTGTACAGATGCAGGATAAAGGGAATAATCTTTACTGCAAGATAAAATCCGATTAAGGTCTTCAATGGGGTATATGGGAGGTCAGAACAGCTCTCTAGTTGGTGATGGGACGGTTCAGTTGCCTGATAACAGCCAGGTGGAAACTGTCCCTGAATCTGGAGGTGGGCGTCTCCACACTTCTGTACCTCTTGCCTGATGGGAGAGGGGAGAAGAGGGAGTGACTGGTCCTTGATGATGCTGCTGGCCTTTGCCAAAACAGCGTGAGGTGTAGATGGAGTCAATGGACGGGTGGTCGGTTGGAAGAGCAGCACCTCATATTTCCCTTGAGCAGTTTACACCCCAGCGGTATGAACATTGACTTCTCCAACTTCACGTAGCCTTTGCCTTCCCTCCCTCTCCATCCCTCCCCCCTCCCCAGTTCTTCCACTGGGGTCTGACAGTCCTTGTTTACATTTTATCCCTGTTTGCTTTATTGTCGCCTTTTCCCAGCCACCAACAATTCTACATTTTCCTTGATCTCCATCCCCTGTGTCTCGTTTTCGCACCTTGCATTTCCTTATCTCTGTGTCTCCCTCTCCCCTGATTCAGTCCGAAGCAGAGTCTGGATTGGAAACGTGGCTGATCATCCACAATCAGAGCCCAGTCATATGTCACTGTCAAATGATGCCGGCAGTCGCCGATAAAAATCTCCAAAGTGGGACATGCCCTTTACGGCCTGTTTGCTGCCGCAAGAGACGGCCTCTGTATTACTTCTGGCAGCACTGTTCATGCGACTGGCGGATCTCATCGCCGCAGCATGAGTTTAGTTTAGCGGCACGAAGCGGCTGATCCAGGCAGCCGTCTGGTAAACTCCTTCTGGCATGGTTCGGGGAAACACGGTGGTGCAGCGGTAGAGTTGCTGCCTTACAGCGCCCGAGACCAGGTTTTAGACAATGGGTGCAGGAGTAGGCCATTTGGCCCCTTGAGCCAGCACCGCCATTCAATGTGAGCATGGCTGATCATCCCCAATCAGTACCCCGTTCCTGCCTTCTCCCCATATCCCCTGACTCCGCTAGCTGTAAGAGCTCGATCTAACTCTCTCTTGAAAGCATCCAGTGAACCTGCCTCCACCGCCCTCTGTGGAAGAGAATTCCACAGACTCACCACTCTCTGGGTGAAAACGCTTTTCCTCATCTCCGTTCTAAATGGCTTACCCCTTATTCTTAAACTGTGGCCCCTGGTTCTGGACTCCCCCAACATCGGGAACATGTTTCCTGCCTCTAGCGTGTCCATACCCTTAATAATCTTATATGTTTCAAAAAGATCCCCTCTCATCCTTCTAAATTCCAGAGTGTACAAGCCCAACCGCTCCATTTTGATCCTGACTACGGGTGCTGTGTGTGCAGAGCTTGTATGTTCTCCCCGTGACCATAAGGGTTTTCTCCGTGATCTTAAAGTCATAAGGAATAGGAGTGGAATTAGGCCATTTGGCCTAACGAGTCTACTCCTCCGTTCAATCATGGCTGATCTATCTCTCCCTCCTCACCCCATTCTCCTGCCTTCTCCCCATAACCTCTGGCACCCGTACTAATCAAGAATCTATCGATCTCTGCTTTCAAAATATCCACTGACGGCCTCCTGTGGCAATGAATCCCGCAGACTCACCACCCTCTTCGACGGTTTCCTCCCACACTCCAAAGACGCACATGTTTCTAAGTTCATTGGCGTGGCACGAATGTAAATTGTCCCCGGTGTGTGTAGGGTAGTGTTAATGGGCGGGGGGGGGGGGGGTGGCTGGCCGACACGGACCCGGTGGGCTGAAGGGCCTGTTTCTGTGCTGTGTCTCTAAACCATACTAAAGGGCCCGTCCCACTTACGTGTCCTTGGCACGCAAATTACGACCCTCTCCGACGCCTCCTTGTGCTTCCTGTAATGGGGCAAGCAGAACAGCACGCTGTGACGGCTGCTGACCTTATTCCTGTTGATCATTACTGACTGCTCGCTCCCGTGTTACTGACAGCCGCATGTATATCGCCATTGCCGTCGAGCCCGTAGCCGGGGGATGTGTGATTATAACTGATGGCCTTGTCCTGTTGCCTGTCATTCGCTGCCTCAGTTTAATACCTTTGCCAATACTCTTCACTGCATCACTTGATTGCACTATGATCATATTCCGAATAACTGTCACTCTTATTCTCTGTATCTGCTGATCCTATTTCTCTAGTTTAGTTTACCACATCTGGAGTATTGTGTACCACATCTGGAGTATTGTGTACAGTTTTGGTCTCCACAATATTATCTCAATGGGGTTAGGTTAGGTAAGGGGGAGGTGCAGCGAGACCTGGGTGTCCTTGTACACCAGTCACTGAAAGTTGGCGTGCAGGTACAGCAGGCAGTGAAGAAAGCTAATGGAATGTTGGCCATAACAAGAGGATTTCTGTACAGGAGTAAAGAGGTTCTTCTGCAGTTGTATAGGGTTCTGGTGAGACCACATCTGGAGTATTGCGTACAGTTTTGGTCTCCTAATTTGAGGAAGGACCTCCTTGTGATTGAGGCAGTGCAGCGTAGGTTCACGAGATTGATCCCTGGGATGGCGGGACTGTCATATGAGGAAAGATTGAAAAGACTAGGCTTGTATTCACTGGAGTTTAGAAGGATGAGGGGGGATCTTATAGAAACATCTAAAATTATAAAAGGACTGGACAAGCTAGATGCAGGTAAAATGTTCCCAATGTTGGGCGAGTCCAGAACCACGGGCCACAGTCTCAGAATAAAGGGGAGGTCATTTAAGACTGAGGTGAGAAGAAACGTTTTCACCCAGAGAGATGTGAATTTGTGGAATTCCCTGCCACAGAGGGCAGTGGAGGCCAAATCACTGGATGGATTTAAGAGAGAGTTAGATAGAGCTCTAGGGGCTAGTGGAATCAAGGGATATGGGGAGAAGGCAGGCAAGGGTTATTGATAGGGGACGATCAGCCATGATCACAATGAATGGCGGTGCTGCCTCGAAGGGCCGAATGGCCTCCTCCTGCACCTATTTTCTATGTTTCTATGTTTAGAGACACAATCGCGGACCACAGGCCCTTCTGCCCACCGAGTCCGCACCGACCGGCAATCCCCGCACATTAACGCCATCCTACACACACTAGGGTCTATTTGCTTCTTCCCCTCCCCCCCCCTCCCACCCTACATCAGTCTGAAGAAGGGTCTCGACCCGAAACGTTGCCTATTTCCTTCGCTCCACAGATGCTGCCGCACCCGCTGAGTTTCTCCTGCACTTTTGTCTACCTTCGATATTCCAGCGTCTGCAGTTCCTTCTTGACAGGGTCAATTTTACGTTTTTTTTTAACACCAAGCCAATTAACCGACAGACCCCGCACGTCTTTGGAGTGTGGGAGGAAACCGAAGATCTCGGAGAAAACCCACGCAGGTCACGGGGAGAACGTGCAAACTCCGTACAGACAGCGCCCGTAGTCAGGATGGAACCCGGGTTTCTGGCGCTGAGAGGCAGCAACTCTACCGCTGCGCCACCGTGCCACCGCTTGTCTCTCCATGTGTTAGGTTTCATCTTACCCCTATTCTCCTATATCGCTGTGTCTTTGCCCACAAGGAATTGCAGAGTTGCTGATGTGCCCCAGTCTGATGCGCTGGAACGCTGAGAACTATATTCTGCACTCTGTATCAGTCGTGGCTGTTGCTCTACCTAAATTACGTCAGTTGGACTTGATTGTATAATTTGATTAAAGGGGCTGTCCCACTATACGAGTTCATTCCAAGAGTTCTCCCGAGTTTCCCCTGATTCTAACTCGGAGAACTACGGTAATAACCGCTCGTAGGTACTCGGGGCTCTCGTGGACATTTTTCAACATGTTGGAACATGTTGAAAAATGTTCACGAGTCTTCACGAGCTTACCACGCTTCGCGAGTACCTGCAGTTAGCGTTACGAGCCGGTAAGAGACGTCCCCGAGCTCCGACGTACCCGCTACGTACATTCTACGTACTTACCACAAGTTCAGTGGACAGGGCCTTTAATTGGATAGCATGAAGTCAAACTCAAATACTATAAGGTAACCAATGTGGGTACAAAGTGGTGCAATATAGTTCTCAGTATTGAAGCAACGTTGCAGCGCACCAGTTCCACAGACAGAGTCCAGTGTCCGCAATGGGGTAGATGTGAATCGGACAGTACCCTAGCTTATGGAAGGACCATTCAGAAGCCTGATAACAGAGGGGAAGAATCCGTTCCTGAGTCTGGTGGTGCGCGCTTTCAAGCTTCTGTACCTTCTGCCGGACGAGAGCGGGGAGAAGAAGGAGTGACCGGGGTGGGACAAGCGTTTAAGAAAGAACTGCAGATGCTGGAAAAATCGAAGGTAGACAAAAAATGCTGGAGAAACTCAGCGGGTGAAGCAGCATCCGTGGAGAGAAGGAATGGGCGACGTTTCGGGTCGAGACCTTTCTTCAGACAAGTGTTTGATTATGTCGGCTGCTTCCTAAGGCGGTGTGAAGTGTAGATGGAGTCGATGGTGGGGAGGGTGGTCTGTGTGACGGACCGGGCCACGTCTACTACTCTCTGCAGTTTCTTGCGGTCTGGGGCAGAGCTGTTCCCAAACCAAACTGTGATGCAACCATGATAGCATGCTTTACATGGTGCATCTGTCAAAGTGTGTAAGAGTCATCAGCAACATGCTGAATTTCGAAGCATATCATCCATGGAGCACTTTGGGAATCTTCAGAATGGAACGTTTTTTTCGCAGATCTTTATGTGTGTGCACAGCTGTTGTTTTGCAGACACCAAGTCCCTCAGTGAAGGTGCTCACAAATATATTTGCTCTCCATGTGGATTTTTTTTTTATAAAATTCTTTGTGAGCCAGAAGAAGGGTCCCCGACCTGATGCGTCGTCACCTATCCATGTTCGCCAGAGATGCTGCCTGACCCGCTGAGTCACAACGGCACTCTGGGTCTGTCATAGTAAACCAGCACAGAGTCATAGAATCTTATGGCTTCCATCTTATGGTTGAGTATAGGAGCAAAGAGGCCCTTCTGCAGTTGTACAGGGCCCTAGTGAGACCACACCTGGAGTACTGTGTGCAGTTTTGGTCCCCTAATTTGAGGAAGGACATTCTTGCTATTGAGGGAGTGCAGCGTAGGTTCACAAGGTTGATTCCCGGGATGGCGGGACTGTCATATGCTGAGAGAATGGAGCGGCTGGGCTTGTACACTCTGGGGTTTAGAAGGATGAGAGGGGATCTTATTGAAACATATAAGATTATTAAGGTTTTGGACACACTAGAGGCAAGTGTACAAGCGGCTGGGCTTGTACACTCTGGGGTTTAGAAGGATGAGAGGGATTCTTATTGAAACATATAAGATTATTAAGGTTTTGGACACACTAGAGGCAGGAAACATGTTCGCGATGTTGGGGGCGTCCAGAACCAGGGGCCACAGTTTAAGAATAAGGAGTAAGCCATTTAGAACGGAGACGAGGAAACACTTTCTCACACAGAGAGTGGTGAGTCTGTGGAATTCTCTGCCTCAGAGGGCGGCGATCTCTGGATACTTTCAGAGAGCTAGATAGGGCTCATTGGGCGACTGAGGAGACCATACAGGCGACACCCCGGCGACCATGTGGCGACAGCCTAGTCGCCTGTAATCGCCCAAAAAATAGCCTATGGCACAGGCCCTTTACAATATGGTAACAGGCCAGTCGGCACCGTTTTGGAGACACAAGGAACAGCAGATGCTGGTTTACAATGCAAGACACAAAGTGCTGGAATAACTCAGTGGGTCAGACAGTCTCTCTGGAGAACATGGATAGATGAGATCTCAAGTCTGAAGAACGGTCCCGATCAGAAACTTCACCTATCCACTTTCTCCGAGGATGCTGCCTGACCCCTGAGTTCCTCCAGCACTTTGTGTCTTTTTTTGTAAACCGGCATCGAGTCATAAAATCTTACAGGGTGGAAACAGGTCTTTCGGCCCAACTTGCCCACCCCAGCCAACATGTCCCATCTACACTTGTCCCACCTGCCTGCATTTCCCTCTAAACCTGTCCTATCCATGTACCTGCCTTAAACGTTGCGATAGTTCCTGCCTGAACTGCCTCCTCCGGCAGCTCGTTCCATACACCTACCGCCCTTTGCGTGGAAAATCTACCCCCTCTGGTTCCTATTAAATCTTTCCCCCCTGCAGTTATAGAGTGATAGCCATACAGCACGGAAACAGGCCCTTCAGCCCAACTTGCCCGTGCTGCCCGAGATGCCCCATCTACATTGGTCCCCACCTCCCCTGATCCCTCTGTGCCTCCAAGCTCCTCGTGCCTGCCTGCGTCTGTGAGCGGTGATCAGTGGCGTGGCTGAGCGGAGCTGTTCAGTATTCTGCGAGCTGAGGAGAGGTAGACTGGGGCTCATTAAGCTGCAGACAGCGTTGTCTCCAACGGTTTCAACGTACCGAGACAGGACAGTGTCCCATGGAGCTTAGGCAGCTAGCGCTCTCTGGCACATTCACTGATTGATCTTAATCCTTACCACAGGCTGTCTCACCTCCACCAGAGCTCAGACCGTCTGCCAGAAGACACTAATCAGAGTCTGGACGCAAAACCACAAAGGGAGAAGGAAGATGTTGTTTTTTGTTTGTTTTGTTTTTAACAAACCAGTCACAGCCTTAAGGGTTTCTAATTGTGTGGTGGAACTATGCCAATGCATTTGCTGAAGGCCCTGTCCCACTTGTCACGCAAATGGTGCGCAAACAATTTGTACATCGTAAAATCCTGCAACGCCGCACACGGCCGCGCGTCACTGCCTATGACATCGCGCACCATGCGCGCATCACGTGCGTGTCACGTCGCGTGCGCCGTGACGCGTAAATGATGTCGCGTAATTTACGCGCAAATGACGGCCAACTGGGACAGGCCCTTGACCGTTTGACCCATCGAGCAGCGTAGGTTTACAAGGTTAATTCCTGGTATGGCAGGACTGTCATATGCTGAGAGAATGGAGCAGCTGGGCTTGTACACTCTGGAGTTTAGAAGGATGAGGAGGGATCTCATTGAAACATATAAGATTGTTAAGGGTTTGGACACGCTAGAGGCAGGAAACATGTTCCCGATGTTGGGGGAGTCCAGAACCAGGGGCCACAGTTTAAGAATAAGGAGTAAGCCATTTAGAACGGAGACGAGGAAACACTTTTTCTCACAGAGAGTGGTGAGTCTGTGGAATTCGCTGCCTCAGAGAGCGGTGGAGGTGGGTTCTCTGGATACTTTCAAGAGAGAGCTAGATAAGGCTCTTAAAGATAGCGGAGTCAGGGGATATGGGTGGTGAGAACTCTCTGGCCAGTTCATTGGCTATATTTAAGAGTGAGTTGGATGTGGCCCTTGTGGCTACACTGGAGAGAATGATCAGCCATGATCATATTGAATAGGCTCGTGCCTGCACCTAATTTCTATATGTTCGAAGGGCCGAATGGCCTACTCCTGCATCTATTGTCTATTGTTTATTGAGTCCGCTGCGACCAGTGATCGTCCCGTCCACTGGACTGTTGTGTAATCCCGCCAGTAAGTGCTCCACATTTGACTGCAGTCACTACTGGATGAGTTGAATGTGGAAACAAGGAAACTGCAGATGCTGGCTTGCAAACAACAAAACACAAAGTGCTGGAGTAACTCAGCGGGTCAGGCGCCATCTCTGAAGAACATGGGGAGAATCAGAGGAAGGGTCCCAACCCGGGACGTCACCTGTCCACGTCTTCCGGAGATGCCGCCCGACACCGGAGTTACTCCTGCACTTTGAGACGTACAGCACAGAAACGGGCCCACGCGTAACTCAGTGGGTCAGGCAGCATCACTGGTGAACATCCAGAGTTTCTTCCCAGTAGTTATCAGGCAACTGAAGCATCCTATTGCCAACTAAAGAGCGGTCCTGACCACCCATCTACCTCATTGGAGACACTCGGACTATCTTTAATCTTTAACCTAGACAATAGGTGCAGGAGTAGGCCATTCGGCCCTTCGAGCCAGCACCGCCATTCAATGTGATCATGAATGAAAATCCACAATCAGTACCCCGTTCCTGCCTTCTCCCCATATCCCCTGA